>CM052809.1:44089474-44251512 GCA_028533885.1 Nasua narica | reverse complement strand
GGGATATGGACATTGGGGAGGGTATGTGCTATGGCAAATGCTGTGAAATGTGTAAGCCTGATGATTCACAGACTTGTACCCTGGGGTAAATAATACATTATATGTTAATAAAAAAATTAAAAAAAAAAAAAAAAGACCTAAGTGTGAGACCAGAAACCATAAAATTCCTAGAAAAAAGGTTGACTGTAATTTCTTTGACACTGGCCTTGGCAACATTTTTCTAGATGTATCTCTTTAGGTGAGGGCAACAAAAGCAAAATTAATCTATTGGGATTAATCAGAAGAATTGGACACTGAAAGAAACCATTAACAAAATGAAAAGGCAACCTACTGAATGGGCAAAATATTTGCAAAGGATATATCTAATAAGGGGAAAGAACTCATACAACAAATAGTCTGATTAAAAGTATGGGCAGAGGACGGACACCTGGGTGGCTCAGTCAGTTAAGCATCTGCCTTCTCCTTAGGTCATGATCCTGGGGTCCTAGGATTGAGCCCCCATCAGGCTCCTTGCTCAGTAGGGAGCCTGCCTCTCCCTCTGCCCCCCACTCCCACTGCTTGTGTGCATGTACTCTCTGACATATAAATAAGAACTTAAAAAAAAAAAAAGATGTAGTATGTCTATGTTCACACACACACACACACACACACACACACGCATACACACACAGGAATATTACTTAGCCACAAAAAGCACGAGATCTTGCCATTTTCAAAAGCATGGATTGGCCAAGAAGTTACAAGGCTAGGTGAAATAAGACAAAAAAAAAGACAAATGCCATATGATTTCATTCATAGGTGAAATTTAAGGAACAGATGGACAAACAAGAGAAAAACAAAAAGATAAAATTCTAAATACAGAGAACTGGTAATGGCCAAAGAGGAAGCTGTGTGGGGATGGGTAAAGGGGATTAAGAACACACTTAACCGTCGTGCGTAATGTACAGAATCGTTTAACTGCTACATTGTACACCTGAAACTGATGTAACACTGTATGTTAACTATACCTCAATAAAAAAAAAATCTGAATTATGAATGAATGACTCTCCCTAAATTGGTGCAACTACCAACTAAGGGCACTCGCCCTCCCTTTTCTTACAATGGCAGCTCTTCACAGTGTTAGATAACTAACCAAACAGTCCCAGCAGCTCGGAGAGTGGCATCCAAGAAAGCAGAGATTCAGGATTTGTTCAGATACCTCAGAAAGACCCCTAATGGGTGGAAAGCACACACCAAGTACTAGCTGCACACTCATTTGTGTGCAGAGGAGGAACCTAAGGGAGCACTAGAGTAGTGTGCTATGTTTTCGTGGAATGTGGAGAGGACACTGTTCAAAACTACACTGGAACGACTAAGAAGACATATACACAACAAGGCTGAAGTTAAGCAGCTTTCTATTGCTATAGAGAGGGAACACCACTGGACCCTTAATGGTGGAAATATGGGTTCTAAAGAAATCCAGTGGCATGGCCTAAGGCTGGGTGCTTCTACATATACTCTAGCATGGTGGTTCTCAACCAGGGATGGGAACATCTCCAGATGTATTTGGTTGTCACAACCAGAGAGGAAGGGGGTGCAGAGGCCAGGGCTGTTGCAAAACCTCCTACCACGCACAGAGGCAGCTCCCACACCAGAATTATCCAAGCACAAATGAAGAGTGTGGCTCTAGAAACTCTGCTATAAAGTCAAAGGTCAATTTCTGTAGGACTCTCAGCATCATTCATCAGATTGAAACATTTTGGTTCTGATTTCATCGCACTTCGTTTGGGAGAAAAAAAAAAAGCAGAAAGCAGGCATTGTTCATTTCTCACTTCCTGTTTCTTCTCTTAGCAATACTACCAACCTAAGTGTATGTAGATGCCTCCGTCCTGTTTTCAAGGGGAAAGACTTTTTATAGCCAGAGCCCCAGAAGTACCTGTAAGCCACAGAAACCTAATTAACAGTGTCTCTTGGCCACACTCAGCCTAGATAGGGAATTTTGCAAAACAAGGTATACGTAATCCTAAGGCAAAAGCATCATTCTCCCTGCATGTTCAATTATTTATACATTCTTAAAAGCTGTGCGCAGTTGAGGAAAACTTTCAGAAAAGGTGTATGCTACCTTCTTTCATCACTCACATAATCCAGTAAAAATTAGACCACATTATGAACATTTTCACTCTCTTAATAGCTGATGATATTCATTTCATCCATTTCATTCAGCAATCCCTGGTTCTAGGTATGCCAGAATACAGGAGCGGGTAGAACAGAAACCCATCTGTGGGGTCCACTTAAGTTGGGGAAACAAAGTAAGGACACAGAATCATTTTGGATAAAGACGGGTACTGCTCAGGCGCCATCACAGGTGACATGAGGGTCAGTGACCTGTGGAGTACACAGTGCCCTTAGATCAGGGTGGAAAACTGAGTGATGTGCGAGTTTCAATGGCAGGATCTGAAGGATAAGGAGATGGCACCAGAGAACCACAGGCAGAGAGAACAGCAATTGGAAAGCCTCTGAAGCTAGGACAATGTTAGGTCATTTAGTGGTCATGAAGAAGGTCCTATGCCTGATATGCAGAAATGCAACACATTGTTATTGAGCATTTATATAAACCATGGCATCATAGGATATGCAGAGATGAATCACATCTAAGTCTGGTTCTTAGGGAATGATATCATTCAGTGGAAGCAGGGGGAAGAACAGAATAAAAGTTCAAGGAGGAATCAGTTATGTTCTATGGGCCAAGGAGATAAGGAATCAGGTTTCACTGTTAACGGTATCTTTAATAAGTGGAATTAACTTGTCAAACAGGCCTTTGTGAGACACAGCTAATAGCTTCTAAAGATTCTCCATCACTTCAAAGAGCACCATGGTGGAGTCTGTATGTGTTCATTCACTGAAGAACCAACATAATGTGCCTCCTACGAGCATGATACTAGCGAAGCAGGGTGAGTAAGAGAGGACCCTGTCCTAGAGGGCCTTGATTAGTGAAGACCAGGGCAGAAGCATCTTCCACTCCTTGACCCCCTCCTCTCTCCTGCCCTCTCCTGTTCTTGACCCTTCCTCCCCAAAAAGGAGGACTCTTTCTCAACACAGTTTATCACTGTCATCTACATAATTGGCTGAAGATATCTTAAGACGTTAAAAGGTATCCAATTTACCATCTATACACATTTTCTCAAGAAACGACTGGAGGACACACTGCACCTCAACAAGGAAGCCAACCATTTCAGAGCAATGTGTGAGATGGAGGGAAGGGCGATGCACAGAGACGAGCGAAGGGAATGAGCAGGATAAGGGTAATGATGGTGAAAGGAGATTCCCACAAAATCGGCCTACGGTGGACCGAGACAACACACGGTCTGGTCGGGAAGACAAAGATGGCGACTTGCTGAAGAAGACGCTCCACGGTGGGGTACTTACAGGTGAGCTGGCATGGTGGGTAATGTGCAAAGTGCAAACAGAGGTTTTACAGTTGTATAAAGATTATGGAAAGGATTCATACTGTCTACATGAAGTCTGAGGGGAGGAACAACAAGGAAATTATTTACTCTAGGAGAAACACAGTTACAAAGGAGGAGGAAGAGAACCACGGGCAAGGAAGAGAAAGAGAAAGAGGGGGGGAAATTAAATAATTAAATAAATAATAAAAAATAAATAACACACACACACACACACACACACACACACACAGTGGTAGCAAAATACTGACCCCTCTGAAGATGGCCTAATCCCCAGAATCTGTGACTATATTACTGTGCATGGCAAAAGAGACTTCACTAAAGTGATTAAATTAAGGTCTTATGATGAGGAGATTGCTCTGGTTATCTACAAAAGGTCCAATGTAATCACAAGGGTCCTTACATGGGAAAAGGAGGAGGCAAAAGAGTCAGAGTCAGAGATATAACTGGAGGGAGGTCTGAGCGATGTGCCAGGAGCCAGGAACATGGGTGGCTTCTAGAAGCCACAAAAGGAAAGGAACAGATTCCCCCCTCCCCCCGAGAACCTCCAGAAAGAACGCAGCCTTTGATTTAGCCTCCTAGGATCTAGTTCAGACCTCTGAGACAATGTGTGTTGTTTTAAGACACCAGGTTTATGGTACTTTGTCACAGGAGCAATAGGAAACCAATATGTACATAATCTAAGATGAATACTGAATACTGATTTAACCAAAATATTGCACCATAACAGTGGTGTAGCTATTTTGGTAAGTTGGGGGATAGAAAAATGAGGTAGAAGAGGCTGAATAAGAGTTAAGTTTCTGCGTTCCATATTAGGAATTCAAGGTCCAAATTAATAAAGAGAGCAACAAAACTGCGTAATTCTGAAATATGGAGAATATCATTTAAAGAAAGAACTCTGAAAGTTGAAGCTGTTCTCTCAGGGAAGCAGGATTAGACAGTGGGAAGAGTGAGGCAGATTTCTACAGGTTTTTTACAAGCCTGAGAGTACTATTTAATTTTTAAAATTATGTATGTACATTATTCCAATAAGAATAAAACTGAAAGAAAAAAAGACAAACTATCATAGATAGCAGTGATCCCTTGCTATATCTCTGGATTTCATCTGATGCACTTTTACCGAAACATTGTCTCATTTCCTGAGCTTGTCATCTTTATGGAACCAACATGGCCAAGAGTAGAGCTCAGTATGAATGAAATTGGGTGAGCCCTGGACCAAGCCATACTTGAAGACAGACACTGAAACTTTCCAGGGATGTGATCCAACAAGTCCCTTTTCTTAGGCTACCGTGGGTTGGATATTCTGTCACTTGAGATACTAAAGATTACCAGGCAGTACCATCAGGAAATTTTGTTAGGTGTACAAATAATTTCATTAATTTAATCATTTTTATTCCCATAATATAAGAAAATTAAAAAGCTAAACAAAGTGATAGATCCTTAGGACCTAACTATAAAATGCACTGTAATAATCATACTACTTGTAATGGCCAGAACCTACAACTACCCAAATGCCCATCAATAAGAGAACAGTTATAAATACTGAGGCATGTTAACTAAGAGAACGCTACACAGCAATGAGCATAAATGACCTCTAAGTACATAGCAATGGAGATGAATCTTACAGCATAATGTTGAGGAACACAAAGTTTAACTATCCTGTGGGAATGTAAAATGGTGCCACCAGCGTGGAAAACAGCATGGTGATACCTCAAAAAACAAAGCATAGAATCATCCTGTGATTCAGCAATTCCACGTCTGTGTAAATACACAGAAGAAATGAAAGCGGAGACTTGAACAAATATTTATGCAGTCATAGCGCCATTATTCACAGAAGCCAAAGTTAGAAGCAACCCAGGTGCCCAACAAAACACCAAGAGGAAATAAGCAAAGTATGATCTCTACATAAAATGGAATGCTATTCATTCTTAAAAGGGAAGGAAACTTTGACATATGCTATAACATGGATGCACCTGTAAACATTATGTTAAGAGAAACAAACTAGCCACAAAAGAACACTGTAGAATTTCACTTATATGAGGTATTAGAAGAGCCAAATTCACAGAGACGGAGAGTAGTACGGTGGTTTCTCGGGGCTGGGGAGAAGGAGAAATGGGGAGTTACTATTAATGGGTATGGAGTCTCCGTTTGGAAAGATGGGTAAGTTCTGTAGATGTACAGTGATGATGGCTATGCAAGAAAGTGAAGGTACTTCATGCCATAGAATCGTTTACTTAAAAATGGTACCTTTTAGGGATGCCTGGGTGGTACAGTTGGTTGAGCGTCTGACTCTTGGTTTCAGCTTAGGTCATGATCTTGGGGTCGTGGGATTGAGCCCTGAACGGGGTTCCCCGCTCAGCATGGAACTTGCTTGGAATTCTCACTGCCTCTCTTTCTGCCCTTCCCCCACCACTCTAATAAAGAAATAAATCTTTTAAAAAATGGTACATTTTACATTATGTATATTTAACCACAATTTAACCAAAAAAGAAAAAGTGTACCTATGCTATGATTCTATTTATACGAAGTTCAAAATCAGGCAAAACCACTGGAAGTCAGCCTAGTGGCTGTGGGGATAGGTGGGGCAGCATCAGGGAGGGAGTGATAGGAGGTATGAGGACTTGTTTTTTTTTTTAAGATTTTTTTTTTAAGATTTTATTTATTTATTTGACAGAGAGCAAGATCACAAATAGGCAGAGAGGGGGGTGGAAAGCAGGCTCCCTGCCACGCAAAGAGCCCGATGCGGGGCTCGATCCCAGGACCCTGAGATCATGACCTGAGCCGAAGGCAGAGGCTTTTAACCGACTGAGCCACCCAGGCGCCCTGGTATGAGGACTTCTGAGGTAGAAATCACATGCTCTTTCTTGAGCTGGTGCTGGTGACATGGACGTGTGCACTTTGTGAAAATTCCTCAAACTTGTGAATATGGGGATTCCTTCAAGTCTCAGGCTGCATCTTTCATAAAAGCAAAACATGTCTTTCCGAGGTTTTACAGCTTTCTCACACACTTTTCAAACACACTTCCTATTTTTAGAAAGTTATTTATACCCAGCATCATTCCAGACAGGATTTGAGGCAGTACATATAAGAATACACACAGAGCCTACTAAATCACTATTTGTTAAATTAACAAATGAAGCAAAGTTTAAAAAAAGGAAATTAAATCAGAAGCAGAAAAAAAATAGAAAATGGAATAATATGACAAATCCAGGGCAAAACACGCAGAAAATACAGCATCCTCAAGTACAGGGGTGAATTTTACCGAGCTACCCGAGACCTAAACAATTAATTACTTCCCTCACATTATATATTTACTAAGTGACTGAGGCAGGATTGTAAATCAGATTTTCTGACCCCAACTACTTTAAGTTATTACAGTTTACCACACTTTTCCAGATCATGAAGTATAGACACTGACTTTTTTGACCAAATGATTCTAGATAAGATATTTTTCTAGATAAGATATTCAACATATTAGATTCACACCAAAAATTGATTTTCAAGAGCATTTTGGAAAACATAAAGTCAGATACATGTTGGATATATTACCCAAAAGGTAAGCTGGAGGTACTTGTTAAAAAACTTTGTCAAAAATGGACAACACAAAAAACATCAGGCTAAATTACAGAGGAGTTGTGAGAAAGCTTCGCAAGCTACCTCTACTCTCTAGAGGAGGTAATTGATAAAAGATTTCTATTTCCTTTTTTTAAAAAAATGGTCTGTACAATTTATACACAAAGACAGGGACCCAGCCTGGGCCCCTGCATCCTCTAAAATATAGAGCGCTCTCTACAAAATATAGATAATTTAGCTCCCCATAACAGTTGGGGGGGGTGCCACAAGGAAGACGTCGAGATCTGTGCTCAGAACAGAGGCACCATCAGAGTTGAGAGGTGAGGGGCACCGGGAGGGGCTACAGGAGGGCAGCCGGAGGCTGGGGACTCCAAAGTGGGGCCTTTGAGGTCAGTGTTTGCAAGGGGACAGGGTTCTTTGGTGTCTTTGGTAGGGGCTGAAGGCACCCTGGGTAGGGACGGGGGTTGCACGGGAAATCGAACAGAAACAGGGCAAGGGGGCCGGGCAGGAGGGGAAGGTAACTCCAGCAACATCACGACTGTCTCCTGTTTGTACAGCTGATCAGGACTATGGAACACAGCAGCACCCTTGGGATTTTCCATTTTTGTCAATGGGTAAAATACGTGTGGCTTGATTAGCAGAGTTCTTCATTAGAGGAAGGCCCTCTAGACCTATTAAAGGCTATCCTAATGATACCTGATTTTTAATATTTTTTTAATTGTCAAGTTGTGATTATACAACTAAGATACTTTGCATAGTTGAAGTATTTTAGTTGAAGTGATTTTGATAAATAGATGCAATGTCTCTCCACTTCCCAATTCTCACTGACCGCTCCAGGCAGGCTGGCATCGGTTAGATGCTCAACCTCCATGCACTAGCCCAACTGGGTCCCTCACAGTGGATTTGTATTCTGAATCTTTCATTTAAGAGACATCTATGGTGTGGATTAAGGATGAGAGGTGTCCCTTCTTCCCCTTCAAAGAGGAAAAGTTCAGAAATCAGACAACATTTCTGAGGCTAGGACAGGAAAAGATTTCTTCATTAGTCTGGAAATAGTATCTTAAGAATAAGCCACAGCAAAGGATTCCTTTTTAAAAAATCTGGGACCAAGAGTAGCCAGGTGAATCAGAATTAGAGGCACCTACAAGAGGTAATGTGAAGACTCACAAATAAAAACCTTGCCTTTTAAACAGGACAAGGAAAATGGTAAATTTAAAGAAGTAAAAAAAAAAAAAATCAGATGATCAGCAGCAGATTTTAAACAGGAAAAGCCGTATGCAAGAGCTTAATTAAGTTATTTTATGGAAATCTTATCATCAGCATTTATGGACACCAAGTTTTGAAACCTGGGGGAGACAATGTGTAAAGAAAAGGCACAGATGTTTGCATCACCACTGAAGGTCTATATTCTTCTCTTAACAAATGCTCAGGGCGCCTGGGTGGCTCAGTTGGTTGGGCGACTGCCTTTGGCTCAGGTCATGGTCCCGGAGTCCCGGGATCGAGTCCCATATCAGACTCCCGGCTCTGCGGGAAGTCTGCTTCTCCCTCTGACCTTCTCCCCTCTCATTCTCAGTCTCTCTCTCTCTCTAATAAATAAATAAAATCTTTAAAAAAAAAAATGCTCACCCTTCTGAAATTTCTTCGCCCAAGATATCTTGCAAATTCCAAGTCAAATACACCCTTTGGTTAATATAAAATGCTAAGATGACCTGGCATCCAGGTAAGAGATGTTCCATATGTGTGTGTTTCTCTTTCAAAATCATGTTAGCAAAGAAGCAAAAAATTATGAAATCATGTTAATAAAGTATTAGAATTACATGGCTGGGTGTAATGATGCTATGGAGACCAGCAGAGCCAAGAAATGTTATTCTTTATATTACATGTTTGGTAATCATAATTCCTTTAATCAACATTTACTAAATGCCTACTATGGCCAAAATACCAGAATAAAGAAAATTAGTATTTCTTAGCTTCATTATAAAATGTTTTCTTGGCTTAAAAATAGAATTTTATGGAAAAGACATTTATTGGCTATATTCTGGGGAAGAGAGGGAGAAAGGCACAAGTTGACCCAAACTTACTTGCCTTAATAACTGTCTTTGAAATTGATTTTCATCCTGATATTCGAAATTCTAGTAAGCAATAAAAGGGGTCAACTGGAAGACTGTAAAGACTCAGGTTGGCTTTGTGATCACCTTATCTGCTTGAATTTTTTGAGTCAGCAAAAGAGAAAATGAGGCCTTACCCCTGTCTGTTTTGATGAGTTAAGAATGCAAAGAAACTTATATGCTATTGTTAACGTGGCATTTTCACATCTTTGTCAATGTGTATTTTTAAAGGTTTTTAGGAAGGGTATATCTTGTCTCATCTCCCTCTTTGTCAATTATTTTTTTCTGCAACTTATAACACTGCACCTCAAGTACAAAGAACGCTGCCCTGTTTGGCATCATGAACCCCAAAAATAAAACTAAAAAAGAGAATGCAGTTCAAAACACAAATTTAACTTTTTGGTAATATAAAGTCTCTTTCCAATTCCTATATCTTCCAGAAACTGCTAAATAATATTATGTTTCAACGCAAATATAGAACCCTTTTTGGACCACTAGGAATTGCTGAAATAAGCATCTTATAAAGTGTCGAGAGCAATAAGCTTCCCAAGAATATCAAGTGATCACTGTGGTTGATGTGGAGGCGGGTCCCCTGAAAACACAAAATATATTCTTAAAAACATGATGGAAAAATGTGTTACAAACTATTGATTTTATCCCAAGCAGAACTTAAATTTTAAAAACTGCAACATTTTTGTTATTATCTTCTCAAGAACTTATAATTTTTTTTCTTTTAGCAAGTATTTATTTAGGAGAATATTATTTCAAAAACTTCTGTAAACATTATTAATTTCTAATATTGTACGAAAAAGCTTAACACCTCTGTAAATTTCAAACACTGGCGTTCTTATCCCCATTTTACAAGTGAGGAAAGGGAGGTGGAGAGTTAGTAATTAAATTGTCCAAGGTCACCTATCTAGAAAAAGAAGAGCACCCTTAATAGTATGCTTTGGATAATTTACTGAGATTGCTTTCTGTAGTGTAACAAAGGATCGATTTGAGGAATGTTCCTTAAGTATTGAAAGGTGGGGTGGGAAGATATAGTCTGTATTTATAGCATGTAAAATTCAATACAGATCCATTCAAATCCTAATTAACTTATTTTTATTTACTTCACCTAACACTGATAATATTGTGTTAAAATGCCTGCTCCCTTTCAAAAAAAAAGTACCTCTTAGAACAGTATATGCAGCATTTCTGATTTTTAGAATTGTTGAAGGGCGTCATTTGTTTTTGAACTAATTGGTATTTTTGTGTGGGGTGCCATAACATTTTATTCATCTCCCAGCACATACTCTGTCCCATGGAAGTTATTCAAAATTTGTTGATCTGAATTTAGACTTTTCCTATTTCCAAAGTAATTATCTTCATTCTCCAGTGTCACATTTGTTCCTAACCCCACATTTTTTCCATATTCAACCATTTACCACAAGACTTAATTTTTTTTATCCCCAATATTATTCCCCTTAATAGGATTATCTGTAAACATGTTATACATTTTTAATTACTTCACTTGGCTTTTTTTTTTTTTGGTAACATCTAAAGTTTGCTCCTTGATTAGCATTCTTAAGATTTTAAATATAAATAAAGTATCTATGATGTCAACTACTTTAAACATCCTATGATGAAACAGAACAGCAAACTTTACCCTAGAAAAAAATGCCTTTCCTCTACTTTACCAAATTAAAATATTTAACTCAACTCAACTATCATTTGTACTCCTGACCTCTCAATCAAAATTAGACCCACAATTACCCTCACCCAGAACATTCTGCTCCTTTCCTTCAGAACATATTCAACAATCAGGATACACTTTAAATAAAATGTATTAATATAAATCCCAAGAGAGCCTTTTCTCTTTACCATTTTATAGGAAATGCTTAATTAGCATAATGCTCACATACAGGAGGTATTCAATAAATACTCGACAAAGGAAAAGAGTTAATCAGTAGTTAATAAAATCATTACAAGTATAATCACAGGGGGTGAAGGCATCAAATTCGACTGGGGGACTATTTCTAGAAGGCATAGTTACCATCGTTGACTGGAGTAATCAGGATTATTCTGGGCTATCTTGAAAAGTCCAACATACCACATTCTACTCAACTCCACGCCAGTGATATGCACAGCATCATCTACAAAGCGCAACCATAGCCACGTAGCTTGGAAACTGCTTCAGAGGAAGCTGAGAGCTACTCTGGGAGACAGAGAGTCTCAGGTGCTTTGCTCTGCCCTGGACCAGGGATGGGGGTGGGGTGGGGGCCAGCAGAGGCAACAAGAAGACTTTGGGTCTCAGGGGGTAGGAAAGGAGAAGTCTAAGACTACAAGGTTTGATAATTCTGTCATCATGCCAAACAGCTGACAACTGCTCAAGAAAGACCTCTGGTGACAAAATACTGGTAAGGTCTTACCCTTTTCTCAGAAAACCCCTAAAACCTGGAATCATATTGGAAGGATCTCTCATCATCCCCACGTTCCAGCGGAACTAAGTCTTTGGTTCCTTGACAAATAATCCAATTCACAACATGACAAGGGTTCTCATCTTCACCTTTCCTCTTCTGTCTGCTCTGTCATCTTGGGAAATCAGTCTCTGAGCATTTAAGTGCTGTAAGCTGGCAGTCTCCTCCGTGAGCTCACTCCCTTCTTTACAAATGTGGGACTCAGAATGGGATGGTAAGTGTGACACCTGCCTTGTGTGCAGGAGGGACAGTCACTCTGTAAGAGAAGCCTGATATCCAGATATTCCATTTTCCTTTGTATCTTGCAGGGGAAAGAAATTTAAAAAACAAAACAGAAAACCTACACTGCACAGATAAATGATTTTTAACGTATTTTTTTTACCAATTTCAGTTCTGAGCTTCGTCCACACATCAGAGGCCACTACCTCGAAAACAGGGATTCTTGAGACTCAACACTATGATTTGAAATGCTCCCATGCACTCAAATCTAAATTAAAATTCAACTTTCTTTTCCTGTGGGGCCCAACCAGGCTGGGTAACATGCTCAGGCTTTGAGGGTTATTCTGTCTCCTGCCATAGAAAATACTCCACGTAGGATTGGCAAAGGTTATGACAGAAAAGAGTCAATCCTGTGGAATTTTTTTTTTTTTAATCCTGTGGAATTTTCACCAGAGTAATTCTTCCAGAAAGAAAAGACTGCAGGGCAAAGTGGTATTGAGCAGTAAAGCGAGTGGGAGGCTAGCTTCCAGTACCTAGACGGTGAAGTAGAAAGCTTAAAATGCTCAATAACCCTAAGTAATCAGAGAATAGTGTTAATCCATTCCCTTGTGATTTCTATATAAGTACAAACTTGAAATTTTATGCACTTTATGAGAAAAGGCAGAGGAGAGAAATGTTCATACATTTTTTCTTTGTGTGGAGATGGATACAGTATGGGAATTAAAATCAAGTTTGTGTCCCTTTATTTCAGTGTTCCTGTGACAGGTCAGGATCAGGCAGAAACTCAGGTCTGGTCCAAACCCTACAGGGACCATAAAAGTCATCCAGGAATAAAATATATCTATTTTCCAGGGTCCTACTTCTTCTAGGGCAGAAACAACAATAAAGAATTCAGAGGTGAAAAGAATTAGTACGTCATAAAAAAATAGGAAAGAAAAATAAAATACTCTCACATTGACTGTCCCTGGGAGAATTTACTTGCATACTGAAATTTATGCAGCAAGTTACCAGGAGCCTCATAAATACTGGACCCATAATCAAACTGTAATCATTCATTTTATTTACATTTCATTAGGGGGCACTAAGGTAATGATCTTCGAAAGATTTCACTTGCAGCCAAGGAAAGAGGAAGTGGATGTCCTGGTGGGGGGGGGAAGCAGGGAGAGTGCCTAAGAAGGGGACGTTTTTTGTCCCAAGGGCATAGAATTATTAAAACTGTTTAAAAAGTGACCATGTACTTTACGTGTCTTCCACTCATCATCACATTCTCCATTATTTTTACTGTCCACGTTACATGAGAGGTAAGACCTGCATCTACCTGACTTGAAGAAATTAGACTGAACTTTGAGCACGATGTAAGAAAGAAACAAACTTCCCTGAAATAGAGGCTCCAACAGTAATTTCCTAGACAGCCGGAATATTCACCATATATAGTACCACTTGTCATTTACTGTTGGCAAAACGCACGACAACCTTTCAGGCACTTCCAAAGCAATTTGAATGCTGCACCAAAGGACCGAGCCGCAATATCCTGAATAAAACATCCAGTGCCTGCATCCTTCCTTTGAAGGCTGTCGGCCATCTATTTTGAATACCCTGAAACGAAGATCAACAGGGAAAAGGAGTAATTTGTTTATTTATTCTACCAGAGGCAATGAATGAAATGAAGGTAAAATTTAGGATTAAAAAAAAAGTTCACATTTAGGCAAAAGTCATCAAGACTCTGTTCCCGAGATTCACAAAGTGCAGTCATCTCCTCTAAGTCACAAAGCACAAATGACACCGTGGTAGAACACGAAGTCACAGCACCAGAAGGAGCTCAGGGAAAAGAAAGCCTGGCATTCCTTCCTTTGACTCTTCCTCTCCGCAGCCTGCTTCGCGCCAGCCTTCCACAGGCGCAGCTCCTCCCGTATTCCAGTCATGAGCATCACCGTGATTCTCTTCAACACATCAGCCGGAGAGTGGCTCCTTCTTCCTGTGGGGATTCCCTGGGTGCCATTCATGTCTCCCCTCTTTCCTCAAGCTCGTTGTCAAAGACAGGAGGAACGTGATGGAACTCAAGATGGGCAAGTGGAAAAAGAGAGGCTGCCTTGGTTTTCAACTATTCCACCTAACATGTAAATGTTAGTTGAGTGTAAGCCGCCTAAGTTAGCTTTTCATACAGACATTAAAGAAAACGAACAGAAGGATTACAAAAATTGTCAAGTACTTTTGTGTACAACCTACAGTGCAAGTTTAGTGGTACCATTTAAAAACCTGATAGCACTAGGTAACTGATTCGATATAACAGATAATTATACTAATAAGATTCTTTATGTAGCATATGACCTAATTACCGATAAACTAAATGTGATCTCAATTTCTCAGAGCAGGAAACTGTTCCTACAGGTGAGGGGCTGCTCCTGCCCTCCCTGTGTGGCCCAGGATCTAGGGGACTTCCATCTCTGAGGGGCTGTCCCACAGCCACAGGAATTGCAAGGTGCCAGGAACTCTGAGTACCTCCAGGGGGCTCAGGGATTAGAACCTGAGGTGTTCTGGATTACTCGGAAGACCACCTTCTCAACAGTCTGTGTTAAGTTGGATTCTGTGGGGCAGCCCAGGAACTCACCATCATTTATAACGTAGCTTCCCTGGGGAAATGGGTTCACAGGTTTTCAACCCACCTAGATCTGAACTGGTGAAAAAGAGCTCATTTGAGAACCCATAGCTGTTTATGAAAACAACTGACAGAAAAAGAGGCTCTTGGTCACTTGGAGACTTTGTCTCCAATGTTTTGGGTTTGGCTCTTGAATTTGGTGAGAACTTGATCCACTGACATGGTCTCTGTAAAACTAGGTTTTGCTCATCTATAACAGGGAGGTCACAACAGCATGCCTAGCAACCAGGAAGTAGTCAGCAGATGTTCCTGTATTTCTTTCCCCACAGAAAAGTTGTGTAAACCTTTTTGCCAATGATATGGTAGGCAGAACTCTAAGATAACCTCTAGGAGCTTAAACTATTATATAATCCCCCTCCCTGTCCACGCAGACAGGCAGACCTGAGAAGATGATGGAACATTATTCTCATGAAGTGGTTACTAATCAGCTGACTCTGAGTTATTCAGAAGAAGACAGTGCATGGGTGGACCCCCTAATCAGGTAAACCCCTTAAGAGACGTGACGCATAAGAGAAATGCTTCTACCTGCCTTGAAGATGGTGAAACCCACTGTGAGCTTACAACTGCAAGGAAGTGAATTCTGCCAAACATGTGAGCTGGAAGGAGAACCCAGCTGAGCCCTGTCCTGACTTCTGATCTACAGAACTGCGCAATAATAAATGGGTGTTGTTTTAAGCCATTAAGTTTATGGTAATTTATTACACAGCAACAGAAAACTGAAACAGAACACAGCTATAAATTTATGTGTTTCTATAACTCTGGGGAAAAGAGGCATCAGAAATAACAAAGTACACACATATTAGAAGAAGAAAGGGAGAGGGAGGAGAGAGATTTGAGATGTATTGTGCTAGACATTCTGGCAGATACTGAACAAATGTTAACACTTATAAAGAAACAGTTTTATTTAGAAAGAAGTTCTAGTGTCTTCTATTACTCTTCCATAAAGTTTCTATTTCAAGCCAAACTACCACCAACTTAATAAAAGTTTTTACTTTGGTATCATGGTAGAAATCTTTTTTAAATCATTAGTTTTTGACGTAGTGTTGTGTGATTCATTGTTTGCATATAACATCCAGTGCTCCATGCAGTGGGTGCCCTTCCTTAATGTCCTTCACCAGGCTCCTGATACAAATCTTTTAACCAGCAAAAGGATGTAATCCAAACATGGTTTTATTATTTTTTTTAAAGATTTTATGTATTTATTTGAGAGACAGAGAAAGTGAGAGAGAGCATGAGAGGAGAGGTTAGAGGAAGAAGCAGACATCCCACAGAGCTGGGAGCCCAAACATGGTTTTAAAGAATTTTATTTTTTTTTTTCTTTTAGATTTTATTTATTTATTTGAGATACAGACAGAGAGAGAGAGAGAGAGAGAGAGAGCAAGCAAGAGAGAGAGCATCAACAGGGGGGAGGGGGAGAGGGACAGGGAGAAGCAGACTCTCTGCTGAGCAGGGAGCCTGATGCAGGACTTGATCCCAGAACCCTGGGATCATGACCTGAGCTGAAGGCACATACTTAACTGACTGAGCCACCCAGGTGCCCTGAAGAATTTTATTTGAAGGATACCAAGAATGACCTCATAGTAGGTGACTGTAACCTTGGAAGCACTATACAAAATCAAATAGTGCTTATTGCATAGGCCATTCAGAACCCATTTTTTCTACTGGTGGAATAAGAATAAAAGAAACACCTTTTTTTAGAAATATAGGAGACACAATCCATATGGCAATGCAGAAAGCAACTGACTGCACCAAAAACATTCAGAATAATCTATGAATTGTGAACTATTTTTAAGTGGCAAAAATAAAAAACACGCACATCATGTTTTAACAACAGAAATCATACACATAAACTCTAACAAATTTATAGAGGAAAAAGTGAGGAGACCATTAACTATATTTTAAAAGGTCTCAACATCTATGCAATACATGTAAAATTAATATCCCAAGAATACCTGAGGTCCCTGAAAACTGAAAGTGACTTTCCAGAGAAGACCGGTGAATGTAAAACACATCTGTGCTACTTCAGAATTAGTTTGAAATTTCCATCATTTATCATGCTCTAACTCTAATTCTAAAAAAAGAAAAAGAAGAAAAGCACAAGCATCAAGCATAGATGTAAAATATTCTGGAATGCTTCCATAGGGAAAAGACAGCAGTTTTTCTGTAAGCACATATTTCCCCAGTACTGTAATTGGTAGTCCTGTATTTCAGGAGATACACTGGAAATAGTCAAAGAAATAATAATAAAAAATTTAAGTACTAATACTAACGGTATTTGCTTAAAGAAAAAAAAAAACTTCAGGAAGTGAATTCACTGTGCCCTTCCATTAAACAAATGAGCCTTTTGGAATGTGCTAGTATCTTAATTTTACATAAATATATTTCAACTGTTAGGCTACAAATTCTACAAAATGATGACAAGAGCTATTAAGGCACCTGAAAGATCCCTGCGGTCATTTCTTACTTTTTAAAAGCAGTAACAACTTTAAGAAACAAAAAAGAATCTTTAAATAGTCCTTACTCTCAGAACCTGACCTCTGCATTTTCATGTTTGGTAACTATTTCTTCAAAACTCTTCATTTTATCCACTATATGAACAGGCATGTTTTAGAAATGCTAACCACAGCTTCCATTTATAAGTGCTTGCTCTTATAAATGGCACGGGAGAGCACGGGACATGTATTACCACACTCAATTTGACGAGGTACACATTCATCAAACTCATTTCACTGATAATGAAATTAAGACCTACAAAGATTATGTAACTTATCCAAGGTTAGGTTGGGTGGTACATGATAGAACTGGGATGGTCAGTCTCCAAAGCCAAAATAAGTAAATAATCCTTAACTATCTTTCATAATCACTCTTAATGAAACAAAGGCATGATTATCTATCAGAGGTACTTTACCATTTCAGGGAGAAATCAATGGAAACTTTTTGTACATATATATGCCCTATATATCTAACATAAATATGTTAGATTTAGAAAAATCTAACAATTTTAGATTTACAAGGTAACAACTTACTTGCTTTCTATCATACATAGACACACCCTTATATGAGTATCAACAGTGAAACTTCAAACTGCATGAAAAATACTAGCTACTTATTTATACCTAAATAAACCCTTAATTTACTAGCCAGATGATGCTTATATTAATTAATCTCTAGGTCTAAAATAACCTGCCATCATTAATACAAGACCAGAAACAAAGTCATGAAGAAATTTAACTGATAACAAAGTTATATCTCTAACACTCTTCTCAAACAAGCTCAATTTCCAGCGTAATTATAAGATATATGCACACACAAACTTGTATAAAAGACAGTCTGGAACACAGAAAATAATAACTATAGTCTCATGAAAGTAGCTCAGAATCAAGTTGTGAAAGCTTATTTTTTTATCACCTTATAGTCTTCTATTCTTCTAGTATAATTTTCGTTACACAAATTCACATTGTCTTCTGCTAAAGAAAAATAGCATAGTAATAAAATGTTTTATACGCACATCTAGAAAATACATTTGTAACGGAGATAACAAAAGTTGTAACTCATATACAAAAAATACAAACTGATTAAAATACTAACAACCCCAGAGACATAATGGCAAACATATGAATAGATATTTCTCAGAAAAGAACATCTAAATAGCAAACTAAATGAAAAGATAATAAAATGTTTTGTTAGTGAAAAGTGAATTAAAAAAAAAGTGAATTAAACTAACTCTAAAGTATCACTTTACACGTCAAGTGGCAGAATATAAACAGTGTCAAAATACCTATTGTTGGCAGGGATATGGAAAAATGTGGCTTCTCAAATTGTTAGCTAGTGGAAATACATGCATACATTATTTCTTCTGTCGGATTCAATTTGGGTATTTTCTATGAACCTGTCCTCCATGTTACTAATAGTGTCTTCTGCTGTGTCTAATCTTCTATTAAAACTATCCATGGAGTACTTAATTTCAGATATTGTATTTCTCAGTTATCAATTTTTCTACTTGCTGCTTTTTCTCCCCCACAAATTTCAATTCTCTGGTGAAATTTTCCAATTTTTCATTTTTTTTTAACATACTAGTCACATTTTTTTTTTACATTTTTTTTTAAGTCCCCAAATTCTAACTTAAATCTTGGGGATAGCCCTTGTGGGCATTCAACTGATAGTATAGTGGGTCTTTGCCCCAACTCCTCTCTAAACTCATGTCTGGAACATAGAAATTACCATTCTCATTGTAAAACCAACTAAGACAGTATTCTTCATATTAAAAGGGAACAGTCCACTAAAGTTAGGCAATTTAGTCACCTCTCGAAGCCACTCTTTCTGGATGGCAAGCAACCCTCTAAAATGAAGAAGGGAAGGCATTATGTGACTAAATTACCATGTAACTTAAAAGAACTTTAGCTCTAAGAAGTTTAAGTGCAATATTTCTTACATCACAGAGTATATGTCACACTAACAGTCTACATTTATCTCAGACACTAGCAGCAGCGTTCCCGGAACAAACCGTCTACCATGACCTACCATGTGATGCTTACTTGGGAACAGATAATATTGGAAAAGAACAATATTGGAAAAAAAAAAAACACTTGTCATCCATACACAATATAATTTTGTATCTAGAAAGCCAAACGGAATCAACTGAAAAACTACTGGAGTAAAAAAAAAAAAAGAGTTAAGTAGCTTGGATAGATCCCACATATATAAATCCAATAGTTCTGCTATCAGTGAAAAAATAGAAAATATGACTTATTAACAAACCCTGCGCACATAAAACTAACTAAATAAAAATACTCCGAAATGAATGGTTACCAGAGGGGAAATGGGTGGGTGGGGGGGTGTGGGTAAAACAGATGAAGGGGATTAAGAGCACACTTATCTTGATGAGTGCTGCATGGCATGTGGAATTGCTGAATCACTATAATGTATGCCTAAAATAATATAACACTGTACATTAACTATGCTGTATTTAAAATAAACTTTCAAAAAAATAAATATTCCAAGATATCTTAAGGAGAAACATGTGTGATCTGTAAAAATGAACAAACAAAACAAAACCAAAAACCAAAAAACCATTTTGGAAAGAGAGATACCAGGGTCATTAAATTAATAAATGTACCTAAAAGGATAAAACATAGCTTAAGATGACACTTTCTTCCAAATGAAATGTACACTTTTAATATTCCACTTAGGGAACTGTGGCATTGTAGGTGAACCCCAAATACGATTCTAATATTTATCTAGACAAAAAATGAATAGATGAACTTTACCACTTTAAAGTCTTAAAAACAAGAGCAAATATGGAGATATATGTCTACAGTTATTAAATAAAGTGTAGTCCTAGTTAAAGAAAATATGGATAATGGAGAAGAGATAGTAAGACGTATATTAAATATGAGACATAACAAATCAGTGGGGAGAGAATTATTTAGTAATGGCAGGAGGGAGTAACTGGTTAGCAAAATGGGAAGAAAACTGTAACCTACTATGTAATAAAAACAATTGCAGGGGCTCCAGGGTGGCTCAGTGGGTTAAGCCTCTGCCTTCAGCTCAGGTCATGATCTCAGGGTCCTGGGATCGAGTTCCGCACCCAGCTCTCTGCTCAGCAGGGAGCCTGCTTCCCCCTCTCTCTCTGACTGTCTCTCTGTCAACTTGCGATCTTTCTTTCTGTCAAATAAATATATGAAATCTTAAAAAAAAATCAATTACAAACCCATTTAGACAACATTTACTTTGTGCTCCTAAATACCAGACACTGCTAGATACTGGAAATGCCACGGTGAAAAGACAGTCGAGCAATCTAAGAAACAAAGGAGCAGATATGGAAGTGCACAGAGGTCCCCAGTCCCGTCTAGTGAGAAGTATTTGCCATCCTAAATTGAATGAGCATTAGGAAACTTGGAAAGTGCCATGTGTGCCTTATTCCCTACCCCTCCCCCCTCAATGACTTGACATCCAAATGCACAGTGCCTGACACACAGTAGATGCTCAAATTTTTACGGAATAAAAAGATGTTACAAAATAATAGGACTGCTTTTCTGTGTATGTTTCCTGTATAAAAACAGAGGTTCCTGTCTTTCCACTTCCAATGTTGGAAAAGTTACCGTAATTTGTACCTTGCAGAATGATCTGAGGGATAGAAGGCAGAGATTTCATTAAAGAAAATGAGAACGAATTCTCATGTTTTTCACTTTATGCCAAATTCTGTCCTGAAGAGGAAAGAGGTGAAAGAGGTTGTCAAGGTAGAAGCAACAGAGTAGGGAAGAAATGGTTTTAAGTACTTTTGAGTAGCAAAGAAGATACTGCTAAATATCATGAGCTTAAGGACCTAACATTAATTGACCTGCCAAGGACCTAAACATTTCAGTATTACTACTTTCTAAAAGCAAAGACTGGCAGCAGAGGCGCTCAGAGATAAAGATTACCTATGAAAAAGAAATTGGTGGGGGGAACAAAAAAACTTTCCCAAAAAGAAAAAAAAAAAGACTTTTCATTGAGTTACATTCTAAAGACATTTTACTATATATGTTTAACACACCCACATGAGGCTTAATATACACCAGGAACTGCTCAACCGCTCTTAGAAATATTATTTCATTCAATCTTAAAAAAAGAAATATTATTTGATTCAATCTTTATAATAACCCATGATTCAGGTGCCATTACCACTTTCTTCCATAGATGAAGATACAGAGGACAAGAGATGTTAAGTAATTTGACCAAGGTTATGTAGCTATTAAGTGGCAAAGCCAGGATTTAAATTCAGGCTATTAAAAACAAGTTCCCATTGATAGAATTCATTCCAAATGCATGGCCACCTAATTAACATGTTCTTCTTTTAAGGCGGGCATAACAAAACATTCAGAAATAAAGGGAGGAGTCTAAGCAGTGATGAAGACCTGAGTTGAATTCTCTATCAATTAAAAGCTGTGACACCCTGGACAAGTTAAATAACATTTGAGCACTTTGGTTTTCGCATCAGTTGACAAAGCAGGAAAAAATATCCAGTGGAAAAAAGACAGTCTCTTCGATAAATGGTGCTGGGAAGATTGAACAGCTCTATAAAGAATCATGAAACTTGACCATTCTCTTACACCATACACAAAGATAAACTCGAAATGGATAAAAGACCTCAAAGTGAGGCAGGGATCTATCAAAATCCTAGAGAAGAACACAGGCACTAACCTCTTCGACATTAGCCACAGCAACTTCTTTCAGGACAAGTCTCCAAAGGCATAGGAAACTAAAGTGAAAATGAACTTTTGGGACTTCATCAAGATAAAAAGCTTCTGCACAGCGAAGGAAACAGTCAACAAAACAAACAGGCAACTCACAGAATGAGAGAAGATATTCGCAAATGACACTACAAAGGTCTGATATTTAAGATCTATAAAGAACTCAAACTCGACCCTCAAAAAACAGATAATTATGTCAAAAATTGGGCAGAAGACATGAGCAGACACTTTTCCAAAGAAGACATAGAAATGGCTCACAGACACATGAAAAAATGTTCATCATCTTTAGCCATCAGGGAGATTCAAATCAAAACCACGCTGAGATACCGCCTTACACCAGTTAGAATGGCCAAAATCAACAAGACAGTAAACAACAAATTTTGGAGAGGATATGGAGAAAAGGGAACCCTCTTACACTGTTGGTGGGGATGCAAGTTAGTGCAGCCACTTTGGAAAACAGTGTGGAGATTCCTCAAGAAATTAAAAACAGGAAAAAAAAAAAAAGAAATTAAAAACAGAGCTACCCTATGACCCTGCAATTGCACTGCTAGGTATTTACCCCAAAGATGCACATGCAGTACAAAGAAGGGCCACATGTATCCCAATGTTCATGGCAGCAATGGCCACAATCGCCAAAACGGTGGAGAGAGCCAAGATGCCCTTCAACAGATGAATGGATAAAAAAGATATGGTTCATATATACAATGGAATATTATGCCTCCACCAGAAAGGATGAATACCCAACTTTTGTTATCAACATAGACGGGACTGGAAGAGATTATGCTGAGTGAAATAAGTTAGGCAGAGAGAGTCAATTATCATATGGTCTCACTCACGTGTGGAGCATAAGGAAAAACATGGAGGACACTGTGAGAAGGAAAGGAAGGGTGAATTGGGGGAAATTGGAGGGGGAGATGAACCAGGAGAGACTGTGGTCTCTGAGCAACAAACTGAGGGTTTTGGAGGGGAGGGGGTGGGGGGGTGGGCGAGCCTGGTGGTGGGTATTGAGGAGGGCACGTACTGCATGGAGCACTAGGTGTAGTGCATGAACAATGAATCTTGTAACACTGAAAAAATAAAAGTATTTGGGGGAAAAAAAATAACATTTGAGCACTTTGGTTTTCACATCAGTTAAATGAAGACAAAACTACCGAGCCTCAGAAGTAAGGATTGAGAGAAAAATGTCTATAGAGGAGCACCTGGCAACAGGGGACCACAAAGCTCTGAATAACTTGCAGCAAACGTGGCAACAACTGCATGAGCACTGAGCATCACGCAGCATCCTGAGCTGGCCAAGCCCACTGTGGGGGCCCCCCAGGACGGAGAGGGAAGAAAGTACAGAACTAGAAAGATGGCTCCAAGAATTTAAAGGCCTTGAGGGTTGAGTAGGTAGGAAAAGGGCACAAGGGCAGATTCAGTGGGTAGCAAAGAGGTTTGGAAGGTTACAATTTAATTGGCCTCCATAGGCACCTTGGAAGATGCTACTTCCTCCTACAAAAGAGCTACTAATAATACAAGTACATCACCTTCTACGGGAAAACATTGCACTGCACAGTATCAAGGTCTAATGACTAAATTGAGAAATAAGGAAGTCTCTTCTGAGTCCTTTGTCTCCTCTGGATGTAAAATGAATTAAAAAATCACATACTCTGAATCCCTTTCTTACAGTACTACAAGTACCACTAGAAGCTGGCAAAAATTTATTGGCTCTTAGCATGTTTCAAGCACTATGGAGAACATTTTTTTTTTTTTTAAAGATTTTAATTATTTATTTATTAGGAAAGAGAGAGAGTGAGAGAGAGCAGGTCAGAGTGAGAAGCGGACTCCCCATGGAGCTGGGAGCCCGATGTGGGACTCGATCCCGGGACTCCGGGATCATGACCTGAGCTGAAGTCAGTGGCTCAACCAACTGCGCCACCCAGGGGCCCCGAGAACATTTTTTTTTAATTAATTAATTTATTTATTTGAGAGACAGAATAAGTGAGAGAGAGCACGAGAGGAGAGAAGGTTAGAGGAAGAAGCAGACTCCCCGCGGAGCTGGGAGCCCGATGTGGGACTCGATTTCAGAACTCAAGGATCATGACCTGAGCCGAAGGCAGTTTCTCAACCAACTGAGCCACCCAGGCGCCCTGGAGAACATTTTTTTTTTTTTTAAGATTTTTTTTTATTTATTTATTAGAGAGAGAGTGAGAATGAGAGGGGAGAAGGCCAGAGGGAGAAGCAGACTTCCCGCAGAGCCGGGAGTCCGATATGGGACTCGATCCCGGGACTCCGGGATCATGATCTGATTTGAAGGCAGCCGCTCAACCAACTGAGCCACCCAGGCGCCCCGGAGAACATTTTTGATACATTATCTCACTGAATCCTCATAATGGTCTCATTTCCAACATCCTCATTGTAACAAAGGCAAAGTAACATAGCTACAGAGTAGGAGAATTGGGCCGGAATATCCGGCCCAACATCACCAACTGAAAAAAAAAAAAAGTCTATGAATTTATTTATTTATTTAGATTTTATTTATTTATTTGTCAGACAGAGAGAGAGCACAAGCAGGGGGAGTGCAGGCAGAGGAAGAAGCAGGCTCCCTGCTGAGCAAGGAGCTTGATGTGGGACTTGATCCAGGACCCAGCCACCCAGGAGTCCCCAAAAAACCCTATGATTTTAATGACAGTAGCTACTACTTCCAAATACAAGAGGAAACCTCTTCAGAGAAAATATGAAATCGCTAACTAAAGGGCACCATGAATCCACCCAGTGCAGAGGGCCGCCACCTTTTAACTCATTAACACATGGCTGGCAGATACTTGTCCCCACCCCTGCCCTTGGATCCTTTCTTTGTTGCCAGGTGCATTTGTTTGCAGCAGGTAATGCAGCTAAAAGCAAGGCTGGGTTTTGCATAAGAGACAACCAAAGCCAAATACAAAAAAACCCCACAAAGCTTAGGTGCAAATACTTACTTTGGTAAAAAACAGGAAGATAAGAATTAATTGAACCCAGGCTCACTTATTTCAAGTATAAATATTAAGTCAACCTACTTATAAACCAAGTCACATCCATCAATACACTAAAAGTAATTTGTACCAATTTTGGCCCTTCGTGTATTCTATGCCATGCTCCTCCTCAAACTGGAGTCTAAAAATGCTTCTCAGGGAGATGAATGCTTAATACATTATAAACATTTTTGTTGACATTTCACTGAAAGTCATAAAAAAATATGATCTCTGGAATGACTACCCTTTAAATTCAGACTGCTCCATGATTTCAGTGCCATGTTTCCATCTGTGGTAATGAGCAAGTTGGCCCTGTAATACTATTTCAATTTTCCCAAGCTAATGAGAAAAAAAACCCAGAGGATTAAATACACAAATAAGGCGAGGGCCAAATGATATCATGGAGCACTAGGGGGACCATCACGGAAGGCTGTCAGAAAAGTCACAGCAGAACTGAGCTCCACACTGCATATGATAAATATGCCAACTCAAGAAACAAACAAATGAAGCAAGCAGGTGGCATACCAGCCCAGAACATATTCATCCTAAGAATGATGTCATTTTAGCCAAATATCATCATTAGTAAGTAATTTTAGGGGCACCTGTGTCAGTCAGTCAGGTATCTGCCTTTGGCTTGGGTCATGATCTCAGGATCCTGGGATCAGCCCCGAGTCCCACTCTCTGCGCAGTGGGGAGCTTACTTGTCCCTCTCCCTCTGCCCTTCCCCGATCCTTGTGCTCTTTCTCTCTGTCTCAAGTAAATAAAATCTTTAAAAGCAAAATAGGTAATATTAAATCAAATACTACTATTGCAAATGTCAGTCTTGTTTTATTAGTTTTAATTTGTTTCAGTTGCAGTGGTAAAAGTAAACCTGAGTTTGTATCTGGCTTTTTCTTCATATGCAATAAAGCGTCATTAAATTAAATATATTTACATAACATCATAGCCGTGAATACATTTCTTTTTTATGGAAGTTTACACATCATTTAAATTAAAGGAACACCTCTAACTAACATGTCTCAAACTGCAGTTGACCCTTGAACACCACAAGTTTGAACTTCTTGGGGTCACTTATACACAGATTTTTCCAGGTAAATATAGTACAGTACTGGAAATACATTCCTCTTATGATTTTCTTAACATTTTTTCCCTCTAGTTCACTTTAAGAATAAAGAACAAATACAAAATATATGTTAACCTATTGTTTATGTTATGGGTAAGGCTTCTGGTCTATGGCAGACCATGCGCAGTTAGTTCTTGGGGGGTCATAAGTTCCATGTGGAGTTGTGACTGCCCAGGCTTTGGCGCCCCTAACTTCTGCGTTGTTCAACGGTCAACTGAACGTTGGTTTGCAAAGCACTGAAATCGGTGAGCAGTTTCCCACCCGCTGCCGCTCTGCTGTTGTGTACTCCATGCAGAACAAGCGTGATGCAAAGCATCTTATTACAAGAAGCTTAACACGCAGTGAGACAGATACTTTGACTTCTGGGAACCAAGGAGGCGTGGGAGAGTCCTGTGAAAGCTACAGGAAACACACACAGGTTCCTACACAGTATCAGCGATTCCAGAAAGCTTTCAGGTTTTCAGGCTGAAGACACTTCGTTAGAAAATAAGTACAGTTTAATGGAGGTGCATTATTCTTTTTTAATGATAAGCAACATGCAACAGGGAAACAAAGAGTGGGGACCAAAAAATCCAAACGACCTGGATTGGTAAAGGGATCAGGAACAACTAATAGGTTTGGGTGGGAAAATTTTGCTCAAATAAAGGTATACGCAATTCAAAATCTCACAAGTTCATTTTCAAAGAGTCAAATTAAAAAAACACTTCATCGTCCCTGAAATATTTTTATTTACTGGAAATTTTTCTACGTAAGAGGAGCACATAAGTACAATGTAGCCAGAGAGAATTATCAGAAATATGAGTACTTAGTCTACTCCAGTTAGAGATACAGACACCATCTATAGATGGTAAATGTGGTAATAAACGATAATGAACCTGAGATAAGCAAAAGCTACATTAGGGTTTGCAAAGCCAAAGAATCTCTGGCTTCCTGGCGTCTACAGGCTTCAAAATACGACTCCTGTACAGATGAGAATTAAAGGACACATCTCTCCAATTAGAAATACTAATGAAGTTATGTTTATAGGTTGCAAAAGAACCACTAGGTAATATTTTGAAAACCTCAACACAGCATTTTGTTGAAATTTATTTTAGCCGAGTACAGACTTTGAATAAATGAAAGGACTTAATTGCTAAATTTCATGGTGTGTCATAGAGAAAAATATCAATTTCACTCTACCGAAGATTAATGGAAAAATTATAATAAAAACTCCAAATTATTTACATAGCTTAAGTAGATATCAAAGATTGCAGACATGCTCTGAGGAGCACAGCTAATCATCGACCCACGACCCATGCACAGCTAATTACCAACCAATATGGAGAAAACCTTCATCGCCTATTCAGTTTATAATGTGACCCTCACATCAAGGTTTTGTCATTTCTGGTCTTAATAAGAACCAGTCATGCAGGGAATTTAATTCAAAGTGCAAGCACAATTTTAACATAAGTTTATTTGGTCTCCTTTTTTCCTCCACTTTTCCCTTTTTATTTTCAGAAGAAAGCAAACTGCGTTAATTCCTGAAATACACAACCTACAAGGGTGGCCTAGCGTTCCCTATCACCTCCACTTGTGATATCCAACTCTCCAGCTACAATAAAATAATAAAACCAAAGTCGTCCAGAGAAAGGGCATCTTATGAAATTGCTGTTTGAGTAAGCAAACTAGAGGTCAACATAACCATTCATTTCTTGGCTTGGCCTCCTCTCTCCAAGCCCAGGAATTCCAGTGAAAAAGCCAATCTCATCTAGAACTGACGAGGTTCTATCACCTTTCCTAGGAAACGTGGAAGAGCTTCCCCTGATCAACACTGCTTAGCTACTCATCTCTAGAAACCTCTCAAATAATTCCAACTGAAGTTTGACTGATTTAACTATGAAAAAGCCCTCTTGGTTAAGATTTTATGTACAGCAATTCGAAAGGGACAGGTAATAGAAGGTAGTCCATATTCTGTAATTCTCACCAGCTAGGTTATCTTTTGGAGATAGCATCCTTATCACTACCACCTCTGAAAAAAGAATGCTGGACACACACCTGTTTTTATAGCATTCCCATACTCTCCTGATGATAACGTGACTTTGTGGTTCCTTCCACGCACAGTTCACCCTTGGACAACACAGGTCTGAACTGTATGGTTCCACTTACATGTGGACTTTTAAATGTATGAAACCTGATAAAAATAAGGGAAAACATGCTCAGTGAGAAAATGGGACATTTTATATACTTTAAGTATAAAAGGAGAGCATTAATGGTATAGAAGTACCTCAGGCAGTAGGTACCTCTTAGAGGCTCACATCACTGTGACTTGGAGACACGCAGAAAATGACTTGGCCTTGTTAGAGATAAAGTAAATTCTGAGCAGCAGTGTTTCCCCTAAATCCAGAATTCTATGAAAATCTTCATCTCTAGGGGCTAGCTGTGAATCCAGAGCTACAGAGACACATGAAGAGTTCAAGAAGGACGAGGACAGCTGTGGCAAATCCTTGATTTATCCCATGCAGCTGCACAGTGTGTCTCACCCAGACCCCCAGGTACTGAACCTTTGTCGTGCCCCAGCAGCTGAGTAATGCCCATCATCCCTCCTCTCGGGCTGCCCCTGTGGGTCCCAAAGCAGCCTCACCCATCCTGCCTTCCTCCCAATTTACTGCCTCCTACTGGACAATCAGACGCTAAAAAAGATTGGGACCCCACCTATGAAAGCAATTCTCTACTTTCTTCCTTCACGCATTCCTCAAGAGGTCAAATACATGGTTATCAGGCAATTTTTCATTCCTTAAGCGAGTAAAAAAAAAAAAGTTTCAAACTTTCTAATTATTGCTCGCACACCCCTCAATGATACACTCCCAATCTGTCCACATGCTTTCATTTTGTTCTTTTTCGTTCACTACCAACTACACACACCAGTGACCCAAGGAGAGTCAATGTCTGATTGAAGCTAAATATTAGTCCGTTTTGGAAAGCCAAATAATTTCCCTCTGGTATCAGCTGTATTAACTGTAGGAGAGCTACACTTCTCATCGCTGATACAGCACGTTCTTTCCTGTTTTCAATCCAACTCTCGAAAACAACGGTAAAAAGCAATGGGATACGTCCGTGTTATACTGCCAAGATAGGGATGCTGCTGAAAGTCAATGTCGGCTGGCAGAAAATGGAAATGACTAACACTGTCTACACTATTAGGAAACAGAGTTCTGAGTAAATAAGGGAGCAGTTAACCAGAATACAGTTTCATAATCTTCTCTTTGACTTCATATAAAAGGTGCCTTTGGGAAAAAAACAGACTAGTTCTTCTTTAGGTCTTGGGAAGATACTCTCCTTTACTCCTTTTCCTTGGACTAGTCTTTTTTCCTGATATACTGTGTACTCTAAAGGGTAGTGATTGGGGTTCCTATGGAGAAGATCTCTGGATCAGTTAAGATTAAGTGTAGCTGTAACTGCATATAATTGGAAACCCACATATGTGGCTTAAACAAATAGTTTACTGCTTTCTCAGGTAAAAGAAGTTTAGAAGCCCAGAATCCAGTGTTGGGAGTGGTGACTACCATATCATCAGACTCAAGCAACTTCTACCTTTCAGTGTAAGCATCCTTAGTAGGTAACTCTATCCTTATGGTCACCTCAGGGACCAAGATGGGTGCAGGAGCTCTAGCCAACACAGATGCATTCCACCCTGGAAGGAGGAATTAAAAGAAAAAGGATTCCCACAAACTATCTCTTGAGCAACTTTTACTTAGATCTCACTGGTCAAAATGTAACACCGTAACTTTATCTAGCTGTGAGGTAAGAAGGTTTTGTTAGGCATAGTCATTTAATTGAGCACATTACCACTGTAACAAAAATCACAGTTTTATCCGTGAACCAAAATGGAATCATGGATACTGCACACACAGCTGGATGTTTCTGTCAGTGTCCCTGCCAGTTTTCATTCCAGGCATAAGCCTTGTCTTGAGGGAATCCTTGAAGCACCTGAAGGTACAACCTTGTTGACTAGGCACCACTGCCAAGGACGGCAGTCTTCTTGTAGGGAAGAGCACAATGGTTCTACGTGTCCTTTTGCATCTTCCCCCAAGCACCCTGACACGGCAAGGAGAAAGACATCAGGGCCTCTAGGTCTGGCCAGATGCCTATCCCCAGCTCATCTCAATAACATACAAGACAGTACTCTAAAGGTGTATCTTGAAAGTTAAGATACTCAATCACAATTCTCAGAGAAACAACGTGATAAATAGTGAGAGGTTTCCAGGTTCATCCATAGAGGACCACTTCACAGGTAATGGAGCAGAAATAGTATTCATTTGCCATCATCTAAAGTGGAATTGATTGGATTTCGATAGATTACTCTAATGAGGTGTACAGGAGAGCCCAGATAGAAAGAAAAGGAGAGAGCAAGGACCAACTCCTTTTTCCTGCTGGCTTTGTTCTCTGCCTAGTGCACCTTTTGACGGCTCTCTCCCAAACAAGTAACTTGTCTTACCCCTGTGTTTTTTTAGTCAGAGGAGTTCAGGAAAAGTGGGACACTGCACGGACTACAACAAGCTCAAACTGGACAGCACCTACTGGCAGGTGGAATCTGCCTTCCACATTTAAGCAGGGGGAACAAGAATAGAGGGTCTTTTCGAATTGAACTGTGCACCTCAGAAAATACTTAGTCCTAACCCTCAGTACCTGTGAATGTGACCTTATTTGGAAATAGTGTCTTTGCAGATGATCATGAGGGTGAGTCCTAGACCAATGACTACGTCCCTATGAAAGGGGAAGACCTGGACACAAGAAGAGTCATGCACACAGGGGGAATGCCAGGTAATATTTATGAAGGCCGAGATAAAGGTGATGCAGCTACAAGCCACTACAAGCCAACCAACCACTAGGATCTGGGAGAAAGACCTGGAACAGATCCTCTCTCATAGACCTCATGAGGAACCAACCCTGCAGACCCCTTCATCCCAGACATCTAGTCCCTGGAACCATGAGATAAGAAGTTCCTATTGTTTAAGCCATCAAGTTTGTTCGTGGCACTGTGTGATGGCCGCCCTAGCACACTAATACATGGCGTGACTGGATCACATCGACTCACCTCCATGAGTCTGGGGCAAAGGTCCTTTCTCTCAAGTGTCCACACCTCAAGCTACCTGTCAAGGGTCACCATTTTCCACCATTTAACCATCATTTATGTAACTGAGGCTCCAGACATGCAGCTTCAGGATTATTCACCAAGCCAGAGTGAGAATGAGGGGAAGACACAGGACCCTCCACCCTAACGAGGATCACCGGCCACTATGACTGAGACAATGAGAAGTCACACACTGCTCAGTTGGATACCTACGTGTCAGAGTCTGCACGGGACAGAACTACACCAAGAGGTAACTGCCCAAGGCTTCTGCAGAGACAGAAGTATTGAGTCAAAGAAAAAAATGAGAGCAAAGAACCTTGCACAGGAGGCCCTGTAATCACTTCTCCTGACTAACAGTTTCAAATATAGAAATGTATTCTCTTTGTCAATTTCTTTCTCTGCTTCCATTAGCCCTCTCCTTTCTCTCTCTCTCCTGGCCTTTCTGCCACAGCCTGGGGCCAGAAGACACTGGGAATGGAAGAGGCTGAAAAAGCTGGGGAAGAAAGCTAAACCTTTTAATAAATAGAAGTGAACTGGAGGAAGTCTCACTTCTGTGAGCATCTGCTCTCCATCTTTTATGGTTTAAAAAAAAAAAAATCTAGGAGGGGAATAGTATAATGAACACCCACCTGGCTATGGACAATTACTCAACTTGACAAGTCAAAAATAAATACTATCGAGGCCCCCACCCCCACTCCATGAGCTTGGTTCCCCTCCTTCCCTCAAGAGGTAACCATCACCATGAACTTGGTCTTTATTATTCTCACACATGCCTTTACTCTTTTACCACAAAAACAGCCCACCTACTATGATGGTGTTCTTTGGCCACACACCGACTGGTTACTTTTTTTTTATCCTAATTCTCCTTCCTTTCTTTCTCCCATCTATAAGAATAATTATGAGATAAATGTATTCAAAAGCACAGCAGTAGTAACTACAAATAGCTAATTTTATTCCTATCAACTAGTATCTATTTTTTTCACCTGTGTTACTTGTTCCCTTCCCCACAAATCTGTGATATAGGGAAATCAAGCCAGAACAATGGGAAATACACTTTGAACAGGTATCTATTTCTGGCACTTAATTCAGATTGGTAAATGGAAATTTACATCACCTAAGCTTAAAATTCTCCTTGAGAAAAAAAAATGAATGGCTAAATTAGAATTTAGGATAGTATTAAATTTATATTGCACTTCTTAAAAATTTCTATTTATTTATTTTAGACAGAGAGAGAGCACGAGAAGGGGAGGGAGAGAGACAGAATTCCAAGCAGACTCTGCACTGAATGCAGAGCGCAAACTGGGGCTTGATCCCAGGACTCTGGGGTCACGACCCGAGCTGAAATCAAGAGTCAGGCACTGAATCGAATGAGCCACCAGGCACCCCTTGCACTTCTTTACAAAGAGGACTAGAAAAACATTAAAACATTAATCAGCAATTATTTCATCACTTTTACCTTTTTTCATAAAAGACTTAAATGCAAACAATGAAATAACATTGCACTAGTCACAAATACATTAAGCTGACAAGCCAATATCTACCATCATATTTGGAGCATATGTCATTCTTTTTTTTTTAAAAAAAGATTTTATTAATATTTATTTGAGAGAAAGAGAGCACAAGTGGAGGGAAGGACAGAGGTAGAGGGACAAGCAGACTCCCTGCTGAGCCTGGACCCCAACAAGGGGCTTGATCCCACGACCCCATGATAACAACCTCAGCAGAAGTCAGATTCCTAACTGACTGAGCCACCCAGGCACCCCGAGGAGCTCACCACATTCTTATTAGAGGTTGGAACAACTTAATGTAGGAATTCAGTAATTGCTCAGTCAACTGACTAAGGGGTTAGTCAATGAGAGTGTTAAGCAGCAGGGGAAATACGAGATTTAAAACCACACAAATCAGTATCTACAAATATTTGTGGCGCAACTCTGACATGCCAGGCGTGGTTCTAAACCCAGAGGATACGGCAAGCCCCCAAACCTGCTGGTCCTGGGAGCCTGCATTCCAGCGCGACAGTGTGTACAAGGGTACTCTAATCATGTACCCTGAGCAACTCTGGGAAACCCTCCCTGATCAATAAATCACTCCACAAACCACAACTTGGCTAAGAATGGCTGCGGCGCTGGTTTCGGGGGAAATCTTAAAAAGCCCCAAGCGTTACAGCAACACAAAGAAAATCTGTTCTATTCCCTAAATGAGTATATCATCTCTTTGTTGACTAGGGGAACCCATTAAAATGTGTTGTGAGAAGTGATTTTCTGCACATAAAAACTAAAAGCTTCCTTGAACCTAAACAAATACTGCCAACAGCTGCAGAAAAAATGTTAGCGTTTTGAGTTTTCTAAAATGAATTACTGAAAATAAGGAAATGCCTCAGTACCCTAAACAAGTCTACATGACCATTAGTAACAGCCCAGCAATTCGCTCTCCTGGCCCTTCCTGTTCAAAAACACAGCAAATGTGGGCAAGCGGAGTACTCAGCTCATCTAGGACTGGTCGAAGCTTCAGAAAGTACTTCACCGCTGGAAAGAAAACGTGCACCAAGAATCAATCATCGTCAAGTAATGAGTTTAAAAAGAGCCTAAAGAGAAATAGCCTAAAATGCTTTCAGGAACTATCTTTCCATGGTGAAATTATGGATGAAAACTTTTATTCTTTATACTTCTCTATTTTTCTACAATGGAAATAATGAGGAAAAAACGATAAATGCTTTATGATCTGAGAATTTTCACAGCAAAATAAAATGCTACTCCATTTCTTAAATGCTAGGAGCCTCTAACACTGTAGATACCTAAAGGAAAAATTATTTAATGCATCAAAAGACACAAGTGAAAGCTACATTCTCTGCTTTTTAAACTATCTTTTCTTTAAGTGTTAAGATAAGGGGTAATTTTGAATGCATTTTCTCCCGGCTGTATTTTCTAGTTTTACAATGGTCACCTGTGTGACTGATAGAAGTATTATTTTCTATAAAGACCAGTTGGCTGTAACTTATTAAGATATTATAAATTATACACTATTACTCAAGAAATGGACAATAGGAATACACATATCAGTTTCTGCCTTAAGAACAGTTCTTGGAAACGTCTCCAGGTTTGAATTCTTTCCCTCTTTACAAGGACCCAGAGAAGCTCAGAGAGATTACAATGCACCAACTCTTCATAAATTAGCTATTTCCACACAAGAGCAGTCCCCCGTCTTCCACCATCACTGCTCTGTCAGCATATCAGCACTGTGCCTGATGAGTCAATGACAGGGGACGGCAACAGGGAGAAAACGCAACGGGGAGGTCTAGTTTTCAAGCCTCTATCACTTAACATACATCAGAGGACTGAAGTGTTTTCTGACGATGGAAAAACAACCAAACTCAGGGCCAGCTCCCTCTTTTATGACAGGTTTTTAAAGCTCATCTTCAAGCTTGCTTCTGCTCTGAACCCCATTTCCCAATCATCGGATGGCGGTTTATGAAGCCAGAGAACAATTTGTTACATCTCTCAATGCCTCTAGCAACAAGGCCGGATCCAATCAGTCTTCCAACCAACAGCCTGAAATATACAAGAGACTGCGCTCTTAGGTTAAGGTCAGTGCTCAGGGTTACAAACGCGAGCAGAATGATTTCTACCGGGGCAACGAAAAAGAGCCAGAGCTCTGGCCTCCTCAACAGAGTCATTTACAGAGAAGCGGGATGGCAGCGGCCCCAAGGCGTGAGACAGAAGAGCCTTTGGGGTTTCCAGTGCATGCAGATTCAGGATATAGCACTAGCAAGCCAAAAATGAGAGGATACCCTGAAGTATGCGAGCCACAGCCTCACAAGGTACCTACAGCCCTCAAAGCACTTCATCACTGGCCCGTTTCCTTTCTTTTTCAGGCAGGTCTCCCAATGGCTGGCTGGAGAGATTTTTTTTCAGCCTTCATTGTTAAGGCTCCTGCTGCCAACACCCGTCTCAATTGTCATTGGCTGACCCCGAAAGATGGGCGTGAGATACCCCAATATTAACAGACCCCAAGAGAACAATTCTTTCTGTCAGGCTCACATTGGGTACGAAAGCCTTCAACTACCTGGCATTTCTTTTAATCAGTTATACTGCTTTGGGGCTCATTTCACAAAGCCATCTGGCTTTGCAAACATCAATGCAAAGACTATGAAAAAAACCCACTTTTTATTGTGGCCCTACAATGGGGAGCAATCTACTTCAAAGTATGTTAAGCTCCAAGGGTTCTGGTGTGGAAATAGCTTGCTAAGATTCTTCATTGTTCAGACATCCAAGGAGCCTGGCCCTCCAGAAGATAAAAGGATTCTTCTGAAAGCACCATGTAAAGGAAAATATTTGTTCAGTCACAGGGTCCCTACAAATGTGATCTTATGCTCCATGGTTGGGTGTCTAAGAAGATGAAAATGAAGGGGCCTTAACAGATCTGGTGGAGAGCCGGTCAGATAAATTGAAGGTTGGGGGACATGTGCTGTCCTAAATTGGAGAACGCTGAGGTGCCCTCCTTCCTGTGAATATTCTACTCATTCTTACAACACGTTCCATACCTCAGGATGGCATTAAGGAGAAATTCTTTGATTTTTTTTTCTACTACTGAATACAGCTGCAATTATATATATATATATATATATATTTTTTTCAACTGCAATTATATTTCAAATATCTTCATATTCTACTGCTTTGAGAGGTTCACTTTTGAAGTTTTTTATTCACACATTTCAATAGTCCTACCCCTTTCTAAGAGATTGTAAGCTGGCCTTCAAAAAATCCGATAGCAGGAGAAGATACCAATGGAGGTAGTTCTTTTTTTTTTTTTCTTTCTCCAAATAGCTATTTCATTCATTAGAATTTGAATGGTAGCAGAAATGACAACAGAAAACTCAAGGAGACTGACATTCCAACATTTAGATGTACAAAAATCGTGGGGACTAATAACTCAGGGTCAGATTTAATGTGTCATTTTAAGAAGTCGTCCTTTGACATAACTTGGAAGTTAGATGCAGCTGGCAGTATGTGTGTCCCCAGCTCATAAGAGGTTTCCCCAAAGAAGCAGGTTTCCTGGGGCGCCTGGGTGACTCAGTGGGTTAAAGCCTCTGCCTTCGGCTCAGGTCATGATCTCAGGATCCTGGGATGGAGACCCGCATCAGGCTCTGTGCTCAGCCGGGAGCCTGCTTCCCCTTCTCTGCCTGCCTCTCTGCCTACTTGTGATCTCTCTTTCTGTCAAATAAATAAATAAAATCTTAAAAAAAAAAAAAAGCAGGTTTCCTCTTTAAGGCACAGAGAGGAAGGGTCATTGACTACTGACCCAGCGACCTGACCTGCATAATGGAGCAGTCTCAACACAGTTCTCAAGGGTGAAATGGCCTGACAGCAGAAAGGACAAGCACTTACGTCACACTCAGAGCTGATTTACAATTTCTGCCACCCTCCCAGGGACAGGGTGCGATCTCACTCCTAAAGACGTAAATCTTCTCTGATGATACTACACTTTATTACCAATAGACCTGCTTAGAATTGAAGCAAAATGGAAGTCTCACCCTTTACACTGGATCTGTTGCATCAATATTTTCTTTCACCTCCCATGTGTGCAAGGGTTAGCATAGTCTAGCAGTAGATTAAAGCAAAATAAAGATGAGAAATTGGTGATACTCTACTTGGAGACGATTTAAGACAGTGCCAAACATGTGAAAGTGATACTCAATGAGGGTAACATTTTAACAAGAACAAGAGAATAGTATTAAATTACTGCCAATGGTACATGAAGTTACATTCTGCCTTGGTCATTTGGAGACAACCTTTGTAAATCTTAAAGTAAAAATCTGCACAAAATATTTACCTTGATTTGGTTTTAATTTCTAGTTTAAGATTTTTTTCATTGTTTGAAAGTACAATATCACGTAAGGCTGTTTTATTTCAATATGATCTGCATTAAGAATGCCTATTAGTTAAGGTGGGTTTTGGTTTACTTCATCTCATTAGGTCCAGGAACGAGATCCGCAGGCTTTGGGAATTCTGCTTCGAACCCAATACCTGTGATGTTTCAGGAGCTACATTGCTGTTTTTCAGTCAACACAGGAATATCATCACTGGCTTCACATCTTTATGTCAAGGGCAGGAGTTCTACAGAACCCTCATCAATTCACTTAAATCAGCACAGGTGATGTATCCTATGCACTGTTGCAGATGTGGGGAGATTTTCCTCATTCTTCCTGTCCTGTGAGCGTTACTCTGATTATTCTTGTTCTTGTATCCTTCCTGTGTTGGACTTCCATGCCTCTAGTCAGAGTGGCCTTGTGAACACACTGTTGGTACACTGTAGGAACTGTGGTTTTTCTGGCTTCGAGAAAAAAATTGTGATAAACAGTCACTCCAACCCGACCAGAGATGGTGGTTTATGTTTGTTGTTGATGCAGTTTATTTATGATGGTTGTTTATGTTTTTCTGACAAACACAGAGAGGTGTTCTCTATCCTATTCTAAACAAATTTTCCAGAGTCTCTAGGATTAGGCAGCCCTAGGGTTACTTGAAGTCTTAACTCTTTGACATCAGTTTTGAAAATAATTCCTTCATTATTAACCTTACCATACCCTTACTTACTGTTTTTCACTATACTTTTTGGTTCCTGCAATAGCCGGCATATATTTAAAAACAAATTTGTCGCGGCACCTGGGTGGCTCAGTTGTTAAGCATCTGCCTTCGGCTCAGGTCATGGTCCCAGGGTCCTGGGATCGAGCCTCGCATGTGGCTCCCTGCCCAGCGGGAAGCCTGCTTCTCCCTCTCCCACTCCCATTGCTTGTGTTCCCTCTCTTGGTACCTCTCTCTGTCAAATAAATAAATTAAAATCTTAAATAAATAAATAACAGATTTGTCTTAAAATGAACAATGTAGAGTTTATACCCATGACTCTATTTAAAATATACTCCAATGATATCTTTTTATGTTTATCAACTGTCAATGATGATTCTGATTCAAACTTGAGGACAGGAAACAGAATCTGAGTGAATTAAAATTCAGTCTCTTTGGCAACACCGGGAAACAGGATAAGCCTTTTATTTAGCACCATTTATATCATTTGTTACCTATGACAGAACAAGATACCCTGCTAGGGGCTTTTGGTAGGCTCAACTTTTTCAATGGCTTCTAAGCACCATTTCCTCTGTCCCTGGAATTCCCATTAGGGGCCTGCAGAAGAAATTCCTTCAAGTGGGTTCATCTGACATGATCAGCTCCACCTCCACACACACTGGTGAAAGTATCCTTGAGCTTTAGCACAAAACAAAAAACAAACAAATCCATTCTGAAACCAATAAAATGTTCCCTACCCCCATCATGGCTGCCAGTTATGTTCCTGAAAGCGTCTGGCTGATCTTTGGTGGAAAACAGTAGTAGAGGCCAGAATGCAGGGACATGGAGTGTCTGCAGGATGGTATGGAATCTATGAGCTGGATAGAAGCCGGAAGCTAACTGTTCGTTACCGTCTTTAGACCAGAAGTGAAAAATTCTACTTGGCTATCTATGATTTAATAAAGATTCAAAGTTCACATAGACGGTTTAAATTTAACTCCAACTAAACTAAGTCCTTCTTTTGGTCTCAGTGTGAATAATTTAAATGAATTCCCTCTCTCTCTTCTAAATGACCATCTTTAATATTCATACACATGCCCAAAATTGCCATACCAATTCATTTATATGAATTATAATACCATTAAAAGTACGAAGCATCTCATTTTTTAAGAACATAATTGTTTTTTGTCCAAGTATTTCATTCAATAATAATCACAATACATTATTTTACTATTTCATTTTTGGCTACAGAACTAATGGTTTTTTCTAATTAATCAATGAAACATGGGTGAAAACTACACGGGGATGGCCCTTTGTTTTCATAAGCAAAATACAGACCTTCTGTGTGTTTGTATATCTATGTATCTGTAAGACAACATTATTATTATTTTTAAACACACACAGTTTTAGTGTTTAGCTACAATATTTCAAGTCCCCTTAGAAAAACACAGTTATTTAATGTTTTAATATTATAAGTAAAGTTTCCAAAAAGCAACTGAGAATATCAGCGAACACAATTAAGTTATTATCACAGTAACATAAAGTTAAGAATTTTCAAAAACATGTAAAATATTAGAATACTTTACCCAAAATTCAGGTGTGACACTTTCTTAGGTCAAGATTATTTAAGGTTTAGAAGAATGAAACCACAAAAGATCACAAAATACATGGTTAGTTATGCCCATCTATGGTTCTTTGTTTACATTATGTATATAGCCATCAACCAAACCAAGTCTGAGTATACTTCATAGTTTCGCACATAAACAGAAATACAAAGTATTATAAGGTCAAAGTCACTGAGAGCATTCATCACTGAAACCATAATGCAATAATCTAATTTTTGGATAGATTTCAACATGTCATTCCTATAACTCCCATTTCTCCATTTTGAGGTAATTGTACAATGACCACAAACACAAAGTAAAATCACATTTAAAGAATCAAAAGTCACAGAAGAAATAGTCCCCAGTTTATCAATAAATATTTTCCAATTAGTAATATCAACTGAAGAGATCCTCAAACTGAGAATTACTAATTTAATTCTATTCATCATATATTGTTATGACCTTTTATATTCAAGACATTTCAGGTAAAATTCTCCAACTTTAAGTTTTAAAGTTAAGTATGAAAAAAATAAATAGCTAAAACAACAATGAAAGCTACGAGAAGACCAGTGAAAGGCAACTTACCAGACATTACAACTCACTAGAAAGCCACTGCATTCAAAACAGAATGGTGTTGGCACAGAAATGGATAGGGATCAGAAAACAGAGTCCAGAAATAGATCCAAATATATATGGCATCCTTATATGTGGCAAGATAACATTTCATTCCCATGATAAAGGTTCTTATAATAACTAGAACCTAATAAAGACAGAATCCTACTTCATTTCATGTACAAAACTTAAAAATTGCAGTCAGATTTGAAGATTTTAAAAACAGGGGAGAAAATAGAGGAAAATATTTATATGACCTTGAGATGCACACACTACCCTGAACAAAACAGATCATCTCAGAAGCAATAAAGTAAAAGACATATTAAATAACAATTAACAATTTTCTAGTGGCAAAAGACATCCCACACAGATAGAAGAATGGTAAAGATATATTTGCACACATATAACCAAGGATTAACATTTCTAAAACACAGTAACTCTCAGAAAATACAAAAGAAAAACAGCAGCAAGCAGAAAAATGGGCAGTGGAGATGAAGTGAAGAAAAGAGAAATTCACATGGATGATAAACATACAAAAATATTCTCAACATCAACAGTGGTGAAGAAAATGTAAATGAATGATCAGTGTTAATTAGATTGGTAAAGAATTAAAAGGAGCACCGACATCTAATGCTGATGAGAATGTGGGAAATGGGCATTCTTACGTGCAAATGTTATTTGCTATTCCTTTGAGGAAAATAATTTAGCTTTATCTGTTAAAATTAAAAATACACATACCGTTTGACCAAGCAATTCCACTTCTGGGAATCTATCCTACAGAAAAAAAAAAAAAGGACCAGTACGTAAGGACGCAGGTACAAAGATGTTTATTGCAGCATTGTTTGTTGTGCAGCAGAGGAAGAGGGGGGCTGGAAATAGCATGAACGGCCAGTGATGGGAGAAATAGTGAAATGAAACGTGGTATATCCATAATATGTAATTATTTAAAAGAATGGGATAAATTGGTAGATGCTAACTTGGAGGTAACAAAAGCAAACTGGTACGGTAAGAAAAGCAAATCGAAGTGCCATAATCCATTCTTAAAATGGCAGGCACAGCAGCAACAGAATGATGTGTAGGAATGCACTCATATGTACACGAAGGAAGGCACGAAGGAATACAGACCAGACTGACAACACCTACCCACGGCTCGAAGTGGAAACAGGGATTACAAGGGAGAAGGATTACTCACTTTCTCTTAGTGTATTTCTGTGCTGTTTCACTAGTGGCTAGGGGCACCATGATTCTCTTAAAATTTTCAAAAATACATTTAAGAAACAATTATTAACTCTTAATAGTGGTAGTAGGGCAGTATTTCCAGACATTCAACCTCAGTGAAATAGTAGCAAATAACTATTCCTTTCTTCAATTATGCCAGTCTTCACAGTATTCATGTTTAATTGCTTGCCCAGTAACCATTCCATCTCTCTCCCATATGTGTGTTAGCTATGCGGTTTGGGTCTGTCAGATTCCCAGGGGTACCTGAATGGTCTAAGACAATTCTGTAGACAAGAAACACAACTGGAGCCACTTCTAGAATTTCAATTTTCTAGTAGTCACATTAAAACAAAATTTTAAAAAAAACAACACATGGAAGTATTTCTAATCATGTACTTGCATTCTAACTCAAAAAATCCCAAAATAGTACTGTTTCAAAATATACTTAACATACAAATTATTAATTAGCTATTCCACATTCTTATTTCGTATTTCAAGAGTTCAATAGTCACATGGGGCTAGTGGCTACCATACTGTATAGCATGAGTTCAAGCTAATGGAAGAATTGTTTTAATGTTATCATATTCAAGAGGGACACATAATTTAAGATGGCATACTTTAAAAAATATCCTCATAATGACAGGAGAAGAAATATCTTCTCGTGACGAGAATGAATAAGAAAAAAATAATCCTGAAAACTCCTGGCAGCCATGTGTGAGCTATGATGGAAAGTTCAAATGAGATGAAGGAGAAACTGGGTCCTGTGTCAACACTGAAACTTGGGATCAACCCCTGCCAGGATTGTGGCCCATTTAGTTACATGAGCTAGTAAAGTTCATTTATTTTTTCAACCACTTTGAGTGAATCTTCTTTTCTAGTCCTTTCTCTCTAGACCAGGGTTCCCCACCTTGCGCACTATTGACATTTTGGGGAGATAAGACTTTGTTGGAGGGGGGTGGTTTCCCTGAACATTGTAGAATGTTTAGCAGCATCCCACTAGATGATAAAAGAAACCCCACTCTCCCAATAGTTGTGACAATCAAAAATGTCACTGGGCATTGTCAAATATCCCCTTTGTGGACAAAAATCAGCCTTGGTTGCGAACCACTGTTCTAGATCAACCACCAGTTCAAGTGCACAAGGAACTCTCATTGTTCTGTTAGACTGAGCCACTGTAGAAAATATTAAAGTATGATGCTAGCTTTCTGTTCCCTGCATCACAAGCTTTCCATGAACACATGAGGTTCGAGAATCCCATCTGTTCATGTCTTCCTCCTCCCTTCCCCACTACGCTGATCCTGAGCTCTCCATTACACTCTTCTTTCCAGAAAAAATGTGCCTACTTCCCTCTAACTTCAGCTTGAAATAATTACCTGACCTGCTCCCAGAACGAACCACCCAACCATTTTTCTTGGGCTTCTCTGAGGGAATTTTTCTGCTAAAGTATTTGCTCACTCACTTATAGTCATTTATTCCTCAACTCAGGCTCCCCCAACTACGCCACCCAGCTCCTCCATCAGTCCATCTTGGGGGGCAACTCCATTACTGTCTCTCCACACTCTAACAACTCATCCTCCCTAATCCATCTCTACGACTAGAGTTTCATTGTAACAACCACTGGAAAACTTCACAGCTTCTCAAACTGATCTATAACGTTAATTCAATTCCAGTAAAAATCTCAACAGGTTTTTGTTTTTGTAGAAATTGACCAACTGATTCCAAAATTAAAGAACCTAGAATAGCCAAGACAATTTTTGGAAAAAAATCAAGACAGAGGACCAACACTACCTAATATTTAAACTTACTATAAAGCCACAATAATCAAAACAATGTGGTATTGCTATAAAGACAAATAGGTCAATGAGAAAGAATGTAGTCTGTAAATAGACACACATAAATAAAGACAACTGATTTCCAACAAGGGTAAAAAACAATTCAGGGAAGAAAGAATCATTTATTCAACAAGTGGTGCTAGAACAATTCGATACCTACATGCAAGAACATGAACGTCAATCCATACTTCACCCATACACAAACTGAACTCAAAATGGATCATAAACTTAAAATTAAGAACTGTAAAATTCAGAATTATAAACATTCTGGAAAAACAATAGGAGAAAAGCTCTGTGATCTGGATTAGGCAAAGACAGCTAAGCATGTTCATTTGAAGACAAATGATAACACAGACTTCATCAAAGTTAAAAACATTTGTTTTTCTATCAATGCCATAAAGAGACTGGAAGCACAAGTCACAAGTTGGGAGAAAATTTGCCAATCATACATCACAGTTTCATCTATAATGGCCAAAAACTATCAGCAACTCCAATGTCCAACAACAAATGGATGGATAATCAAACTATGGATAATCAAACTGTACTCATTCAATACGACATTACTTAGCAATAAAAAGTTATGAACTATTAACATATGCTACAACACAGATGAATCTCCTAATAATTAAGCCGACTGAAAAACAAGCAAACTAAAAGGTACAAACAGTATTATTCCATTTATTTAAAATTTTAGAAAATGCAAACTAATGTTTAGGGATGGAAAATACTAGGAATTGCCTGATTAGGCACAGTGGTGGGGTGGGGAGCGGGGGAGGGGATGATGGAGGGAGTCCTAATAGACCAGTAAGAGGAAACTTCTGGGCAAGACTGCTGTTTCATTCTCTTGATGGGGTGGTGGTTTCGCAGGTATATACATATCACAAAGTTTATGAAACTGCGGACTTGAAGCTCCGTTTACTGTATGCCGATAGTTCTTGCATATAAAGCTGTTTGTTTCTTTTCTTTTTTAAAGGTGTTGGGGGGCACTGTTAGCTGTTGGGGAACACATTAACTGCTAGACCACGGAGGGCTCTACTGCTTTTAGTGCAGCTGAAACTGGGTCATGCTACATGGAATTTCATGAGAAGAAGCTTTTCTGGAGCAAAGTTTTGCATGCTTGTTTCATACTGTTTTAAATTCTGCTGCGGAGTAATACAAATGAAATCCAAAATTCCTGGGTACTTAAATCATACCACCTAGGTGATGTTAAACGGGACCCTACAGGTGAGTGCTGGACAGGGAGAGATCCGACAGAGCCTCAAGAAGCACCAATTTCCACTACCTTTACAGTAATTCCCCTTTTAAGTATCTCCCCAGACCGCCACCACCACCAAGACTGTTCCTCCTGTGTTCCTCAAGATAAGTCTGACCAACATCTCTCAGAAAAAAGGAAAGAAGAATGAGAATAAAGCTAAGTGGCCTGAATTCTCAAAGATAATAATTAAGTAACATGCTTTAACCAGATGTTTGATGACAGTATTTTTCCCTGCAATTCTATCAAAATCAACTGCATTTACATACAAATTGATAATACCTTGGAATCCCACCCCACCCCACCCCACCCCAAAAAAAAACGCTGTTCCTCTAAGACATGAAACCCAGGTACTGATCTATTAAAATTCCTTTTTGGTATATAATGTCAAGTGAATTTAAAAAATATTCTCCATTGCCTCCAAATGCTTCTTTAATCCACAGGGACTGGTTTTAGCATTTAAACTAATCTATCCCAGACATAAAAAAAAAACCCTTCTGCTTATTCTCCCAGATAATTGATTCTTGATTCGTTAAGATACTAAACACTATCTATGCTTTATACCCTGAAATGCCAACCCCCTGGCGAACCCACTCACGTGCCCCACGCAGAGCAAATACGATTTAGTGCCTCAGCAGAGAGGCCAAGGGGCGCTCAGAAAAGAACACACCCTCGCTTTGTCCTGCTGCCAGCTCAGAGGGACAGTCCCCACTGTCCCTGCACTAAACGTTATCCTTTGCTCCACAGCAGGTGCAGGAGGAAGTCATATAGGGCCAACTTCTCAAAGCAAATACCCTCTTCAGTTCTTGGAATATGAAAATAAACCCAAAAGATAAACTCTGCTCAAAGCTGGCCTAAGGAAAAGGACAGATAGCCCCCAACAGTAACATGAAAAGACAGCGCTGGAAAATCAGGGTTTAGTAAGAGACTGGCAGCCAGGGCTAATGCCATTCCTGTGTTCATCCCACTGATCTGGATGACAAACCAAAGTTAGAAGTCACTTTTCCTATACAATAAAGAGCACAAAGCAAACACCAAAGTAGTATTTTCTAACAGAACAAGAACACTTTGCACATAAACATCTATAAAATATGCAAATATTTCTTGAAAGGTTTTATTGCTCTAGAATAAAGGAAGGCATTTCAAATTCTTTCCCTCAATATAATATGCATATTTGAATTTATTAGGATTACAAACTTCATTTTTTTAAAAAAAATACAAATTTCTCCTTTTTTGCCAGGTTAAATGGATGTCACCTATTTCCACATGCAAATAAAATACACAGAATATACTTAAGCAAATTCTTCCCCCTCGTTAAAGAACTCCTTGCATAGAATTTCCTCATGGTACTACTCAAAAGTTACCTGGGTGGCATACTAGGTGAAGCAGAGCCCAGAAGGCCATGGGAAGAGATGTGTCCAGTTGCTGGCATGTTCTATGGTCTCATCTTATGTTCCACAACCGGAGTGTGCAGAAGCCCTCAAACTCCTCCAAGGAGAAGGGACTTTATAGAACAACATGTGGGAAGTCAATGCACATGTATTCAGATGAAAGAAAAGACCCACCACGATTCTCAGAGGGTAAGACCTCTTTTGCAGAAAAACAAAGAGGGAACCCTCAGATAACTTCTCCCCAGCTGTTGAGGTTGGACAGTCAGCCGCCACAAAGAGTAAAAGGGCAAGGAGCTGAATTCTTGGGCGTCAGGAACAGCTGAGGAAACAGGAGAGATTCTATGGAGAAACATCAAGACACATGTGCGATCTTGCAGCTACCACCCACCTTTTCAAGATCCCCCTCGGAGGGTCCCACTCACTACCACACCACAGGGTACTGAGGACAATGCAGAACTCGGCCACTTGGCTCAGGTCTCGTCGGATAACGAACAGCTGGGACCGCCACACCGCACCAGCCTGGCTCTCCCCAGTCTCCGGATTAGTCAGACTAAACTCCGTTACCTGGCAGGCTTGGGGTGTACCTCGAGGTCTTTCCTTTGGTTGCAGTTCTAAGTGTGAAACTCAAGAAGAGTTGGGGCTGAGCTTTCCAAAATGTTCCAAGAAACCAAGACAAGCATGGTGAAGTCAAGCATACGGTGGGCATCTACCATATATTTGATCCACGCTGTGGACGTCGATGCTAAAACTCCTCTGTCTTTCAGAACAAAGCACAACCCCATCCTTGCTGATTATGTCTTTCCAACTCAAGTACATTCTTAAAAAGGAAAGGCTGTTTTCCAATCCTTGGAGGGCAGGAACCCTAAATTCTAGTCACAGTTCCCAGTCAAGCAACTAGCCTAAGCACAAGGAAATCTTAAATCCTTTATGCTGCCAGTTCTACACTTCTCAAATAAAGGTATGTCCAGTCGGATTTCTGTTCAGGTTTCTTCCAGGTATGAAATTCTGACTAAAATTTTCTGTACGGACATAAATAATAGCCCACTTCATTCTCCTCAACACCTGTCTACCCCAAAACACAATTTGAAGAAACAATCTGTATACAATGATGAGATAAAGGATGGACAGGTCTAAAGCGGGGGCTTATTCTGGAAGAGGGGTCACTGAGCACACAGAGTTCCCTCATAGCCTAATGACACAGAGCCAGAACAGGTGTGGGGTCCGTACCCACAGCACATCTAGAAACCTCCTGTTACTAGGCTTGACCATCATGGGATGCAAGGGAAAGATCTACCCAAGGCTATGAGGCCAAATGCCCTCTTTAAAACCTCACCATTGACAAAAGCTGGGAAAAACCCCAGCTCCTCAGAAAATGCTCTGCAAATGATCTGGCTTTAAAGGAATTTGCCCAGGCTACTTTGCAGTCTTTGGTCTAACTCTAGAGAACAAAAATAAGAGATGGGGGAGGGGAGGGGACAGGGAGGGCTTAACTGCTGGTACTTTTTATTTCACAGAACACGTACATAGTACTTAAAGTAGGCCATGCACTGTTGTAAACACTTTACAAATATTAGCTGATCTAATTCTCAAGACACTCCCCATTTTACAAATGAGGAAACAAAGACACCTAGAGGCTCACTGACTTTCTGAAGGTCACCGCACTAGTTAAATAACAGAGATAGAATTGAAACCCAGGCAGTGGGGCTCCTCAGTCCACGCTGTGAAATGCCTGAAATGCCAACTGAGGAACAGAACAGAAAAGGTGGCTTTTAGTGAGAAGCCAGAGGCAACCACCACTGGCCTCAGGAGGTCACACAAGCCTCACAGGAAAGGCGTGCTCACTGTCAAACTCCCCAAATTCCCATTTGATTCAGCTTTGTTAAAAAGTTATTCTAGCAAAGATGACATCGAGAACTTCCCTTCAGGCCTTCGGGGCATCCAGAAACCCACTCTGCCACTATACACACCCTGAAGCTCTAACACTTCTCAACGGTGGGTGGCATTTTAGGCTCACCTGGGGAACTGGTTGAAGGTCCACCCCCAACTCACCCAGATTCTAACCTGCACTCCCAGGTGTGTTTGGAAATATGCATTTTGAAAATATTCCCTAGGGGACTAGCCCTTCTTGCCTGGGAGCAAAATTAAGGTCTTCCTACAATTTTCTAAGGTAAGAAGATCCATCCTGCTTTGCTTCTATGGGGCAGGTCTCCTCCCTGCCCACTTCACAGAAGATGAGAGTAGGCATAATAAAGGACGTGGCAAATACACGCCAAATACCAAACCAGCTCTTCGATGAATATATAAATGCAATTGACATTCTTTCACAGGCTGCAATCCTCTCTTTACTCTCAGGATATATTACACCATTCTCTTTTGATATAAACATGCCACTTTAAATGCTAATTCAGATGCAACACTCAATTTCTTCTTCGTTTTGTTTCTCGGTTTCTAACATTCAAAATGACATTGGACTTCCATTCGGCTTTGACAAGAGATATTCTGAATTCTTGCTTCCATATCTATGGGTGTGGGAGGGAAGAAAGTACTAAAAAGGAAGTTAAATTTATTTTAAAACTCATCCAAATAACAAGTGTGGTTTACACGGCCTCTGGTGTACTTGAATTAAGCCCTTTCCCTCCATTTCAGGAAATGTTGCCTTCACCTTGCTGAAAAACCCTGAAAAACTAATTCAACTCAGTTGTGAAATGAAGGTGATTCCTTCTCCTTGCATTCTAGACTGAAACTACTCATTTGACTCAAGCTACTTTTCTAAACGGTTCATCAAGGGAGTATGCTCTGGCTGAAATATAACCAATGGGAAAATAAGCCTTCTTTTCAGAAGACAGACATTTCCACACATGCCATGTACACCCAATAGGCCCAAGCCTATTCAATTATACAGAGGGCCACTTCTTAGCTGGCCTCGAAACGAGAAATTTCCACCTAACCCCGTACCTTCAGTACCTACCCAGTTCAAGCTATCTACAGTGAGACAAGCCACCTTCAACGTCCGACAGGCTTAGCTCCACCCAGAACCTTCTGACAACTCTCAGGGTCCTCTGCCTCCTTCATCCTGACCACCCTCTGACAACACGCTCCCTCTGCTGCTGACTCATCTTCTATCCGTTTCCTGCCCCTGCCCCAGAGAGACAGAATTAGAAAGAACTGAAGTCTGTCCCCCACCCATCCATACGTTTATTAACTTACACATGTGGGCAAAACAGTTCTTGACAGCTGTTCCCCTATCTGGTGGCCTCCTGTCCCACCCATCCGGCAGACGCATTCCGGTAAGGAACCGTTTGCTGCTGTGCTAAATGCAGCAGTGACCCGCTGCCCGAAGCTATGCACGAGTCCGTGAAACATTGAAGAGAAAAGATCTCTGAGCTCCAACGGAATGGATTTCTGATACGAGGATGTCTGGCACTGTGGCAGATATATTTAAGATGCCTGTCTCCTTTGCAGATAGGGAGGTGGGTTTCCTAGCAGACCTGAAACGGCTAGACGCCAGCGGACAACTAGCTTTGAGTGCCATGCCTGGCACTGCTAGCCCCCAGCCGCCTCCAGAAACACGGAGATAGCAGATGGAAAGCATGAATGGAGAGGGGACAAGACTCCAGGGAGAGGAACCATTACTGGATACCAGTATTGCTGCTAGATCAAGAAATTAAGATAAGCCAAGACTCCTAAGGTGTCTTAAGGCATTTCAATACTCCCAACAATGGCTGGGCATGCAAAAACACACTTTTTCAGGACCTCTGTGCACACCAGGAGTGGCTTCTGCTTGGGTTTCAGCTGCTGGATGCTACTTTAAAACATGTCTAGCCAAAGAACTGGCCAAGTGTCAAGTCACTGTTTCTACTCTAATCAAGTGTTAACTATTCACATGGTTTTATGAATTCGACACCAAGCCAGCTCCATAAAACAGCGCACTCTATGCTCATGATTAAAAGACACAGAAGAAACGCTATTTACGTAGCAGGGAGAATTTCCTTGCTAAGAATAGATAGTGCAGTTTCCTTCTCTGTGTAAAGAAATCCGAAAGATTACTAAAAAACAACATTGGAGGAGGAGAGGGACCGGCCTCCAGCCCACTTCCTGCACCTCTCCCCGGGGAATTCTATGAAAAAAGAGGTTCTCTCTGTCCCGGAGAAATGTTTATTTGGACAATTAACACAACACAAAGGGGTCCTTGAAAAATAAAGTCTAGCTGCCCGGGCCACCTTGGCCTCGCTCCTCACCATGTATTAGCTCACATCTTGGGTTTTTACCACTTTCCCCGTCTGAAAACAAACACCTCCCGGACAGTTTTGCGGCTTGGAAATGTCATTTCAGAGCCCAAGATTTAACTATCGGTAAAGATTAGCTAAGGGACCTGCAACACTACGAGCATTTACATAAATAAGGGCAGTTCAGATTCGTTGTCATTAGGAAAAGAAAAAGAATGTCAAGAGAGCCTGTGTATTGCACACTGAATTTTAAACCAAGAAAGATCGGCATGAGCCAGCCAGCCATGGAATCACGGCTCATTCTCCACACACTGTGAGAGGAGCTCAGAGCAAAAGCAGGACAGTTTTCACTCCGCTGGGAGGCTCACTGTGTGGCTGGGGAGACAGACGGGTGGGTTATGTCCCAACACCCCCACTCTTTATGTGACCGTACTGGGCCCCTTGTGGGAGATACAGATTGGTCAGTCACTTCTCTTAAAAGGCTGAAAATTCAAGACAACAAATCTAATTCTGCAGCTAAATGTCATAATGTCCTATTTTAGATATCATCTCATGTATCTCCCTCCTCCATGAGTACCAAATTTATTACGATGCTTTGGCATTAACTAGGAACGTACCTGCCACAGCAGATATTCCAACAACTACAAAACTGTATTCATTTGGGCCAATCTTCAAGTCACAAAAAAACAAAAGAGTAAAACAAAAATGAATACAAGTTTGGTACACCCTTTCATTCGAAACAGGTAAAATTTATCTAATTTTTTCCTTCAAATCATACTTAACTCTCCATATGAGTTTATCTGGATAAAACAGTCTGAAATCTTGCCTTCATGTAATTACTGAGTATCTTAAATAAAATAGTCCAAGAATATCAAAATGTGGAGGGTATACTATAAACATCCATGTACCTAACACATTAACCATACACATGAAACCCCCTCGAGAGTCCTCTCGAATCCCATTTCTTTTATTCCCTCCACTGATAAGCTTTACTGTAAATTTGTTGCCCACACATGTTTTTATATTTTTACTGCACATGTTTGCATTCACCAACAAATACCTTATTTTGCATATTTTAAATTTTTATCACATCAATACTTTCCTGTATATGCAATTTGCTATTAGCTTTCGTTCTGCATAGTTTTGATACTATTATGTGTTGATACTTAGGTTCCAGTTCGTCCATTCTACCTGCTATGTATTATTTCATTGTATGATTATATCATGATTTATTCAAAGGGTCTCCAGTTTTTGAAAGGTAGCTGAGAAGAGAAAGAGCAGAGAGTATCACAACTTTAATTCCAAAGAGAAAGAGACAGAAAATGCTGGAAGAATCGAGGATCAAGTCTCACCATGTGGCTACTGTTGAAAGGAGGAAGACAACTAGCTAAAGTCCAGCTGTCCAAGGAGTCAGAGTGGAGAGGACATCTGGGACTCTTAACTTGATAAAGGACTAGGAAAACCTCTGGAAAACTGATCTGGAGTCACTTGGTTATTTAGTAACATCTTTCCAGGAAAGCAGTTCCTTTAACTTCTCCTCTCTTGCCCTTAGCACCACACAAAAAAGGTCACAATCATTGCCTTGCGACCTTTTAAAACATATATGAAACGACACAGATTTCAAGTGATTTCTTGAGAAAATGATCATATTTTACAAATTATTGAGGAACTGGATTATTTTCTGGACAGTAGATAGTTTGATTTTTTTTATACTTTAAGATAGTAATAAAAAGAAAAACCTATTTTCTGTGATCTTTTAGGAGAGCTTTAACATTTACATATATCAAACATATGTTATTGTAATTCCAGACATCAAAATTATCTGTAAGACAATACTAAATCTTTTAAAAAATCTGATAAATCCCTAAGTGCTTGAATGATGACAATATATTTTAAAAATATCCTTCAAGACATACAAGTTGTAGCCGCAGATATAACAAACTCAGGCACCTTCTTCTAGGAGCACAGGCTTTCTGAAGGCAACCCCTTACACCCCCCCCGCCCCCCTCTCCATCCCACCCCCAAAATATTCAATCACATCACTTTCTAACTACACACAATGAGGAATCCATCACCCTGTGTAGCTGCTTACTGTTAACACGGAAAGAAGATTCAACAGAAGAGTGGGATCAAATCCTCAATCTTTCTGGAAGAAGATACTAAAAGACCTGAAAACACTTATGCCAGAGGCATTTAACCAGTAAATACAGGATGAAGTGTTAACAGGTTTTAATAACCAAGATTGGTTACTTCGGCTAGCACGACTTGTGCCCTTCTTTATTAGATTTGTATTAAAATAACTCTAGCAATTATTTTTAAAAATATATTGTTTTCTCCAAGTCATAAAACAACCCTGCATAAGCAAATTAATTACCAACATCCTGTATGGGGGTCAATGAAAATGCTGAGTGGTGTTAACTCCCACAACATCTCTATCATACATCATTAATTCTTTTGGGAATATTTGTATTTAATAAAAAATACAAAGGAGTATCTTCATTGTTTTTCACTTAGAATATTAATTTCCAGGGTGCCTGGGTGGCTCAGTTGGTTAAGCAACTGCCTTCGGCTCAGGTCATGATCCCGGAGTCCCGGGATCGAGTCCCATATAGGACTCCCGGCTCTGCGGGAAGTCTGCTTCTCCCTCTGACCTTCTCCCCTCTCATTCTCAGTCTCTCGCTCTCTAATAAATAAATAAAAATCTTTAAAAAAAAAAAAAAGAATATTAATTTCCACAGAATTCACTGGAAAAGGTAGATTTATGTTGACATAATGCTGTGTTTTACTTCAATCATCTGATTGGTATATCAATGGACTTTTATTAAGGATGAGATTTTATTTTATTTTAAGGATGAGATTTTAAATGACTTAAATGTAATTTTATGTTTCTCTTAATAAGTTTTCAAAGCATGGATGCTAAAGAAATTTATGCCATCGTCCTTTTTATTTTTGACAGATTCTATGCTCCCAAGTCAAGAAATTTAATTATATCTTCTTTTTCTCCCAGCAACCCACAGCTATCAGCTAACATTAACAGACTTATACAAAGAGATATGAGATAAGGAAATACTACAAAAGGAGATGTGGCCCTTAAATAGACATGGGAACTAATTTGTCATTAACATTACCTTAATAAAAATTTATAGGAAACATACTAACTCAAAAACTGGAAAAAAAAAAGTAACCTATTATAAAGGCCAAAAGAAGATTTGACTGAAATTCTGAAGTTTTCAAATAAAGTATTAAAGACACACCTAGGAAATTTTAAGCATTAAATAAAGGTACAAGGGAAAAGAGATTTTTTTCCTTGTAAGATATTTCATGTAGTTTTACTTTAGGTTTTCTTATTTCTTATTTTTCAAATAAGCCCAAAATGTTTGGGCTTTTCCAAGTCTAGATGAGAGTCTTAATCACGATTCAGAAGAAGCCAAGTTTTTTATTCTAGAGGCATTTCCTATTGCCAACTTTTAGGCCATTAACCTCCACCACACAGAGATGAAAGCTGGAAGCCAGTGAAAATTTATCCAGACACATTCTTCAAAAACAATGATCCTGTATTCTCCGGGCAGCCTGAAGGTGTAAAATATTAAGAACCAAAATAGATAGTATTGAAATGTTCATAGCAGATGAAATTTTGGTTCTCAGATGCAAAGGTTGACATAATCCAAAAACTGGTAAACAAAATGAATACTATCTTCCAACCATTACCATATACATTTCTAATGCTCCAAGCTGAGATCTGCATCAACCTACCTGAAATATTATTCTACAAAAAGGACATTGCCCCCATCCACTCAATTCTTTAACATAGATACCAAATCCCAGTATTTCTAGACCAGCCTTTACACAACACTGGTTGGTAACAAATCTACCGTAAATTTAGTGGAACACTGAAGGTAATTAATTTCCTTCTGCAACTTACTAATGGTAAAAAAAAAAAAAAAAGAAAAAAAAGAAAAAAGAAAAAAAAAGCTATGATTTATGCAAATGTGTTATTAGCTTTCAAACAAAAGGTTGAAACAAACTATGAAGAAATCAAGTTAAGGTTCATAAACCTGCTATTTTAAAACAAGGCCACAACATGAGTCAATGCAATAAGATCTAGATTTAACAGAAAGTTTAGCTGACTTACATTCTTCATCTTTATGGCAAAAGTTCATCATTTACTTTGCATAAAGTCCATAGCATAAAAAACAATCACAGATATCCAGAACATACAGGAGAACACCAATTCTTGACTCAGATCCATTTATACTATCTGCAGACCAAATAATGTTTTTGCTTGATTACCTAATTCTTTCTTTTTTTTTTTTAAATTAAGATTGACCTAGGAGTAAGTAAGCATTTTGACTTACAATGTCCATGAAGACAAAATCTAGAAACTTTCTTCAAGTTATCCTGAAATCACGAATATGTGACATTTATAAGTAAATGCAAAATGTCTGTTTTCTCAGTTCAGTTGATTATCATTAATCCTCCATTTGCCTGAAAATCCTAACAAGTCATTGAACAATCACATTACAAACTGCACAATATAGTAATAGTAAGGAAACAAAATTAGGCTACTTACAAACTTCCTCTTCTGGGGAGACTCAGCTCCTTCTGCAAAAGAAAAACAAAACAAAACATCTATATGAGAGAGAGGTCATATTAACCTCAGCCTAGTAAGGCACCAAACAACCTAAAATGTAGCATTCTTCATTATGCTTGATATAGCATTTTCCACAATGAAAAGATTTTATGTCATGATTTTTTGCTGGATCCCTTCTTAACACTGTTCTCTTTACATGCTGGGTTGAAAGTAGAAACATAGTCCATCTAAATTCCAAAATAGAAAAAAAATTAATCCTCTCAAAGCAAGGACAATACAATACTAAGTTGAGCTCCATAGACCTAAAATTGAGCATCAGAAAAACTAGAGGAACCAAAGAACTTATCCAAAGGGAAAAGGGATAGAAGGAAGAGCAGAAATTTTACAGGATTATAATTAAATGATAGGTGAAATAAAAAAAAAAAAAGGCAGTGAAATCGAAATCAGACTATCTACCCCCAACAGAAATAAACTCATGCAAGACACTATGCATACCAAAGATTACACTTTATTATGATTTTCTTAAATAAAGCAAAAGGTTTCCTTCTGGTTTTATTTTTTAACATAAATGCAATCTAGGGCTTCGGTTCTTTAAAAATGGGTTAATGAATCTCTCAAAAGGTAACCAGACAGCAACAATTAATAGAGTGCTTTAAAGTCTTCAAAAGGGAGCTCTCACACTTATCACAAATTAGGGTCACTATCCACCTAACTATAGGGGATACTGTGAAAACAAACAAACAAAAAGGAACAGAAATATCTCCACCCACAAATGGAGATTTCAGAAGCCTGGGTCCTCAGGAATGATTACTTGATAACAATAATTAAAGAATAGTAAGCCATGAGTCATCAGGCTATTTAAACTAAAAACAAAACAAAACAAAAACAAAAAAACCCCCAAAAAACCACAGTATAAATTTGAAAGATTTGACTAAATTTAGCTTTTCATTCCCATAATTACCTTTTTTTTTTCCTTTTTGCCTTCCAGGAGCTTGAGCATTATTTTTTGAAAGATGTTTCTCCCTTGGCTTCAAATTCATCTTTCCTGTCCCCTATTTTTATTGGATCCTTAAATGTGTGTCACAGACAGTGACCGCAGAACTTAGTTCTAAACAGCACAATTTATCCCAGCACAGCTTACAGAACATGGAGGAGACCAAGGGGAGGATGTTGCTTTAAATGTAACACGCCTTACGTATCAACTGGCAAATATATTCTCATACAGTTATAATAATCCTATCACCGTTTAATTACAAGAAGAAACAAGGAACCATTTTAGAAGCAAGAGATCTTCCTCCTCTCAAGGGCCTCAGGGTTCAGGGATGAAATGCTGTATTTTTGTTTTGTTTCGCTTTTTTCTCGAATCCTTGATTATCTCCAAGAAATTACAGTGCTTGCTCAACTTGGATGCCTGATTGTGAAACCTAAGTACACCTTCATTTACTAAAACCCCTAAGGAAAAGAGAAAAGTCTCTGACCAAGCCTGTTTTCCTTGCGAACTGAAAGGTAAATAGAAAACCAATGAGCAAGTCTCTGTATGTCTATCTTTGGTGAAGACAAGCACTGAGACATGTGTTTTGGATGCAAGTTAAAAAGAGAAAAGAAGGAAAACAAGAACTCCCTCGAAGCAATCGTTCACCAGACTATGTGTCTATTAGAAAGGAATTACGGAAGCCCGCTGCACAGCACAGGCCTAGGGCTCAAGAAAGGAAACACTGTGGTCCTGTCAGTTGATCTGACAACAGCACAGAAGAAAAGGAGGCGGGGCTGATGGGTTATCATTAATAACAGAGTCAGTCAGATGTTATTTCAACTCCATATGCAAAGAGATCACTCAGAGGATATGAGAGGCAAAGGGCCAAATGAATGATCCCCATATAGTTCAATTAATCATAGTCCACCAAATGACCCAACCATAAGCCAGCTGCTCTGCTCCGAGGAAAAAAAAAAGTGCTGAAACAGCAAGATAGGGGATAAAAACCAACTCTGTTTTTAATCAGAAGTCTTTCCAATAGGTCTAGCATGATAAGCTCCAAACAAGAAGAGAGGTTACAGTGGTTAACCCAGCACTGCTGCTTCATGGGACGGCCGCTGGGGCTGCAGGATGAGGAGCAGAGGACATTTAATCGGCCACTGTCAAGTGACCTGAAGCTTCCACGCTAACCAAGCTGAGGGGCTAATCCACCTGACAGTCTGAATGTCAGACTCGGCACTGGAAACTCAATTTGGGAGCAAATTGGAATCAGATGTGATGGTAATAAAGTGAGAGAAATGAATGCGCTGTGGCCAAGACCTTGTGAACAATGGCTGCAAAAGGCGACAGATTCCAGGAGGACTCGGCACTTACAGACAGAGCAAGGGGTAGCTCACGCATGGGGACCACACGCTCATCAATCCATAGCCTGCAGAAGTCAGTGAGAGGCAGCAAGGCATTTACTGCTGAAGCCCTGTGATACATTGTGCGTGTGTCTTCATTTTATTTTCTTAATGTAAGGTGAAGGTCACTAACACATATCCTAGATAATTAGATAAGACATATGGTATTGGTCCTAGTCATAAGCCAAAGCTTCTGCTTAGGAGATCTTGAACATGCGTTAATAATTTACCATCAGGTAAGAATTAGGGGAGGGAAGAAGTTCGGGGAAAAGAGAGTAAAGGTCAGGAAGTATTAACCTGAACTAAACAATATGGAACTATTAATCATCACAGGATTAAAGGCATTCCTAAGAACACATTCAAGAACAATAAAATTTTTTAAAAGATTTTATTATTTATTTGATAGAGAGAGAGAGCACAAGTAGGCAGAGTGGCAGGCAGAGGGAGAGGGAGGAGCAGGTTCCCTGCTGAGCAGAGAGCCCGATGTGGGGATGTGGGGCTCGATCCCAGGACCCTGAGATCACGACCTGAGCCGAAGGCGGAGGCTTTAACCCACTGAGCCACCCAGGCGCCCCAATTACATTAAAGTTTTTTAAATGGTTTTCATTGATACCGATTTCTCAGGGACTTCTAACATCTTTTTAGAATTGCTCTGTATCGTTACTTGATGACAGTATGATTTCCTTTGCCCCCCTTTCTAAAAGTGCTAACTAGCTTATATATAAGCTGAAAATAAGGGTGAAGCAAAGTTAATCTTGTCTGAGAACACTGTTATCTTCTTGTGATTCCTGGATAAGAGTGAGGACAAACAAGGGTCCCTCAAACCCAATAAGAGAATTCCCAGAGAATCTGGGAATAAAAGAGACCTAACAAATGATTCAGCTTCTTCCCCCTCACCTCGCCCCCATCAACCTTGAGCACAAAAGAAGAAAATAACTTGTTTTATTCATGAAGGCAAGAGAGAAAACTGCAATGTTTCATATGTATAGACAATTCCCACAATGGTAATTTTAAAAGAATATACTATTTAATATGTTTTTTAATAGTTATACATACACAAATAGAACAATATGGCCACATATGTTTAGGGAAACTTTAAGCTATTCTTTTTAACTGATGGGTCATTCTATGATTTAAAAGGAAGGAGATTTGATTATTTTACAAATAATACATATAGATAACCTCCTCTCTAAGAGGTGGAGCTTAATTCTCTTCCTCCTGAGGTTGGCTGGATTTAGTGACTCACTTCCAAAACTAGAACAGAAAAAGGGAAAATAACAACTTTTCAGTGGAAAAACCGGACAGACAAGGTCTTAACCAAGTGATCCAGGTTAGCATTACCTGGTAAGTCATGTTGCTCTCATGTGCCCGATACGATGTGATGAGAAGGGGCTTCGCCTCTGTGGTTTTCTTGCTAAAAATCCTTAAGTCCAATCTAATCATGAGAAAACCTAAGGCAAACCCTAGTGGAGGGTCATTCTACAGACACCTGACTCTTTAAAACTATCAGGATTGTGAAAAACAGGGAACATTTGAGAAACTGTCAGAGATCAAAGGAAGAGGGAGAGAAGATGACTAAATGTAATCTATGTAGGTTCCTGAATTGGTTTCTGGATCATAAAAAGTGGGAAATCTGCTGATATCCAAATAGAGTCTGAGTTTAGTTCATAGTAATGTATCAGTGTTAATTTCATAGTATTGCCAAACGTATTCAGACTATATAAGATATTAACGTAGTGGATGGAGCACCTAGATGGCTCAGTCGGTTCAGCATCTGCCTTTGGCTCAGATCATGATCTCCGGGTTGTGGGATCGAGACTCGAGTTAGGCTCCCTGCTCAATGGGGGATCTTCTTCTCCTTCTCCCTTTGCTTCTCTGCTCGTGCTCTCTCTCTCTCTCTCAAATAAATAAAATCTTAAAGAAAAAAAATATTAACATAGTGGAAAAGGATACAGAAATTCTCTCAAGTCTTTAAACTTTTCTATAAATATAAAATTATTTCGAAAAAATTTTTAAAGTTCTTTCTCACACAGGAGAAGGGAGAGAGCTAGGAAGGAAGTAAAATGGGTGGGGAGGATGGACGGGATGAACAAATCAATATCCAAATATTCTTAGCTTATTTTAAGGAAACGTTTACCCCCAATTTTTAGGTTAGACAAATCATCTATGTGAGAGAAGACTTGGTTAGGTCCATCCACAAAGATGGCAAGAAGCAGTCAGATTTGAGAGACATTTTTATGAATCTAGAAAAGAACTGTGTGTGGAATAGGAGATGAATCAAGGAAGAGTCTGAAGCTTTCTATCTGAGCAAATATAGTTTGCAGGCAGAAGAGTTTTGTTTGGACATGTTTCATCCAAGAGGACTCTAAGAATTCCAAACAGAACTTTCCAAATGGGTGGCTGGACTTCTATGAGCCTGGACTCAGAAAGGAGGTCAGAGCTAGAAAAAGACTTTGGAGTTATTACCCTACACACTGGCATACAAAGCCCTGGGCTGGCTGAGACAGGAAAAGAACAGGAAGAAAGAGGCACACCCTTCTGCATCATCATGGGCACCGCAACATTTCAAATCTTCAAGGAAGGAGAATCTTGCTACGTGTTGTTGAATGGTGCACTGCATAATGCAGCAACTAGGGTTCTTAATGAGCAAGAAATTGAGAAAGGTGACAAATAAAAAAAAATCTACTGAATGGACACCAGCTCTCACACAGGTGACAGGATGGTAGCAAAGACGAGATCAGAAAAAGGACAGGATCTGGGAAACTAAAGCCCAGAGAACATGGCCACACTCAGGACATCCACACAACTGAACACTGACCCCAGGCCCAGCCTCCAGGGAGTGTAACCTAACTCCCTTGCACCTTTCCCTCATCCCTCCTAGTGCGTTCCCCCGCTCTGAGAGTGTTAGTATGATCAAACCTGGGTCTCTGCTTCAGCTGTCAGGAGACAGAGAAGAATACTAGATCCCCTCACCAGCACAGTGGGAGAAAGAGTCATCGGTAAACTCACCATGTCGTTGAGAGGCACAACTACTCTACACTTAGAAACAAACCATTAATTTAGGGAGAGAGTTCAAAGAGCTAAGATATTCAGGGCCTTGTATCAAGCACTGTTTGGGGCACCTAAGGAGGAAACAAAATAGGACAGATTTAAAAGCTAGCTGGGGCGGGGGGGGGGGGGTGGGGACGCCTGGGTGGCTCAGTCGGGTAAGCGTCTGCCTTCGGCTTAGGTCATGATCTCGGGGTCCTGGGATTGGGTCCCGCATCAGGCTCCCTGCTGAGCAGGGAGCCTGCTTCTCCCTCTGCCTGCCACTTCCCCTGCTTGTGCTTGCTCTCTCTCTCAGTCTGATCAATGAATAAAATCTTAAAAAAAAAAAAAAAATGCTAGCTGGGGAAAAGCATACGCACATAAAGAAAGGGATACCACCAGGTATGACACTATGCAGTTCTACCTGAACATGTAAATGCTAACAGTGGACAGAAAATAAAAGGGGATGAGATAATTCAGCTCAGGCAGTGGGTCTGAATGCAGCTGGTGACACATTAATATCATCCAGGGAGCTTTTAAAAATACCAATGCCTGAACCCTACTGGAGTTCAGAGGGGGGATCTAGAGGGGGGAGCGGTCTGTGTAATAATGTGCTTGCTTGCTTGCTTATTTATTTATTTATTTATTTATGCTAATTTATTTATCTATTTATTTATTTATTTTTGCTTGCTCATTCATTCATTCATTCATTCATTTATTTAGAAAGCGGGAGAGCTGGGGGGCAGAGGGACAAAGGGAGAGAGAGAATCTTAAGCAGGCTCCGCACTGGGGCATATGGGCTCGATCTCAATACCCTGAGATCATTATGTGAGTGCAAACCAAGAGTCAGACCTTTACCCAAGTGAGCCACCCAGGTGCCCTAATACTTTTAAGGCCCCTTAAGGACAACGACTATGCATAAATCATTGGGCCTTTGGATTTTTTTCTTTATGGAATATTAGTTTTCTCGCTGTCATTACAATAGTGAACTTTTAGGTTTTCAGTTATTTCCCTTACAAGTGGGAAGCACTGAAGGGCAAGGAAAGGTACCCCCAGTGGAACTCCCTCTACCTGAGAGGGTGTAAAATTAGCGAGGAGTACAGAGTCACCTGGGAATTGGTCCTCCTAGAGAAAGGATTTGGACCCCATTTTTCTGGCCTCCATTTCTGAGGGTCACTTGTGAAGGCAGAAGCACTGATCAGGCAACTTCACACTACAGAACCAGACCTTACATGACAGTTGGGTTAGAATCAGAGCTGTGGTCGACAGCAGCTTATGTGCAAACAACATTTGAAAACTCCAGTGAATGGCCCGTAAAATAATTGTTTTCTGCATTAAAAGCCTGTCGAGTACAGCTAGAACAGCAGCAGGTCGACCTCTCAAGATCTGCTTGGACATTCACATCATTTAACCTGTAAAACATCACTAAAATCCCTCAGTGGGAACGTGAGATGTGTGGGGAATCCCAAAGGATGTCCCCTTTCTTGCAGGTTCTATTTCGTTCTATTTTTGTACCTATAAACACTTAAACGTATTTATTTGTGGTAGTAAAGCTCAACACAATCAACCATAAATGGTATACATGAAAAACTTGCTGGGTTTTCACGGCCATTTTCCTTGATCAAAAACCACATCTTCACTTTCTTTTACTAAGAAAGTGACTACCATCTTGCTTTCTTGCCAGGTTGGCTTTTTTTTCCCCACTGTGAACCCAAGTCATCAGCTGTCATCTTGATGACTTGGCATTAGGCTCACAGGTTCTTTCCACAGACAAAAAGTTTCTAAGTCACAGTATGACTATCTGTCTCTTTTGGTTTTAGCTGCTCGTATCAAAAACTCAGTCTAAGAATTTTACATCATCATCACCCACCTGTCTGCCAGGACCCTCAAGTCTTCCCACTGAAAGCCCGGGGAAGACTAGTAACTGCCCCATGGTCACAAAGCCAGGAGATGCTGGCAACAAAATCTGAGCCAGTGTCATCCAGTTCCAATTTATTCCCCGTACAATGTGCTGTGAAAATGTCAGAGGGAGGGAGAGTGGAGATGTGAGCCACTGAGAGGGGGTCTGAATGAGTACACATGCAGAGAGGGCTGGAATCAATAACCAAAGAGGGCAGCCTTGCCTCTAAAGAGGAAGAAAGATACAGGTTGTGAGCAGGTACCTTTGAAGGAAGAGCAAAGTCGAAGGGAAGCCATTTACTTGGAGGTCTGTAATTTCAGAAACGCATAAATCACAATCTTCTGCTAAGGGTGAAGCCAAGGGGCACATGAAGCGACGAAAGCAAGCAAATGGGAGTCCTTTCTTCTAGCACACGCTTTTTAAGAAGGGCCACTGTGGGGGGTGCTGTGCCAGGCTCCGGGGAGAAAGGACTCCATTTGCTGTAAACTTTAATGTTGAAAACCCTGGAACAGAGACCTCTTTAAAGTGTGCAACAGGACCAAGGAAGGAGGTGCTCAGTTTTCTGTAAGGAGGGTCAGTGCTGGTTGTCGCCCAAGGATGCCACCTGTTACATGTGGCAACAAAACCTGATGGAACTCACACTACTCTCCACCCCAACGCTCAGCTCAGGTTCAGTGAAGCTAATGGCAAAGTTCCTCTGCTTTGGCCAAAGGAAGTCGGTTCAATCACATGGCATGTGATTCAATCTGGGAAAACAAGATGCAAAACAAAAGTGTGTTCCAGGATGCTGGGAAAGAACTGTCTCCCTCTTCCAAGAGAGCTAGCAGGAAGGAAGGAGCACTAACCCCAAGACGCTAATGGTGGCCGTAGGGTAGACAGACATGGAAGGTGGCAGACAAGACAGAAGGCTAGGAACTGGGTAGTGGGTGGCATCTTCCATACATGACGCATGAGCCACTCGATTCCCTTTATTGTTTTAACCAGTTTAACTTGTGTGTCCTGTTCCTTGCAGTTCAAATATTCTTAAGCGACACACTACTTGCATCTGGTTCTTCTTCAGCAGCAACGGGGAGTTGACGGGGCACCCTCAGGAGTGAGTGAGAAAAGGGGTATCCCGGAAAAAGGAAGAGATAGAGCAAGTCCGGGTGGAGTGAAAGCGTACACAGCTCTCAGTAAATTCGGAAGAGCTGGAAATGAAGGTGGAAAGAAAAAGCCAACAGGACAAGAATGTGGAGGCAGAGACAGGGTCAAATTACGGTTTTTCGAAGAGCCTGCCTGCCTTTATGCTAGTGGCAATGAGGAGTTCTTGTAACATTTTATTATTTTTTTTAAGATTTTATTTATTTGAGAGAAAGAGAGAGACACACAAAGTGAGCACAAGTTGGGGGAGGGGCAGGGGGGAGGGAGAAGCAGACTCCCCGCTGAGCAGGAAGCCAGACATTGGGCTAGTTCCTAGGACCCCGAGATCATGACCCGAGCCTTAGGCAGACACTTAACCAACTGAGCCACCCAGGTGCCCCTATAACATTTTTAATAGGAGGAAAAAAAATGGTGAAGTCTGCATATTAAAAAAGATCACTTTGCCATCGGGGTGTCAAATGGCTTATTAAGGACAAACAGGAGAGGAATTAGGTGGCTTTTAAGTTGTCTGGGAAGCATGGTGGAGTAGGGACCAAGGAAGAGGCGGTGAGGAGGTCAGAGAGGAGCAGATTCAAAACAGAAGTGTGTACAGAATCTATAAGGTGTTTAGAATAAATGCTTAACTAATGGGAAGGTTTAGAACCTTAGGAGCTAAGGGCAGGGTGCCATGCAGAGCTTAGGAAAAAGGGCCATCCCCAAGCACAGAGAACCTTTCAGAAGTTAAATAAAAGAAATCTGAATGGATGAGGGGATAGAAAAACCATTTAAGTTAGACCACAGGGTCCCTGATGGGCAGGAACATGAGATAAAGTTCCAGAGCAACGCAGGAGCAAGGGTCAACATCCCAAGTCTTTCTGACATGAAAGTTACACATCAATCATCACAAACCCCTGTTCTGCTTTATGATTTGTACATACGGGGCAGAAGTGGTTTTCCTTTACTCCGCTCATCTGCCTCCCTCCACTTAAGAACTGCAGCTCCCGTCTACCTTGTGCCGATGTACGCTATCTCATTTCATCTTCATCACCATTTCCATTTTACAGAACCGAGACAGAGGCAGGTTAAGTAGCTTACACAAGGTCACAGAGCTGGTAAATGGCTTAGCCTGTCTTTGAATACACATCAGCCAGAGTCCCGAGCAGTTTAATTATTTTTCATCCCCAAGGAAGACTTGGTCTGTCTGAGCGGGGACCCTGCGTCATGTAGGCTATCAGGGCGTATTCACAGTTGATAACACGCTGGCAATTACTCTCAGAAAGGGGTGCTACTGATTTTGGCAGCTCTTTCTAAGCAAATTTCACACAAATTATTTCTTACAGACTGTATTTGAAGCAAAGCCTTGAAAACACGTTACTTTTAACACAGATCTTTTAAAGTAGAAAAAAAGTGTAACAAGTCAAATATCCAGCTAACCCTGAGTAAATGAGCAAATCAAACAAGCTTCCTTTCCCAGCCAATTACAATGGTTCCTGACGTTTCCTGACATGTTTCACTTTTGACTTCAAAAAATCAAACTTGGGAATCAGATATTTGTAGCCACACTGCCTGCCAACTTAGTATTATATATGGAAAATCCACTTCTAAGACAGATTTTACACTTTCTACATGGGTTGCTGAATAATAGCTAGTACTTACATTAGTAACATCTCCAGTTTACTGAGTGTTTACTACATACTAAAATGAAGGGCATCTTATTTCCTCATGGTTAGTAGCTTCCAGCACAGTCAAATTTTATGTGCTTATTTTGTTCTCTAAGAACAAAGGACTATTTCTTTCAAGAGAAATCATGTCCTTTTTGAAATTAAAGAAACTCCTTTAGACCTAATTAGAAGAGTCAGTCCTTCACAACAAAAGAAGCTAAACAAGTAAACACACTAGATCAGCCAAACTTTAGGCTAAAAAAAATCTTTAAGCTAAATGTATACTCCATAGTGATTATATGGACAAGATCTAGATTCACATATGCATATATTTTACTTTGAGTCAACGTTAGAGAGTGTCCTTAAAACTTTTCCTTACGTTGTTTAGGACTCAGTCTCTTGAACTATTAAAGGAGGATACGACAACTGATGTCCTAAGGTGTTGAGAAGATGAATGAGAATACAGGTCCTGCATTAAGACCAGGTCTCAGACATGAGAGCACCCTCAAAGTCAGCTATTGCTATGTTAGCAGGCTTCTCACATTGGACGAGGCACCCAGGGCACAAGGGAAGAGCTCCGAGAAACAGAAATGGGGGAAAATCAAAGAAACCGCACAAAAGACCCCTCCTCTTCTCTTTCACTTTGGAATCCACCTACTGCTCTGGGAACCACCTGGAAGATTCGAAGCCAATCAGGCTTCAGTGAAATCATACACTGTTACTAATGATCAGGAAAATGCCTATAATGGAGATCAAATGCAAAGGCTAGATATTTAGAATTTTAATTGCCTTTAAGACAGTGCAAGTTTAGAGACCCTTCAGGACTATAAAATTAAGGTCACTATGGACAAGTTTTGTGATTTTCTTTTTTCCCTTAGAAGAGTCTTTTTTTTTTTTTTTTTTTTTTTTTAAGATTTTCCTTATATACTTGACAGAGAAAGAGATCACAAGGAGGCAGAGAGGCAGACAGAGAGAGAGAGGATGAAGCAGGCTCCCTGCTGAGCAGAGAGCCCTATGCGGGGCTCGATCCCAGGACCCTGAGATCATGACCCGAGCTGAAGGCAGAGGCCTCAACCCGTTGAGCCACCCAGGCGCCCCTCCCTTAGAAGAATCTTAGCGAAAATCTTGATAAATATACGTATCGGCCCTGCCACTTAACTATGTTTCTTGTTACTTGGGAAAGCCTGTGACCTACAGTGAGCTTAGATAAAAAGGCAACACCGCACAGCTGTGCCCCAAAAGGCTTGGTAATTTTTTCAGTTCTTCCATCCATTACCCGCAAATTATAGTAAATTCAAAATATTGATCTGCACACCCCTCCATGGGAAGAAAGTTACCATCAACTTTTATTGCTTAGGAATCAATAAAAGCTACAATGTTCATAAGCTTCTAAAAAGCTAGTTAATACAGTGGATATGAGACACCTCTTAGGATCAGTATAAATCTATAGGATTCTTCAAAAGAACAGTGGCTGGCAAACATCTTCAATGTTCAAAAGCTTTATTTGATTTTAAAATCTTCTCATTACCCAGGAAAACATATCTGTGACCGGGAATAAAAAGTAAGCAATTAGAGAGAACCACACTTAACGGATCTTCACTTTCCCCATTTGGTTCCCTTCCATTCCCATGCTGATGTCAATGTCCAATCCAGAGGTGATTATTAACAGTTGTGATCATTTTTTTTCAGTTGTGATCATTTTTTAAAAAGTATATCTTAACACCAATATAAGATAAGCTTTCTTGACAGTAGCTTCCAGGTTCGATCAAAGGAGGCCAGTTTGCCCATAAACAATATTTCAACTGCCCCTAATTCAAAGAATCAATATCCTTTTATGAACTAATTTTTAAAAATCAGATAATAATTCACAGGTTCCATTAAAATTACAGACAACCATAATACAAAAAGAAAAAAGCTTTATATAGAAACAGGAACCAGAATTGGATGAGACTATCTGACCAGTGGCAGAGAATTTATTCAGCTGAGATTAATCATTTTTATTTACTAAGGACCCCTTAGAGTTTATCTAGCAGTCACTCTTCTGAAAGCCCATTTTAGTGTTGAAATTTACTGGCAGATCAGCTCCAGGGAGCTCTTGAAGTGCCGTATGAAGCTAATACCCACAAGTCTGCTTTCTTCTGACACTCTTCTCCATCTAAATGCAAAAGACGACACTTAAAATGTACATATAAAATGTATGAAGGTGATGGAAGATTAATGGTACACATATTCAAATAATCAATAATGTGACTTAAGCCTTTAAGGGTACTGAAATTTATTGTAAGGAGGTCACAGAATAAAATAAACAATTGGCTTGCGGGAGATACATTTTACTTAGTAAGTAATAGGTCCTATTTGTTAAAGAGCGCGGTAGCTGACTTTTAAGATTATTCTCCCCAATGTGCTGTTTCAAGGAAGAGCACCTGGAAGATGCTGGAATTGGGAGCCCCACGACTGACGAACACGAGTTAAGGGATCTCCCATTTCCTACTTCACACCTCCCCCTGCCAAACGGCCAGGAAAACCTGCACTGCTCTGCCTGCCGCCACAAAGCCACGCATCAGCTTTGCCCTGGTGAGCGCCAGGCACTGTGCTCCATGTTTGCTCATACAGGATCTCACCGGAGACTCACTCCAGCTCCACAATTACAGAGAGTGCTACCATCACTTCTTCTGATGGGAAGCCGAGTCTTCGAATGAGTTACACTGTGATCTGCTCAAGGTCAGGGGCCTCGGGTGAAGGACGCCAGAGCAAAGACAAAAGTGGGCTGAAGGACCCTGTTTCCATACTGCACCAGCCATGGACGTTCAACTGGTGAACATTTTTAGGGGAGAAATAATAAATCCTTATTTATTTAAACTGCTCTTAGTTTTCTGTTATTTGCAGCTGAATATATTCCTGATACTCTCCAAAACCAGTTCACACAGAACTTTTCAAGTCACCGTTGGAGAGGGTATCCAAAAGCACACTAAGCATCAAGAGAATCCTGGCACCACCCATTATAAGCGTTAGAAGGGCTGGTGTTTGGTACCCAAAGAAAATGACCAAATGTTCTTGAAATTAAGATTAGATTCTATGAGAAACAAAAACTGTGACAGCATTGATTACAGATCTGTCGATGTGGTTCCTTTTTTCAAAACAGATTTGAGAGGGCTGCACAGTGTGTGTTAATGACTTTGAAGTTAACTAAAGGGATTCCAAACTTAATGGCATCACGTTTGTGACAGTTAATTAGCAGAAAATATTACAGTGCAGTGAAGTTTTTGCCTTTTTTTTTTTAAGGCATCAAAAGCAATAAAAGTCTTTGGGTTTTTAATTGCTTCTTCCCAAAGACTGAATTCTGTTCTAATGCAAAGATAGAATGAATCCTTCTCTCAAAGTCAAAAGGATCCCTTGGGATGTTTTTGGATCACAAGGACTACAAAATGGGTGGGTGTTTAAATTTGAGACCTAAGAAAGTTTTCGTAAGGTGGCCTTCTCATTTTTAGTGACTGAAAAAATAAAGCCATTTCCAAGCAGGAAGACTTTCCCTTTATAATATGTGAATGTCACCATTTATAATTCAGGGGTGAACAGAAGTGGTTTCCACTTTGGTTTCTATTATACCAATTAGGTTCTTCCTCTGAAAAGCCAGAAGCATAAAATATCTTACTGTACTGATACACTTACTATATCACACAAAAGCTCTGTGTTCTCATGATGGATTACACCAGATTACCTTGGAAACCTGAAACTGATGGTTGATTCTGGAACTGTCTCAAATGAAAGCAAGCAACAATAACAGTAAAAGCTGAGAAGACATATGTGTAGGATACTGAAATAGTCACATGCTTATCTCATTGAAACTACAGTGAATTAAAAACAAAACAACAAACTGATGATACCAAACAGTATCATGCACAAAGACAGGGAATCAGTTTTAGATCATTAAAGAACACAAAGTCACAGACACATGAACCATCTTTCTTTCAATGTCACACTATTCAGACAAGCTGATGAATTTACACTAATGCTTTTAAAGAGTTTCATCACTTTTAAATGCTAGTCTAAAAAAGAAAAAGTATACCTAATTACACTGAATTGAATTATTGAACAACAACAAAAAAATAGTACCTAAGGGGCACCTGGGTAGCTCAGTTGGTTAAGCGACTGCCTTCGGCTCAGGTCATGGTCCCGGAGTCCTGGGATCGAGTCCCACATCCGGCTCCCAGCTCCATGGGGAGTCCGCTTCTCCCTCTGACCTTCTCCCCTCTCATGCTCTCTCTCGGTCTCTCTCTCTCTCTCTCAAATAAATAAAAATCTTTATAAAAAAATAGTACCTAAGTAAAACAGACTGTTAAAGAATTAGATCTTTTTTATTGAGATGTAATTAACATAGAACATTGCTTAAGTTTAAGACGTGCAACGTATTGATTTGATACATTATGTTGCAATATGGTTGCCGCATTCTACTGTGTCCCATAATTACTATCTCTTCTAATGGTAGGAACAATTAAGATCTGGTTTCTTAGCAAGCCCCATGTTTACAATACAGTTTTAAGGTCTGTAAGCACTGAACTGTGTATTAGATGCCCAGGGCTTACTTACCTACTCGTTTCAGGTGTGGACTCTTGAACCACATCTCTTCACACCACTAGCCCCCGGTAACCACCATGCTTCTATTTCTTTGAGTTTGAGTTTTTGTAGATTTCCCATAGAAGAGATTACAGATCTCTTTTAAAGAAAGACTATAAATACAAAAATCCTCTTTGCTAAATATTACATACTAATTGAATCAAGTTGGTAACCCACACATGCCTAAGTACACCAGGATGAATGTGCTTAAGTGGTAGAGCCTCAGAGAGGCAGCCAGGCAAGGTGGCTCAGAATACTTGGCTTACGAGGGGCGCCTGGCTGACTCAGTCGGTTAAGTGTCCAATTCTTGATTTCAGCTCAGGTCATGATCTCAGGATCCTGGGCTCAAGCTTCACATTGAGCCCCTTAATGTATGGGGCTCCCAGCCCTGTGGGGAGGCTGCTTGTCTCCCTCTCCCTCTTCCCCACCCTCCGTTCTCTGTCTCAGATAAATAAATCTTTAGGGGCGCCTGGGTGGCTCAGTAGGTTAAAGCCTCTGCATTTAGCTTAGGTCATGATCTCAGGGTCCTGGGATCGAGCCCCACATCGGGCTCCCTGCTCAGCGGGGAGCCTGCTCCCCCTCTCTCTCTGCCTCTCTGCCTACTTGTGATCTCTCTCTCTCTCTCTGTCAGATAAATAAATAAAATCTTAAAAAAAAATGTTAAAAAAAAAAAAGAATACTGGCTTAGGAGTACAGCCTTGGGCAAAGTACTTAACTTTTCTGTGGTTCTCTTCTCTCACTGGAAATTGTAGGTAATAAGAGCTCACAGTGTTATTGTGAGGATTCAATGAAATAATACACATAAAGCACCTAGAAAAGTGATTGGCATACATCGAACATGTTAATATTAGGTTATGATTCTATTTTAAAGATTCATGTGCAAATCTGACATTGCAACCTTAAGGTTTTGAAATTTAAAAGTATAAAGTGTTCATCTACATAATAGGTAGTTATGCTGATGTATCTTCTGTACACCAAAGGACAGATGAAAACCAGCAGTACGTTTAAATATTCTCTAAGTCTGCTTAAATGAAAGCTTACAGAATCTATCTGCGCATTTCTTATTGATACTCTCAGGTGCTTTCAAAGGAGCTCTGCTCCTTTAACACTAAACCAAAACAGATTACCTCACGGTTGTAAATGCCCTTTATCAAGCATGAAGTCCATCTCAATGGAAACCAAACTTCCTAAAGAAGCCAGATTCCATTTTTATCCCCCCACATGCTAAACAAGTCGGCATATGTTCCAAGCATTCTATTGTGCATATCTTAAGCAGATCCTTTTTAGCATGCATACGTTTCATTAAATCACAAGTGAAGAGGTATTTCTTGCTCTGACCAGGAATAAGGCTAGATTTGTTGTCTACTCTGCATTCTGTATTTTTCTCGGTCTACCTTTCATCAATAAATAACAGTGTTGCTTTAACTAAAAAGTGTGGAAAATTCTGATTGAATTTTCCACTTCAAAGTACACAAAATCATTTCATCTAACATGCTGTGTTGGAAAATCTATGCTCCATTCTGACCTCCTGTTGCAGTCTATTTCAAGTGTTGGTGATGCACCGTGTCACACCGCATGGCTGGTGAAGGAGAGTAAACATATTGACTGCGAAATGTTTTGAAAAACCCCTATTCCACATAGATCCCAGCTACTGTCAAAAATCACAAAAATGTTTGCATTCTGTCTGTGCAAGAGCATGACCGAGCTCTAGGAGAAATTCCCACAATAAATAAAACCAGCTACCTGCATAACTCTCCATCTAAACAAGACCTCACAGGGCTTGGGGCGAGGGGGAGGGGGAGGGAGTGGGGGCCAAGGTTCAGCCCAAATATTATGCTCAGAGGTGTCTAAGAGAAGATGTTATTAACTGTGCCCTTCCTTTAACCTATTTGCAAGGTTAAAATAAAATTTAGCAGAAGAGATTACCACCACTACTGAGAAGGCACAACTCAGCCGGCAGGCAAGGAACACACCAAAGGAAAGGTAATATATTGATTGACCTTTCCTTCCAATTGCAGTCCAGGCAGCTAGCTGTCTTTTTTCATTTGGAGGGATATGACAGCTGACCTAGCTTATTTTCTTGGACTAGCAAACTAGGACAGTCCTTGGACAAGTTAGGCAGCCAAGACCGGAATACCCTACAATGAGAGAGCACTACAACACTAACACTGTTGTAAGTGGGAAACCCTAAACAAGAACACTGTCATCGGATAGCCTTCTGGGTTAGAGCTCTTCTTTCCTCCAAAAATGAAAGCTTCCTTATCAGAAAGCAGTGGCAAGGAGGTTTTACAGGTTACACAACGGCAGTCAATATGAATTATTCACAGTCCTTGAAATAAAAGAGCAAGAGGGTCCACATAACTTCACATTTCCCAAAGAATGTGGTTTATGGGTATCGCTTGACAAGAAAAAGTCAAAAGTTTCGGGACAATAGGCTCTGTGTTCACTGAAGCCAGAGAAGCATATCATTAAATACAGGGCAGAGCACTTACCTGATGCAAGATTTGTCCCATTATTAACATTTTACCTAACCAGAGCAAGGGGCACGGTCAACAGCGCTCCACAAAATAATGCGTTCACGGAACACCTTGGGGGGGCGAACCCCATTTAAGGCATACGCACAGAACATGCTTTGAGAAACGCAGGTTGAACCCAGCCCTCGTTTTAGTACAACGGTAGGACGACCATAAGAAAAGCAGAGACCAAATTACTGCCATGTACTATGCCAGTCACTGCAGTCAGGCTTTGAATTTCACAGTCTTGTATCGCACTATGATGAAACCGCAAGGTGACCTACACTGTAATTCAATCAAGTGTCCCCTACTACACCGTGCAAGACCGCACAACTAATCCAAGAGGATACTGCAAACAAGAGCTATACAAACAAATCCCTGGTGCATCACACTGATCAGAACACTCAAGAGCGAAACACCAAGCATAAAAACACAACTATTCCACAGGCCTAGAGTGTGTGTGCCAGATAAACTCGGTAAATAGAAACTATTACTCCGTCCATGTGTTTATCACAGCAATGGAATAACAGAGCTGGGCCCCTATTTATCAATGGGCAAGACTTATCTTTATTCTCTTTCCACTACTGGCAGATTTCCTGATCTCCCTGAACAAATTTCCTGTTTCTGAGACTTGGACTTCCACTTAGGATGCAGACAATCACAAGAGACCATTACTCTCAACAACGTGAATGAAGATAGGAAGAAAAACGAGAAATGCAAAGTGGAAGTTTGGCTGTTTCTTCCCTGTCCTGCCATTCTACCATGGTTGAGAGCTAGCCGTGGGCCTCTTGCTTCAAGGGTTTATCACATTCTGGAATTTGCTTTTCTTTCTAGGTTTGCTTGTGCCCTTAGCTTTTTAAATTATTTTTTGTTAAACTACAACGTTGTAGCTGAGCTAGCTGGTTTTGATTGTTAGGGTAACAGTAATAGTCTCTTGTCATTGCCTATATTCCCGAGCAGAAAAGGAAGACTGAGAAATAGGAGATTTTGCTTCTTTGTGACACCCTAATTTTGAGGAGGTCAAACTTTTTGAACAAATCAGTAGAAACTGAGGTAAATAATATTTAAGTCCAGAAGAAGCATGTCTCTTCAATGTCACACCACATGAGCAAGGGTGCGGAGTCATTCCGCTCTCCACTAGAGCCAGGTCTGGGCACGGCTGTGACCCACAGATAAGAAGAGAAACAGTCAGTGCACACAGATGCACAGATAACCAAGATCTGGGTGTTATCAGACCAAGACTCAAAAAGAACTATGCTAAAGGATAGAGTGGTAAACATGCGTGACACCGTGATGACAGAGGAAATTCCTGTATAGAGCTAAAAACTACAATAATAATGCAGAACAAAAGGGGAAACTGAGCCTGAAGGATAGGACACCCGAATGAAATGGACTTAGCAGCTGACTAGGCAAAGCAAAGTTAAGTTTAAGGAGAAGCAAAGCAAAACAAAACCAAAGGCGAAACGGAGTATCTAAGACCCACGGGACAGTATAAAACAGCTTACACAGGTGTACACAGAGTCCTAGAAGGAGAAAAGAGAAAATGAGGTAGAAGGTACATTTATTTGAAACAACAAAGGCCTGGGACTTTCCAAAAAAAAATGATGGAAGGCATCCGTCCACATATCCAAGAGGCTCAGTGAATCCTGAGCAGAATAAATACAAAGAAAGTCATACTTGGGCACATCACAGTTAAATCTCCTTTTCAGGCAGGAAGTAGGTAAATGTGTGTGTGGGAATGGAAAGGAAATGCTGCCCCCCGAAAGTTAATGCAAAAATGGTAACACAGGCAACAGAGTTGGCTAGATAAGCAATCCAGCTACCAAAAGATATCATTGTCTGTGAGCATTAGCCAGTGAGTGTATCTGAGTTATTGAGAATGCTCTTCCCTTGTATTGCTAAGAAATACACGCCTTCCAAAACCTTACCAGGATCCACCGAATCCCCAGTGTCAAGGTCAGAGTAGCCTGGCTAAATGTCTACATCACTTTTTCAGAGTTGCTTTTTATGTTTCGATCTGTTTTTCTTTTTGCCCAAGGGCTGGGGGATAGAGAGACACAGAGGATACAGAAATCCTTGAAGGCAAAGGGATGATTTCAGTAATTCCTCATACTATGAGGAGCCAAATTGAGTACCCTGTACTTAACCCATTCTATAATCTTTTCACCTCTAAATTAAAAGGATTTCCTACATCCATCCTCCAAATAAATTGCTAATCTCATTGTGGCCAATTACCTGTTAAACACATCTCTGGCGAGCACAACTTTGATGACTCTGAGAAAAGTCCACAAACGTAATCCAGGATTTTTAAAGCCCTTGGGTGGGGGGAGGTATCCACATAAGGACAAAATCAAGGCACCTATGCATACTTAACCTTTGCCAGCTGAAAAGAAAATGGAGAAAGATCATGACCTAAGAACCTATGTTTGAGAACAGGGATGGGTGAAACTAAATAATTTTTCCTCCTTCATGTTTTCAGTCGCAACACACAAGCAGACTTGAAGTAGAAATTCTAGCAACTGAAATTCTGAAAGCCATGGTGTTTGTGGTCTTTATAAGATTATTCTTTTTATCTGTACTTTGAAGCCCAATCCCATCCTTTTCTTAAAATCAAAGGCAAACAAAACCAAATACCATTTACTGGATAATAAATCAGATGTTGGAAAGCAGTACCAGGGAAGACATAAAACTTTGACAACAAAAAATAGAAATTTAAAACATTCTGAAACCTGCAACAAGGTGTTGGTAATATTGGGTTTTTTGTGGTTGTTTGGGGGGGGGGCTGTTATGTGGGTATAGTCAGTGCGTAAAAGTTCACTGACATCTGCACATTTTGCTTTTGTGTTATTCTTACAGAAGAATTAGTGTCTAAGATCTGTGGGACAACATCAAGCTTAAAATATGTGTTATATCCCAGTAAAAATAGAAGACTATTTTTTAGAAGACTAGGTAGGAATTCTTCAAAAGGCAGTAGGCTGTACTCATCTTCAAATCTGGGCGCTAAATCCCACTGCCTGACTACAAAAGGGATAGTAAGCATATGCTCCTGGAACTGAATTCCAACAGACATGTTTTAGCACTGTAATTCTGAATGTTTTACCGGATTTATATCACACCTTACAGCATCAGAGAGAAGATATAATGGGAATCCACTATCCTTAGAATTCTTGTATGCGTCTAAGTAGAGAGATGTTAGGCTAAAAAAAAAATGGGGTGCCTTTTGCCAATTTATGATTGAAATGTTAGGAGTGTGGAATTCTGTTAAAGACAAAATCCTAATAAATTAGGATAATTTATGGTTCCACTTAGGAACCATAAGGAGAGTAAACACTTTTCAGATAGCTTTGCAGCAATAGAAAGATTCAGAGTAGTGAGTTATCAGGTGGAAGAGAGTGGTATGGAAGCCAAAGGCCGTATCTGACACTTGAGGCCAAAACAACATCACCTTAAGAATAGTGGCTGCCTTCTTTGTGACCATGAAAAATACTGGCTGGTACAGGGCATCCCCTAGGCAAGAGATACAGTCCCTCTTTATAAAGATGGTGGTGGCAAAGCACATAACATGGAGGCCATGCACAGGGAACAACCGGGTGTGAGTCCTGGCTTCCCCTTGTACTAGTTCTGTGACCTTGGACAAGTTAGGTAACCTCTCTGTGCTGTCCTGCCAAAGGCAGTGAACAATTCTGCACAGATTGCCAGGTGGAAGATCACCGCATAAGCGTGGTCCCAAAATTCAACATGAGATTCTTCTTGGCCAGGAAGAAAGGGAATTGATCATTTGTCATATGGGAAGACATTCCGCTTTGAGTGTGATGTCTACTGTCATAGCTGCGCCCTGTCAAATGGCACACACAGCCCACAGGAGTTGAGAATGACCATCAGACAGTCGCCCAGGAGAGTTAGAAAACTAGGAGGGGAGAGATGAAAACACCATTGACCCACCGACTGCAGGGTCTTCCTTATGATCCAAATGATAGCAGCCTTTACCTATCTGCTGAGGTCTAACTGACGTCTGCTGCACAGTTTGTCACCTGCTGTAACAGCAGGGGGTTCCCTGAAATTCATCGAGAGACTTCCCTGCTTTCCTGCGTGAGGGGTCTATGCCCCTCAGCCTGTCTTAACACAAGCCACCAACTGTGGTAAAATCAATGGAAATGTAGGGGTTGTTCTTGGTTTCGTTTTGTTCATCCTATTCTTTAGAAACACCCGATAGCTGTAGCAACTTTTTGGAATGTTTTATATTTCTATTGTTTTTGCTTTTAAAGGCTTACAGCTTCCACGGCGTTGCTTTGCAGCATCGTAACTTAGTGCCCAGTAAAAATGACAAAAGTTCTTGTGTAGCAGGGTTGCTGATCCCGTTCTGTTTCTTGATCTGGGAGCTCGCTGCGTAGGATTGCTCAGTCTGTGGAAATTCACCCAGCTGTACACTCCTGAACAGATATTTCAGTAAAAAGTACTATATACATGGACACCCCAAGCACACACTATTAATAAAAAACCTCTTTGTCCACTAGGTTGCAAGGGCCTGGCACAGGCCGAGGGCCCCGTGTATGGGAAGGTGTCTACTCATCCCTCACCACTTCAGCGGTGTCCCCTCACAAGGCAGCCAGATTTCATGCTGAAGAACAGGGACTCCAAACCAGGGTGACTGGGTTTGAAGGCTGGCTTCTGTGCCACCAGCCATGTGATCCTGTGCAGGAGACTTAATTCCACCATGCTTCAGTTCCCTCGCCTGTAAGGTGATGCTCACAGGACCACTCTCCTCGGGCTGCTGGGAGGAAAGAAGTCGGCCCAGTGTGCAAAGCATGGGGAACCACCTGGGGCACATGCCCAGGCTGCATGTTAGCTCTTCCGTGATCTGCAGTCACGGCACTCCCCTCACACGAGGCTGCTCCCACTTCTGCAGCATGAAGTCTCCCTTATAGCCTCTCTCCTGGCCTATCTATTTTTGCTCGGGAGATTCAAGTGTAGAGGATGGGACAGAGTTAATCATATTGCTCAGCCTGGAGCATATGTTTGTCACCCATCAGCTTATTTACTGTATACTTTCTACTTTGGTGCCCCTTCGCCCCCACTCTTTCCCTGACTCCAAACTACCCTCCTAATGCCCCGGATAGATATTCACCTATTTGCATCAGCTCCTGGAAACTGTCAATTATATGGTGTGCCTTTTTATTTTTTTTTTTAAGTAGGCTCCATGCCCAGTGTGGAATCCAACATGGGGCTTGAACTCACGACCCCAAGATCAAGACCTGAATTGAGATCAAGAGGCGGATGCTTAACCAACAGAGCTGCCCAGGCTCTGGGCGGGCATGGATTTTTAATTGATGACAGAAGTGTGGTACTACAGACCTGAATTTCTGAACTTGTTTTCACACATTGACATGTTTTTGTCCCCGTCCTCATTGCTGCGTGTCTCCAAGCTGCTGCTTCTACCTACTAGAAGTTTCAGGAAGACATCCACCCTATTTTCCCAGCCATTCTCTCAACTGTCTCCACCCACAATACCCCTGAACTTTCTGGAGCAACAACAGTGTTGCAGGAGGCGGCTGTGCACACATCCTTGGACAGAGGCCACTTTTTCCAGGTGGATATGTCCGGGCCACAGGGCAGACCATGCCTAGTTTAACTAAGAACTGCCAGTTTACTCCCCCGAACAGCCTGATCACTCTGTGGAATGGCTGCACCAGACATTTTAGTCCAACAACCTTCTTCATGAGGGAGACAGTGTTACTCCCCCAGTGTACCGCTGAGGAAAGAAGAGACTTATCAGTCTCATAGCTCGTGCCTGATCTCAAAGGCTCTGGGCACCCCTCATGGAGGGTCACATCAAGGACATACCTTCCATGTCGCCTTCATGTCACACTCTCTCCATTCTGGTATGGCAGACAGCTTTCCTGTGTGCTTTATGGAGTATTCACCTCTACATTCATGCTTGCTTGCTTGCTTTCTTTCTTTCTTTCTTTCTTTAGGTTTATTTATTTATTTGACAGAGAGAGAGAGAGAGAGAGGGAGGGAGGGAGGGAACACAAGCACGAGGAGTGGGAGAGGGAGAAGCAGGCTTCCCGCTGAGCAGGGAGCCCGATGCAGGACTCGATCCCAGGATCCAGGGTTCATGACCTGAGCGGAAGGCAGACGCTTAAAGACTGAGCCACCCAGGCACCCCTCATGCTATTTTCAATGTCTGTTCCTCCTTCAAGAACCAGATGAAAACTCACGAGCTCTAGGAAATCTTTTCTGACTGCCGCTCACAGATTTCCCTCAACTCAAAATCAATACCCAATATTGTGCAGATACTGTTTACCATACAATTTGTTATTGTCGTGGCTTTATTTGTTTGCTAATTTTATTACCTTCTTGAAGGTAAGGCACCGAATCCTGCAAGCTCTATTCCTCCAAGCCTAACTGCTGAGTGCATCCCTAGGTAAGTAGAACAGTTTTAACAATGCAGACATTTTACCTCAAAAAATCATCTGGTCCTAACCCCTTATTTTACAAAATAAGAGAAAAATTATAGTTGAATAATTATTAACTAGTAATCGTGATAACGGTAACCATAATTTAAAGGATAGCTCCAATTTGTCTGATAGTCCTTAACTGGCTGTGAGGGAAAAACTTTTCATCCATTATCTCATTTACTCCTCAAAACAATCTAGTAAGATGGATATTATTTTGCTCCCCCATTTTCAGATGAGGAAACAGGTGTTCCTTGGATGAATGAGTTAAGTAACTGGCCCAAAGTCATAGCTAAGTAAGTTCAGATAAGCTAGTAAATCCTTATCTGAATAAGGATTCCTGCCACTTTTAACTGGGGCCAAAGGTAATTTGTGGATGGCTGATGTTAAAACAAAGAAACAAAAACTATAAATAGCCTCAAAAATTTCTGATAGAAATCTACCACCTCCAAAAGCCTAGGTTAAAAAAAAAAATTTACATAATACAACACTTTATGTGACTAAAATACTCTAAGAATAATTGTGGTAACTGGTCTTCCCAAACCCTTCCTCCCCTTCCAACATCCTTTAATAGAGTTACAAGTACTACATCCCCCAAAAAAGAAATTATTCTTTAACACTTGAAATTCCTGGGACTAGGAAGGTGTTAATTACCATTCAGAAACTAAATGCATAAAAAAGCTCAAAATGTAGATATTTTAAAACCAAACTCCTCAGTGCTCAAAAATCAACCTATTTTCTTCTGTTATTACAGACAGGAACACAATGCCCTGATTTCCACTGCCAGCATTCCACTTCATCTCTGCAACCGTGAACTCTGGTCAGCATAGCTTCTTGTCCTTTCTGAACAGTGGGTTTCTAAGGTCTCAAAGACATTTACTCTTCAGATAGGTAAAAAATGAAAAAAAAAGGATCAATCCTAAAATGTTTATGGGCATGAGAAAAGAAGACCATCTGCTCTGAGAGAGCTCTGGGCTGATTTTTCCCAGCAGGGGAGCCCAGGTTTTATTCTCATTAGAAAAAGGTAGAAAAATAGCTGGGAATTAGTAGAAAGGATTTTCAGGCCCTAGAGCAGACTAAAACAATGTAGTTTAGAATTAAATGTGGGTTTCTTGTAGTTGGCTAGTCAGTGCTTGCAGGTCATTTGGTTTGTTTTTTAAAAGAAGATATAATGTTACAACACCTTCTGTTTTAAAATTTATTAGATGCTGTGCCTACCACTATTTACTCTCACGTGCTCAAATTTTAAGCACAATCTTTATGAACCTATTTATTCTGGATCAGCAAAGCTTCTGATGGAAAATGACAGCTCATCTAGAATAAATCTTCATCATCCTTTTGTGCAGAAATGCCAGAGGATTTGAAAAGTAATCCTCTATACTCTCCTGTGTTCTTTCCTTGTGTACCTCCTGTCTCCCCACATTGTGTCCCTGATGCTTCCATATCAAATTGATTTTTATTTAACAGAGGCCTTTACCAGCTCCACAAATAACTGCTCTGTGGTCTTTGAACCATTATTCCTATTGCCCATTTTGCTTCATTCTTTGTTCATTTACTGTGTTACAGCATTCATACTGGGGGACAGACAGGTGAGCATATTCTCAAAGTGAAAGCCTATTTAGAAATTCCCAGTGGACGAGTTTAGCCAATCAGAGGCACATTACTTACCTTTGATTTCTTCCTAACCCTTTACTCTTATTCAAATAAAACAGATTTAAAAGCTTGTTTTCCTATACTTAAAGCACAAAAGGCTTCTAAGATTAAGAGAAAAAAAAATTCAGGCTACAGGGGAAAAAAAAAAATGCCAACTCCTTCAGCAGACAATGAGCCCCTTATGGCTGGTCCCTATTTTCCCCATAGCTTTAATGTAATTCTGTTCTAAAAATTAACTTCCACTGAAGACAGTGATAGAAGACTGCCTAATAATAATGCTTTGCAAGTAATGAGGAATGATGTCATTGGTGGAGGGATTTTTGGGTTGAGGAATGCCATTCAAAAATCTCAGACTAAATGGTAAGGTGACATTATAAATAGCCTTGAGGGAAAAGAAAAATAATTGTTTAATTTGATTAAGAGAACGGTTCATATATTCTCATTTAAATAGATGAGAAAATCGAGAGCCACGGAGGCTCTGTGTTAAGTGGCTAACCAAGAGCTGGTTGACGGCAAAGTTCACCGTGCAACCCAGTCTAGTTTATTCTTCCACCACTCCATATTGCTACAGGGAAACCAAACATTTCTACCTGATCACACTTCTTTTGAGATTACACAACACTGACTTAGAACAAAATCAATGCCCTCAGAAGATTTGGCAGCTGGTTTACCATAAATTGTTTCTGACCCCCACAACGCAAGCACCTATAATTTGCAAGAGTTCTTTTTTTTTTTAAAGATTTTATTTATTTATTTGTCAGAGAGAGAGAGAGAGAGCACAAGCAGGCAGAGAGGCAGGCAGAGGCAGAGGGAGAAGCAGGCTCCCTGCTGAGCAAGGAGCCCAATGTGGGACTCGATCCCAGGACCCTGGGATCATGACCTGAGCCAAAGGGAACTGCTTAACCAACTGAGCCACCCAGGCATCCCAATTTGCAAGAGTTCTTTACTACAGCTCGGGTTATTGAATTGAAAATGATACAGTGCGGATTCTAAAGCAATGTGCTTTTAATGAAAGGTCACCGGCTACACAGATGCACATTTCCATTTGCTATTTATTGTCCAAGTAACACATCCACACAGCTAACAGTGGCTTCCCCTATCACTTCTCAATGTTAGAAAAGATTTTTAGGCCCTTCTAAAATTTCTAGTACTGCAATATTTCAGGGAGAAAAGGAGTTGGCCTTTAAAACCTATTTGGTAACAGAACTGAACCTATTCACATGCACATTAAAGGACCAAATAACTTCTCTACAGGAGTTTAATGACTTCCTCTTAAAGTCTATCTTAAAAAAAAAAAAATAGCCATGATCCTTGCTCAAAACAAAACACTCTAACTATCATTAAAGAAAATCCGCAGAAAAGAAAAGAAAAGAAAAGAAAAGAAAATCCACTAACTTACAGTGTAACTTATAATGCAGTGCATGGTGAGGCACACTAATTCTGAAAATGCCAATGGAGAATGAAATGAATATACGAAAAAGAAAAAGAACGAAAGTATATGCTAAGTGGAGTCCTTAGGACACCACTGACCAAGGAAGTCTGTGCCATGTATAGTATGATGCTTCAGTACCTCATTAGTTAAAACTCTTAGGTGTGGCCCAGGAAAGATCCGGTCTGCTCTGAGCTGTGCTCTACTCCAACAGAATTCACATCTTACATGATGCAACCATCCAACTTCTTCAAAGCTGGTTTATTTCTACCCCTCACACACCAAGAAAACTTCCATGATTCCATCACAAGGATTATAAGCCAAAATGAACTGTCTGGAGAAACCTGGGGAGGGGGTACCCTAGGCACTTAATGCATTGTAATGAAGCGTTATGACATCTGGAGTCCACTTCCAAATATTCACCATAGGCAGTGTGATTTTAGGTATTGGTTAAAATCATCCCCTATACACAGTCAGAGGCCCTGACCACAATTTACTCCCCCCCGAGAGATCAAATAGTCTTAGATAAGAAGTATCGACATTTCAGTCAACACTAGAGAGTTTGCCAAATGGCATCGTGAAAGAAGTAAACACCTCTTTGAGTTCATTGCTGAACTCAAAATCAGTGGCTCCCTGATTGGCATAAAGGATGGTACACACAGGCTGTCATTGTTGAAACTCGTAGTATTTAAGGTAAGTGGGCAAAATCCATCTAGAGACATTCTTTACCCTTGCACGAGCAGGGCTTACAACTCTAGGGAAGCCGATAAACTTGGACCCTCAGGACTGGCAGGGGAGGACTGGATGCACAATGGCCTCCTGTCCAGGAGCCGGGTCAGAGGAGCCCCATTGCTTGACGCCCACTACAAAGGTGAGAGAATCCAGCTTGCAGGAAGTTGTCAGGTCATCAACTATGAGTGCAACTTTTCCAAAAAGATGCAAGCTGGAGTCGTTAAAAGGCCAGGGAGCAGGGATTTCACTGGGTTTAGACGACAGGCAGCTGCAGGAATGCTTTGTGCCTATCTGCTCGCACGTGTGTGTTCAGTGAAAGTCCGTGTACAGCAGCACCCGCCTGTGACTTACTCGAGGTGTGTGGGATTAGCAAGCCTTTACCCAAACTCCCCCACTTTTCAGTGGCGACTGCTATTGATCAAACATGAGAGTTGAGCATGACCCAACGCTTCTTGGCCTTTTGACTACGACCAAGTGAAGAGCTGAGCATGACTGCATTGGCTTAAGACTGCTCTCAGATATATTGTCATATATAACTGCAGCCCTGGAGCCCACCCTCACCAAGCTGTAAGTAGCCAGGAGTTGTACAAGTCAGTTGTTAAATGCAGCCATTATTATGACTATAAAATATCTAAATGTAGAGTTAAATACATTACATTGAAAACAACCGTAAGAGAGACTCAAAACTGACCTACTTCCTAATGAGGTTGCTGTATTTCACTAGGGTTGATGTCAATTTCATCAGTATGGTAGGCGAACCACGTAATAGTGCTCTAGGAGGTATCTCTTCCCTGTTGTGAGGTCAGCTGTATCACAGTGGCTCTTGAAATTAGCTGCGATGGGAGCAGTCCCGGAAACTAGCAAACGCTACTGATCAGGGTTCTGTTTTTCTCGGGGCTGGTTGTTAAACCCAGAACTCCTCTGGTATGCGTGGTCATAGAGCAGACTTGGCTTCCTCCAAGACCTTCAATTACACCAGCATATATAAAAACCCACAACCTCCCTTTGCACAAAGGAACCGCACCGCCATGCACACGTGCCGCCTGGGGCGACCGGACACACTCACTTTTGAAGCAGCTGGGTCCACTAGTCTCTGCCGATGTCGGGCTGAGTTGAAATGGCTCTTCGGAGGCTGCCCTTCCTGACAGTGAATGGAAGATGGGGTGTGAACAAGAGACAAGGAGGGGAGAAGGTGGGGCATGGGATGATGGGAAATGGTCAGAAAAGGGAGAGGGACAGCGTTTAACGGCACTGTACTTGTTTCTTTCAGCTGATACCCAATAATAAAAACACGACGTTTTCCCCCACCGAAGCACATGCCACGTTCAAGTCCTAAGTCCTTTTGTTGAAAACAGCCTTATATATACACACGAGTAATAAGGTTATGAACACAGCCCAGTATCCAGACATTTCCCAGCAAATCTTCATTCTTCCCTTATCTCATACTGTCTCTCATTATATTTTTAAGGATACTAAGGAGAACTGGAACCCAGTTTCCCTGAACATGAAGCTGATCTTCCTGGAATAGCAAAAGACATTAAAGGAGCACTCCTTTTATTTATTTATTTTTTAGGTTTTAGTTTAGTTTTGTTTTTTTCCAAGATTTTATTTATTTGACAGAGAGAGAGAGATCACAAGTAGGCAGAGGAGGAAGCAGGCTCCCCGCTGAGCAGAGAGCCCAATGCGGGGCTCGATCCCAGGACCCTGAGATCATGACCTGAGCCCAAGGCAGAGGCTTTAACCCACTGAACCACCCAAAGGAGCACTCTTAAGAGCTAGACTTGGCACCATGTGGGTATCACCAAACTGACACGGGAATCATAATCTTTCTCAAAAACATGAAAAGTCTCTTGCCTCTCTGCACCATCCTGGCAGAATTCCTGGTGCCTGGCAGCTACCAAAATTTCTGTCCCTGAATGCAATTACATTTTACTGGCACCAATAGAGACTGACCATTAAGTTAATAATTTAATCTATATAGAAGGATGGTCTTTCCTTTGACCAGTCCCATTAATGCTCTTGGATATATAGAGGACACATGGATCCCATAGAAAGACTTAACACTTCCCCATTGCTTATTCCATGCCAAATACATACACCAAAAAAAAAAAAAAAAATCCAAGAAATTATATTTTAAAGGGCAAGTTTAGAATAGGGGTCCACATAAATTGTACAGTGTTTCACGTCTCCATTCTTTCAAGAATTTAAGAAACAAACAGGACCGATCCACTGTGAACATCAACTTCAGTGATGGGGAGATGAAAGCAACAGAGAGAAGGTTTCAAAAAATCCCTGGTCCCAGTGAGAGACATGGGGAGCAGAACGCCCCTCCCACGAATGTGAGTGTCCCCTCAGCTCTGGTGACACAGCAGAGCACAGGGCCTTCTACTTAGGTGACAATGCAGTGTCTCTATTACAATACTTCAGAATTCTTTTTCTTCTAGGAATAACAGTTCTACTACTTTTAACACGTGGACCAATTGCATCCACTTGAAATGCCAACAATCACTACTTCAGTGTCCAAAGTATAATGCTTACCTTTCAAAAAGGAAATGTCATTAAGTAGCAGACCGCAAGTCGGAATTATGTTTTTCCTAGTAACTACTCTGCCAACATGCATTCTTTCCCTACTCTCTTCTGAAAGAATCCAAGGAAATAGTTTTAAATCTCGGCTGACCTAGAAAACGTACCAGAGTTTTAACAGCAAAAATGGTGCTCATTAATGCACTGAATATTTGGCAAAACAAAAACAAATAAAAAAACTGACTGCGACTTCCCACTCAAAACAATCAATAGTTTCACAGGAGAAATAGCTTTATGCTTTTTTACTTTTAAATATTTTTATTTATTTATTTGGCAGAGAGACAGAGAGAGAGAGAGAGCGCACAAGCAGGGAAAACAGCAGGCAGAGGCGGAGGAAGAAACAGGCTCCCCACCGAGCGAAGAGCCTGATGTAGGGCTCGATCCCAAGACACTGGGATCACGAACCAAGCTGAAGGCAGATGCTCAACCTTCTGAGCCACCCAGGAACCCCGCTTTATGTTTTTTTTTTAAATATTATTTATTTATTTATTTATTTATTTATTTATTTATTTATTTATTTGAGAGAGAGAGAGAGAGAATGAGAGGGGAGAAGGTCAGAGGGAGAAGCAGACTTCCCGCAAAGCTGGGAGCCCGGTATGGGACTCGATCCAGGGACTCCGGGATCACGACCCAAGCCGAAGGCAGTCGCCCAGCCAACTGAGCAGGGACCCCTGCTTAATGCTTTTTTAAAAAAGATTTTTACTTATTATTTGAGGGAGAGTTAGAGAGAGAGAGAGAAAGAGCATGGGGGGGGGGCAGAGAAAGGGGCAGAGGGAGAGGAGGAAGAAGGCTCCCCTCTTAGCAGAGAGCCTTACCATGAAGGACCCAATCCTAGGACCCTGGGATCATGACCTGAGCCACTCAGGTGCCCCTATTCCTTGTTTTTTAAATCATGAGATTATGTATTTAGCTGAATTTGAAAATTCTCCTTTAAATTTAATGGCTTATCAAAAAGTGGTTTTAAGGTTTTTCTCCCTAAAAAATAAAGTCATTCAATAGAAATAGTCTCATTAATATATCTGGAGATCTATCTGCCCTTATTAACCTCCCTATGAAATGATTACAACTGATTTAAGAGTTCCAATGCACAGTGCCAGGCTTCCACTTATGAGGAAAAGAATTAATCTTGGCGTTAAATATACAATTACAGTCAATGTGCAAATTAACTAAATCCTAGGCATGCGGTTTATTGCTCTTCTTCTCACTGCAAGGTGAAAATGTTTTTTTGTGGGGGTTTTTTTTTTTGTTTTTTTTAATTAGCTAATTGCACCATGAACTCAGCATGGGGCAGATGTGGATATTAAAACTAGAATCTGAATCTTAAACTCCCTCCCCTGTGGAAGGCCAGTTGAAAGGGAGTGTAAGCACATCCTTTCAGGAGGGGGTTGGAGGGGAAGACAGGTTTTTGAAGCCTGGTTTCCATTTTATCTCATTTATCATCAAGTACAATGAATCTGTGACAATGGTCTGCTTGCAGTGAACAAATACGTGTATGAAATAATCAATACCTTTATACAGATTCTAGTAATACATCTTAATAGAAGCCAAAGAACAGCCTGGAGGATTGATGTCATTTTAATGAATTGCATATGGAGAGAAAATAAAGGACTTGTGAGCAGCTCACACCACGTTTTTCCTTCCCATGACTCACATCTTAAACCAACCTTAATTTTCAATAGAACAGTTGCATTGTATTTACCACCGGGGGGAAAAAAAAGTGAGTCATGGCCAGTTACTCACTATTCTAGAATCAGTTCGATACTGAGGCTGTGTGGAAGGATGTCCACAGCTAGGTCCTGGATAAAAACTTTTGAGAATTTAACACTCATTAGAAGATAGATATGCCTGCTTTTTCACTTTAGGGAGACCTTCATTTAAAAGGGCGTTCTTTCCTTTTGCCAGTCTTGTTATGGCCAGATGCCCTGACACAACCAGGGTAAGTACAAACAATGCATCGTGGAGCACAAGCAGTTGTAGAAAGTCAATTATGAAATACTTGACATTTTTAAAAAAGCAAACAGGGCTCTTATTAACAGTAATGCAGAAAACCAACATCTTATATAAAAAAAAAAATTGTACATACAGTTTTCCACGCTCAAGAAAAACGGAATTCTATCATTCAGGCTAACGTTAAAGACAAAATATGTGACTTCATTTTCTTTTCCCAAACTTTTAACCCCAAGAAGCTATTTTTCCTCCAAAATGACAGCCTTCAGACTCCAGTATCTGTCATCCCAGACTGAGACATCAGTCTCCAGGTAGCATTTACCTCCTGGCTAATTCCATCAACATCAGCAAAGTAACAGATTGGACCTGGGTGGCCCAGGGGGCTCTCCACGGAGCAGCTTATTTACATATGTAAATAGAGGCTCTTTACCACCAGGGGTAGGAGCAGGAGAAGGAGGGGTGGAAAAGTCACCATCAGTTTTGTGGAAACAGAAGTACATTATATTGCTTAGGTCACCTTAACCAAAATCCTTTTGCTGCGATCACCACCACTAATAAAAGGAGCAGCCCTGGGCTATGTAAATAAACTATTAAAAAATGACAAAGGAAGTGCTGACATGTGTGTAATCTGGAAACTTAAAGAGAGGTATTTCATCTCCGTGCTCAATGCTTTCATCAAGCCTTCTACTGTTAAGTAAGTCACTTAAGAAATTATAAACATCCTTTAGCCCTGCAGATCATACTTTTTAAAGAAATTATTGTTACCTAAACATTACAGATCTGATAGCATACTACTTGAGCCTAATTTGCATCACACAAACAGACTTAAAAGAATACTCTGTGGAAAACAACTTATGAAATAATGGGTGTCCGGTGAATTTAATGGCTGGCATTGGATTATTAAAGTAACTAGTTCTTTATGTCATGTATAAGGCACTCTATCTCAAAATTAGAGCCACAAGAAAAGTTTTAAACCCAGTGTATCTGTAATTTTGAATTAATCCCATTATTGTAAAAAAAAAAAATCTATCATTGGACATTTTCAGCCTAGATAATTTAATATAAGATAACAACCAAAATAAACATAATGGTTTCAAGGGCTCCAGACAACTTCTTAAAAGTTCATTCATAGAACTTTTTAAAAGTCCATTCAAAACAATTTTAACTCTGGAAAGAATCACATGCTTTCTCAGGTAATAAAATTTTTCTCCAAATTCAGAGACATCCTTTTGTCTGTGATGAATACATTTCACTCCCAACTGAAGCTCTTTCTAAACCGCTGACTCAAACACAACAACGCCCCTGCAAAGAGTCACTAGTAAAGGAGCCCCTTCATGTCTATCAAGCAATCCAAGACCATGTGAAGTCAAGAAACTTCCCGAAAACAGATTGATTCAAAGAATTCACAAGCTAGGGAGCTTTAACGATCACCAAGCACATCAAAATAAGGATCAAAACCCCAAATGAACATGCAGGAAATGTGCCATTTAGAAATGAGAACACGTTTTCGATGAGGACATGGTACCTTTCTAAAACCCATGGAACTAATCCCACTAACACTTTATGAAAACCTCCATAACTAATAACCTTGTAAAGATGAAAGTACATCATTTGTTTTTCTTTCAAAGTTTTGGCTCAAATTAAGAGTCACCAAAATGGGGTAGTGTAAGGGATGCTCCCACCTGTGAAAGCAAACCCTAACACCATAGCTAACTTTTGTCACCACGATGCTCAGCAAGAAATATATTTCCCATCGTTCAACAACACATGACGATACCACCAGCAACACACTCTATTTGCTCATCTAGTCTAGTTTCTTTTTAAACAAACACCGAGTTCTAGCTACCACATCAGATGGATTTGATCTATAGTTCAAACCACAGCAAGGAAATGGTTCTTAGACTGTGAAATAGGAATCTTTAGACCTGATGCTTTAGGTTGTGTTCCCAACTTCAATCATTCACTTAGTAATTCTCCCATATCCATGGACTTCATCTACTATTACATCTACTACGTAAGTTATAGATTACGTAGTAATCTATATTACTATTCCTTTAATTATTGTGAAAGACAGCTCCATTAAAAAAAAAATGAAATACTTCAAATTTTAATGATGGCCTAAGTAATAGTATCTTGAAATCTTGGCTTCGTTGTTCTGGTTTCTTTCTTTCTTTCTTTCTTTAATTGGAGAGAGAGAGCACAAGTTGGGGTGGGGAGGCAGAGACAAACAGGCTCCCTGAGGGGACTCAATCCCAGGACCCCGGGATCATGACCTGAGCTGAAGGCAGATGCTTCACTGATTGAGCCATCCAGGTGACCCAGTTATATTTTTTCTAATATATATTAAGATAACTATATATTGATAAGACAACTATATATTGAACACTACATAAAAATATCTGCGTACTGACTACACTCATCTGTGTGCAACCAGTGGTGTCCACACAACCCCGGGCGGCGGGGAGTACCCCAGGCTCTGCAGGGGTTACCTGGAGGCCAGGGTGGGGGTGACCACAAACGGGCGTTTACGACTCTTCCCTAACATCTCCCCCTCAACCCCAACTAACTGCTCTGAGATGTTAGGGACATTGCAAAACTGCAATTTTTACCAGCCCATGACCCAATCTTGACCTCGGCCCCGAGATCTGTTCTCCTCAGTGGGCCTCATCTCCCTCTTCCCTTATCTCCGACATTCACCCAACTGCTCTAACCAATGACCTAACATCAACATCAACTTGCTGTCTCATTCGTAATCTCAGTTCCCACGGGCCAGATACCAGCCCCCCACCCATATTTAACCCATCAGCAAATCCTATCGGTTTTCATTTCATAACATTTTTCAAATTCAACCGTTTTTACTTTTACCATTATCCACCTCATCCAAGCCACTTAACTGTATGATTTGCAGGGCTGCTCTAAGAAATTACCACAAACTGGGTGGCTTAAACAAAAGACACTTCCTTTCTCACAGTTCTGGAGGCCCCGAGTTTGAGATCGAGGGGTCAGCGAGGTTGTTCCCTTCTGAGGGCCGTCAGGGAAGGATCTGTCCCCACGTCACTCCTTGACCTCCAGATGGCCCTCCTCTTCCTGTGTCTCTAAACACTATCTTTCCTCCATGCAGGTCTGCCTCTGTCCCCACATTTCCCCTTAGTGTAAGGACACGAGTCACACAGGATCAGGGACTCCCTTAACAACTTCCTTTTAACTTGATTACCACTGTAAAGACGCTGTCTCCAAACACCGTCACATTCTGAAATACAGGGGCTAGGGCTTCTCGTACTTGGGGGCAGACAGTTCCACACATACCACCATTCAAGTCACCCAGGATCCGGCAACACCCCACATTCCTTCTGCTATTTTTGCTGCTGCAGGGTCTCCGCTCCCAGCGGCACACAAAGCCACCCCGTACAACACATGCAGCATCCCTTTTCTCCAAGCCCTCCAGTGAATTTCCCTTCTGCTCACCCCAAGGCCTTTGACGGCCTGCAAAGTCCAGCCCTGGGTACTCGTCTGGATCCTATGCTCCTCGCCCCACCCCAACCCCCACTTTGCTCTGGCCACACTGGTCTCTATGCTGTTTCTAGAGCTCTTTGAACACATTCCCCACTCATGTTCCCTGTGATTCCCTTCAACAGAAAACATTCCTATGTGTATTATTGCAAAGCATGCAATATTTTGCTTTGCTTTCACTGCACTCAGGAATGCTCAAGTGTCCCTTCCCCTAAGAGACCATCCCCACCCTCCCTTTCCCCTTCTGCTCCTTTCCTTCCTAACAGTTACCACTCTGTGACATTATATTGTACATGCATGTCTTCATCTTTTTTCCCCTCAAAGTTCCACAAGGCTGGGAGTTTGGTCTCGTTTATTCTCTGCCTGGCACTTGATGGATGCTGGATAAATAATTATCAGACCAACAAATGAAGCAAATTTACACACATGATGCACAATTATACCAGCTCATTCATACCCAATGTTTCAGCCGGGGTTCCTGCCGCAAAAAGAGTGCATAACACAGACAAGGTGGTTTGAGACAAAAATTGATAGTGAAATTATTTACCAAGAAGTAAAAGGAGTAGGGCTCCTTCCTCACCCCTAGCCCAGAAGAGGCAAAGGGAAGAAGCTGCTTCCAGGAAGTGCAGGACAGAGCTGTAGAGAGGGTCAGTGGACAAGTGCCCTGACTTTCAGAAGAGCATTCAGCCAGCCTGGGCTAAGGCCACAGGAAGGGAGCCAGAGAATGGCTCCTACTGTATTCTCTATTTCCCCTCCTTGCTTCCAAAGCTCCTGCCCACCGGGAAGGGAAGGGAAGGGAGGAAGGGAGGGAGGGAGGGAGGGAGGGAGAGAGGAAGGGAGGGAAGAAGGGAGAAAGGAAAAGAAAGGAAAAGAAAGAAAATGGAGAGGTAAGGAGGGAGAAGACAGAGGAGGTAAAAGGAATAGAAGTGGAGAAAGGGAGAGAGTGGGTGAGAAAGGGAGAGTGGAGAGGAAGAGGAGAAAGAGAGGAAGGCAGAGAGGGACAGAACTGATATGGAAGTCAAAGAGAAGCTATAAAGTAACCCTAGGGCAGGTGAGCCCAGGTTAACACCAGTAAACAGAGGGACTGCTTCCCTTCTCTCTTCCCTGCCCAGCCCTTACTCTGAAACAGCACATGTTGTTCCACCTTTAAAATTGCCCTTGCTAGGGGCACCAGGGTGGCTCAGTCGATTGAAGCCTCTGCCTTCGGCTCAGGTCATGATCCCTGGGTTCTGGGATTGAGACCTGTGTTGCTCTCCTTGCGCAGTGGGAGTCTGCTATTCCCCCTGTCCCTACGCCTACCCCTCCCACTGCTTGTGCTCTCTTTTGGTTTCTCTCTCATAAATAAAATCTTTAAAAAACTTTAAAAATTTTCCCCTGCTAAATAACATCTAACAAAAGTTTAGCATCCAAAGTATATAAAGAACTTATGCAACTCAACACCCCAAAAACAAATAACCCAATTAAAAAATGGACAGAAGACATGAATGGACATTTCTCCAAAGAAGACACAGAGGTGGCCAACAGACACAAGAAAAGACACTCAACATCCCTCATCAGGGAAATGCAAATCAAAACCACAATGAGACATCACCTCACACATGTCAGAAAGGCTAAAATCAGAAACACAAAAAACAAGTGTTGGCAAGGATGTGGAGAAAAAGGAACCCTCCACTGTTGGTAGGAATGCAAACCGGCATAGCCACCATGGGAAACAGTATGGAGGTTCCTCAATAATTAAAAATAAAACTACCACATGATCCAGTAATCCCACTACTGGCTATGTATCCAAAGAACACAAAAACACTAATGGAGAAGGACATACCCCTATACTTACGGCAGCAGTATGTACAAAGCCAAAATATGGAAGCAGCCAAAGTTTCCACTAATAGATAAATGCATAAAAAAGATGTGATGTCACACACACACACACACACACACACACACACACACACAGTGGAATATTACTCAGTCATAAAAAGAATGAAATCCTGTCATCTCCAACAACGTGGATGGAGCTAGAGAGTATAACGGTAAGTGAAATAAGTCAGAGAAATTGCACCTATGATCTCACTCATAGGTGGAATTTAAGCTACAGAACAAACGAAGAAAGGAAAAAGAGACAAACCAAAAAACAGACTCTTCACTACAGAAACAAATGAATGGTTGCCAGAGGGACAGGGAAAATGGGTGAAGGGGATTAAGAATAAGCACACTTACCCTTATGAGCACTGAGTCACGTATACAATTGTGGAATCACTATACTGAACACATGAAACTAAGATAACACTGTATGTCAACTATACTAGAATTAGGAAAAAGATCACTACTCATAAAAAAAAAAAATTGCCATTGCCAAACTATTTATGGTATACACTTTAGCATCAAATCACAATGGATGCGCCTGCATGTTCGAAGGGAGCAGAGGCAGACAATTAAGCAGGGAATCCAAGTGGTACTTTTCTTCTCTGGCTCTTGCTTCCCAGAAATACTGAAGGTATTACCTGTAAAGCACCACGTATCCAATGGCAGGGGTTTTGTTTTTGTCAACAAGTTTTACGTGAATGTGATATTCTGAGGTCTGCAGTCTCGAGCCAAAAGAAAATCCCGGGATTGGATTCCTGAGGAAATTCTTACTTTGAATTCAAAATCACTTCCCGGCCCAAGTACATTTCAGTTTGCCTTTTGAAGTTATTCAAGCTTAGGAAAAGGAGAAAAGCCTGTCCGCACCTAGTCCCCTAACGTTCCTTGCAGAAGGGGGCTCCGGCCCTCTGGGGGCCAGTCTCCTCCCAGCCCGGATGGGTGACAGAAGTCAGTTCCAGTCACTGAGCCCCGCGGGACCTCAGCACCCACACCTGTCACCAAGCGTGATGCATCTGAAGGTCTGAAATACCAACATCCTCTAAGAACGTGAGCTCAGTATGGTACAGATCAAAAATATACAGGAGATCCTGTTTGAAAACCAAGTAAATTCAATTACTGGGCTCCTGTCATAGTTCAATTTTCTTATAGGCTTCGTGCTATGTGTGTTTTGGGAATCGCAGTATTGACTGGCTATTTAGAAATGTTTACATTTACTGCTGTTCATAGAGAAATGTCTGGGTCTCGGCCTGGGTATTCTACCCATCCGTCAATGATCCTTTGTTAGAGCATTTCAGAACATTACATATTGATTCAAATTAATGAATTTTATGTCAACGACCAGTTAACATATTTTACCATAGACAATAAGTTTATGGATGTAATTACTGTCTTGAGCTCCAAAAACACAGCACAATTATACCGCAGCACATATGTCAACCCACTTAAGTCACTTCAATTTAGAAAAAAAATCTAATGCTATCACATGCCACACATTTTTTAGTGAGAAAAATTACAAGATACCTAAATTAAGAGAACCCATTTTCCACAGGGAAATCTGGGGGAAAAAATTTAAAGGTAAACCAATTTTCTGAAGGCAAAATAAAATTTTCGACATACCTCTGAGTTGTACCCAAAGCAAATTATTGCCAGCGCGTAATATGGCTCTGATAATTAGACTTGATTGGGGTTTAAATTAAGCAGGGGGATGCACCAGACTCCGCAAAGCTGTTTTGATTTGTTTCATCTGTTCTGGCGGGGATGGGGAGAATGGCCCGAGGCCCAGGCATGGAAAAGCAGCCCGGCTTTGCAGATGGAGGTCCGACGGCGTTCTACTGACCTGTCTGGCAGTTGCTTACCTCAAAGATTCATATGTGAAACAGGCCTACACACCCACCCTGATCGTAACTGCAACACTGAGCACTTGATCTAACACTGCTAATCCCTAACACAATGACAACTGCGTCTTTCGCCCCAAGCGTCCTCGCTACAAATCCTTGAGTGGGGATATGAACACAAGTTCATCTTGCCACTCGCTCTCATTAGGAAGGCTCTGCATGCTTAGAAGACATGAACTTTTAAATAGGTACAAATAGAAGGATTCTCAAGTTCAAGTTACAGTGCTGTAATTCCATCTCCTACTCTGTAATCAGAACGGTCTTTGATCTGGAGAATAGTAAAAAATACTGCCTTTTGGCTTCTTTACTCATAGTTCCTTGCTGCGCTCTGGCATAAAGCAGATGTGAAAGGTACTCCGTCACAGTGAAAAAGGTCCAAAACACCCACACGTTGCATCTGTCAAATGGGACAACAGCTGCCTCCACAGGGTGTGAGAAGAAATAAGGGATGTGACACCTTCAGCACACACCTGGCATGAGTCAGCAATAAACACTGCCAGTCAAGGCACTGGGAGGGCAGGCTGCTAACTGCGTAGTGCCTCTAACATCCACGCAGGTCACTTCTTGTCAAAACTTGACGTAACTGCTTCTGCGAGGGCTTTGAGTATTTTCTCCACTCGTGAGTAAGCAAAGCGACTCAGCTTAGACGCAGGAGTTCCAGGCTTCAGGGGAGACCACAGATGCCTTGTATTCCCTGTCCTCACATAAAGAAATCCTACAGGGCGACAGCAGACAATGCCTACCTCCAGTGATCCCAGATAAGGCCAATCCAGGGCTCACTAGCCTCTTTGGAAACAACTGAGCAGTGACGGGAGAAGAGAAGCAGATGGCTTCCTGGCCGGCTTGCCGAGCACCAGACCCGGGCACTGTGTCTGGGGAACCCATCCATCACGTGTCCTGCCTGCACTCTAAAAGCAACGTCCATCCCCAGTGACACAGTGACTTTCCCATGCTTTGAGGGCACTTCCACTCTGATTGTCCCAGACACCCACGGGAATACAAAAGAGGAAGGAAACATGCTAAGCAATCCATGAATAAGTTTGATGGTTTTGTTGTTTTGTTTTTTTTTTTTTTTTTACAGTCAGACGGTGGGAAGTGGTGGGAGGGAAGGGCTGAAGCATGGGGCCGACAACCAGGGCAGAAAGACAGAAGCCTCAGAGGAAGTGTATGGGGGAGAAAAACAAGAAAGGCCATGGATGGGTGAAAAAAAAAAAAAAAAAACTCCAGCAAAAAAAGGAAAAGGTGTTCTCTGCCAAGAAAAATGTGCTAATCTTATGCAGCTGAAACAGATATTTAAAGAAACATTGTAAGACTTTTGTCTTTAACTCCTTAACACTTAATCCTGAGGGACAACTTTGCGCAAGCACTCCCGAAGGAGTAAGGGGTACTCCATCCCTGACAGCCACGAGCGACAGCTCTCCAAATGGGGAACCTCTCTTCTTGCACAAGCACGACAACAAAAAACCAGCATCATGTATTTTATTGTCTCAATTAAACTGCAAGGTCCATAGAAGAGAATACTCTTGTGAATCTGAGTATCTAAATACTTAATAGTTACATGTCACACTTGCTGTGTGCAAGGCTCTGTTGGACACGACATGTATTAATTACATTATTCCTCCTAACAGCTCTACGAATTGGGTGGTGTGAGTACCCCCATTTTACAGATGACAAATAAGGCATGAAGAGCTTTAAAGAATGTGCCTGAAGTTGCAGAGCTGCTAAGAAGAGGGGCTGGGATTCAAAGGCAGACAGATGGGCCACGACACACAAATACCTCTTAAAACCAAAACCTTACTGCTCAATGGTAAGTCCAATTCTGGGACAGTGTTAAAACAATGCGCCCTGCAATCTCAGCGATGTCCTGGTTTCCAGCGGAAAGAGCCTGTATGCAGGGCGGCACAGTACTCTCCCTGCAACCACTGAGGCCACTCACACTCTGAGCATGTGACATGCTCACGGACCATGCTGTCACCATCGGATAGTCCCCTCCTTGTATTTAAATCATTCATTTCATATGACATCACACTCAGTGACCAACCTTCACGTGACTCCCAGTGGCTACATCTAATTCATTCCTTAGTATCACTGCTTTCTAATTATCTCTGAATTTGATAAAAATAGATGGTAAGATAAAAATCCCCCTTAGAAAACTGGAACATAGTCTCAAGATGTCAATGCATTAAAAGTTAGCCAAGACAAAGCTCTCTAATTTGGTCCTATTGTTGTGTGAGGAGGAGGGTTTATGGGGAAGGTACCAGGTCTGGGGAAGAGGGGAGGCAAAGAAGGACTAAGCGGCTAGGACAGAGAACCAAGAAACAGGGAAGCCACTGACCTGTGTCTTAAATAAAGGTATGACACCAGCATCAACCGCATTATTCTGCTACTTAAATGTAGCGCAATGGAAATGCCAACTGGTGCAGCCACTACGGAAAACAGTATGGAAGTTCCTCCAGAAATTAAATATAGAACTATGATATGACCCAGCAATTCCATTTCTGGGGATATAGACAGCCACATAAAACAAAATCACTAACTCACAGAGGATCTGCACACCCATGTTCACTGGGTATTATTTACAGTAGCCAAAACATGGACACTATCTAAGTGTCTAGTGACAGATGAATGGACAAAGAAAATGTGGAATGAAATATTACTAAGCCATAAAAAGGGAAATCCCGCCATTTCCTCCAACACGGATGGATATTGAGGGCATTAGGCTAAGTGAAATAAATCAGACATAAAGACAAATATTGTGTAATATACTTGTATATGGAATCCAAAACAAACAAACTCATAAATACAGAGAACAGTTTTGTAGTTGCCAGAGGTAAGGGGTGAGGGGATGGTCAAAATGGGCGAAGGTGGTCAGAAGGTACAAATTTCCAGTTAGTAGATAAGGAAGTTCTGGGGATCGAGACTACTGTAACAACACTATATTAGATATTTGAAAGTTACTAGGAGATTACATCTTACAAGTTCTTATCATAAAAAAAAAAAGAAACTATGTGAGGTGATGCACGTTAGATAAACCTGTGGTGATCGTTTCATAACATAAACATATATCAAATCATTATATGGTATCCCTTAAATTAATAAAGTATTACTTACCAGTAGAATAAATGTCTAGAAAACATTGTAAAACAAAACAAAACGAAAAGATAAACAAAATCTATACAGTGAAAACTGTAAAAACAGTTTAATGAGTACAAATGAGTACCAGAACTAATGAAGACATAAGTCACAGATAGATGGGAAGACTCATAGATAACCCAATTAATTTGAAGAGCCATTGGCATTCTAATCAAAATTCCAAGTCGATTTGTTTTGGAGGAATTAGACAAATTGTTCTAAAATTCACTTCAAAGCCTAAATAGTAAAAAATATCCAAATCCATTCTGAATAAAAGGAGCCCCAAAATAAAAGACTTATCCTAAAGAAGTCAAGCTTTATTTTAAAACCATACTAATGAATCATGTGGTACTCACTACAGAATAAACAAACAGATTGGGGCAACTGAAGAACCCAAAAACAGACCCCTGCACAGATGGGAATGTAGTAAAAATAGAGACAGAGTACCCAACGAAGAAAAGATACACTAATTCAACAAATGATACAGTAAAAACTCACTTTCCACCTGGAAAAACATGAATTTAATCCATGCCACAAACCATACTTAAAAAAAAAATCAGATGAATGAGAAAGTAAATGTCAAAATACGACTTTAAATATTTTGCAAGAAAAAGTTAAGTGGGAGATATTTTTTAATCTATGAATAGGAAATATATTCCTCAACAGGTATGAAAGGTAAAACTCACGAAAAAATATCAATAAATTGGATTTCATCATAACTGTAGTCTTCAATAGGACAGAATGATGTCTTAAGTTTTAAAGAAAGGCAAAAAATGGAACAAGATATTCCTAATGCATAAAATATAGGAGTTAATAAAAAAAATAATAATGGGCAAAAGATAGGACCTAACAAATTAGAGAAGGTGAAACACAAAAAGGCAACTAGACATACCAAAAGATACATAACCTCTTTTAGTGTAATTCTTTAAAAAAAAAAAGAGCAAAATAATCACTTTTCACCCAAGGAAAAAGCAAAAGTCAAAAAAGTCTCAAAAAAGCAGGTGCAGTGAATATGAAAGAAAACCACAATCGAGTGTACATGTGTGCATTGGTTCAAGCACACAGACAAAAGTTTCAGTAGTATCTATTCAAGGTAAAAATATGTATCTAATAGAAACCAATAATTTTGCTTCTTGGCACACGCCCTTAGATCATCCTTACATACAGGAAGCAAGAAATCCATACACAGATGTCCACTGAAGCATTCTTGTAACGGGAAACTTAGAAACAACTAACATGTCTATTATTAAGGGAAAGGATAGAAAAAACTGTGGCCTATTCCTGAGATGAAATGCTAGTATTTAAAATGGATGAACTAAATCTATGTGAATCAACATAAATCTATCCAAAAAATAATGAGTGAAAAAAAAGTTGCAAAATATAGATAAGAAAAAAAAAGTAGAAATACACACATCAAATTTATGAGGGGGATTACTTTTGGGAAGGAGGGTAGATAAAGAAACAAAGGCCTGGGAAGGACTTCTCAGTCATGTTATGGATGTTTGAACATTTATTTTTTTGTTACAATGTTCAATTACTTTTACTATAACTACTATCTGAAAAAAAAAGGACAAAATGTACACATTTCTTAATTCTAGATGTCTGGTATAGAAGTATCATATCATTCTCTATTCTTTGCAGTATTTTAGGAACTTTTCCTTTTTTTTTTTTTTGAAGGGCACAGACGATGGCTGGTCCTGTAACCGTGACTCTTGTCCAGGTCAATATTTAAAACAAGGACATTCCACTTTCATACAAAGCACAATCCAAAGATCTTCCTACGATAATATGGGCATAAGGACTGTCTCTGTGAGATGCACAGCCTTTGATTCATAATCAGATAAAAATAAAATCAGATTTAAAATCAGAAAGGCAATCAGTCAGTATGTGTCTTCCTGATAAAGACAACACACAGGAATTTCTAATCTTTACCTCCAGATAGCACTGACATTGACTGGCACATGTGAGGGCAATTAATAACCCTTCAAAAACTGAGATCAGTATCTTACTTTTCCTGATGTTCAAGTGGAAACAGTAAAATAAAATAGCACAGAACTTCAAGAAACTACCACACAAAAGGATTCATCCCTTCCAATTCTAGGTAAGGGTCGAAGAATGACCTCCTGCACTTTCCCACCCTGACCATCAAGGGGCTACCTCTGATCCTGCTTGCCCCCCCGCCTCACCACCACTGCACATGCAGCAGACGCCACAGCTGGCTTGCACTGTGTCTCTGACAGTTGTCCTACATCCTCCCTGATTTTAGTCTCCGCTGCAGTACAGAGTCAGAGCAAGCTCAGACTCACCTGATGCTAATAGTGTTCATCTCAAATACACACAGACATACACTGTGTATTTTTCTAATTCTGCCCCAGCCACTCTCTAAGATCATGGTAGCCTGTAGGGCCCAGAGTGAGAAGGAGCTAATTCCTCAGGGTCAACCTTCAATCAGTGGGGCCAGGGGCTGGCGGTGGGTAAATACGCCAGCTTCCTGAAAGAGCCCTTCAAGTGGAAGATTCCGAGAGGGGTTCTTTCAATGTGTATCTTAGGAAGTCCCCATGAAATGACATTTCCAGTGCCCACTGCAGCAATCTTAGATTGGCTTTCCTTCCATATGCCTCCTATGTGCCCTCACAACCTTGTATCCAGCTCTGCTTCCCGGAGAAGGCAAATAAAGAGAACCATCTAGTCCGGCTCTGAATGACTTTTTTCTAATTCATGAGTTCTACTCTTTTTTAAATATTTAAATGCCAAAGAGCATATATACTATAGACGTAGAAATCAACAAGGTAAGACCTCAGTCATAAGGAAACTTACACTCTTGTAAGGGAGAACACACACACACACACACACACACACAGTAAATGTGACAGGAGCCAATGTCAAGGCACATAAAAGATAACTGTGTCCTGAGGTAGGAGGGGTTGCCTCTTTCTGTGGAGATGCTCCCAGTCTACACATACTCCCTTTTCCAACACTGGTCTGCAGCCTTTGAAATGGCTCCCAGTGATCTCAGTGCCTGCCATGCATACCATTTTGAAATCACTTCCCACCCACGTGTGGAGCTTATTGATTCTTTCCTCAGGAGTGACAAAAGTGATGAGGCATCACTTCTGAGGTAGGTTACAGAATACAGTGATTCCTGTCATACTGTCCTCTCTTGTGCTCTCACCTGCTCACTCTGATGGAAATGAGTTGTCATGTTGTGAGCTTCCCTATGGGGAGGGCCATGTCACAATGGGCAGGAGATGGTCTCCCAACAACACCCAATTAAGAATGGAGCCCCCTGCTCCAACAACCCGCAAGGAGCTCAGTCTTACCAACAACCACTTAGTGACCAGAAGCAGGTCCTCCTCTAGTCAAGCCTTAAAGTAACTGTGGTTCTAGCCAGCATCCTGATTGGAAGCTTGTGAGGGATCATGAGACAGACTTCCCAGTGAGGCTGCACCTGGATTCCTGGCCACAAAAACTACGATGTAATGTTTGTTTGAAGCAGCTACCTTTTGGGAAGATGCTTTATGCAGCTATGGCTAAACAACACACACACCAACCACAATTAAAAGTCACCACTGAGGGGTGCCTGGGTGGTTCAGAGGGTTAAAGCCTCTGCCTTTGGCTCAGGTCATGATCTTGGGGTCCTGGGATCGAGCCCCGCATCAGGCTCTCTGCTCAGCAGGGCGCCTGCTTTCCCCTCTCTCTCTGCCTGCCTACTTGTGATCTCTCTGTCTCTCTCTGTTAAATAAATAAAGAAAATATGTTTTTTAAAAAGTCACCACTGATAAGGATACAGTCTAGACAGAGCATGTCTGATGTCTAATTCTAGTTCCTACCTATATTCATTAAATAAGCATTTACTATGTGCTAGACCATGTGGACACAAAGTTAACTTTAAAAAGATACTGTCCCTGCCTTCTTGGAAAAAGGCAAGCTTGCAAAATTTCTGGTAAGCCTATTTATGCAACTTCAGTAGCTTATTTTAAACTATGACTTGTTATAAATGTTTAATTTCTGCTGACTCTGTAGGCAGTCTATTAAATATATAATTAAATGTCTTCGCTATATTAATGCACTTTGTGCTCAATGCAATATACCTAAGGGTCTGTTCCATCTGCTCAAAACATACAATATATATTTAGAAAAGAGTTCTGATTTTCTTCTCCAGAAAAATTCTTACAGGAATCAGGCCTTTTCCTTCTATTCATTCAAAAAACTATTCCCACAGGCAGAAAAGCTTGTGAAGCAGTGAGCTGGAAAACTTCATGTCCAAACATTCTGTAACATTTTCCAAATTGACTACTTAGAAGTCCACATTCTCCTCTAAGTCTCTGATGAGATTCAGGAACCACTGTGCAAACTCGGGACAAACATTTAAACATTTCTTAACAATAATACATACGTGAGACTTTCATCTTTTGTGATGGAAACTTTTCCCCTTCATGTGACACCAACTAGAAAGAACAAACTGGTAAAAGTAGGAGCGTTCTCTTGCTTATCCATAAAATATTTCTTGAGTCCTATTTATTTTTAAAAATCCCATCAGCTTTCCCACAGCATCACAAACAGCTCAGGGAACACTTAAAAAAAAAATACAACCATTTGGACAAAAGAGAAAAATAAAGATAAGGGGAAATGATTTTTTAGTGAAAAATTTACACAGACACAGGCACACTCGGATCTCTCAAATCCACGTGACTAGAAAAATTAAACTTATCCTAGGTTTATCTCTTAGAATGCGACCAAAATTATCACACTAGTCATGGAGACTTATCAAACACACTTACTACTTTCTCATCCCTACAGTTGTCTTTAACCAGCCATGGTTTTTACAGATGTTAACTTGCACCAGAAGTGACATCTTGACACTCCACCAGTCGGGAAGTAAGGCCGTGGAACAAAGGAACCAGAATGAAGTGGGCAGGGATGGGGGGTGGGTAGATCACAGAAGAACTTAACATTTATTAACCATCCTCTGTTAGAGTTGCTGTGGGCTCCAGCCAGAAGACACCACCTTCCATGACATTGTTAAGAAGAGGACGGCACCCAGGTTTGTTTTTCAATTTCAAATGTGGTGGTACTGTACAGTTCATCTCATCCTATTTTCCACACACCCCTGTGCTCACTCACCAGCAGGAATATAATGGCAATTCTGTTTAGGGAGGGAAAGTCATTTATACTTTATTAGGGTGTTCTCTGTAGAATAGCAAAAGATATCCTTGTAACTTTTGTAAACTTACTGCACACAACTGAGCTTTGCGCATCTATGCTGCAATCATACTTTCTTTCCTATAGAAGATTTAGCCATGTTTCTAATTTGGGTGGGGGGGAATGTAGTGCGGATTAATGGCTGTCAGCTAGGCAAAATGTCTCTCGGCATACTCTCTCTCATCAAATCACTCCAGAGTAAGGAAGGATCGGACCACGGTAAAGGGGTTAACTACAAGCTGTAGGAGCAAAGAAATACAGGTTTATATCCACACAGACCAGCCCAATGATGTCCCAGCAGTTTACCGAATGGGTCTGCGCTTCATTTTCCTCTTCCATAAAATGGCGTTAATAATGCCCAGCCAGGTCATTTTGATAATTAGGGCTAATAAACAGTGTCGAGCAGAACGTCTAATATTTAGTAGGCATCCATTATACTATGGAAGGCTATTATTATTGTGTATTTCCAAAATATTTCACCACATTGAGCCCAATACTAGAATGATTAATGGAACTTGTTAGTCCTTAAAATGACAGCTAGTGTCAGATAACTTCATTGGGCTCCACAATAGGGAGATCGGAGCAGGTGACCCTCCAGAAGCTAGCTCTAAATCAACAACACAGTAAAATCAGGTACCACTTGGCAAATCTGTCATCAGTCAAAAGGAATGGTATAGATAGAAACTGTTCTTACAAAGAATTTTTCCCCATTAACTACTGCTCACCTTCAGAAGGAAATCTGCACCAAGACACTGCTAACACAAAGAGGGACCCAACAGAGAGGAGGGGAGCACACACTCTAATAATCTAGTGATATGTGGTGCTAATAAAAACAAAAAGGGTTTTAGATATGTAGCACAGGTTTTCAACACATTAAGAAAATGGTGACTCTAAAGAGTCATTTCCCAAGAAATGAAAGAGACAGCAAGCTGGAACAGTATCTCACACAAATTAAACTGTCCTCTAAGAGCAATGGCCAACACAAAAAGAATGCATCTGAGGCTACTTGCAGCATCCTCCTGGCTCATGCCATGAGTGTTAAATTTTGCGTAACAAAAATTTGTAATGAACGGGTTGGTTCAAATTGCCTGGCAGCCTACTCAATTACATTGCTGCCCCTGCCCGCTCTTGTATTAAACCCCACTTAAGACGATGCTATATTAGACTCCTTTTCTCTACTCCTAGCCTGTCTGCGGAGACTTTAGGTAGGAGATAGCAAGATAAGTAGGTAAGATTATGGTTCTTAAACACGAAAAAATAGGGCCAAGATGGAATACTCTGCTGAAGTCTCTCGTTTATTTTTTACAATTATTTTAAACCATTCTAAATGGTTTCTAAAACAGAAGATGGAGATTACCATCTATCGGGAAATGTACAACATGCATTGAGAGACATTGCCTCTATGGGCAAGAGAAACCCTCCCCATTTCAAGAGAAGATTCTCCCCCTTGTAATGCAATTTTGCAACGTTTAAAAAATAAAATAAAAGAGGCTTAAATGCATTCTTTATATATATACATATATATATATATATTTTTTTTTTTGAGGGCCTAGATTTGAAAGGAGTCACAAACAAAAGGTTCAAAGGTTACAGTTATGTTCTGTTTAGGGTTTCCAATAAAAATGGAATTTGAATACCCCCTAAAGCATGACATACATTCTCAGTTTAGCAACAGTCCCCACCACTCCCTATTGTGCCCCTTGTTGGTTTTACACATGTATCTTATGCCTCTAGCCCCTGAGGATATTTTTGGTTGCCTTCACAATCTTAAAACATAAAATGAAATAGTTAATAAATATTTATTCAAAATCCAGAAAATGATAGGGGGCAACAACATGGGACAGGCTTTTGCAATTAAGTTAAATCAGAAGATTCACTCGAGGATCTTAATGAACTTTCTAAAATGGGATCCTTTGTTAAGCAAGCACTACTTTCTTATTTAAAAAGTTAATATTTAAAAAGTTAATATATTCAATATAACCACACAAAAGAACTCAAGCATTTGCTATGCATAGGAGGGCAGAGTGGACAGACGATGAATGCAAACGCTTTGATTCTGATATTCACTATTTTGATAACTTGAGTTTCAGTCACTTTATTGCCCTGAAACTCAGTGTTCTTAGCTGAAAGATGAAGGAATTAAGCTAGATTAGAGCTAAGGTTTCTCTCTTGGACTTAAAATTCTGTGCTTCTCTCTTTCTCAGTATCTCATACATTAGCTATTGAAGAAAAAGGGACACTTTCCTTCCAGAAAAGCTTGAAACCTGGACCCTGGAGTACTCACAGCAACAAGGAAAAGCAAATCAGGCAAATTCTTTACCTGGAATTCTGCAGTGAGTCAGAGGATGTGTATGGACAAGAATCTTAAATTTATCATCTTTATTCTGGCTGATGTAACCACTACAAATAATTGCCTCATGCCTGTGAGGTAATATGCTCTTTGCCAAAGACCTCATTAACAACTGAACGGACCTTGAGAGAGTCTTCTTTATTTCACACAGAGCTTTCTCACTCTTTGCTTTTTAAGCTTCCTATTTTGATTATAAAAACACATAAAGTTAAAAAAAAAGCACACAAAATAAATTTGTAAGAAAATGTGTCAAAAACTCAGTTAAGATCACCTAGAACCTAGCCCTTGACAATACCTGGCTTGATCATTTACCACATCTGACCACGCATTTGGGATCTAACAGGGACTAAGATAAATTTCAAGAAGCTTAAGATTCCTGAGGTGTCCACAGACAAGAGAACAGACAATTGAGATGGGGTCTGATGGGGACCTTACCCAGGCTTGGGGGTTCAGAGTAGAAAACTGCTGCTCTGGGCAAAAGGCAACTCAGGAAAGAAGAGAGCATGAGTAAAGAGAAAGGACTGGGAAAGAAAAGACAGAGGTGGGGCAGAGGAAGAGGGAAGAGGGCAAGGTGAAGAGAGGGAGGGCAAGAGAGGGAAGGGCAGGTGAGGGAAGAGCAGAAATGGGGAGGGAAGCAGGAGGTGGGAGAAGGTGGGGAAATTCATGCAGCAGAGGAAGGGAAAAGGGGTAGATTGCTCCAAGCTGAGGGCAGAGATACCGGTTTCTCCCACTTGCTCCACCTCCCACTGGGGCGTGAAGCCGAATGGAGCAAATCCAGCAAACTTCCACAGACCCCTCGCCATCGTCATCAACTCCGCAAGAGCCCTTCATGGTCCACCTCCGGGCTCTAGAATGCCAGTGTGGCTGCATCATAATTTACAGATGCCCAAAAGAACCAAGGAAACCCAGAACAAGGACACCTTCAATCATCCCAATTACAGTCAGAGTCCAAAAGCCTTCTCATTTTGCAGAGGCAGTGACCCTCACCCAAACTCCACCCTATCTACTGATTATGTGAAGAGAACACGAAGCTGGGGAGGGCAACATGAATGTCAACTTTCTCCGCGTGTCTGAGGCGGCTTCCTGCAGGGAGCACGCCAGCCTTCCAAGCTGCCTTCCCTTCATCCGGGTGAACGAACGCCACTGTGGACCTAGGTCTGGTTGGCCAGAGCCTCTGTGGAAATGAACCTTCCCATTGTGCGCACAGCATCTCATAAAGAGAATACTGCATAAAGTCAATGTCCTGGGAAGGAGAAATAAAACCTGAGAAGAAAAGACAGAAAAGAAACAGAGGATGAAAAAAAAAATCACTAGCCAGGATTTCCAGTTCCACACACCCAAATCCTCACACTGCTCCATCGGAAAGCCGACAGATGCGAACAATTATTTAGAGCAGAAATGATAAAAGGCAGTAACAATATGAGGCTTCGTGCTGACACGTCACATCAGCTATTTATCACTGTCGAATCATTTAGGATAAAATTATAATAACTTAGGCTAACTTACCATTGGTGAAGTCGAGCCTAGGAATTCTTTACTTGCTAAACAAATAACAGCCTGCTTTTAAGAGGTTAGCAGGGTAAGAGCACAAACCACTAATCCTTCAAAGAAGAAAATATTTTATCATTTTTATTGCAAATGTCACTGAAATAAATTTTCATTCCTTAATAATCACATTTTTGCGCTTCCTCTAACCTCTCCATCAACAAAATCCTCGCACGTTAAAACCTATTTATGTTGTAAAATAAAATTAAGACATCTTTGTAGAGGAAAAATGCGAAATAATTTAGGGGGAAACACAGTCAATCTATTTTGACATTAAAATTAAAATGTCTAAATATTTAAAAGGAAAAATAGCTATCTTAAGCAAATAACTAAATGGAAACTACAGAATAGGGTGATTTCTATCCCAGGTAACAAAATACACAATTCAAAATGGCTCCAACAAAATGACGGATTCACCCAGTGGTGTAAGTGCCAAGCCTAGTGAGAGGATTTGCTTCAAACCAGCTTTGACTCAGCAGTTTCCATTGTTAAGGACCTGGTTTATTTGGAATCCTTTGGTCTTCCTTTTCCATGGCTTTGCCGTTTCCAAAGCAGGCTTTCTTCACACACCCAAAATATTTTTCAGTTACTCTTGAGGCTATGTATTCCTAATTAATGTCCAGAAAGAGAAAAAGCCTCTTGGTATCAGCCTTCCCAGTAAAGGGACAGAAGTTCACTCTGCCAGACTCAGTGTGGCCCACATGCCATCCCCGCCGTAACTGTGGTCTAAGGGAGCGAAGATGCTCATCAGCCCTATCTACACCACCTGCCCACCTACACTACCCACCCGCCTCGATCTGGACCCAAGTCAGCATGTCCAAAACCACATGGATTCCCTCAAATGGCAATTAGGGGTGCTGGGAAGGAACGAAGGGGGGATGAATACCAGGGAACTATTCGGCCTCAGGGGAACACATGTTCTAACTCAGATTTCAATTTGGTTAAGTCAGGCAAGTTGTAAGCTCCAACTCAAAGTTATTTTTCATAATAAAAGTAATACTTATTCCTAGAAACCATCTGATCTCCAAAGGTCCTTGGTTGTCTTTACTCCTATTTTCTAAGAACTAAAATTACCCTAAATAGCAAGTACAACTTAAAATCTCTCTCTCTCTCTTTTTTTTTTTTTTTTTTGGCCTAATACTTCTGTTTATTAGCACAGCTCTCCATATGTCAACTAGTTTTCAAAATCCTTCCAGGCTTCAAGAGAATGATCCAGGGGTTTTTAAACCATAATATACGTCTTCTGATATAATTACGCCATTTATAAGTTACAATTCTGGACTAGCCCTATTTTCTCTAGGACCCAAGTCATCAATAAACTCGCTGCCCTTCCAAAGACCAAGCCCTCCTGCCTCTTAGGGCAGTGGACATTATTTCACCCTGCCTTCCACGAAAAACTATTCAGAACTAATACTGAGGCCTACTGTTGCAAAATACAACATAGCTTTAGCTCCTCAAGGCCACAAGAAGAGTATGGATGAGAGAACTCATTATGATCTCATACTCAACTTACAACCTTTGCATGGACATCTCTGAGCTTCCATATTATCCTAGATACAAGTTCTACTGAACCTGTCTTAATAGACGGTAATTATCAGTTGGGCTATTTATCTTGCCCACTGGCTGGATTTGAATCTAGGCATCTAGATTTTGAAGCCACGCTCTGCCATGTGCTAACTACATAAATTCTGAGACCTGGAAAGGTTAGTTCACTCCCCAGTTTTCACCTCTGAAAACTGATGCCCACCTGACCTTTCTCAAGGGGCCACTGGAGAGGTAAAATGAGCGGACACACATAAAGCACTCAGAAAAACGCCCAGCACTCAGAAGCTCAATAAATATTATGTTTATGCCAATTACCATGGCTGGTCCAAGAGCACAGAATAGGACCCAGTTAATACTGTTGATATTACTCTTTTTTATGTATTAATTTGGTTCTGCATAAAGTGTTTCTAAAGCTTAGGAATGCTAATGGATCTGAGTTATTGTCCAGGTCCTTTTTTCTCATGCTTCATACTCTCCTGGGTGATTCCATCTACTACCACGGCTTCAGTCATCACCCACAGGATAATGCCATCTAAATCTCTATCTCCAGGACATTTTTTGTCCTTATGTCTCCAAGCTCATACATACCAGCCTGTCTATTAGATGCCTCCCTTCAAATATGAGGAACTTAACATAAACAGAATAGAACACCAGAAGAGAAATGAACAGATATCAATTGCCAGCCTCTGTCATTGATATCATGTTTCTGATAACCCCATCACTGGGAAAATGTCCTCTTATGTGCCCTGATGGCATCCTATTGTATATTCCCCCTATTCAACCATCCAACCTTCCACCTACGGAGCATCTAGTCTGTGATCAGCTAACCATCATAACACACGTAACTCAGCATTCAATTGTCTACTTACTAGTCTGCCTTCTCTACTTCTGGGTCATAAGCTCCCAGAAGATGACAGGAATTGGATCTTGTTGGTCCTTGTACCACCAGCTTTGCATAAAGTAAAAACACATGATAAAACACCTGGTGGGTAAGGGAATGAATGTTCCCATGAGACTGGCCCAATGATGAAGAGCTAAAAACACATCCCATAAATTGTATGTTACTAGCAGGAACAGAGAAAGAAGATACTAGAAGAATGTAGCTAATCACTGTTTTCAGTGCATATACAAAATCCAAAGATACTTCCTCAAATCAAATCAACATTCTTACAGTACGTTCAAAGCAAGACTATTTTTCATAAAGATGGAAAGAAGATTATATGTGTGCCTGAAGGTTTAAAGGTCATAGACTACAAGTGCAAAAACTGAGGGGAGTAAACTGTGGAAAGCAGACACCAACAGTTCGCAACCAACACACACCCCCCCAAGTGCTCACACACGCGCACACACACACTCTTGGCTGGGACCAGCTGTTAATGATGAATGCCAGACTTCACACCACTTTTCAGCTGAGAACAACTTAAGGAAAGCATCTGACAATGACAGGAAGGGCTATAATAATGAGAGACACCCTCCTGGCGTGAGGGGGCAGGAAATGATGCAGCCACTGTCACCACCACAACCACCACCACTCCCTACCCCAGCAGAGCCACAGAAACACATGTGAGGGCCCAGAAAGAAAAAGAGAGGAGGCTCAAAACTAAGATGACTCGCAAACCAAAGAGTGTCTAGTCACAATAATTTTTGCCACTCCTTTCTGCTCTAAGCATGAGCACAGATATACACTGGCTCTATTTTATATCCAAATCCCCGTGAACATATATTGTCTTCCCAGAACAACTTATCCTACTTGGAAATTACAGAACCGCCAAGAGCACAAAGAGAACGGACACATTTCCACATGGCTCCTGAAAGGTACCAGAAAGCTTCATTCAAACCATCCCCGGTACTACTCTGTGAGGATTGAACAAAGGATTTTCCTGAAGCCTGTGTTTCTTCTTACACACCTAACGCTGGCTACTCAGCCTCTCATGTACTGAAGGCTTCAGCAGAAAAAGTTAGTGCCAGCAGCAGCAGGAAGATGGGTGGGAGGGCTCTGGACCTGGCGAGGAAAATTATTCTCCCCTCTGATACGGGTAAAGTGAACACAGCTCAGGAAAAAAGGGATTCCTGAAGGCATTAAGTGTTCAAGGAAAGCTAAGTTGGAGAGCATACCGAATGACAGAGAAACGGCCTTGCTGACATGCCATGTTCTTTTAAAGCACCTGACAAATGAAAGGTGGCCAGTGACAGCCTTGAAAATGCAGGTGAATGGACAGTCCAGGAAAAGGTGTCCTGTTTCAGGCCCACAGATGTAACAGCCGTCCAACAAAGACAAATGCCGTGACATCACCACTCTATCTCATGGAAGCCTTCTATATACCACACACTAAAAATTCAGGTTTTTCTGGGACAAAATAAAATAAGGGGGTTTTGAATTCACACCCACTTCACACAGAGAAGATTTAAATAAAAACAGCTATAGATAAGGCAATGACATATGTAAATACAGATACACAGACACACACAAGAACTCATTTAAGAGCCGCATTTCAAATTATTGTGATTGGTTAAAGGTGTCTAGGCTAGTGTGGCATTAGTGATGCAAAGTTTCATTCATGAAATTTTAAATAATGGTGATAAGATTTATCTAGACGTACAAGCGGAACCTAAATATAAACCACATGAATAATAGAATGTGCATGAATTTTGAATGCTTATTTTTCAGAAGAAAACAAAGAACTAAACGTGTGAGTTCTCAGAGTCTCTAAGTGTAGTCTGTATTTGCATTTCAATGGTTTGCAAGGTAAGCTCTGTGAAATTGGTCAAATGTGTAGACTCTCATCTCTCCTCCATTCCCAATCAGTCAATTAGCTTCTAGAGAAAGTGGCAGACAGATGTTAAAATCCAGCAGCTCAAAATCTATTTCAGCTGATACAGATCAAAGTAATTTCAAAGCAAGGATGTTGAGGACATAGGCTTTCCATGGAGCAAATTCTGCTTAGGAAGCATGCAAAACCAGGAGCTAATGGCTGATGTGGCCAGGGGACACACACACAGAAATGGAATAGACAAGGCAGTACACAACAAGATTTGTACAGAAGGGAAGAGCAGGCAAAAGTCTGTAGACTGAGAGCCAACACATCAAAACATTTTTCCAGTAGGCAAAAAGGTAAATGTTAGCAATTTTTGTCCACTTAAAACAAAGGCATTTCAGATGTCAGCTTTGCTATCCTGGTTAATCTTGACAAACTATAAATATGAGCCCCTTTAAGATTTCACACTACACCCAAACTATGAACCCTAATGGTCAATCTCTCCTTATTAGCATTTTTCATTCTTCCCATTAAAAGCCTTTACTGACACCACAAGAGCTACTCTTTGCCCTTGATAAATTCCCTACTCCAAATATGTTACTTTTTAATGCTCACAGGAGTAGAAGTATAATACACACCTATTATATATATGAATGACATTATCATACGCTTTTTCAATTGCAGCACTTCTGGTATTTCCTTTTCTACGTTCCACTCTTTTGTCTTTCCTTTCAATAAAAACAGAGATTTTAGAAATCCAGACGTGAGCCCAAAGTGTAGGGTGTTATGCTTGGCCCACAGGAAGCATTCAAAACTAGGAAAAGATGCTTGAATTTAAAGAAATGGTGGCAATGTGGGGACAGTAGAAATAACAGAGCTCCTTTTACTAAGTGTCCACCCACCCAGCCATGGTTAGTGCTACAGGCTGAATGTCTGTGGTCCCTCTCCCCCACCAATGCAAACTCATAAGGTGAAGTCCTAATATGATTGATTTGAAGGTATGGCTGTGAGAAATTATTAGGGTGAGACTAGGTCATGAAGGTAGGGCCCTAGTAATGGGATTAATACCCTTAAAAAAAAAAAACCAAAAAACAGGAAGAGACATGAGATTTGTATCCACCATGTGAGGACAGAGCCAGGAGGTGGCTATCTGAAAGCCAGGAAGAGGGCTCTCACCAGACATGCAATCTGTAGCAACCTGACCTTGACATTCCCAGGCTCCAAAAGTGTGAAAAATGTTTGTTGTGTAAGACCCCCTGTCCATATGATTTTGTTATAGCAGCCTGAACTAAGACAACTAGATACTTACCTACCTCTGTTGTAGTCCACTAATAATCCCGCTTGCTAAATGTTAGTATCCTTACATCATAGGAAAACACATGCATGCAAGCACACGTACACCCACACACTCCAAGGCACATAAAAATTTTAACCTGCTCCAGAGTCACACAACAACTGAGATATGGCAAGTGACACAGTCCACAGGAAGCAGAGAGACAGAGAGAGGCTCAGCTATCTAGAAATACAGTAACCAGGGCCATGAGCATGCACTGAGTTCTTGCTACTTGCTTGACACTTTCCCAAGTAATTTACATGCACCCATTTTAATTATTTTTACAGCATTCCTGGGAAGTGAGTAGTATTCCCATTTTATGGATAGCAAAACTGAATCACAGAAGAGAGCAGTAAGTCCAGGATAATCAAGGCAACAGGTGCTAGACCAACACCCCCACTGAAGTCTAGTAGACTTCAACGCCACTGCTCTTACACTCATAACCACAACACGAGCTCATCCCCTGTATCGTCACCACTGCCACCAAAATGCTGGGTTGCAAACTCAAACAATACTAGCACTTACAACAATCAACATTTATTCTCGTGTTTGTAGATCTACATGTTGACTATGAGTCTGCTGGTTTGGATTCCGGTTCCAGGTTTCTACAAGGTTAATTCCATGAGCGTTTGCTCTGGGATTTTCCTCTCACAGGAAATCACCAAAGCGCAATATGGCGAATCCAACTCCACAAACTTATTTCAAGCCTCTGCTTGTGACACATTCACTGACAGCTCATTGGCCTCAGGAAGTCACATGGCTGAGCCCAAAGCCAACCGAGGGGAAGTGCCCTGCCCACTGTAAAGCCATGAGGCCTGGGCACCGGAGTGAATGTATCCAGAAGACTGAAAAATCAAGAGAGTAGTTGTATCCACCACACTGACCTAATTCAATTTGTATTTACCGTATCTTTTAGTTGGACTGCTCAACAGTTAATGGGAAAAGAATCTGTGAGCTCAATGATTTATATTTAAAGTTTTAACAGAAAAGTGTAAACAGTCAAATCAATGGTATGATTCCACCTTCACCTTCAGAACCCTAAAACTGAAAGAATAGATATCTGGAAAATACAAAAGTACCATCTCTCATCAGGAAAAACATTATGATGAAAATCCTATAAAATGAATTTCTCAATGTAGGTGATATCTAACAATAAGCACTAAGCTAAAACAATCCATTAAAAAACACCTAAGTGTTTCATTTCCTGCTCATTGTAATACATTCTACCTCTAACTTCCAAGAGAGTTCAGTTTTTTATCAATGTGATTTAATGTCTTTGTGTATACATACACAAATTGGCAACAGTGTGTCAGAAAATTGATAAAATTGTACACATGCCCCCTGTCTTTCTTGGTTGGAACCCCTATCTTCAATTAAAGCTATTTCATTCAAAGGGAACGAAAATCTTGGCTGAATTTGATGTAATCTCACTCAGGTTTTAAATTTACTCACTGTTTCAAGCAATACGGTACCAACCCCATCATCTTCATTTAAGAATGAATTGCATTTTCCACTGTAGCCTCTAGTTTGAGATGTTTCATTTTGCCTTTTCTAAACTGTACTGAAATGAAACTTGTAGGCAAGTCATCAAAGTTGGAAGCAATTCACAAAAACATGTGCACACATACACACAAAACCACACCAAAACCCCTACATCTTGAAAACTGGGTAGGGTACATTATTTTCCAGACCCGACACTAAAGCACAAAACCACCCTGCTCTTAGTATAACAATAACCAGTCCTGCAAAAGAAGTGTTAAAATACACATAATAGTAATTCTTGGAAGCTATTCTAACAGAAACCTATTAGTCTGTGAGAAATTGCCCTATCTTCCTATTCATAAGGTACTTCGATTAATTATTTAAAGCAGATGACTTCAGAATCTATAACTGGCCTTGACCTCCGTGTGGAAGCAAGCCTAAACCCATACATCCAGTCGCTTACCTAACATTTCTACCTACAAGGTGCTTCCATTACCACATGCACAGAACTAGTCATCGTCTCACCATCCAGATCATTTTTATTCCTGGCTCCTAGCTGTTGCTGGTCCTATGGTCTGAAACCCGGAGGTCACCTGCAGCTTCTCCCACCTCCTTCCCCACCCTTCCCAAGAGGTCACCATGCCTTAATTGTACTGAGTTGCCTTTTCTCCTCTCCGGTAGCCACGGGCTTGGGGGCAGCAGTGGCACCGCTCACCTCCTCACTCCTAACCTCCTAGCAGTCCCTGGCCACTCCCGGGACACTCTCCATTCACACGTGACACAACAGGTAACAGCCGGTACAAGACTGCTGTGCCCTGCTTAAGATCTTTCAGTGGCTGCCTATTGTTGGACAGTCCATCTAGATCTATCAACAAGGCATGGCTCTTGGGCCTCCAGCTGGTCCCTTCCTCCCTATCACAGTTACCACCTGTAGCTCCTTCCAAAGGGAGGGTGTACCCCATGTGACCACCCCATCTTGGCAGGCATGGCTGCTTCCCTGGCCTGGAATCTGCTTCTTGCCTCATCTGCACCTGTTTATTCGTCACCACTTCACGGCAACATCCCCACGTGCACAAAGCCTTCCGCCTCCCGTGGCACAGCCTGGCCCGGTCACCGTGCCCCCCGCACTGTACAGGTGTGGGACCTGGCGCTGGCTGTTGCTGGAACTGCTGTGCGAAGCCCCTTGCAGGCGGGCGCCATATCCCACTCCCGTTATGCTGCCGGAGCCAGCGATGAAAAGGCCAATGGCGAATACCTAACACTCAACACTCAGTCGTCTGACACCCATCTGGTCAAAATCTGCTGCTGCTGCTGGTATTATTGTTATGATTATATGTTTATTGATAGAGAGGCAAAGAATGGAGTTCTATCCTTGACTGCCTGAATCAGAAGCATCTTCATTCACAATCTAAGAGTAGCAACTCTTTTGAAAACTCAAGCAAGGGCACTACAGAAAAGACCTACAGTAAGAGCTCCAAATACACGTATTTGCTATCCCCAGCATTAGGATAATGCTTCAAGGGACAAAGTTACCGTCTTACCATGCCCGAGGTGGTTTCTAGACGTAAAACACAGGGCATGCACCAACAATTAAAAAACAATGTAAAAATGGAACTGGACAGCAGCAGGGCCCTGGGTCCTTTCGGGGTGTTATGCCCAGATTTTGAGATCCCCAAAGACCACCAGGGAGCCAAGTCCAATGCAAAAGCAAAAGAGCCCTTTATTCGAGCTAGCTCGAGTTCAGTCTCCCACACTCACCGATGCAGCGGCGTGATGTAGAGAAAGAGAGCGAGTTTCAAAAAGCACAGCAGTTTTATAGGAGCCAGTGGCCAATGAGATTGTAACTCACACAGAAAGTTGCATAGTCATGTTAGGTCACATGCAGGTGGCCAATTAAATTACAATTTACCCTATAGTAGCTGTTTGAACTAGCCTATCACTCTGGTCAGAATTGGTGCGCAAGTTTGGCGGGCAAAAGGCGGGGTTTACATTCTTTGGCAGTTAGGAGTTCTGCATTCCTATTGGCTAACTCAAACTAACTCACAGGCGGGCTGGGCCAACTATAGCGCAAAACAGAGTTAGCCCTGCTCTGCTCCTTCAAGGGTCATGGTTGAGGGCTGCCTCCAGCCACCCCAATCTAATAACTGCCCCCTGAAGGTGGGTGTGTTAATGCTTTCACATTACTATCATTGCCATTACTTAGGAAGTCAAGAAACAAATACAAGGAGGACATCTACCTCTACCTTCCTCTCCATAAAAACAAACCCCTGTCTTGCTGGAAGAAAGGAGGCCAAAGCTGCCACACACACCTTTTAGAGGCTGTCAAAATTTGCATTTGGAGATCAGAAGAAGCAGGTTCCATGCCTCTGGGTTCCTTGGATGTGTAATCCCCCAGGAGCAGTAGGTCTCAAGCCTGGCTGCACCACGGAGAGATGCTAATTCAAACCATGGGGACTGCAGCTAGCTCTTAGGCTTTAGAGGCTCCACGAGGGGTTCAAAAGGATGGCTCCCATTGAACCACTGTACTAAGGTCTGAAACTATGTATCATATTAGAAATGATTTACCTTTTTCAATTTCACAAAGCCACGAAATAAACAACAATCTTTAAGAGCTTTTCATTTATCTTAGTGAGAGGTATAAAAGTTCTTCTTAGACAATAAAGCAAAAAAATTATAAAGAGGCTCCCAATCCCCACTTTGGCTGATTATACAAGTAATACATGCTTACTATAGAATAGTTAAAGAAAAATTCTTAGATCCCGCCATCAAGATATAATTAACCTTTTAGTGTGCTTCTTCCTGTTATCTTACATGAAGAAAAAACGAGGTCCTAATATATGTGAGATAGGAGTTATTTTTTTCTGTTTCTTTCTACCACCCCCAACTTCTCATCTCTGCCTCATACAGACTAACGTGTGGGCATATGCTACACATTTTTATAGAATTATACACACCTTTTGTATACACTTTATTTTTTCACTTCTCTTTATTATCATCAGCTTCTTCCCCATCATGAAACATTTGTCCAACGCATGATTTTAACGGCAATGTTGTCTTGTAACGTGTACGTCTCTGAAGTCATTTGCCAACCTCCATGCTTTGTGGTTGCTTTCCAGACAGACACATGGTTTCTAAGACTTTTTTAAAAAAACTCTACTGTTGCTCATAATTTATTTGCAATTCAAGTTTCAAGTAAAATCAAACTCTCTAATCTCATTACACTCTGGTGTCAACAATAAAATGATTGGTGGCTGTGTGAATATTGATCTTTCTAAGTTCATGTAATTCACAGTTTTTATAGTTTACCTAGTTCATTGATTAGCTGGTCTTTTAGTCTCCTTTTGTCTTCTAAAATTATTCTTTAGATAATTTCACTGCTCTAAGTGCAAGATTATTAAATTTTCAGGTTTTACCTACTTTGAAAAACTTTTTCAGGCAACATAAGATTTTTCAAAGATATAAATATATAAACCCACACAAGTCCTCAGAGAGGGAACTAAGAACCCAATAGTGGAGAAGAGGCGGCTACATTTATCTCGAAAGTTACTGTAACTGAATAGGCAAGCATTCTGACCAGCTGAGACAAAACTGGCAAGACACAGCCAGCTCTCAGTAGCTGATTCAAAGAAGCAAACCGGTTCACCTAGAGAGGAAGGGCCGCTAAGCTAATGGATCATGCAGGCCTAATGTAAGAGGCGATGCACATCATAAGGGATAGGGCTACAAGGGGGAGTTTTCCAGAAAGCGCAGAGATGGGCAATCACAGCCATTTCTTCCAGCAACTCTAAGAGCCAAGGATATGATGTGAAGTTCTAAGTCTGTTGAAGGATTTCCAGGGGAGCAGAGATGGAAAGACTATGACAGGGCAGACCTCAGGGAAGCCGGGGGACAAATGGGAAGAGATTGCTTGGGATGTTCACATCCTGCTTTTCTGAGCCTGTATCTGAGGAGGAGAACAACTCAAATTTGAGAACGCTTGCAGGATCTCAAGTGTAGGTGTCCTGCATTATTGATTCAAAGGAGACCCACATGCTTCAGACACTAAAGTGGAAGGGGAGGAGGAACATTTTCCCAAGAGGATTCAGAGCCTGACTAGAAAGAAGACATCATTACATATAAGCAGGAAACGGTTGAGGGCCAGAGTTTTTCATAAAAGAGCAGCTTTGAATCCGTTCAAATGCTTGAACTCAGTTCAGGCTCCAGAGATCTGCTCTAGGAAAGCTGAACATTGACCATGGCTGGCAAAATGCTGCCAAAGAGAGCAAGGAGCAGTTCAACATGTGTTCTTTACATGCCGTACTGTGCGTACTTCCATCGCCCATCCAGACCCACCCCCAACCCTGTACCCGGCCTTGCAGTCTGTCTACACGGACGACACATATGGGATTCGCTTGCCCCTCTGCCTTCTGACTGGGTTTTGTCAGTGGGGAGCACCTTCAAGAGTTCCGAAGGAAGAAAGACAATAAAGTTGCAATGTCCCCTTAGCCCCTCCCTACAGAATCGCCATGGGCTGGCCATGGAGCTTCACCTAAGGCGCCTGTCACCTGCCTTCTCCGTCGCATCTGCTCCCTCCCTCACTCCTTCAGGCCTATGAAGATATTAGCTCCCCGTTGCCCCTATCCTCTGGGACTGCACCATCCCTTGAACTTTACCTATCCCTTGCCTATACCTTCTATACCTTCCCTTTCATTAAACTCTCCTCAAATTATGTAATTTATGCATGTCATCTTTTTATTGCCTGGACCCTGCCTGACACCCACATTTAACTCTTTAAAATCACACTATGCAAGGCTCTGTGGCAACAAAGAGTCAAGTGTACTAACGTTAACTTATTAAGTACTGTGTGCTAGATACGGTACTTACCTGATTTACAACCTCCTCCCATCTTCAAATACCTTATTATTTCTATTTTACAGATATGGTTAAGCAATTTGTCTAAAGTTACAGAGCTATTCATTGTCACTGAACACATGTCCTACTTTAAAAACCATGGATCTTCAATGGGCTTATAATTTCAGCGTGAGACATGCCAGTAATTTTCTAACAATGCATCGTGCAATAGGATTAGGTATGCAAATAAAATAGACGATAACTATTACAAAGTCCAGAATGAACTGCAGTAATTTTGGGAAATTTCATCAAAGAACGAGAATTTACTGTGCTCCCCAATGAGCATTAAGAATTTGGGCAAAAGAGGGAAAGAACATTTTAGGTGAAGGGGATCTAGGGATCTATGACATCTGGAGAGGGGGTGATGGGAAAAGGTTTTGGAAGGCAAACAGTTGGCAATGAAACCCAAAAAGTCGACAGAGGCTAAATGAAAGAGAGTCAGGTACATTTTAACTCTATCCAGAGGCAGATAATAAGTCACACAGGAATCTTAAACATGGGGTTGGTGCGGGGATCCAGGCTGACAACAAGCATAGACTGGAGAAGGACCTGGACACAAAGGGGAACTAGACATCTCAGAAACTCAGAGGTAAAAGAGCATAGCTCTGGACACCGGACATACTTTTATGGTAGAATTATTAGGGCTTAGGGACAGCAGGCAACAGATGGAGAAATCAAAGGTGGGAATGAGATGACTTGAAAAATTAGTATTTCATTGACAAAAAAAGAGATGACAATTTTCTGGTTTATCAGCTGTGTCAGAGAATAAGAAGGTGCAAAAGAGGAGCCAGTATTCAAATCTATTTTACACTGTTACAAAAAGGTGTTAAGAAAAAACAATTATTTAAGCACAAAATAGAATTGAGGGAAGATAAGCTTTTGAGGGCATCCCATCCTTATCCTCTGTGAATCAGGAAACTACAACTTTTTATTTCCATCTCAGACACTTAAAGTGAACTCCTTCAACAGCTAAGAAACGCCACTTCAGATATGGCCACACCTGGTCTAATTAATTAGGTACTTGTAACTACCAAAGGTTCATTTACCATCAGGGCACCTGGGTGGCTCAATCAGTTAAGAGTCCACTCTTGGGGCACCTAGGTGGCTCAGTGGGTTAAAGCCTCTGCCTTCAGCTCAGGTCATGATCCCAGGGTCCTGGGATCGAGTGCCGCATCAGGCTCTCTGCTCAGCAGGAAGCCTGCCTCCCCCTCTCTCTGTCTGCCTCTCTGCCGACTAGCGACCTCTCTCCTATCTGTCAAAAAAAAAAAAAAAAGAGTCCTACTCTTGATTTCAGCTCAGGTTATGATCTCAGGGCTTCAGGATAAAGCCCCACACTGGGCTCCATGCTAGGGGAGCCTGCTGAGGAGCCTCCCCCCAACCCCCCGCCTTTGCCTCTGCTTCTGCCTTTGCCCCTGCTTGTGCACTCTTGAAAAAAAAAAAAATTCATTTACCATCTTGATTATTCCTGTCCTAAAAAAGCCTCTTTGCCTTTCTGGAAACTTTGAAGAACAAAAGTCCTTTATGCCAAACTATTATTATCATATTTTTTTATTAAGTTAATCCTGGAACTAGAGTTCTTACCTATAACTACACAGAATCTTTTTTTTTTTAAAGATTTTTTTTTAATTTATTTATTTGACAGAGAGAAATCACAAGTAGGCAGAGAGGCAGGCAGAGAGAGAAGAGGAAGCAGGCTCTCTGCTGAGCAGAGAGCCAGATGTGGGGCTTGATCCCAGGACCCTGAGATCATGACCCGAGCCGAAGGCAGAGGCCTTAACCCACTGAGCCACCCAGGCGCCCCTAACTACACAGAATCTTAAGGATAGAGTAATAGTCCTACACAATAATACTGTGACGGAATTTTGGGCCAAGTGTAAACACATCCAAATCATGGTAAAGTTGACAGAGAAGACACACTGAGGCATTGTAATTTGAATGACCCACATTTAAGCATTGAGGAAAAGAGAGGTAGCTGGATACCCAGTGAGAACAGAAGAGTCGCCTGCTTCTTTGCTTACTAAAATTAATTTGAGACAATGGCCAGTGAAAAATCAGAGCCGAGACCAAAGTAGTAATGTTAGCTTTTTGTTGTTGTTTCACTTAAGGCTGGGAGACAAAGTCAGGTATAAATGAAAGCAAAGAAACAAAAAAACCTAACACAAATCTGGAAGTCTAAATTTGAAAGATTTAGTCATTAACTGCATCACATATGCAAAAAAAAATGTACATGCTAGCTGCACTGATAATCTGGAAGTGGACTGAAATGCCAATACGTAACTGGGGAGGAGGGAAATCAACAGATGATAGCAGGCAGAGCAAAATACCACAGGACAGGAAAGGAATCATCCTATAGACATCTCTTTGGGAGATTACTCCCTCTTTAGTGATTTGTTGCTCCATTAATGATGCCTGTCCATCCTTCTCCAGCTTTGGGAGCTATCATGTTAGGGATAGGGACACTTTTACTAAAACAAATAAAATGGAAACTTGTAGCAAAAAGCACTGAAACAACTAATTTCTCTGACATTTAAAAAATACGACCCGTGTATGAGGAATATTAGCCCTGAAAGGAGCCAGTTATCCTTTGATGAATTAGACCTGTCTAGAAATTCAAATTGCCCTAAGTCCAAGGTCTGCCCAAGCCCATCCATCCATCAGAATTTCCCATGTTTTGAGACGCAATGTGAAAACTTTCCCAGATTCTAACAGTGGAAGCCATTGAGGCCTCTTTCTCCCATTCTCATTTCAAAGGCAGTGATTGAAGTGCTATCAGCAGTACTGGAAATATTAACAGAGTCCACAGAAAAGATGGAGCAGTGAGTCGCTTAAGATGAACAACTCAGTTGTGCTGCCCTTTTATGAGGTAGTCAGTCCTTGAGAAATCATATGTTCTCGCTAAAAAATTTCTCAAAGACCAGATTTTAAAAATACCACTAGTATTCCTGTGTTTTAAGAGCTAGAGGTACTGAAATTCTAAAAGTGGGTTCTAAACACATACCACATTATTTTACACTGAACACATACTACATTATTATAAAAATATACTTTATGGAATTAGAATATTGGTGTGCTCCAGATTTTTGACCAGGCTTTTTGTTATCTAAAGAACTGGTCCGTTCCACACAGCACGCCTCTATTCAGAGTGGCACACCAAACGACTCTTAGTATTCTCGAAAATCCTATACCCCTGTCAAAACAATCCCTGTAAATAAATCATGTTTACGGTCTTTATTGCTGATTCTTCTAATTTAAAAACAAACCCCAAGCGCATACATAGAGGAAAGATGTAACTATTTCACCTTGCTAGTTAGGACATATGTTATAAAAATAAAAATTATCCCTTGCTTTTCAACATATTTATTGAGTGTCTACTATATGCTAGTGTGTTTATTATGTTAGCCATTAACTTTTTAGACCTCATTTATACCCATTCTCTTCCTTAGTACGCTCAAAGGTCTTGTTATGAAATATTTTACAGAAAAATAAACAGACACTGAGGGTATAGGACTTGCTCAAGATTACCTCCCAAACACAGGGTGCGAATCATGAACACAAAATGTGTAGGCTCAGCCTCCCTTCCCTGCTACAGATGGATCTAATTGACATGTTGAAATGTTTCAAATAGTCTATATTTGAAAATTAACTTAATTCTTAAATTCACTAGGTGGCGTTACTCTCATCAACTCCACAGTGACATCTTTTGTAATACAAATACTTAAATTTTATATTTTATAAATAGAGTCCTTATACAGCAGTTTCTTTAAAAAACTACTCTATGTAAAAGGTGTTTTTAAAAAATATATTAGATATAATCGGAGTAAAAAAAAAAAAAGAAGCAGCTTTGTTTGAGCCAAAGTTAAGTTGTAGCCATGAGGTGGCAGAACTTTCAGACACTTTTATATTGTTACTTCTCACAGAATGAAGACTTCTATCTCATTCATAAAAGAAATCACACATTCTTTATCCAGTGTATAGATTATGGCAGGTGTGGTAAAAAAGTATGTTGAGTACGACAACGATCTAGCACTACAAGTAATGTATCAATGAGTTACGCTTCCTTTGTTTTGTTGCAAATCTTTTAGAGAGTATCTCCAGTATTTTAAATAACCACATCATTATTTATTTCTAAAATGAAAAGTTCTGTGAGATCTCTACCTCTCAAAAGCACCGTGTGTTTCAACTATATCCTCTGAAGTGCTGAGAATATATATTACAGAAATAAATGACAAAAAGGAGTTTCTGATCAAATATAGATTAAGCAATTACCTAAAATGCATTAAAGGAAAGAGAAAACTTAGCTGAACTGCCACTTATTAATAAGCTGAGCCACGAGGGAGCTTAACAGTTTATCATCTTTCTAACAAAGAGACTTTCCATATTTAACCACTGACCCCAAAGAGGACATGGAGCCCCACGAACAGCTGTGCATTACCAGAACTTTATAGATGCGATGAAAACAAAGAAAAGGAAATCCACAGCGGTGACTAACCGCACTGTACATTCAAAACAATGACCACAGTGAAAATCGTTAAAGAGGCAGTCTGTTTATTTAGGTTGGGAACAATACATGACATTTAGCCCCAATTTCTTTAATCCTTCTTTTGTTTACCTGCAAATAATCCTCTAATTTACCCACAATATTATGATACGAATAATAACAGTATTAGTAATGGACACTTAGAACAAAAAAGCAGACAACTAGACCAGCTGGAACTCAAAGCCTATTAAAGAGTATCTGGAAGCATTCCTAAATGTGCTGCTGTATTCTGTACTGTCAAGCATGCATTTAACAATTTTTTTTCAAAAATAATGAATGAGAGGTTAACAATGGCTACTCGCTACATTCTTTCAGAAAAAAAAAATACCATTTATACACAGGAGAAAGAGTTATCAAAGAGTTAAACATACTAATTGTGAACATGCTTAGGTTTTGGCTTCCTTAAAACTTACAAATCGCTAAGCAGATGTTTTTTTTCAAGTTGTCTGATTTGCCAAGTTCTAACTTGGAATACATTTGTACACTAAAGTCGGAGTAATTTAATTAGAGAAACTTGGGCACAAACATCAAGGCAGTAAGATGGGGATCTTTCTTATCTCAACGTGAACAAATTACAGTCAACTTTGATTGAGCTGCCAGCAGAAACTTTCATCTCCCTGACAGGAGAAAACTCTCAGCAGCTGCACACATCTGCAAGGCCATCAGACAGATGCTGCCGCCGCTCGGAGGGAGATCCTGACACAAAACTGAGTCCTGCGTTCCCAGAACTGAACGGAGTTGCCACCCTCGACAGACTTCCCAGACACTTGACAGAATGCCAAATTGGCTCATCAGCTGTCACCACCAGCCACGATTTCACTATTCTTGAACAAGCGGCAGAAAAACAACCCACAAAGTATCCGACTAAAAGTCCTATCTATTGTCTCTGACAAAAGAGCCTTTCTCACTGAGCCCTGTGATGTGTCACTGAACCCCGTTAAGCAGAGACTTAGCGTATCCCATTGGCAAGGGGATACGAGGAACTGTGCACATTATCCATGCCCAGTAAAGGAATGAAAAGGGAACTTTGAAATCCTCAGCAGAGACCACTGAGGATGCTACATTGCAAGAATGGAAGGATCTCCTACCTGGAGCCCTCTTCGTCTTAGAATGCTGGACTCATCCATCTCCCCCTCCGCTTTCTCTGAGCCTCACAACAGTCTAGCCATGCTGTACTATCTCTACTTGAGCACGCTAATTCAGAGCCCGGCAGCTGCTGAACACTTACATCACGCTCTAGCTGATTGGAGCCCAGAGTCAGCTGGTCCCGCTTAGTTATGCACTCCAGCAACTTCGGAGATCACGGAGGCTTGCAGTTAGGGGCGAGAGCGCAGCAAGTGGGCTCAGGTACCTAATGCATTTAGCCAGGCAGAGGAGAGCTCTGGCTATTAGGCAGGAAACCGTGGGGTCCCTGTTTTTCCTTCTCCTTCAAAGTGCGGACTCTGGCATTCCGGACGGCCAGTAAATGGCTTGCTTTCGGCAGGAGCTCTGGGTCAAGCCCCTTCTGAAGCAACTAAAAGGTCAGAGTGGCTAAGTAAATCAGTGGTGACAGACTCCTCTGCAAAAGGCAGCGACTGATTGGGACGGTGAAAAACTAGGGCACAGCTGGTCAGCCAAGCAGCACCACCATGCCTGCCACTCATCTTTTCTGATGGCATCAAAGAAAAAAATGTAGCAGAACACGCACTCTGCCTGGAAACCCTGAAAACAGAGGCTCTGGGTGGCTGCTCTTCCAGCCTTGGCAGAACTCTTTCTACCTCCCAGTGTGAAAGTCAATTCATTTACATAAATACCTTGCCAGGAGATTCCTGGCCCTCAGATAGATACATTTTAGATATTCATGTCCCTCCTGGTCGTAACTTAGTTTTGTTGATACCTGACCAAAATATAAAAAGGCAGAAGGAATAATCGAAAGAGCCATCATTAGGTGGAATATTAACCTATTTACAGTCTATAAGCAGCTAAAAAAAAAAAAAAAAAAGATTCCCATCATGTGCAATTTCACAGTCTGTTTCAGCTTGCTTACTCTGCTCATCCTCATCTTATTTCAATTCGAAGCAACCAAGAGATGAATATTAAGTTTTCATTATTGGCCTGGCACAGGAGTAACAACATACAATACTACCAATTTATAATAAATTATTCCCCCTTGATTTCCATCCTAGAGATATTTAAATTGTGATTACAGCTCGGTTCTGATGAGGCAGATGCTAGGACTCTGCGATTTGTCTGAAAACCACCTTCTCCTTCACTCTATCCATTAGACAGTCTCTTTCTTGAAAGAAAGAGACAGAGGCACATTATTTTTCTTAAAAATCCACATTTCCTGGGTTTTACCTAATCCAGATATCTGACTTCTTAACGCAGGGGGTGGGGAAGAAAGTGTCTAGAGGTTCCTTCCCCATCCACCCGCTATTACACTAGCTTTCTGTCTCTTTCTGGCTGTCAACACACTATTAGGAGTGCTATCAATTGATTAGATTATGTCATTAAAAATAGCTTGGGGATTTATGAATCTAACCACTGAGGAAAATTGATTGCATTTTATGTTCCCCAACAGTGTCTGCATAGACCTTCAGACATAGACAGAGAAACCCTGTCCAGAAAGAGCAGCGCTAACAGAGGCAGCAGCAGAGACGGGTATCGGGGTGTTCTTCCACGTCCGTGTGCTCATTTGATACCACCTAAGGAAGGAAGCCTCAGGGAGTTTTTAGTTCTCTCTCACATATGCAGAAGTAGTACAATCTCTAGGAGCAAAGAAACAGTACTTATGCCATCAATGCACAAGTCAAAGGGGACCAACGAATGCTAGCACAAACAACTCCTTTTAAAAACATTAAAAAAAAAAAAAACCCAAAACTAAAAAACTAACTAAATAAACTGTACGTGTTTATTTACATGCAAGGCCACAACAAAAACAAAAACAAGAAAGGAACAGCCTAAAGAAAAAGGCTCAGAGCCAGGAGAGTAAGGTCGGCGTGCTATCTGTGGGGAATCTGCAACGCTGGTGGAAAGAGATGCCCGTTCTTGACAGGCCCACCTGTACTTTCATCTTTTCCTGCAAAAGGGAGACCTTTTCCTTCCATGAAAACAAAAGGTATGACAGTTGTTGACCTTTCTCCCTCAAGTCACCCTCCTGAGAGAGAAGCATGAACAGTTGCCTGAAATTTGAAGGGCCAACTTAGACGAAGTATCTTGGCAGCTGGTGAGAATATATTTACCAGCTTAGACTATCACTGTCATCCGTACACCGAGGCATAAGGAAGCCCTAGCTGGTTTTAGGCAAAGGAAAAAAAAAAATCATGACCTAAGAAGGTGAACTTCTCAAAAGCAAAAGTCAAGCCTGGTGTCCTTACACATGTACACATGCTTATGATCTGAATACTGGGATCCTCATTATGCCGATCTGGCTAGAAAAAGTGGGGTCTAGTGGAGGGTACCAAGTTTTCAATAGAGTGAAGGAAGGGGAAAGATTTTTCCCCTTGAAATAAAGATCACAGGTAGCCAGGAGGAAGAAAAAAAAAAAAAAAAAGGTAGAGTCCAGAGGTACCTTTTCTGTGACCAATTGGGTAAGCTAGTTGGAAATGCTATCTCAAGATATTTCGAGGACACACTGTCAAAAAGTCAAAAAGATTTGTATCTCAGATAAGTGGATTCTATGCATCCCAGGCTCTGTGGAAGCTAGAGAGGTTTGGTGGGTCGGAGTGATAAAAAGGAATTTGGTTTAAGGATGGGGGGGGGTGGGAATATGCTTCTTAACAAAAGAATATTTTGAGACAAAAATCTAGTTTAGTATTCAACCATTAACTAAGTCTAAGATGAAGATTATGACCATTGCGGCATCCAATCTAGTATGAAAAAATATCGATTACCTGTCAAAATGTATCACTTTGAGAAGTGATACATACGTTTTAAAGAAATAAAACCAGCCAGAGGCAAAAACATTTGGGACAAAAATGAAAGGCTGCTGAAAAATAACATCAAGCAATAATGACTTTGCAGAGGGAATAGTAAAAGGAAAATTGCTACATTTACCCTTTGCTACATATCTTCTCATCAAGATAAGCCATGTGTTAAAATGCAATAAAAATTTCAAACGGTGACACTATTTACAGGTAATAATTAGGATCTAGCTTAATTTCCATTAATAAACTCATTTTTCCTGCAATTTTATACTTTCATGAATATGTTCACAATATCATGAGTCAATTCAAAAAATACCAACCTCAGTTTAATGCTATTACATGTGTCTTCAAATAAAATTTCTTAGGCTTTCTCATCAACTGTTACCTAAAGCCAGGGACTTCGTGGTACTCGATTTTTTAAAAAAAGTATCTATCTGGATATACCCCGTGCATACTCTATCACAGGCATAATTACTTCAAAGAATACTCAAAATCCATGGACAATATAATATGGGTAAAATTTAAATTTAAAACTGAAATTTAATTGTTATAATTGACTCACAGAAACAAAACACAATTCTAAATCCTGAGAAAAATGTGGATGGGGTGGAGTGGAGGAAGCATGTGGTTACACACATTTTCAACAAAGGGGTAGACTGACATTTTGTAATCACCGTCTACAGTTATGTTTGGTGTAAGGATACAGGCTTGCTTTCTGATTCACCTGGTCAGGTATTTTTCACAAATTTAAGAAGTTACCTCTCTTCACTAGTTCCACACTAGTTACCCTGAAGTAAACATTCATTCCGATTACACACCCACTCTTCAGTAGCTGATGGCCAAGTGGACAAATCTTCCATGCACCATTTGATTACTTTTTCCACTCATAAGCTTAACACCAAAGGCCAATGAATTTGTTGTATTTAGGAAAAGGAAATAAAAAGATCATAAAAACTTACAATGGAGAAACAGACCATTCTGGAGAATGCAAGTAAGTATCCACTGCTGGGAAGAGAATCATACTGCAATGTAAGTGGTAAAGAGAAGCTCAGATGCCAATGACCAAGGTAGCCAAATTTGTTCAAAAACACATTTCTGTATTTACATTGAAACTCCTCCTCAATTTTTTGCACTTTATTTTCCTCCATGTTTTACTTCTAAATAATAACAGCCGACATTTATGGACCACACATGATGTGCCAATCCCTGTTCTAAGTACTTTATAAAGTTTATCTCATTTAATCCTCACACTAACTCTATGAATTAAGATTTAATCCCCATTTTACAGATGAGGAAACTGACCCTCAGAGAAGTCAAGCAACTTCCTAAGGTCACACAGTCAAGGAAAGGCAGACAGAACCCATTCTTTCAATTTTAGTTGCTAACCCCCCCATTGCCTGTTAGGGTTTAAACCAAGGAGGAAAAGAGCTTTCCAGATGAAAGGAGCACATGAAAGGTGTCAGGTATTTTTAAGCGCCTAAGGAAAAATTACCACATTCTAAGTTGTCAGTGGTCAAAACACACCAGAGAGAGCATAAGCAATTCCAGATTCCACAGGCCACGTGCCTCTGAAAGAGCAAAGGAGCTGAGTCTCCACAGCTTCAGCACAGAAGCTAGAGAGGCCCCCCTGGGACACAGGAGGAGGCAGAAGGCAGCCAGAGACAGTCTCCATCTGACTGATTGGGACAGTCTCTACTTTCCTCTTAGCTGCCTCTGGGCCTCCAGGGACTCCCTCTGAGTGTCAACAACCTCACAATCTGATTCCAAATAAAGAGTCATTTTTTTTTTTTATTAACATGTAAATTCCACAAACCAAAGGTACCCTTCTCGGTGTTGTGCCAGACATGCTGCACATTCCCATGCACCTGTGGGGCTTTTTAGCGGCTCCTCATTTCCTGGTCTCATCTTTGGAATTTACCACTGAAGGCACTCCTGAAATGGCTCAAGCCTTTCAGGTGAAATGACTCAGGGCGAGGCTGCTGGCCCTGTTCTCAACAGTGCTGAGACCTCTCCCTTCATTTGCTGGAAGTCAGACTCCCCAGCATCCGTAGGAGAAAACCCCGGGCAGAGACAGCCATCCCCGTCCAGGCTGTGCCAAAGAGGAACCCAGTTAACTTGGGGCAAGTCCCTCAAGTTCCCCGAGCTTCAGTTTCTATGACAGAAAATGAAGATATGATTATGAACTTCACCAGGAAGCTGGGGAAGAGGAGGAGGCCACCTGCTGGGAAATTGGGAAACTGATCCCACTGCCCTTCAGGTAAGAGCAGTCCACTCCGGACACCTGGCCCCTCCGTTCTGGCCCCGGAGCCACGTCTCCACACTCTCCTTCCTCCTCCATTATCTTGCAGGCCACATCAGCCTGCAGAGTACCTACATCACGTATCTCTCAGCCACTTTCTGACTGCAGGGCTCCTTTGCCTGCCCAGGAACCCGGGCGAGGCAGAAGGAGAGCTCAGTTTCCCAGCAATTGTTTCTCATCCCCATCCCCCCAGGTCACAAAGCAGTGAGCATGCTGACACCAGGGGTGGGCTGAAGCGAGGGGCCAAGACACACCACGGTCTGCACACTGACTCTGAAGACAGGTTACATACTTGGCTCTAGTTGACATTCATTTTCATTCCTGTCTAATAGTAATACTATAATAGGACAATATTATTGTTAAAGTGATTACTGTCTACTATTCAGAAATATCCGTTATTCGTTAAAGTAACATACAAGTGAACCCTACGTTAATCCCTGTGTCATCAATGCTCAAAAGTAAAAAGACACTTGGAGACAGGTTCTGGTCTATTTAAAGTCCCAGGAGATCTTATACTCAGGAGGCAACACTGAAACCACCAATTACCTTGTCCTGTATTTTAAAATAGTCATTTGAAATTTTAAAGGAATGTTCTAACCTCTCAGGTCAACAAAGGTAAAGAAAGAGTTCATACTGTATGTCTTTTTCTCTCCAAAGAAAAGTGCTCAAACCTGTCAGAAAGAGGACTAAAACAAAGGATGGGCTGCCTGCCTTCCAGAGAAAGATGGAATTTTTCTGACTCAAAGGAAAAGGGAGGGATCTAACATGTTTCCACGGACGAGACACCGCAGTCTGAATTTGTCCAAGGAGTAGCATTTTCTCAAACACATGTTTCATTTAGCAGAAATTGCAGGTGGAGGTCACTAGCAAGCATATGCCTATGAAATATGCTGCATCCCACGCTTCCTGCATTTAGCTCCATTTTCCATCCTGCCTGTAATCCTGAAGACTCTTTAAATGTATGCGATTGGTGATTTGTCTACAACGTAACATGCATGATTTCGCTTCAGGCTTTTCACAAGAAAGCTATATTGTCTTGACGTTTGCATCACCTTTTTTTATCTAATTATTTCTGGCATATTACTCATCAAATCACTACTGACAATATGACAGGAATCATGGTATTGAAAAAATTACATCCTAGGAGGAAATAATAAAATATAAATCACATACATAATTTTCTTTTGAACATTTTAACAATGACATCCTCATATACATATGAAATATAGCAGACTATCCCCGTAAATGCCCTAACATCAATCACAGCAGGGAAAATACTCTCTAGTTTGCGAACACACGGATCCAACAAAATATAGCATTTCTAATAAAACTGGGTAATACAACTTCATTTTTTTCATATGAGAGCATTTATGAAGATCTGACAATTGGAAATAGCTCCAATATATTTTTTTCAATTATGTCCCTTCATCTCTAAATGATACACAGCTAACACTGGGATCGTGGGCTAGTAGTTAGCGAACTCCTGTATTCCATATTAATAGATCTATCAAGATCAGAGTAGATGAGTGAAGTGACTTTGGCAGTCCTGCCGCCATAGGATGCCTACCAAGTGCATGAGCTTTGGAAACGAGTAAGTCAATAGGTACATACGGAAGTAGGAACACGCCTGGTATCAACTAAGTATTTTATAAGCCTCTGAGAAAAAGAGACAGTCCTAAAATAGACAGCATGCTAAATAAGATGAGGGTAGGACTGCATACCTGTAGTAGTCAATCACTCTTCCTACTTAGGTATGTTTATCCGGACATGCTTACAATACAGATGGGCAGAGCTGCATGCAAGGTAATTGTTTTAAGCCCTACAAAATCATGTCTAGAGCCTTACTCTACCTTGAGACACCAGTGTACATTAATTCCAAGGTTTTGACTAGGAACCTCTTTTAGATCTTGTCGGCATTATGCACCCAGAGCCAAGCACTTTTGGTGACTCTTTCACAAATACTGAGGAGCTAGTAAGTCTAAGAGATAAATACAAAAGGGATTTTAAAAAACAACTTGGAGTGTTTCAGGTAAGCATACCTAAGTCAGACATTGCCCAAACCTGTTTCTGACTCCAGTGATACCCACATAGAGTTGGCCTTTCTTTCCATCACCTTTCACTAACATGTCATTCAATTCAGAAGTGAACAGACATGGGCTGCTGCTAGCACTCCTTTCTGGATAACGGCAAGTCGGACTCCTTGGGACTCAGCCATGTAACGGCAATGAGACAGAACGCTGCTTCTCCAGTGTTCGAACTCTTGTCGTCTAGCTTCCCTTAAATGTGCTCTTCAGAGACACACAAAATGTGCTCTGAGTCTAGCTCATTAATCCTCATCAGTTTCTTGGAAAGTAGCAAGGCAAGAGACTGATCCAATTTACCAACAAGTGAAGTAAGGCAATGAGGTTAAAAATAAGAGTCCAAGGTCATGAAAACAGTTTAAAAACAAACAACAAAAAACACAGCCAACAAAAGAATCCAGGCTTCTGGGTCAGGTACAAGGGCCCAGACATCAGCCATGTCCAAAAATACCTCCCCCTTTCCTCATCTTCCTTCACTGTCCAACCCACCAACATTCTAACAGGAATTCAAGGGCAAATGCTCCCCTGCCAAACCTTCAGATAGATACACAAATAAATAAATGTGTGCATACCCATGCACTGGTATGCATACAGAGGGAGAAACTGAAGCACTAAATGAAGGTCAGACCAAGGATAAATTCTTTAGGGACAGGTCACATTAAGCACTGTCCCATGACCCAGTAATAATGTCTATCTAGTTCAGCAACACAAAGTTGAAAACAGTGTTTAAATTTCAGTTGCACAAGTCACAGAGAAACTCTGTTTTTGTTTTTTAGTGGTTAGGTGTCCCTATACATTCCAAGAACATACAATCATGTATTAATATTCAAAATACCATGTGATTCTTGGGATTATGTCACACATTTAGTCCATGACTCTATCCAAAAACCTTGAAGAACAGCCTATGTCTCCTTTCTCCTTCTTTTAGCTCAAGAAAAATAAACACTCGTCCAAAAACAAAAGAATACACACTTGTCTATCTTTCTTAATATTTCAAAATTATAAGTATAACTAATTTCTATTATACAACATTTGTAGTACACAAGACCACCATAAAGTCCTATATAACTTTTTAAAAAGATTTTATTTATTTATTTGACACTGAGAGAGATATTGAGAGAGAGCACAAGCAAGGGGAATGTCAAGCAGAGGCAGAGGGAGAAGCAGGCTCCCCACTCAGCAGGGAGCCCAATGTGGGGCTCGATCCCAGGACCCTGAGATCATTGACCTGAGCCAAAGGCAGCTGCTTAACCAACTGAGTCACCCAGGTACCCCAAGTCCTATCTATTTTTAATGAATGGTGATACATTACTTTTATTTTTTTTAAAGACCAAAATATTCATCACTTTTATACATAAAGGACCTGGAAACTGCTATTAAAATTGTCTTTAAAGGGGCGCCTGGGTGGCTCAGTGGGTTAAGCCTCTGCCTTTAGCTCAGGTCATGATCTCAGGGTCCTGGGATGGAGCCCCGCATCGGGCTCTCTGCTCAGCAGGGAGCCTGCTTCCCCCTCTCTCTCTGCCTGCCTCTCTGCCTGCTTGTGATCTCTCTCTCTATCAAATAAATAAATAAAATCTTTAAAAAAAAAAAACAACTGTCTTTAAAGTAGTTCTTCAAGGGGTGCCTGAGTGGCTCAGCCATTGGGCATCTGCCTTTGGCTCGGGTCATGATCCCAGGGTCCTGGAATCGAGCCCTGCATCGGGCCCTCTGCTCAGCAGGAAGCCTGCTTCTCCCTCTCCTACTCCGCTCCCTCTCCTACTCCGCTCCCTCTCCCACTCCGCTCCCTCTCTCATGGTATCTCTGTCAAATAAATAAATAAAATCTTAAAAAAAAAATAAAGTAGTTCTTCAAGTAAGACCAAGGAATGGCTTTAACAAAAATTAATTTTCTCAAAAAAATGACAATAAATGTTAAAAAACTTTGATCTTGCTGATAGCTGATTTCTTAGACGTAGTTTCTCTATAGTCTATGTAAGAATGCAGGTCTAGCACGTTATCCTTAAAAATCAAGAAAATCTATCTCGAGTTTTACAGACTGATAAAAAGTCACTACGTTCTATTTGAAATCCCCCGCTCATTCATTTATATTCATTAATCTTAATGATATCATTAATGCACAATGTGTTTCATAGAAACTAATTGTATTTTGCCAGAATCAAACATTAACAATTACGCCTCCCATTATCACCTAATAAAATTTAAAAAGTCTCAGGCACAACAGTTAATATTTTGGTATGGTAACTGATTTGCATTTTTAATGCTACAATACATTGATCAGATTATCATCAATTAGATAAATTAATATTCTGTAAGTAAGACCACAGGGAATTATTCTGTTAGAAATTGACAACTCTTGACACTCATTTCCTTGAGCCTTATTGAATACAGGCTTAGCCCTTCTTTGTCCTCTTATCTAAAGCTGGCCTTTGTGACTCTAGCTAATACCACACAACAGAACCTATTCCTCTTTAATTTTATATATTTATCATTGCTTTAAGCTAAGAAAGGAGATTAGGAAATCTGTGCTCTTCTTCAAGCAAAGGAGAAATATCTATCTGGGCAATAAAAGTGCCCAGAGTCAGAAGTATGTGAATCAATTTGTTTACACCTCATCTTATTATACACATTTTTATCCCCTTGATTCAAAAACCAATTGCTAAACATCTACAATGAGCCAGGCATTACTATGAATGCTGAGAATGAAAGGAGGAAAGACAGACTCAGTCCTGCCAGAATGAAGTCAGGGATCCCAGGACACAGGTACCAAGGAAGGATGAACTCAAAGGGTAGGTGGAGAATAAGGGAGGTTTCCAAATTTATCCACTCATTAAAATCACTGGAAGATTTTTTTTTTTTTGGATTTTATTTGTTTGTTTACTTGCTTGAGAGAACGAGAGAGCAGGGGGAGAGGGAGAAAGAATCTCCAGAGGACCCTGTGCTGAGCAGGGAGCCCCACAGAGGGTTCAACCTCACAGCCCTGAGATCATGACCTGAGCCAAAAGCTTAACTGACTGAGTCACCAGGGGCCCCTGCATGATCTTGTATACATTTCAAAATATAAGGCCACACCCAATCTACTAAATCACAGCTCCCCCAGGGTGGGCCCTAGGCATCAGCAGTTTCTAAAGCTCCCCAGGTGATTCCCCTGTGCAGCGGTTTGACAGCCCTGGTCGAAAGGGCACAGGAGTACTAAGCCCAGAAGTCGTAGTGACCTTCTTACTACAGAATTCCTGTCATCTTCCCCATGCGTGATTATCAAACTTGAGAAAGGGGCCAGGGGACCCAGTGATAGAAAACAGTAAGGGAAAGGAAGGATGGATTTCTGTGGCTATAATAGAACTTTCATCTCTTTTCACCAAAGACGAGCATTCTCATGGAAAGACAAAGTACTTTTTGCACAATCTTCCTCTAAAATTGAAGTTCAGTGAACTGGATAAGTCCTTTCGGTCTTGGCCTTACTAAACACGTTACATGACTCAATTATTAAAAGCAAACAGGATCCTTCAGCTTTTCCTTTTGAGGTTTCTCCGGGGAAGATTTCATAGCTCACCTGACAACTCTGAATGCCTGTCACCACTCTCCTCTGAGACAGGAGAAAAGGACATCTGTGAAAAGCTCATTCATTGTATTCTTTAACTGTCCACTAGAGAAAACTAGCTATAATAGCCAGTATATATTCTGAATGTTTTACCTACTGAAAAATATTATTAGACCAAATCTGATTTCATTTTGTAAAACAGTACACAGAGATTCCTTACTCTAAACCATCAGTAAAAATACAGATTTCTTTAGGGAAAATAAATAATAACACTGTACAGGAAAGGAGGATTTTCTCTTAATCCTTGTCTTCTGAAATACAGGTTTTAGAAACATGTCACCAATTTGACTACTCAGTTTTTAGAGGGGATACTTGCGTTTAAGAAGTGAGAATGCCACTTCCTTTACATGCTTCTGAAGAAGCATCTTTAACCATCTTTGAGTATAAAAACCACAACTAATAGATTTAGCATGGAGTTACTCATTTAGCTGTAGTGTTTAATTGCACATGCAATGGAGTTTCTAATAATGTATTCCAGTAGCGTGATGTCGATTTCTTCAAGAAGTTACATGCACCATGTTCCACTAATTTTTTTTTTAAGTTACTGGAAGGCACCGCCCTAGCTATTGAAGCTTTCAACATTTACAGAACACATATATGTATATGTGTGTGTGTGTGTGTGTGGGTATGCACTGCATATATATATATCTCAAAGATACCAAAACATCTACCATATTATTCTCTAAAACTCAAAATACTATCAAGATTACATATTCTCAAACTTGCAGCAATGATCTGCAGCCCAAGTGTTGTCAGGAAAAAAAAAATCTCCATGTGATGTGATAAAGCATTTTAATTTCAACCAGGTATTAGCTTTTAAAAAGTTCTTCTGGACAGTTTCTTAACAATTAGAAGATCAGTTTTAAATCAGCCAATTGTTTTTTTCCACTTGACTTAATGAGCCACCTTGCATGTAGGGTATACCTTTCCCTTACATGCATTATGGATGCATCTTTTAAAAGTCCTCAACCTATTTACTGCCATCAGTTGCAAATGAGATTTGCTGGTGCGCCACCTACTGGACAAAATACCATTTACATCAGTGCTCTTTACCTTGTTTCTTTGAGCTTTTTAAAACCCCAGATTCTCTGTTGATGGAGAGGAAGATCAGAGGAACTATTTTTAGAGGAGGGTAATCTAATGAGAAACTGAGTTTGCCCCATCAACAGTACTCTAGGTGGTAATGTTGTAAATGATACTTAGGGAGGACAGGCCTCTTCTACATACCCATGGCTGCTCATCAAGCTTGATGAAGCACAAGGGAGGCAACCAAGGTCACGAAAGCATTCAAGGTCATCAACCAAACAAGCAGGGATGATGCCTACTTGAGACCTGGGTGAAAGTGATCGCCTCTCCAACAAGCTGGTGATCTATAAGGAGCTCACCCCACACTAACTACAAAGAGTAACAGATTCTCAGCTTTTTAAGTATGTTGTAACATCAGTGAGGTGTGCACTCATAATCAACAGTTACTCTGATTTCACGGTTTGTTACTAGGCTAGGTAACATCCTAAAACTCTGAAAAATATCTGGAGACCCTCCTTCCCTGAGGTTCCCGAAGGAGAATGAGAGAAGAGATGAGGAAAGGTACCAGGCAAGAACCACTGTCTAGTCCTGTAAAGCTGCCCCTTTAAAACCCATCTCTCCCCTTTATCCTCCAAGGCCTGGCTCAGGCAGAATTCACGAAGCGTTCAACACTGCTCTCCTAAATGTCCGAGAGAATTAAAGACCTTCTACACTCTCCTGTTCGCAATGCCCTTCCAAGGGAACATTCTATTCTGGCAATAATGGAAGAGTGCACTGTGCCTGTGAGATCTGTATCTACCACTCCTTCCTTCATTACTAGCTACTGTTGGCCGTGGACTCCCCTTTCTGGTTCAAGCTGCCAGAAATGAAAATTCTGGTTTCAGAACTAGAACCACCCACTTCTCAATGGGTGAAAGATCTACAAGATACCAGTCAACCACCAGTTTTACAAAGCAGGTACCTATCTCCTGTTTTGCTCATTCGGATCGTTTGTAAGCAGAAATACACAGCAATGTTGCCAGGCTCAGACACTTTGTTCGGAAGCAGTACCTAGAGGAAACTCTTTCCTCTGTTTTTCTTTTAGGGAGGAAATATGGCTGAAAAATAAAAAGCACAAGAATGGCAACTGAGGAACTGCAATCCATTCCAGGTTCTGATACTTAGCTCTTGATTGCCCTTGGGAAAGTCATTCAATAAATCACTTCCTGCAATCTGTTTTAGATCCCTTAAAGGAAAAGACACTTGCCCATTTTTACCCTCCATTTTTACTCTGTTTAATTTTTTCAATCCTACAGAAAATTTAAAAGAATTCAACAAATGCACTTATAGTCTTCACCTCGGTTCACTAATTACGAACATTTTTCTGTGCTTTCTTTTGCTATAAGTATTTGTGAAAATACAATACAGACAAAAATGGGGATTTCTGATTTAATAGAAAATGCTTTAGGTAAAAAGCTTCCCCCAAAAAGGTAGTCAGTAACTATACATTAATTATACAGTTTATATAGTTAACTCTACAGTAACTATACATAAATGGTCAGTAACTATACATTCAGATTTCTCAAGACTATTTTTATCAGGAATTATATTTCTTTAAAAGCTCTTCGAAAGACAGAGTTGTCATGAACATTTTCCAGGAGAAGCTTCAGTGAGGACGATCAGTCTCAGATGAACCCCAGAATCACTCCGTTTCCAAGCTGGAAATCCTCTCAAACCCTTCACTTCAGAAATGTTAGAACTGAGATCCAGCGAGGCTGCTCCACCTTGTATTTGCTATAAATAATACACTTCACTGCAAAGAGAGGTGGGGACGTAGAAAGACAACGAGAGCACCAGGAGGAAGGGGACTGGAGGGAGTATGGGAGGTAGCCAGGCATGGTCAAGGGCAGCAGCTCCCTAAACCCACTGACATTCACCCTCAACTGTGCAGTTTTACCACACTCCAAGGGCAATGCAGGAGAGCAGCCTTTTGGAGCAAACCAGAACCGGCTGTGCCCAAAGTCTGAGAAGTCCCCTTTCCAGCTTCAGCCCCTATTCCCTATTCCCCTATTCCCCTATTTCAAATGTCTGACCCTGCTTCGGGCACCACAAGTGCCTCTGGTTTTCCTCTTTATAGATTAGGCCGTTAATGTGTCCTCCGACTAATTATTAAACACAGGGCAAAGATGTGACCACAGCAAACGAAGCTTTACCACGTGTGGCTTTGCAGGATAACCACCTCTCTAAGTAGAGGCAGAGGCCCTCCTGAGGGCACACGAGTCCAGTTTTATGTTTCCTGAGCCATGTTTCAAGGCTTTCTGCTAGAGATGGGATTTCCTCTGCTATTTTGGTGCTCTGCCCCAGAAATACAAATCCTTTTGTTTGCAAAATCATCCATGGCCACTTTCAAAACATCTCAATCAATAAGAATAATCCAGGCTCAGAATATTAATTTTCAGTAATACATCTTCTATCGATCGTTTCTTGGCATCCTTCCTGGTCTGGTGTGGCCCAGTGCTCAGCTCAGCCCCCACCGGCTGTCTCGTCGTGATACCGACGGACGGCATTCTAACGCAGAGGACGCCACGGTCCACCTGGCCCTCACGGGTCTTTTATTTTGTTGTCTGCTGCTCTCTGCCTCCTGACTCAAACGCAGACCGAGACTGGCTGAGGAGCGGTTCGCAGCCAGCCATCAGCGGTTTCATTTGTAAAATGAGAGCGCTCCTGGACTCCCTTGTAAAATACTTTGAGGTGCTTTGATAAATTACGGCATAGGCACACAATTATGGTATTGATTCCTAAAGCCACCAGGTTCTCGGTCAGTCCCTGTCGCATTCACAGCTATCTTTTTAATATCTTTCCTCCTCTCTTGGAAAAGCGTCCAAAAACGTGACAGGTAGCATTATTTAAGGATGTGCAATGCCCTCATCAATCGAGACTAATGAAATAGGTCTTTTCATGCCTTTTAATGTGTCCATTTACCTCCCTGACAAACTGACAGAGGCACCCATCGCACCACTAAATCAAGATGCAGACCAGATTGAATACTTTCTTGACATGACTGAATTCTCAAATGCATATGTGAACAGACGTTAACCTACCCAGAATGTACTGTGTGTTCTATCAAGGCATCAGAAATACTCCGAAGCTTGCCCGAGATCTGATGGGTATCCAAATTACTTGAATAAACACAAGGAAAAGTGGCAGGACAGGGCTGGGGCGGGGGTGTGGGGCGGAGAGCTGGAAGGACAAACACCTTTTTTTCTTTTGCTTTTCTTTTTAAACATTTCCTGGATCATTTTTTCATTTAAACTTCCAATGTGTTTGGACAAGTCTGTCTTATTTCTCACATTGAAAATATATCCAGAAACCAAGAATATAGCTGCTATTTTTCACTCCCACCCTAAAATGTTATTTGAAGAAGAAGAAGAAGAAGAGGAGGAGGAGGAGGAGGAGGAAGAAGAAGAGTGCAGTTGTAGAGTAAGATGCTACTTTTTACTAATTCTCCAATAGGCAGGCTTTTTGTCACAGCCAGGCTGGGAACCGGCCCTTCTCCCCACCACTCTGCCCCGCCTAAGCAGAGGCAAAAGGCAGCAGAGCATTGCTGACATCTCTCTCCAGCGCTCAGGGACCAACCGTCAGAAGAGTCCTGGTGGTAGGAGCGAGAAGCCAACACGAACCATTCTGCCTGGCAGATCCTCTGGGCCTCTGCCCAGATTCTGGGGGAGCACGGCCCTCCTCCATGCACAAAGTCATCACCTGGAAAGCCCCTAGTGAGGTTTTCCCTGTGATTAGTTACTCTCAGAAGGACAGAGGGAGCAGAAACACAGTGGTTCTACACAAGGACAGCAGCATCCTCTAACTCCTGATTTCAGAGGAAAGCCTTTTAAAAGGGGACTTGGCAAAAAAACCTTCCCATTCCATCCCTTCTCCCTCTCTTTTCCTCTCAAGTTCAAGCACACACTGGATTAACTCCTCTGCATAGCCACCATGCTATCACAGCCAGTAAAGAATGGTGGGGGTAGAAGGAGGGCAGAGAGGGGAGGCAAAGGGAAATGGAGAGCAGAGCAGAAAGTATCCTCCTGGATTAACTAGCCCGTCCACTCAATACAGATTTCCCCAGCTATCCTGTGAAACCTTTCATAAGCCATGAAAGCATTAAAGCAAAAAAGCAATTACCATTAATTTATGTAGAGAACCTTTTGAGCACGCCCAGACCCAAGAAAACACCCTCCCAGGCTTTTCTGGTAACTTAGGACACATCTTGCTCAAAGAGGCCCAAGATAAAGCACAGATGTTCACAGACACAGCTCAAAGTCACGGCAGCCCGAAGCTGAGAGGCTGAGAGTAATTCCCAGGGGAAGGAACCTGGCAGTGCCACTCTCAAGGCTGGGGGGGGGGAGGTGCACTGCCTCTGTAACAGTTTGGGGCAAAACACTGAACCCTATTCTGGCCCTTCAGCATTTTTCCCAACATGAAAACTCTCTTCAGATTTCTTTTGGCACTAATGCAGGTTCTTTGCAAAAATGAAGTATGGTTAACTTGAACTTTTGAAAAGCAGGGGACACCTGCACCAGGAACATCTAAATGGAGAACTGGGCAGCCAGAAGCACCATTTCCCCATACAAAGCGAGGCTTGGGTGGAGCTCCCATTCAGGTTTCTAGTCATGCTAACTAGCTACTTATTTGTTCATCAAACCACTTCTTCCGGTTTCTGGGTCTGCAGCTGGAATACATTGCCTAGCCTCTCTTGAACTCGGGTACGGTTCCAAGACCAAGTGGCAGCCAATGGACTAGCAGTTAGATGTGATTCCTCCCCATCTCCTATCTGGGTGCTCACACTCAGGGGGAGCTTAGAAAGAACAGAAGCATGGCAGAACCTTTGTCAGCCTGAGTTCCTAATGGACTACATGGAGGAGAACCTATCTCGGCCGAAATAGCCTGGAAGTGAGGGAGAAATAAATATATGTTGTTTATACGTGTAAACAATAACAATATTGAGGAAACTTCTAAATCAGCCAAGACTGAGTGTATTTGTTACGACATTTATTAACTATAACACCACGCACTCTTAAATCATCCTGATTAAACACTGGGAGAAAACTTACTTCACCACTAACTACAAATCAGCCTCCCACTAAAAATAATGGCGTGCCAGCGTTCTCACAGCGGATGTTGCGTAGGTCAGAGCTGCAGGGCTTTGAGTCGTCTGAGAGCCCACACCCTGGGGACTGCTTGGGCAATTTATATAATGGTATATCCATGTGATGAAATAGTGTGTCATCATTAGAAAGGGCACAGGAGACTTTTCTGTGCTAATGTGAGATATCTTCACATTAAATTCAAAAGTGAAGTCGAAGCAGTTTCCAAAAATTCAAAAAAATTTTAGTTGTATACTTTTATGGAGATATACATAATTTTTTATCACAAATAACAAGAAACAATTAGTGATGATTACCTTTGGGGAGAGGGACAAAGAAGTAATTTTTTTTTTTTTACCTTTTCGTATTCTTGATATTTTCTAAAATTAGATATGTACCACTTTTTATAAAAATGTCAACAGGGACAGCAACACTGTGGGCTATTATTTTTTTCAAAGATCCCTATATTTTAAAATATATATATATATATTACCATTAAAATATAAATCAGCAGCATGAAAGAAGGATCCCATCAGTGGAATGAATGAATGTTCCCCTCCTTCTGGGCAGATCAACTCCCACGTGAGGACACTAGGAGACCGTTGCTGAGTGATGGCCAATTAGAATAAAATAATTCTGAATTTGTATTGGTGTCATGAGTGACCATAAGGCTCCCCCACTTATACGGGCATAAGTATACGACTCTCCTGTTTATTAGGAAAATGACGTGTGGCAAGAGCATTTCTGATTAGTGATCACTGAAGAAATGCTTGAAGAGCCCGTTCCACTTAAGTGCGCTCCTGGATGAATTCAGGCGCCATTCTCTGATTTCAAAACTCTTCATCTAAATGCCACATTTTATGGGGGGGGTGGGGGTGGAAAAGCACCTCAGTTTGAAACCGTGGAGAGAGGTACCAGGAAATGCAGAGTGAAGGGGACATCCCTTGGCATACAGGTAAGCTCTGGTGGGGCTGTACTCAGAAAGGTTCTCTCTGAGCCCTGGGAGAAATTCTGGGCCTCATTTTAAAAAATATCCCCCAGAAAAGGGAGTCTATCTTCAACGTGTACATCTCTCAGTCAAGTATAAAAAGGCATCTTGCAATGCACAGTCTAGCTCATCTCTTTTGCTTGAGTTTCATTTCCATCGCAGCAGAGAAAAGGCTGACCTGGGACACAGGCACCGAAGCCAATATAATGCACATGCTCACTGAGCTGTTGGATATTTTGTTTAAATCAACTGAACACAATTCCACCGGAACACAGAAGTTAAGGCAGAGAGAATGTGTGTTTAAATATTCTGAGATAAATGGCTTGTGCTACGGTATCAGGAACCACAGCCAAATGTAGGGCAAGGAGGATGCCATTACTAAAAGAGAGGTTTCTGGAGAAACTTATGTGTGCTGGCCTGGATCTGGGACAACAGAGGACACAGAGACACAGCTCTGCTGGGCTCCCCAGAGTCCAAAGTTTCACCAGGAAACAGGTTAAAAAAAAATTACAACTAGTCAAACTCTCCAACGTAATAATATTTTAAGAAACAGAACACTCCCCTGTACTTGATTTCATGTCTACGTTGTAATTACCTTTAAAGTACTCTGAACCAGAGAGCAACCTCATTGAATTTGGGGCCATATATGCGATATCGCCGTTAAAGAGAGGTGCATGAATTGAACGCAGCGCTACACCAACCAGAGCACCTGCCAACAACCAGGAAAACCGGCACGACATCTAACACATCGGCCCCCGGGTCCCTCCGGCAGCAAAACCCAGAAGCCCTTGTGAGCAACTCTTTAAAAAATAACTAGCAGAAAACCTCAAGCCACATTTTAAAGGAGTGCTCCACACAACAAAATTTCACTGGATAAAACACGAATGAATAATTCAAGTCTCTGGCTTTGCGAGTTACAGACTGCGGAAGGACCCAGAAAAAGGGTGTATTGGATATTCCAACTTCAGCGTTGCCTGTGGAGTTTACGACGCGCGTAGAAGCCGAAGAAAGGGTGAGGGGAGGCACACCTGATAAAGACCAGGCAGCCACACTACATCATCCTCGAGGCTACAGTCGTGGTTTTTTTTTTCTCTTCTAGCCGCAAGGCACAGGGAGGTGGATGCTGCCATCTAGAGATATCTAGGGATATCGGCTTTGATAGCAGTGCAGCCAACACAAAAGGGCTGAGGGCAGGGGAAGCAGAGAACGTGACAGGCTTAGGGAAGCCACTGTGCTAGAGACACGTTCTTCCAGGAACCAGGTGCCCCCTTGCTTGAGGAGAGGGCACACAAGGAGGAAGTGCCGGACACACAGAGAGCCTTCAGCTCCACAATTCCCACGAGCAAAAGGATGTACGCTCCTCCATGATGGCAAAGTGGGGCACGAGCAACCAGGAGAATGAGAGGGAAGAGATCATATGAATAAAAGATGGGCACCAATGGTCAGAGTGGCCCCTGGGACAAAGGGCGAGCACCCGCTGAGACATAAACACCTTCAGACTCCCACTCTCAGAGTTACAAACTACAGAAAAGGAAAACAGGTAGAAAGAAACCAAAGGGAGAAATTAAAAATCAGACAGGTAACCAGCCCAAGACAGACATCGTAGAGGAAACAAGAGACGTGAGCAATAAAGAATGCCTATAAGCTATCACAAGTTACTAGGAGACATGAAAAGAAAATCTATATTTAGAGAAAACAGGTTAAGAGTGGCTGTATATTATACACGATTTTTAAAATTTTTTGTGATTTTTAAATTTTTTAAATTTTTTTAATGTTCTATGGGAATTTATCATCTTATGATATAAAAATAAACTCTTCTTTTTAGAATAAAAACATCAAGAACACAGAAGTCATCTAATCCTGAATTTCCTAATTGATCTACCTGATCTAAGACTCCGGGGATGCAAAGGTAAATAAAGTTCCAGCAGACCAAAGATGTGGCTTCATTTGCCCTGTTATTGGATTCTTAACCTTCCCCTCTTAATGAAGAGCTTGCAGCACTGACAGGCTTAGGTGATGGTCGTAATTCAGATGCACGACTGTCACATCCTTCTGCCTTGTGGGACAGGCTATAAGCTCAAGACTTTAGTGAGAACTATTGCCACCAGCAACTTCAGCTGCATCCAGTTAATTTCATATCAAATTCAGATTTGCTTAAAATGCCAGACAAGTGGGGACCATTCAATCCTGCTCCGGCCTTTGCCGGCTCTGACAGGGCAAGGAATCCGAGGGCTGTCAGGCTTGATGGATGAGGGGAATTACTGCTCCTGTGCTGTCAGTGCCCATCCCCCTTTGAGCATGTCCTTTGCCTTTAGCACAAGGAGCAGAGGATGTTTTGAATGATTCAGAGAAACAACAGTGTGGGGAAAACTCCTTGAGCCAGCAAAGTGGTGCAGGCATTAACTTTTCACTTCTTTTGCCGGCTCTTCTGATGCTGCCACCAAGGAAAAGTTGCTATAGCAGAGGACATCTCTACAGCTAGTGTGGTCGTTGGTAGTGGGGTGTGTGGGCGGCATTTGGGTTTCACAACTGTGAGCTCTAAGGTAACGCAGTCAGTGCCTTCATGAAATTCAAGAAGGAGCCCCTGAGGTTGGCCAAGGGGGAGCTTCTGCACATGTAGAGGGAATGCTGGACCTCACATTCCCAACTCCTATTTCTGGAACAGCCTTTGGAGACCTGCTACCGGCAGGCTCCAGTTTCTTAGGTTGGTGGCAGCCATCATCGGGGGGCCCCTATCCCGAGAGCAGCAAGGTCTAGGATTCCGGGTCATGCCATTCCACTAGAACTTGGCACATTCAAGGCTCAGCAAATGGGGACCCAATGTGGCACAACGCACAGGCCAGGAACCTGACATGGAAGGCTGACAAGAGAATAAACGATTTCTTTCCCCACTGCAACGATGATTTATAAAAGGAGATGTGTAATATTTTCACAAGGGATGATTTTTTTTCCTCTCACTGGTTTTCAGAGAAAATGAGGAAGTTATTTCCAGAGATAGAAAAAAAAAAAAAGGTTAAAATGAGGAACAGTCTTTTAAATGTAATTGTAAATAAATGTAACTACAAGAGTTAGGAGGCTCCCCTACTAGATGTTAAAAATAGCATGAAACCAGAGGAATTTGATTATATGATACAAATACATGAAAACAAAGCAAAGGAACAGAACAGAGCTGAGAAACAGATCCACAATGTGCTTGGGAATTCAGTGTATGCTAGAAGTGGTATTACAAATTAATTAGAGGGGAAGAGAAGCTGCTTGGTAATAGTGCTGAAAAAACTAGCTAGCCACTGAGAAAAAGAGGAGTAGGCTGAACTACTCTTTTACTCCTCAACAAAAATGAGCTCCATACAGATTACATATTTAAACATTAAAAACTAACCCATAAAAGAAAATAGGAGATAAACTGTTAGAATCTGCAAAGAAGAAATACCTTTGTAGGCATGACATGAGACTCAGAGCCACTCGAAATGAGTTAGTATGGACAAACCTCTGACAAAACTGACAGAGGGGGCAAAGCACAAGAGAGAAGATACAAATAAATAATTTTTTTACAGATTATTTATTTATTTATTTTAGAGAGAGCGAGCGAGAGAGAGAGTCTGTGTCTGTGTACACTCACAAGTAGGGGAAGGGGAGCAGAAGGAGAGGGACTGACTCCCCACTGAGTGTGGAGCCTGACATGGGGCTCGATCTCCTGACCCCGAGATCATGACCTGAACCAAAGTCAAGAGTCAGATGCTCAAGAGACTGAGCCACCCAGGTGCCCCTCCACTAAACAATAAAAAGAATGAGAAAGGAATCAAAACTGTAGCTACCAGGCAATAAACATAATTTTCAAACACAACAGATTCACACAATACTACAAAACAGGTAACATTCAGAACAGTCAAGAAAGAAATCAATCCATTGTTACACAAACTCTTCCAGAGATTAGAAAAAGAAGGAACTTTCCCTGTGCTAGATAAAACTGCTATTTAGCAAATATTTCCTCTCCCCTAGTGATGCTGGATTTAATCATATGGCTTGCTTTCACCAATAGATAGAAGTGACGCTGTAGCTGTTTCAAGCCTAATCCTTTTTTTTAAAAAAAGATTTTATTTATTTGACAGAGAGAGATCACAAGTAGGCAGAGAGGCAGGCAGAGAGAGAGTGGGAAGCAGGCTCCCTGCAGAGCAGAGAGCCCGATGCGGGGCTCCATCCCAGGACCCTGAGATCATGACAGGAGCTGAAGGCAGGGGCTTTAACCCACTGAGCCACCCAGGCGCCCCTCAAGCCTAATCCTTAAGCACTGATTCCGCTCACCCCTCTAGAAGTTTCCAACTCCCAGCATGAGAAAACCATTCTACAGACAGGTGTTCCCCTTTATGCTGGATTCCACAGTAATCTATGCAGAGCAGACAGGACCCTGATCTACAGATTAGACTTAAACCAAGCCAATCCAACCTTCACCACCTAAAGCAGCTACCCCAGGCAACCCACAGACCCATAGCAAGAAATAAATACTACTGACAGACGCCAGTGAGAAACTGTGGTTTATTACCCAGCATTACTGTTGGAATAAAGGAATGACTGATATTATCCTAATTCTCTTTGTTGAGCTAACATAACCCAACAAAGGCAATACAGGAAAGGAAAATCATAAGCTAATACCACAAATAAACACAAATGGTAAAATCCTAAACAAAATACTAGTAAACTGACTGTACAAATGCATTTTTTAGTTATTTGTCATGACAATGTGGCATTTTTTCAAAAATGTCAGACCAATAACAATCAACAATGGCAAAAAAAAAAAAAGGGAGATACTTAAAAAAAAGAACAAAAAAATTCTTTACCTGATAAAGAGCTTCTTAAAAGAAAGAAAAAACAACCCACCGAAGCATTCATCATACTTAATATGAAATGTTCAAAATACTCTCTCTTTGTGTTTAAGAACCAGACAAGAATGCATGTGATCACTTCTTTTCCACATGACTCTGGACATCCTGGTTAGCAATTTAAGACTTTTAAAAGAGAAATAAAATCTATAAAAACTGGAAAAGGAAGAAATAAAGCTGTTATTATCTGCAGATCATCATTGCCGACATTGTCTACAAAAAACTCCCATCACCCAAAACGACAGATACGTAAAAAATCAGTAAGAATTAGCAAGGTCAATTAATTTAAAAATATGCAAAAGCCAGTTCAATTTCCAGACATAAGCAAACACCTAGGTGTACATATTTATTTTTAAAGGATGTTATTTAAAATTCCCAAGAGTAAATCTAATAAAGGATATACAAATTCATTCTACAGATAAGAACATTTAAAAAACCATAAGTAAACAGAGCAATATACTACGCTCTAGAATAGTTAAACTCAATGTCAAAAAACTATCAATTTCCCAAATTGATCTCTGGATTTAACATAATTCTAATCAAAATCTAATTAGCTCGAAGAACTTTACAAGTAAATTTATACAAAAGATAAACATGGCAAAACAGCCAACACTCTTAAAGAACAACAATGACATAAAGAACCTTTCTTGACCAGTTAATAATAGGACTTGTTATCAAGTTAAAGAAATAAAGAAAGTGTGATAGAGGCACAGAAATAGACAGATTTCAAGAAAGAGAAGCCCAGAAATAGAGAAATATACAAAGAAAGCCTAGTACTTAGTTCTATGTATGTTCTGTTATATCCCTTAATTGTTACAACAAAGGCTGTCAGGATTAACTATTCTCATTTTACTAATGAAGACACCAGGGCTCGATGAAGTTAAGCAACAATTGCCCCAAATTACAGAGCCAGGAACTAGAATTCAGTCCTAAGTTTCCCAAGCCCAAACATGTTGGTCTTTTTCATCATCTGCTATCTTTTATAGTTGGTAAATAAACCAAGACAAAGGGCCCGTATACTAAGGGTAACAGGAGCTTCCAAATGCTGAACAAAAACCTTAGCAAAAAATGGGTAAAACAGAGCATTTGCCAGCAGGATGCAGTGGTCATTCTAAGAGGGGTTTAAAAGAAACACGCTTCCATTCTGAGCACATCACACCACAGCCAAACTGTGAGTTTACTCCAGATGAGAAGGGTATAGATGCTTCAAGTCCTACAGAATTAGGGTCAAGGATCTGCAAGTGTTGGGCTGATTTTTGTGGGTCTGGATTGGGAGGACCCCCCCTCCACTCCAATTATAAGAGAAATACTCCTATCAGAACTCTTTAGAGAAAAAAAATATATTCAAAACTCTAAAAAACTACAGAGACCGAAACTATCTCTTCAAGTAGATATGGTCCTAAAATCAAGAGGGAAACACATATGTAACACACTCTACGTATTTCAGAAGTGCTGATGATTTTAAATCAATAAAAGAAATGCTATTTTTAAAAGAACTTTAAGAGAGGGTAAATTAGAAACACTATGTCCCGTAAAGTTTGTTTCCAAACAGCCATAATTCCTTGGTTGGACTATTAAATACTTAGTTATGTGAAATTCCTATTAAAATGTTTTATGTTCTGGGCTCACTTAAGAGCCTGAATTCTCTAGCCATTTATGCTTAGCTTTTACGAATACAGAGAATCATGCTTTAAATAAAAATGAAACACAAGAAAAACGATATTTTAAAGAATGGAAATCAAATTAAAATCTACATTGCAAATCATCTAACATGTATAAGAAAGCTAAATTAGAACTCCAAGAAATGCTGAAAGGGAATATATTTTTAAGGGTCATAAACCAAATGATAATATTAATTGCAATAAGAAGGCTTATTTAAATGAAAAGCCCAAAACTAAGGATTTCATAAGCTATGTTCCTAATTTATATGCTTAACATGCTAACATTCGTTTCCATCTTTTACATAGCTAACCAATTAGAGCATATTTCTAAAGAACCAATTTTATTTGCTGGCAATTATTTGTTATCCTAGCTATAATTTTGCAGCTTTTCAAGCAACAAATAAATGAATGTCTTACATCTGGAGAAGAAAACACAAAAAGAGATGGTATGATGTCTGAATACATGCAATTACTGGTATGTTACATTCTAATTAGCATAATTAGCTTTGAAACAGTTCTCACAGTAACTGTCAACATTTGTGTCAATTTAGTGGCAGTTAATGACATGTGTAGCAAAGATCTGCTATTCCTTTCACTTACAAGTAAAATAAACCCTTCCCAAAGAGAAAAGGCAGCCTCATTGAACATTCAAAACATCATTTAATCAACAAAAGTCTACAGTAGCAGGTTTAAGAACGAAGACCTTGTAGTTTATTCCAAGAATCTACAAAATGGAACATGGACACCTCAGGGGTACATATAATCAAATGGAATTTAGGGAAAAACTATTAGAGTGTTGGTTGCCATTTTCTCTGTTTCTTCTTTTTTGTTGGCTTTGGTACATTTCCTAAGTTGATATTCAGGTTGATGCTCAGCCAATATGCACCAGTTCTGATGGCTAAAATACCTCCTTAGACGCTGGCAAACAGTCACTGCCTCACGCATTCCGTGTACACCCCAGGTCACCCATGACCAAGCCCGGGAGTCCCGGGACTTCTCCATGGCATGCCAGCTGAATGGCTATGGTTAGCAAACAGAGCTGCCTCCAGAGCCCTGCTAAACCCCTACAATATGTTCTAACAGTTTCCTAGTAAAGATGCACAGGTCTGTTAAACTGCTTTTTTAATACCACCTCTAAGTACATGTAAATCATTTAAAAATATATTCACATAGTAGGGACGCACGTTCAATGAAGGACTGAGCCGGCTAAAAGATCTGAAGCCTGACAGGCATCCTCTTTGTTACATGTGCATATAGGATAGCGAAATGTGGCCATGGCAAAAAGCGATGGCCAAATCAACCTTATCTTACAATAGATGTTGTTATACCAAAGATCCAGATACAAAGGCAGTGTACTAAGTATACAAAATGTTAACTCAGGGGTGCCTGGGTGGCTCAGTTGGTTAAATGGCTGCCTTTGGCTCATGTCATGAACCCAGGGTCCTGGGATCAAGCCCAGAGTCAGGCTCCCTGCTCAGTGGAGAGTCTGCTTCTCCCTCTCCTTCTGCCTGTCCCCCATGTGCTTGCACACATTCTCTGTCTCAAATAAATGAATAAAATCTTTTTTTTAAAAAAGAGTAAAAAAAAAAAAGTCAATTCAAAACAAAACAACTCATATTTAAAAAAAAAAAAAAAAAAGGCTATGCATGAAGACCAAGATCCTGGTAAGTCTTTTACATAACCTAATGAGAAAAATGAAAAAAAAAAAAGTAATTGGGGTTTCTTTTTCTGGTTACCATTTTATTTTTGTTTATTTGACGATATCATCATTCCTACAAGTTTACTTCATGTTGAAATGCCAATCACCCAGGGATACCTGGGTGGCTCAGTTGGTTCACTGTCTGCCTTCAGCTCAGGTCATTGTCTTGGGGTCCTGGGATCGAGCCCCACATTGGGCTCCCTACTGAGTGGGGAGTCTCTTCTCCCTGTCCCTCTGCCCCTTCCCCTGCTTGTGTGCGTATTCTGTAAAATAAATAAATCTTTGGGGCGCCTGGGTGGCTCAGTGGATTAAAGCCTCCGCCTTCGGCTCAGGTCATGATCTCAGGGTCTTGAGATCGAGCCCCACATTGGGCTTCCTGCTCGGCAAGGAGCCTGCTTCCCCCTCTCTCTCTGCCTGCCTCTCTGCCTGCTTGTGATCTCTCTCCCTCTCTGTCAAATAAATAAATAAATCTTTAAAAAAAAAAGAAAGAAAATGCCAATTTACACTTTCTCTTAACTTTTCATTTCAAATAAACTTCATGTATTACAAAATTATCCTAGAGAAAATGGAGTAGACCTGCAGTTATCTGAACATAATCAGAGACAATCTTATCTTTACCAGGCCAGTTTCATCACTTCTTTAAATCATAAACTTCAGATAAGCATTCAATAAAACTTGTGTTCCCTGGTATAAGAAATACGTGAATTTACTACTTTTGAACAAGATAGTACCAGTTAACATTACTGTGCTCTTCCAATGTACTCCTTGATTCCAACAACAACCACCTAAGACGGGTATGGTTAATATTCCCATTTTTCAGAGTCATGGGAAGGTTATGCTCCTTGGTCAATGGGACACAACTATTAAGTAGTAAACTATAGATTCCAACCTAGGCAGCCTGGCTCTGGAGCTAATGCTCTTAAACATTAAACTGCCTACAGTAATTAAATTCTAAATCAAGGGCTTGTAAAAAATGAACACAATTTAGATAAAGGACACTGTAGTGTACAATCTCTCTAGGCAAGGGGAGAGGGGTGATCCAAGGTCCGTTTCATCCATAAAATTCTCCAATTCCAGAATTCATTTTCAGAAACAAGGCTCAGAGAGGGGCTATGAGTACACCAAACATAAGCTCATCTAGTGTTATTTCTGAGAGCCCATCCCATGAAATACTCTACACTCACATCTTTATCAGCTACAGATCACTATCCCGGGCCTTTTAGGTAATCAGACCATTTGCGGAAGAAGAAGGAAGGAAGGCAGGCAAGCAAAGACACCCTTACAGTCCAATGTGACAAATACTTTGGTTCAGATATGCCTAACTGAAAGAAGACTGGGGTGGGGAGACATGTCAAGGAGGGCTTCCTAAAAGAGAAAGTCCATGTGCTACAGTATAGACCAGCAGTAGTCAGACAGGAAGAAAAATATGCATAGAAGCACTTAAACATGAAAAACTCACAGCCTTCCATCACATGAATCTGTCAATAGAACGGATATTTTCCAGAAAATAAAGGAAACAGGTAAGTTCCTTAAAGTTTAATTAATGCATTTTTGATTGGAGCTATATAAAAAATGGACAAAATGGTATCATCGATTCATATTATTTATGAGGTTAAAATCTATCACTACTTGTGTCTAGGAATAAAAAAAAAAAAAACCTGACATACACTTACACAAATAATTGCCCTGAACAATCAAGTATTTAAGAGAACACAAATAGCTGAGTTAAAATTGCACATGCCTTATTCTTCCCTTAAAAACAAATTAACAGTATCAGCTCATAAAGAAAAGCTGTAATTCAGTAAGCCATGTTATCATCTAATCATGAATCCAGCAAAAATGAAGACTTGTTTCCTTTTGGCTAAAATCTCTGCAGATAACAGACTTTGCATCTGGGAGATCTTCTAAGTAAAAAAGCACATTCTTCTTACAGACAGATGGTGGTGGTCTTCCAGGGTTCGCATTAAACCAGAAACCATTCTGTCACTGACAGCCATGAGCCTCTGGGTTTTCATGTGGTCCCTTGCCCTCCGTGACTATCCTAGAAACATTATAATAAGAAAAAATACCGCTATTCACACTACACTGTCCACTTTTATCTACTACCCCACCCCACTCCACTATGTATGTAATTCCATTACACCTCGAAGTTTGCCTGATGATACTTGCTAGAGATCTGTAGCCCACCTCGTTCTTCTAGATCTATAAATTCTCACAGCTGCACACTATCCAACACATTGGTTCCTTCTACTTTGCTGATTTTTCACAAGTCTCATTTCAGCTAGCTTTGAAGCTCCTTTTAAAAAAGACTATGTGCCACATCTTTTTCAGGTAAGGTTTTTAAAAAATTTTTTGAGTAGCATTGACACACAATGTCACATTAGTTTCAGCTATATGACACAGTGATTTAACTTCTCAATACATTATACTATGTTCACCCCAAGTGCAGCACCCATCAGTCACCATGAAACACTAACACTCTATTATCAACTATATTCCCTATGCTGTGCCTTTTATTCCCAGGACTTACTCATTCCATAGCCAGAAGTCTGTATCTCCCATTCACCTTTCACCCATGTTGCCCTTTCCCCCAACTCCCAGAACTCTGGTAACCATCACTTTGCTCTCTATATTTATAAGTCTGATTCTGCTTTTTGATTTTGCTTTTTGTTCTAGTTTTTAGACTCAACAAATGACTATTTCACTTTGCATAATACCCTCCAGGTCCATCCACACTGTCACAAATAGGAAGCTCTCACCCTTCTTACAGGTGAGTGTATGTGGGGGGTTGCTTCTGGATCATGGCTATTGTAAGTAATGCTGCTATAAACAGTATGGTATCTTTCGGAATTAGTGTTTTCATTTACTCTGGATAAATGCCCAGTAGTGGAATTGCTGGAGCATTTGGTATTTCGATTTCTAATTTTTGGAGGAACTTATACTGTTTTCCAGAGTAGTTGCACCAATTTACATTTCCACCAACAGCATATGAGGAGGCCTTTTCCTCCACATCCTCACCAACACGTTAGCACCTTCCTGTGTTACTTTTTTGATTTTAGCCATTCTGTCAGGTGTGAGGTGATCTCACTGTAGTTTTGATTTGCATTCCCCTGATGATGAGTGATGAACTTGAGCATGTTTTCATGTGTCTGTTGGCCATCTGTGCATCTTCTTTGGAAAAATGTCTATTCAGGTCCTCCACCTGTTTTTTTTAAGATTTTATTTATTTATTTGAGATAGAGACAGTGAGAGAAAGCATGAGAGGGGAGAAGGTCAGAGAGAGAAGCAGACTCCCCGCGGAGCTGGGAGCCTGATGTGGGACTCGATCCCAGGACTCCAGGATCATGACCTGAGCCGAAGGCAGTTGCTTAACCAACTGAGCCACCCAGGTGCCCCCCTCACCTGTTTTTAATCACAGTATTTGTATTGGTTTTGTTTTTGTGTTGTTGTTTTGGTTTGGTTTGGTTTGGTTTGGTTTGGTTTTTTTGGTGTTAAGTTCTTAAGTTTTTTGGATATTAACCCTTTATTGGATAAATCATTTGCCAATATCTCTTCCCAGTCAAAAGGCTGCCTTTTTGTTTTGTTGATGGTTTCCTTCACTGTATAAAAGCCTTTTATTTTGATGTAGTCCCAGAGGTTTATTTTTGCTTTTCTTTCCCTTGTCTCAGCAGACAAATCTAGAAAATTGTTGCTACAGCCTATGTCAAAAACATTACTACCTGTGTTCTCTTCTGGAATTCTTATGGTTTGGGGCTCTCATATTTAGGTCTTTAACCCATTTTGAGTTTATTTTTGTGTATGGTGCAAGAAAGTTTTGATCCAGTTTCATTCTTTGGCATGTAGCTGTCCAACTTTCCCAGAACCATTTGTTGAAAAGACTTTCTTTTCCCCCATTGTATATTCTTCCCTCTTTTATCTTAGATTAACTAACCAAAGTGGCATGGGTTTACTTTTGGGCTTTCTATTCTGTTCCATTCATCTATGTGTTTCAACTGTGTGCCAGTACCATACTACTTTGATTACTACAGTTTTGTAGTGTATCTTGAAATCTGGAATCGTGACACCTCCAGCTTTGTTCTTCCTTCTCAAGACTGTTTGGGTCATTTGGGGTGTTTTGTGGTTTCATATGGATGTTAGTATAATTTGTTCTAGTTCTGTAAAAAAACAAAAGCTGTTGATATTTTGATAGGGATTGCACTGAATCTGCAGATGGTTTGGGGAGTATAGACATTTTAACAATATTAATTCTTCAAAACCATGAAATAGCTTTCTATTTTTTTATGTTGTCTTCAATTTCTTTCATCAATGTCTTGTAGTTTTTACCTCTTTAGTTATGTTTATTGCTAGGTATTTCGTTATTCTTGATGCAATCATGAATGATATTGTTTTAATTCCCCTTTCTGCTCCGTTGTTATTAGGATATAAAAATGCTATCAACATTTGGGTAATAATTTTATATCCTGCAACCAGGAAGAACCCAGCCTCAGGGGTCACCTGGAAGCAAGGGAGCCCTGTTGCCATCAGGGTGGGGTCCCGAGCTGCCTTGGGCCGTGTCTGCTGTTGCAAAGGCTTTTAAAGATATTCATTAAAAACAGACCTTTTTAACTTCTTCCTTAGCAATATGGATGACTCTTTTCTTTTTTCCTGTCTGATTATTGTAGCTAGGACTTCCAGCACTATGCTGAAAAAAAGTGGGACATCCTTATCTTGTTCTTGTCCTTATAGAAAAAGCTCTCAAAAAAAAAGAAAAAAAAGAAAAAGCTCTCAAGTTTTCCACCATTGAGTATAATGTTAATTGTGGACTTTTCATATATGCCTTTTATTATGTTGAAGTATGCTCCCTCTAAACCCACTCTGCTGGAAGTTTTATTTTTTTTTTTAATTGTGTCAAATGCTTCTTCTACATCTGTTGAGATGATGATACGATTTTTATCTTTTGTTGATGTGATGTATCATGATGATTGATTTGGGGATATTCAACCACCCTTATATGCCAGGAATTAATCCTTTTAATGTATTGTTGAATGTGGTTTGCTCTTTTTTTTTTTTGAGGGTTTTTACATCTATGTTCATCAGGGATATTGGCTTATAGTTTTCTTTTTCTGTGGTGCCTTTGCCTAGTTTTGGTATCAGGGTAATGTTGACCTCGTAGAATGTGTTTGGAAGCTTTCCTTCTATTTTTTTCTTAATATAGGTTTTAATACTAATTGCACAAGAGGAACTCCATTAATAGCCAATTAACTGAAAAATAAACATAATGAGATATATACTGATTCAGAATCCAATGCTAGATTTATCTTTCATGTGCCAATGAAATAAATGTACTCTCACCAATACTACTCATTCCACTAACCACAAAAGTTTATCTAGAAAAATACAGCGGGAAATGCATCAAAACACGCAGGTTTTTCCAGAACCACAAAAACCAAGAGTTTCTTAAGAAGCCTATTAAGTAAAATGATAATTTTTCACTTTTTTCCCAAGAAAGGAAATGTTGCATCCCCCTGCCCGCCCTCCCACAAACCGCCATCTAATTACTATGGGTTTTTCCAGGGTGGGTTGGTTTTTCCAGGGTGACAGAATTCTTTTGACAATGAGGCAGCAAATAATCAAGTGTTCAGGTTTTACCAGGGGAGCAAAGAGATAAGCTGTGCCAGACCAGGAGTCCACGGCAGTGGCACCCGTCCACCGGTGCACCAAGTGACACTGCCCTGATGGCAGGCGAAACTGGTTCACCACCCTTAAGAGGATCACCTCCCCAGACACAGAGGTCAACCAAATCATTCAGATCCTAGCAATTCAACTTCCTGGGCTCCAGGAAGCCGGAACAACAGGAGCCTCAGAAAACCCAAGCTTCTTTTAATTAAGACCCCCTTAACATTTATTACTCAACAACCATTATCTAAGCACTAAATACATAGCAGGCAGTGCCCTGGGTGCTAAAAATACTGAGGGGACTCAGACAGCTGAGAGGCCAGGACCTGGCATTCCCGGGATCATCTCATTCTGCTTGGTGAACAGATGGACCAGCTTCTAAAAACCAGCTGGGTAAGAGGTTAATAAATGAAACCTAAGCTTTAACAAACACATGCATTGATATATACACGTGTATATGGTATTACTGCTCTCAATTCATTTAAATCCCCTCTATGATGATAAGTAATCTAAACAGGGCACACATATCTACTGTTTAAATCCCCCAAGATATTTCGGGTCACCATTCATTCCACCGACATTCAAATGCCTTCGATAACATCCAGTCCCTAACTGGCCTGTGTGTCCAGCCATCCCCACACAGACAGCCGCCTTGGGAGGGATGCCATCCTTCCCAGGAAGGACAACACAGAAGGAAGGTAAGGACTGTTTTTTTTTTTTTAAGATTTTATTTATTTATTTGACAGAGAGGCAGGCAGAGAGATGGGGGAAAGCAGGCTCCCCGTTGAGCAGAGAGCCCGATGCGGGGCTCGATCCCAGGACCCTGAGACCATGACCTGAGCTGAAGGCAGAGGCTTTAACCCACTGAGCCACCCAGGTGCCCCAAGGACTCTTTTTTAATCTTTGCAAATGTCAGGAAGAGAAAACTGAAAGGGGAAGTTTTCAGTGGCGACTTCGGCTGCAATTTCATTTTAGGAAAAAAACTTTCCCCCGCCCTCACCTGCCAAATGCATAGTCCTTCAGTCATTAATAGACTGAATCACAATGAACTCAACATATTTTTCTCTGCTAATTATCCTCACGGCACCCAATGTTCAGAGTAAGGAGGCACGTTTAGAATATCTCTTCACAGAGGCAGAAGTTGGGATTATGACAAGGATTTTATAGTTTGATTTTCATCTAATCTTTGATTTACAGACTCATGTTAAACCAGCTACTCTGTGGATGGGCCCAGGTGAGCCTATAATGAGATTTATCTTCATGGATTAGGCCTGACCTATAATAATCTGCTCAGGGCTCCCTATGGCTATTTCAGCACTGAGTTATGAAAATTCCTCGCTTCACTATAAACAGAACCTAGCTCAGAGGGTAATAACTAGGAGACGTATTACTCCTGGACTACAAGCACTCTTGAGACTCTGATTATAATGTCCACAGCTGAAGGCACTATTTCACAATTGAGATTACTACTTTCCAGATGAAAAAAATTCTGAACTACAGAATAATGCCTTCAGCTACATACACTGTAATCACACGCGGGAGTTCTTATATCCCAAGAGCAACACAGTTACCAACAGTTGGTATGCGAAGCTGATTTAGGGAATGGAAGGAAGAAGTTGCAGAAAGAAGCTCAGATAACCCTAACTTCCTATTTGCTTTATCCAGCGGCGGCGTAAGACTTCAACACATCCTGACAACCTTATAGACTTCACTAAAAATCTAAAAATTTAAAAGAGAAATTTTTTTTCACGTAGTAAACTAGCAAAGTTTTTTTGCCTTTTTTTTTTTAAGAAGACAATATTGATTGCTGGCCACAGTGCAGTGAGATGCACTTTCTCAATATATGAATATATAAATCTGAACAGCATTCACAGAAACAATATTTAGTAGAAGTACAGAGAACCTCCATAGTGCTCATATCTTTTGCTACAGTGATTCCACTCCAAGAAGTTACCTTAAAAACAGAGAGGTGAAGAAGAAGTTATAAAAGCCTGCTCATCACCATTATCTGCAATAGGAACAACTAAATAACCTCAAAACTAAAACTAAATAACCTAAAGGGAGAAATTTGGAGAAATCCACATAATGGATATAGGATGTAGTCTTTAAATTGAGTTACAACGGCTAAAGAGAATGCGAACTCATAGCTGTATTCTACAACTTTTGTTAAGCAATTTATCCAAGGGCATTCAAATTGTTCCTACATCAATATTTAACAGATACTCTCTCAGAGTTAACTAATTGGACTTCATCTCAGGTTTTTGTTTTTGAGCTATAAGGCTAATGAAGTATTGATATAATATTAAATGACTGCAAATAACGTCTGCATCCTAAATAAATGCTGACATTATGCCAGTGCATTCTGAATGAATTAAAAAGGAAAAATGCACTTTTGCATATGTTTAGTGTGTTTTCCCTGACTCTTCATAATGCATTTGTGCAAATGGAAAAGATGAATATTCATCAAGGCTCTTTGAATTTATTACAGTTTAAATAGTTGGGTCTTAATATTTATAGTACATCATGAAACATAATTTTTTCATTAAAAGAAATGGATACTATGTCAAAAGAGGGCCACTGAAGAAACATGAAATTATACCACTGAACCTACTATTAAAAGTAGAAAAACATTATTTGAAAGCACTTCCCCCTCCAGAAATGTTAGCTATTCTGGAAAGTATCTTCCAGTGTGTCAGGCTGGTGAATATTGAGTCAAAATGAGGAAATAAGAAATAAGCCAGTTTACCATCACACAGGAAGGACAAAAAGATTACATTATTGCTCTTAGCAGGTGATCTGAGAGGAAGGGCTCATTTCTCTCCCTTCTAATAATACCACCTCTGCTAAGCCCGACAACCCTGAGGAAACATTGTTCTGATAAACACCAGGTACATCAACACCAGCATTTCCTAGGTAACAAGCAAGGGGCAAAGGACTGCCCATGAGTTGTTCATGTGATCCTCACAATAACCTTATGAGGTTACTACAACAATTACCCCCTTCATAGATGAATAAACCAAGGCTTACACAGATAGTAAGTGCTAGAGAGTGGAGCTGACCTCTTAACCAGTTTGCTTTCCACCCCCCCCCCCCAATGCCCTTTTTCCAACTTAACCACTGTAGTTTAATTCTGGAATATAGTTTCCATAGTGAATTGGTCTCTGACTTTAAGATTAACTTCTTCATTAGCCTAAACCTAAAAAGGTTAACCACAGATCAAAAATAAGTCAACAAAAATAAACAGGAGTCCATTCTAGGGCCGTAAAATATGTATAGATAGGAAATAACATTTGTTTATGCATTCATCAAGTGTTCAATGGGCACCTACTATGGGTCAGCACTACTCTAGGCCCTGGGAAGACAGCTGGAAAACAGGAAAAACCCCTCTACTGTGATGAATTTTTCATGACAGTGGTTAATAAATACGTGATAGAGTAATAAACTAAATTGTGTGATACTGTGTGGAAGAGGATGAAGCTATGGAGAAAAGTGGGGTATATGGCCTGCAGTGCGGGGAGTAGTGTCAAGCAAGGCGGTCAAGGAAGACCTCAACCAGAAAAAAACATGATATGGGGAGGTTCACACACACCACACAGATGAAACTCACGATTAAAATCAAAGAGAAAGTTGGAGAAAAACACCATCAACTGGATTTCACTGTGTTTCTGCCATCTCTCCATGACTCCAAAGTACAAAAGAAGGGAGGATTTTACATGATGGCCACACACACTGTTTTTAAACTTTAATCATCGAGGCTTACAACCTTATTTTCCTGCAGAAAAATAAGTTACCACGGGTCCTGCTTTTGTCTCGTGAAATTTCCATCTTTCTTGCCAGAAAGCAGCATCTGTATAAATCCCCCTGCTTCTGACAACTCTGACTTCTTTGATAAACTACCCATGTGTGTGGGGAGGGACAGAAAGATGGAAGCAGCAAATGGAGAAATGAGTTTTCCTCTCTTCAGATTAATGTATATGAAGTATACATCTGACACTTCATCAGCACTCCCGGCTGGTGTCCCAGCAGGCGGATACTGGCTGAGCACGGATTCTGCCAGCTACCAGGCTACTTAGGATGAATTGGCAACATGCCATTTATCTGAAATGCCCAATGTGTCTGGGAGAGGGAGCACAACGACATTTAGCACTGCCAAGGAAAACTAGATACTTCAGGCTAGGAATTAATCTCCTCCTTGAGAAGGTAGTTAGCATTACCCTCAAGCTTGCCTATGGCATTTAAATCACTATAGGTCATGCCGTTACTAAAATTCATACCTACCAAGCCACAAGGCCTTCATTTATATCTTACTAACGTATGGATACCTCTCAGGTGGAGAGTCATACTTTTCTGAAATGTTTGTTCTTGTGTTGAACAAGAAATGCTGCTTTATCGAGTGTAATGCTGTCATGTGGACATTTTGATTCCTGTTTTCCTGGTTTTTCCACACGTGAAGACACATACTGCTTCAACTTAGTTCTTCAATGAGCCAACAGAACATTTAAGTCAACATGACCACACCACGACTGCTTACAAGCATAGTAATTGAATTTCCTTGAATGTGGACAGGGATCCTCTCTTCACTATTTTGTCACCGTATTTTTTGAGCAGCCATTGTCGAACTACACAAGATTTGGTCCATTACACGGACTTCATGGCTAATTACGAACTTAAGACACACAAAGAACAAAAACAAAGAGGTTTTAGATGGATAATCTTATTAGGCCACCCATTACAGCGCACAGAATCATATCATCACTCTCGCCTTGCAAGTAGAGTCATCTGTCACTTTGTAGGAATAATTATTCGTTCCGTCAACAATATTTATTGAATGCTTCCTACATGCAAAGAGTTGTGCCAGGAACAATGAAGAGTATCAGAGCAGACGGGAATTCTGCCCTCAAGGAGCTTGCTGTCTAGCAGGGGATATAAAGCACCAACACACAGAACTACAACAAACGAGCACCGGGATAAACACAGTCAGGAGGAAGGGTGACTTAAAGCTCTAAGATAGGGGCAACGGAGTTGAGAATAATGGCCTGGAGAGAGGGTCAGAGTGAAGCACTTTCCATGGTTCAGGGCACCACGTGACACATTACTTGTTTAGAGGGAAAAGAAAAAAAAGGAGAAGTTTTAATAAGTGGGCATTTTCATCTCTCAATCATTATTCTCTATCGCTATAGAGATAGTTATTTGTAATCAGTAAGGTAATTTAGACGTAATCCAATCGAAGGAATATGAAACAGATTAACAGTCTACAAAGGGTACCAAAAGCAGAAAAAGACATTAGCCTGAAGTGGGCGACATACTGAAATAAGTGATATGGGCCAGAAAGCTGTGCAGCTAGCAGAACAACTAGGAAATCAAGATGGCGCTCTGCCCTTCAGCTCTCCTCCAGCTACTACTACTCTTACCAGGACAGAATGGGGGGTGGGGCAGGGGGAGAAGACTTGGTCAAACAGTCTGCAAATAGTTTTCCTTCAACTATAATCAGGAAGTAATGAAGTCTATGAAAGAAAGACACGATGAGTTAAACCTTCACTGTCAAGTCAATGGTTAACTGCAGTCTGGCTTCCGTACTCAAGCTTACCCATAATATGGTACTAAGAGAAGTAGTAATACTGCTAACATTTGAGACTTGTTATGTACTAGGTACTATTTTAAGCTTGCTGCCTATGGGATTTTAGTACTTTCTTTAGTTTTGCTCTCAAGCAAACAGTATAAAAACTCACAAGACTGATAAGATAATGATTAAACAACTCTTTGGTAAGAATTTCATCGGACATATTTTGAGGAGTGCTCTTTCGTGTTTTCTATTAATAGTTCTCTTTATCTTTTTATCTTATTCTCAAGTATCTTAGGTCACCTGACATGAGTTTTACCAATGAATGAATCAATTTCTGAGTATGAGACTACCAGTATTAGATGTGATATATTCCTTTTAACAATGTTGTTTTAATCACAATCATTTACTTGGCAAGCAACATACAGGATTATTATGTGAGTGTGAAGAGTAATTCTGCAGTGACCCAAAAAGCACTTGCTTAAAAAAAAAACACTAATTGTGAGGCTTTTCCATCTTTCCTTAAAAAGTAAATGCTTTCAAGCAAGATAAGCTTTTAATAAAATTCCCCAAGAAGAAAAAGTAACATTGAACGTGGGGATGGGATGATGACAAAAGGTAACTACCATCATTTTAACTACATCTGTAAATATCTAAGTCCTAAAATTTTCAAGAGAGGAAAACGAACTTTGGTTCAAAGACCATAGTCAATTTTGAAGTCATGAAATATTCTGAAACTGTTTCAGGAGTATTCACTATCTTCACAATCTTTATTATTGTAGAGGTAGGATCGGGGGATTCCAAAGTTGATTTCCAGAGCTGCTTAACTACTTCTTTTCATCTTGCAGGTGCAGCTGAGTTGATAAAATAGGAGAAACTAAGTGATCTGCCCAAGTTTATACAGGTATCCAGTGGCAAAAGACTAGAGTCCTGACTTAAATCTTTTTGCATTATTGAATGATTCTCAAATATACAACTTATTACTAGTGCATAAAATTCTAAGGCGCCATAATGCAATAAATATTATTTGTGTCTCCATCAATAAAAGATATTTAAAAATCTATTCCCAAAACATACAACCCTACCACCAAAAATAACTTGCAGAGACATCTAGGCTGTGCCAAAGGTTGACGAAGAGAAGGAACAGGCCCAGGAGGAAACATAATTCTAGGAAGCATCGTGGTTGGAAATCAAGATCAACACTGGAAAAAGTGAACAAGGAACACAAGAGGTCAAGCTGCAAACAAATACACAAACATGGATGCCACAGGTCAACTGGTAAATGTGGAGAGAGTCCTGAGATTGGAGTAATGACCAGTTTCAATTAC
>CM052809.1:44051859-44089374 GCA_028533885.1 Nasua narica | reverse complement strand
GAAATTAACATCACAATGAGGGGTCAATGGACAGGATGGGCCTGCAGAAGGCAAGCCCTGAAAGGAAACATCACCACCCATGCCATATTCTGGCCTGGAATGCAAAATGTGAACCTCACCAAGAGGAAACATCAGACACATCAGGCACGTGTAATATGAAAAACATTCCATTCTTTAAAATTGGGAGGGGGAGGATAGTCTTTAAAAATGTCCATGTCATAATAGGCAAAGGAAGGCTGTAGAAAAACTCCAGATTAATAGAGATAAAACAGATATGACCATTAAGTACAATACATGACCGTAGACTAAATCCTATACTGGAGGAGAAATGCTACACAGGACACGACTGAGCCAACTGATAAAAATGAAATACAGAATGGAGAGTAGATAATAGGCTTGAGTCACCATAAATTAGCCAACGTTTCTCTGTTAACAAAAGGCCATCAGAGACACAGCTTACTCTCAAATAGTTGAAGCAATTATCTGAGTGTCTGTACATAGATATGTATATACACACCTATGTATGTATCTACCTCAGCATACATCCATGGAGAGAGGAAAAGCAAATTTGGCAAGAAATTAATAGCTGGATCAATGTGTTCTACATACTTTTCATATTCTTCCAAATTTTTGGTAAGTCTGACAGTATTTTCAAATAAAGTATTAAAGAAAAAAAGCTCAGAGACATTTTCATTTCTTTGGAGGGAAGAGAAGAGATAGTCAAGGTGACAGAAATGCTACAGATTAGGCTGGGGGCGTGGAGAGGAGACCTGGAAAAAATCAGCACACTCCGTGCAAAAAATGTCACATTGCTTAATGTTAAATGTGGTTAAGTTCAAACCTGTAAGTTCAAACCAATAAATTGAAAATGGTCCCTAGGGTGATGGGGAGAGAACACCACATCGATGCACCGCAGACCCCGGCAGAGGACACTCACCAGGCTGGCGGTGAGCGACGGTGCCGACTGGCCCAGGGCCTGGCTGCGCATGCGCACGAGGTTGGACGTCTCCGCGGAGGCTGGCCAGGCCTGCCCGGCCACAGGGTTTGGAAGGAGGTACCTCCCTGTTGGGGTGAAAGAGAAGACAGGATAAGTGGCAGGCAGAACATCAGCATTTCTGTGACGACGGCAGGTCCCTTCTTGGCCATCCTTCTATACTGCTTCTGTCATACTTTTTGTATTTATTCATCTCAACCAGAGGAATGTTGTTTTAATTAAGACAAGGGATCCAGTCCCAAGTTCTGACCCTGATTTCCCACAAAAACCCAAGAAAACCTCTCCAGCTCCAGCACGGGCAGCTTTCATCAAGGGCAGGATACACTATCTTGTGACCCCTGCCTTTCCTACAGGAGCTTGCAGAGCATACACATAAACCCACAGAGCACCCTCAGCATCACAGAAGTAAGCCTGCACTCACAAATGGACTTTTTAAATATCTAATATGAAAAATGACCTCAAGATCAACGAGAAAAGAGTTGATAGAGTAGAGCTCATGACCAAAAAAGTGAAGAACTAGAATTCTCTCAAGGTGAAATGGGGCTGGTGCCTCATTCTCGAAGCTTGCCTCTCTGAAGAAGTGGTGGTCATCCAACCAGGCCCACAGGACACACATGGTATCCATTCGCATACATCAGGACATCACTGTCGGACTAAGTTCACCGAGCAACTTACATTGACACTGAAATCTAATATATCTGCATGCCTTTAACAGGAAACAGGTGAACCAATTCACATTACCTTACTTCCTCAGCACAAGGTCTGAACTAGTTACCAACGCACAGAAAATAAGGTTCCTTGACTTCAGGGAGTTGGGATGGACGTGAATATTCATGCAGTAACGGAGTGCAGCGGAAGTAGAAAATATGTTTGATTTTTCTGTGTTTCACACGAATACTAGCACAATGACTGGTCACAGTAAGTGCTCATTAAGTATCCCATGAATGATTAAAGAACATGTGGGAGCTTCTTTCCCCAAAAAACACACTGGCAAAGAGAAAAGATGGCAGGCAACCCACAGAACCTCATTCAAGGTGGGGAGGGGGTTCCAGCCAGGTACCTCTCAGAAACACGAGGGACTGCAGCACACGTGGCTGGGTGCCGTGTAGTAGAAGCAACATCTGGATTTTCCCCAGCAGACCTGTTCTTTGTAAAAGAGCCGCACTCTCTTACTTCAGGCAGCAAGCATATCCCACTGTTTAGTAACTGTTGCCACAGCTTAACTGATTTACTAGCAATGACCATGGTAACCACTGGCACTATCAAAGTACAGGAGTGAGGTACAGCTTCCACCACTGTCCACGTGAAAAGGTCTAATGCTTTCATCCCAGTGCTCTCAGAAGTTTATATTTTAATTGCAAAGCAAACAATTTCTTATTTTGCCACATTGTTCTTTTGCTATATCATAGAGTCAAAGCACAGACTCTACAGAAAACGAGATTTGCTTTTGCGATCTTCATCTTGCCTTGGTGACAAAGAGGGGAGGAAGTTAGCCAACCTTTCCCCGCCATGGTTTTTCCACCTCTAAAATGGGGAGAATGGGACTGTGTAAATTGAGAGGGGATTAAAGAATTTTCTAAGTAAAGCACCAAGTAAATGTTAGCTCCTTAGCCCTAAGAGTAGTAAAAATGGTATCATATCTTTTTCACTTGGGTTTGGTTCCTTTTCATTTATAAGCAGGAAGTGTAAACATACATATAAAGGGAAAAAAGTCACCTACAATCACACCAGGGAAAACCACTATCAACATTTCAGTGATTTTCTACCAAGCTTTCTCTCCGTTACCTCTACTTTCTTGCAAAAATGGAATCATGCTGATTTTTGTTACCTGCTCTCCCCAACCCCACATAATAGATGATGACCTTTTCCAAACAAATACATATAGGAAATGCCAATTAATTGAAGCATTAACTCTATCACTGAAAATTCAAATATAATTACCCTCTATGATTCTGGTCACCACCTCAAAAACATTCAGCTCTATTTTTATGCAGGAAAGGTCACAGAACTGGAAGTCCAGAATTTTTTTTTTCCTTGCCTTATTTTAAAACATGAACTAAAAGCTGGACTAAGAGGACCTTTGGGCAATCCACCCCCTTTAGATACAAAAGCAGGACATTAATAAAGAAGGACAGGAAAATTATAGACTGCATTTAAGAAAACTAAAATCAGTATTACATGAATAAATGATTTAACATAGAAGTAACTATCTTTGAAGGATATCATTTGTAAAAATATGCCAAACTCCAGTGATCAGAATCCATAGATTTTTTTCTTCTGATGTCTTCTATTTCATTTCCTCTATTTTATGTTTTATATTTTCTTTGTTCATATTTCAGAAAGAAGCCTGAGAGAAGGTACAGAGGCTATGTGATGTAACAGTTTACATCATGCAGAAAATTTACTTTTCTGCCCCAGAAATCTTCATTTTAAAGAAAACCAAGGGTAGATAAAAAAACAGCTGAAGAATTTAATGCAGCAATGGAAAAATTTAGAAGGCAAACATTTCAGTTAACTGAATAACTTTATATATCAGTCCTTTTTTTTCTTTTAGTAGAAAGTAATTGTTAGACTATCTCCCTATAACCCTCCCTGAGGTGAATAAATAGGTATCTATTTCTTTATCCCTACTATCAGGTACAGTACCTGGCCCTTAGTAAGGGCTCAATAAATGTGGCAATGGACACTCCCTTTGTGCCAGGGGGACAGAAGAATGGAAACAGGGACAGTTCTCGAATAAATCCCCACTGCAGGAAATTCATACGCTAGGATCCTTGCTCAGGGAATCCCGCCCCGCCTCAGAGGGGATGTCAGAGTCACAACAATCACTGGGGGGGTGGGGGGGGCACAAGCAGCAGAACCACCTCCCTCCGAAGCACACTTTGAACACTTCAGTGTCATTAGCTCTCACAGGGCCCTCGAAAGCAAGTGGAGACCATGGCTAACAGGGCCCCTGTGTGTCCTCTCCTCCAAAGTCACCTCGTACATTTTATGTGCTACTGTACCAGGTCTAAGTCTCATCTTGGCAGCAAGACCTGACATGTGCCTTATCAAAGGAAAACCAAGTGCGACACTAAAGTGGTAAGGATAGATTTTATTCAGTAGTAACGACTGCAACAGGAAAAAGGAGTCCAGTGTGAGCTGGAAGGTGAACTCACCTACAATTTGGACACAGTCACTGAGTGTTTTAGTAAGAGAATGAGAAAGTAGGGCAGGGAGCCAGTGGGGACTCAGTCGAGTCGGGGGAATGAAAAATGACATAGGGTCCGGCAGTGTAACTACGACCAGGCCAACTCTGTCTGCCAGCAATGATCACCAAATTCAGACTCTACCCCTGCACAGAGCCTGAGAGAAAGAGACCCGAGCTGTTGGCCCCAACAGAAAAAAATTTTGACGGCCCCAAGTTTTCTCAGGCAGGCGCTTTAGGAAAACAAGGGTCATGCTAAGAAGGTTGCCTTGAGCTGTTAGAACCTAAGCTAGTGTCTGTTTGTGACTTTACTGACCAAGTCTGAGGCCTGGTTGAGAAGGAGGACTCAGAGGAACCTGGCTAGAGTTTGGTCAAGGAGAGACTCTCCATCAGGCTTCCATTCTTTTATTATGTCACCGGACTCTAATCCAAAGGAGCCATTTTGATGTTCCATAATTGGTCAGTTCTGCAATTCAGTTTGAACGAAGTTTTTCCACTTAGTCCATATAGTGATCTCACACAGTCTTCAAACCCAAGAGGATAGAAAACAGTCACAGTTGCCAGTTCTGTTATGGTTGACTCCACCACCTAACTGCTGAGTGCCAACTCTGACTCCCAGAAGTGATTCCATCACGTATTCGTAAACTCCCCCCAAGTCTCAGTTTCCTCGGCTGTGCAATAGGGGCAACCTTACGGGGTGTTCCTAAAACCCAAAAAGAAAAAAACATCACACACTGGACATTCAATAACAACAACTTAAAAAAGTAAGAAACACAAAAAGCTTTCCATGACACTATATATGAAAAGGGGAGCAAGAAATAAACTTTCGTTAAGCCACTGGAAAAATTAAAATAGGAAACACACACATATACAATGAAATATTTATTATCCTGTCAGTGGTTAAATTTTAGATGTCATTATTCTCGCATGAGTCTTATCCTTAGGAACCACGTGAATGTTATAAATTGAATGGTCTGTTAGTACAACACATGGGAGATTTTTATTCCTGCCTAGACCCCCATTAGTGTTAATAGAGAAAAGAGGACAACAGATGGATTTAAGGCAGTCATTAGAAGGCACTAACATCGCGCCATACTTGGTAGTGACTACATCGAACTTTATATAAATTCGCTTTCTGATGACTACCAAGAGCCTCTAAAAAGTGTGTTGCTGTTGTATTCATGCATCATTTGCTGCCTACAATTTAAGAAAATTAGCATCTGTCAACTGCATTATTCAGCTGCACAGGGTGGAAATTAATGGATAATACCATTCTTAATTTCTTGTACGAGAGGTGAGCTTGCCTACCAATCTGGCTGCTTTATTTTAATACCAAATTGAGCTTGCTGTTACAAGTGGAACTGTGATCAGCTCTGTGCTCTTTGGAAACACATTTATAAAATTCTGATATGTTTATTATAGCATTTATTACATATCTTCTACTGACATAACTAGAAATTTAGAGTCAATAAATAGAGGTCCATATTAAAGCTGAAATCAGTTTGCCAGGTTGATGTAAGAACTTGTCGGGCTTCCATTACGGAGGTATGAGTTACTTGAATGGGCTTTTTATATTGGCTATTGTTACCATTTTGGTCCCGGGGCCTCTACCTAACAGAGTGGAAGATATGCAGCCTTTTAAGATTATGTATTGAAATAAGTAGATTACTGAGCTTAGACCCAGGCTGCACCTTGGTTCTATGAAGGGTACATATGGTCTCTTTAGTGGGGTGTTTTCTCCTTTGTTTCCATCCTGAATCCCAAGAAACAAGAAGACCTCCATAAATGCAAGCTTTCAAAAATGAAATACATGCTTTCAAAGCTCCCCAAAGCATGAAGGATCCCTCTGAAGTAGGAAAATACTAGGTCAGCAATAATTTTAGCAGAATGGCTATATAAAGAATTAAATATAGCCTCTGGAGAACTACTTTATCAACAGGGAATAATGGTACCTGACTAGATTTAAAAGCTTCCAGTAAAAAAGTTCCTTATCACCTGAAGTACAACCTAGATTTAGCAGTCAGTCCACAGTCTTACGTTTTGGGTGATTTCTCTTGGACTACAAACAAGCCATCCAAGGGAAAATAAGATCTAGTAACGACTAACAAAGCTGTCTTTGGATACGGCTTCTGGTGCTCAGTTATACATAAAACTCTGGAAAAGTTTGTTTATCCCTCTCAGGCACCAACCAGGAACAAAAGGAAGTTGAGGGAGCCACTGTGTTGCTCTCAAGGGTTTTGGCGAGGCGGGGCTCAATCCCACCTTTGGGTATAGAGAAAAGAACTAAAAGCAGGGACCTTAATAGATATGTGGACATCCAAGTTCACAGTGGTATTATTCACAAGAGCCAAAAGTTAGAAACAAACCGAACAAACACTGGGAGATGAGTCGAAGAGATGTTGTACATACACACAATGGAGTACGATTCAGCCTTAAAAAGGAATGAAATTCTGACACACACCACAACATGGATGAACCTCCAAGACATGCTTACTAAAACAAGCCAGACAAGGAAGGACAAATATTGTATGACTCCATTTACAAGAGGTTCCCGTAATGGTCAATTTCACCGAGACAGAAAGTATAAGCATGGATACGGGGGGCTGCGGAGAGAAGGGAGGAGACCTACTGTTTAGGGGGTACCGGGTTTCTGTTTGGAGATGACTAAGTTCTAGAGATGGATGGCAGTAACAGTCACACAACAGTGTAAATGTACTTAATGCTGCTGACTTGGACACTTAAAAATGGCTAAAATGGTGAATTTTATTACGTATATCTTATACACACACACACACACACACACACACACACACACACACACACACCCCTTCACTCACTCAGTTAAAACTATGCACCTTCCTGAGAAAAAATTAAGTCTTACTTAGTTTTACTGTCTAGGAGGCATCTACATTAAACTACATCAGCACCTGCTCTTGCAAATTATACTCAAATAGCCTGAGCCCTTTGAATCATTTACAAGTCAGAGGAACTGAGTTTTTCTGAGAGGACTCCTGAATTTAGAAATGGAGAAAGGTTAAAGGCCAGGAGAAGTCACTGGCTAAAGCCAGAGAGAACGCATGAGTCAGCAGCTGCTGTCCTCAAGTCCACTCCATCATCCTCAAGATGTTCTTCTCTGCTCCACTGCTCACTCCTAAACATTGGTTTCCTCATCATAGTGACTGTCATCCTCCCAGCAATTAGAGCCTCCCTTTATTCATCTTCAGCTGCTACTACAACACAGAGGCATGGTTCCTTCCATCTTCCCTCTCACATGGGTGACTGACTTCCAATTTCTTGTCCCACTGCAAAAGAATAACTATACCTAGACAGCCTCGGCAGTACTGCTAAATCATTCTTCTTAATGGCACAAGTAAATATAATTTGAGAACCCAACAGACCTGTGACCAGAGAGCGAAGTTCACTGACTCCTATACCAAGCTGCTATTCTCGCCTTAGAAGGGGGGAAAAAAAAAAGGGAGGGGGGTGTTTTTACTTGCACAAGGCAAGTCCAAAGTATAGCCTTGACCCGAAGTCCTTAAAGACATCACTGCCTCCTATACAGGGATCTCTGATTGGCAGGGGAACTGAACGCTGAATGGAGAGAGTGCACATGCCTTCTGTGACTCTGGTTGTCAAAGCATGGGATGCCATCTGGACACCAAGGCCTGAACCCAACTAATAGCATGATGCAGCTGTCTCCAAACCTTGGTTCCACTGCAAGACTCAAATCCAATGGAGATGCCCCATCTCGCTATGTGGAATACTATCATCAGCATTCTATATTTAACAAAGGATGGCGAGGCAATGATATGAACCACAAGGGCCTGGTGAGAAAGTTTACAAAACACTTTAGAAGGAAGCTTGCAGGGCGCCTGGGTGGCTCAGGTGGTTGAGCGACTGCCTTCGGCTCAGGTCATGATCCTTGAGTTCCGGGATCGAGTCCCACATCGGGCTCCCAGCTCCACGGGGAGTCTGATTCTTCCTCTGACCTTCTCTCCTCTCATGCTCTCTCTCACTTTCTCTTTCTCTCAAATAAATAAAATAAAATCTTTAAAAAAAAAAAAAAAAGAAGGAAGCGTGCAGCAAGCAGAGCAGGCAGCAGAAATTAAGAGTGCAGTGAGCCCACACTGGGTACATGACAGGTTTTGGGGAGTCGCACAAGGCCAGTTTGTGCCATGAGAGCGCTAGGGCCTGTGGAAAAGTAACAGCATACTCACGTCTACAATTCAGAAGTCAAAGCCTTTGGACAAACCATTTCTGGCTGCCACGACCACTACCAACTACAGCTGAAGTTTATAAGTAACTTTAGTTGTGGGCAATACAGTAACATGATTTAAAGGTACTCGCTTCCCCCTCAATCACAGACAGCCACCATGTTGCCCTTGGCATTTTACGATAAACGGGGAAAAATGCCAGCACACTGTACGTTTTTAAATGGTTCAACCTGAATCCGTACTTAGCCATATATTTGTTCTTTTTCCTTTCTTTTGTTTTCCCTTAAATTGCTCTTTAGAAGGAAGTATTTCTTCTCATCCACCAAGATGACCACTCTCCAACTCTAATATGGGAAGATGTCAGGATCAAATGAAATAATACATGAGACAGAGCTTGGAAAACTGCAGTGTTCCTATTAGTACAAGTACTCACCCCACCCAGCAAATTCTCCTGCTCTGCAGTGAGACCCAGCCCTAGCCTGCAAATCCCTGTGGCACCTCCATCCCCAAAATGTCCCCATTCAGATGATGATTATCTGAGTTTAAAATTCTTACCAAAAAATACATGATGCTTTTGCCCTAAGCGCTAGCTGTATAGACCAAAGGCTAATGGGACAACTTAAAATTGATTTCTAAACAAGTATTAAACAGAGCCTACTCTAATGAGACCGCGGTCACAAGAATCTGATGGCAAGTGGCATGGCTTGGAATGGCTGTCTGCGTGAGGGCACCCAGGAGCTCAGTGGTGGCTGTGTCTAGGCAACGCTGGGCATAGGTCAGAGTTAACATCTGCAATCTGGCCTCCCTCCATCCACGTATTGAAATATAATTCAGCAGAATGAATTGCTAGACATGCCTAAACCCCCTGGGAAATGACAGATATTGATGAATGCTGTTGGGAAGATATATGGAAGGAAACAGCAAATAAATAGAACCATTTTTTCTCAGAGTCAGTTTGCGGATATGTGGGGCAGCTGTTAAACCACTTGTCAAGCTTGCCGTTCTCCCTTCCTCTTGCTCCTTCCTCTTCCACATCTGCCTCCAGACCTTTCTAAAACCCCTGAGAAGACCAGAATCTTGCACGCTTCAAAACACCAACCAACTAGGAATCGACCCCACCTCCTCCGTCACACTCTGACTTCCCAACCCAGTAAGTATGTCCAATTCTTTCCAAAATATCTTTCCATCTAAACAAGTTCACTGCCCTCCTCTGGAGCCTGGAAATAGGTTCCATGTTTAAACTCAGGAAAGTGTTGAATTCCAGTCCATAACCATTTGGCCCCAGTCATGAGGCTGGAATCCAAGACTCACAGCCTATGACCGTGTGGTAGCTTCGTGGCCTTGGTCTGACTTCTTAACTCTCCTACACCCCAGTTTCCAGCATGTGTTACGGAGAATGGAGATGATGGAGCAAACCCATACTGTGGCTGTGAGGACTAACCGAGAACCTCTCAGACCAACTGGCAAAGAGAAGTTCGGGATAAACAATGACTTATCCCCTCTTCTTTCCAGTGCAGAACACCCCTTCCCACCAGGGGCACTCCTCCTCGGCATCGTCCTCAGAGAGGATCAAATTCTCTCCAGCACAGGGCACTTCAGGAAGAGCTGGTTCTCATTCCTTCATCAAGTGAACTCAGGAGCACAGAGCGAGAAACCAGACATAGGTTTGCATCCTGGTTTCCCCATTTAGTAGCTAGAGAACTCTAGATACATTACTTTTCCTCTCTGAGCTCTCTTTTCAGATCTCTAGTGAGGATGGCAGTAAGTAACACATGTCAAATGTCCAGCACAGTGTGGAACACACAATTTGTGTTCAGCGGTGGTTTAGGTCCCACTCCAGGATACTTTACCCAATTTGGCATCATGGGCATTGAACCCATACCCCAAGGCACTGCTATCCCTCCCTTTCCCTATCACACCACCTGTTTCTATGTGGTTTCATGCATAGAGTCCCATTTATTGTCATACACCCCATGCTCTCTCCATTGTCAACTGTCACCTGGGACTGAACCTCATATGTGTTTGCAGCCTTATGTCACATCCCCGACACCAAAGCTACCATATTTTTACATGATCACATGCCTAATGTCTGTGTATAGTAATTCTCTATTCCATCTCTCATTCATAGCTCTACCAGGGTTCATATTTTTCCATTACTGTGTGGTTCCACATTGCCTAGAAAAATACTCAAATTTGGTTCAATCATTAGCTCTGTAACAATAATGGCAAAGACTCAGCAGCCTCACTGGTCACTTTTCTTGGTTTTGACTTTCACTTCTAAACTCATCTCCAAAGAAGTCCGACACCTCCACGAAATACTGTATCCTTTCAAAGTAAGCTGAATGGCCTTAAAATACTAGATGACAATTTGTACTTACCATCTTGCTTTGGGAGAAATTACAAAGCCTACACAATTACATTCTTTTGCACACTAGGATGCTTTGATTGACACACCCCAATGTCCCTGGCCACCCTGGGATGCTAAACATTTCTGACAACTGGCCTACATCTAAACACTTATGACAGAGGCCAAGGAGGAGCTAGCCATCAGGAGCTTTACAAGAGAAACAAAAAGAACAAAGGCAGTCACAAGGGGATAAAACAAACTCTGTCACAATCCAAGCAGAAATTTCAAGACAAGTCTGAATTTCCCAATAAGTTCTGTTTACCCAAGGAAACTTTTATATACATAATCTAAGTCACCTAACAATGTACTTCCACATACATTTATTTGCAACAGCTTCTAGTTCCAACCTGACATCTATTCCAAACAGATTTCCAATTCTTCCTCCTCAATAACCATGTCTATATTTTCTGAAGAAACTAGTAATTCTGTTTTCGGAGATGTTTGTTGATAGTGGTTAACGAGTAAGCAAAAAAAATCTAGAACACAACTGTGAAATGATTCTTCAAAAAATACCATATAGTAGATGTTCTCCAGGTACATCAACAGATGATTCCAAAAGGTAGTTTGTTAAAAGCCCCATTTCCGGGGACAGAGACCTCCACTAGGGAGTGCATAGCCTGCTCTCTTGCCTCTCTTAGTAGTAAAGTTAATGTCCCTCCTACCTGGTTTAAAAGCAACAAAATCTAAGGAACGGTGTTATCCAAACTGCAATCAATACCTTGAATTATGCTCCAACAAATCACCAAGTGCTTTCCAAAACCCAACACAACACTGCCCTTGTTTTCGAGAAGAGAAAAATCAAAGCCAAGATCATCCTCCTGATTGCCTTAGCATTGCTTAGAAATTAATGAGAGGCATAGGGTCGGAATTCACTCCCCATTTCTGGTCTATTCCTTAGTCATTGAGTTCTTCTGAAAGCTTAGAGGGCAGTAAGCAGCCTTGAACTCCAGGGTCAGTTCTTCGTGATTTGAAGTAACAGTATCACTAGACTACTCAGCATTCCTTTTTAAAGAATTCAGCCATGATTATGGAGAAATCAGTGTGCTCGTTGCTGAGGTAGAGGAAGGTAGCCATTTGGTTATCCCAGTCACCCTCCAAATAACCACCTCTCGAGACTGACAGTCTGATCATTTTCTTCTAACAGTTCCATTAAATACATTTCATCTCCCATGACATGAATCCACACAGGGGACTATGATTGTTGAAAGCATGGCAACAGGGTTGTATACGGCCTTGCATATATCAAAGAGGATATCATGTACCAGATCTGCTTGGTAGTCCACAAAGATGGGCCTGTCTCTGAATTGACTGACCAACCAGAGGGTCAAAGAAAACATAAGAAAAAGGATATTGTACTAATATCTATATGTGTAAGGCCTCTAAAAACTCTTGTCTTTCTCACCATGCGTGTTTCTATGAGACAATAGGTCTGAGAAGGCCTAGGTACAAAACCATTCCAGTTTGTACTGAAAGACGTGGCAAATAAAATATAAGATGCCGAAATACATTTGAATTCCAATAAATCTGAATACATAAGTCTCAAATTTTATATTGGATGTAAGTATATTAAATATATTATTAGTTGTTTATCTGGTATGATTAATTGGGTGTCATGCATTTTATCTGGTGATCCTACTTCCTGAGCACTTAATATGTGCACTGCAGGAAACTTTGTTTTGAGGATACAAGGAAAAGTTCCTGGAGGAATTTATCAGCTAGTAAAAGGGATGATAGGTATACCAGTAATAGAAAATGTAAAGTGACTCATCTTCTAAGAAGAGAGCAATGTAAGCAATGGAAGGGGAAGGAGACAGTTCAAATAGGGCTGCTGAAGAATCAACAAGTGATATATGAAGAGGCATTTGGAATGGAATTTGAATGTCGTAAAAGATTGTGAGTTTCACTTCCCTGTTTTGTACACCTAAGTAGGCATTGCATCGCTTTGAGGTTGTTTTGTTGTTTTTTTTAAGATTTCATTTATTTATTTGAGAGAGAGAGAGCGAGAGAAAGCACAAGCAGGGGGAGGGTCAGAGGAAGAAGCAGACTCCCTGCTGAGCATGGACACCCCCCCCCCACCTCGGGGCTCGATCTCAAGTCCCTAGGAACGTGGCCTGACCTGAAGGCAGATGCTTAACAACGGAGCCACCCAGGTGCCCCTTATTGCTATGAATCTGTATCTGGGATGTATCATTTTCCCTTTTTTTTTTAATTTTTATTATTTATATATGGCGCTGCCACCAAAACCTAGTGTAATGGAGCCCAGCAGAACAAGGAAATGCTTTTGCACTGACATTCCTGGAAATCAAGGCAAGCACAGTGGGTGACCCAACTCTCACTACTTACCTTTGTAACTACTAACCCAACTCTCACTACTCACTACTTAAATTTGAAACAATTCAAATTTATCAGACTAATTTAACCTGTTTTCCTTGTTCTGAGTCCAGAGAAATTGCTTCAAAGTTCTTAAAGAAAAGGGCATTGACAAACATAATTGTTCCCATCCTCCAGAGTGATGTAAAGCAAAACTAGAGGCACATCCTACATCACGGACACTAAGTAACAACTGAGGGCACACAGCCGTGTGCGCATGCATTCATGTCAGCACATACTGCATTACAGGTCCGGTACTTTACACACATCCATGACTCTCTTTCCCAGGGACTTGGATGCTGGGAACTCCGCCGCCTCATGCAAGATCCTTCAAGCCTAATTTGGTTCAGGGTTCATCATTTAAGGTGGGAAGGACTCCACCTGTGTTCTTGTTCAGAAAAAGGGAACCAGACATTTCCATAATACTGTACTTTCTGGTTAAAAAGTTTCACCTGCAGCAGTGAACAAGTTAGCAATGGGTTAAAAGCAAAGCAGCGACCGACCCTCCAGCTCTCCCTTCTGGCCCTGGCCTGACGCAGAGCACCTGACTCGGTCAGAGAACAGAGAAACTATCTGGCCAGGCAGACACAGGAAAATAAATGTGGCTCTGACAATATGCGTTGATTAAGTACTTGAATGACAATGTAACATGACAATGACAAATGCAGGCTACCACCACCGGAGTCGTTAATATAGCAGAAACACTAATTTTTATAAATCTTTAAACCTCCCGGTTGGTGGCATTTGCATTTCTTTGCCTACTCTTCCCACTGCAGAGTTGACATCAAGTCAGCTTCATTTTCCGTTTCTACCCAGGAAGTTAAGAAAAAGGTCTACATTCTTGATCTCTGATTAGCCACTGAAAATGAGGTTTGAACAAGAGATGGATGGCCTGGGGCCCTCGGTTTCAGAGGCCGATGACAGGACATCACTGGAACGCTCCTCCAGAGGAGACAGTGGGTTTCCGCACTCAACAATGGAGCAAGTATTTATGTGAGAAGGGAGAAAATGAAGGGAAATCAGTCTCTGCAAAGACATCCCCTCCTCATCTTGGTAGATAAAATTATTTACTACTCAAGCTCAAAGGGACTGTGAGACTGTCTGATCCAATCCACTCATTTTCTAGATGATTAAATTAAGAACCAGAAACCAAGACATGCCTCACTTACAGCTGTACTTCTGACTAGAATCTGGAAGTCTGATCCCCATTTCATGATTCCTACCACATCCTGTAACAGCAGTGTATAGTATATCAAGACGCTAACTCCCCCAGCCAAGTCACTAGCTTTCCATCTTTAAACCTGATGCAGTGTAATACATGTATCCCATTCTCTTCCTGACACACGTCTCCCCTGATGGTGACTGCATCACACCCAACAACCAAGCCTGCGTTATTCAGAGGGTCCCAGCACCTTGCACACACCTCTGGACAGCTGCACTATGGTTTCACCGTACGAGTTAAGAAAACATCCCTGGGAGAGCCGCTGACCCACACCCAGCTGCATACAGGCACTCTAGCATGGCAAGAAATCTCCCTGGCCTTCCCCAACCTTCTCGCCCCCTCCCCAGTAGTTCCAGGAGGGCCCTGTGTGGGATTTAACATGCAACACTGATTTTCTATTATTTCGATTTGTATGTCATGTTCTTAACCATAATATAACCAATCCAACTTTTGTGGCTTCCTCACATATACATACAGTGAAGCGTCGCAGGGACTTGAAACCATTTCATCTTCAATAGAGGATACACATAAGGAACTGAGAGGATAAGCTTGGGATCTGCACACTTTTCAGAATCTGAAAGTAGACAACTCATAAAGGACAGGAAAACCATGTCCTGCCATGCAGGCCTCAGTCTACTCTACTGGAACAAAACAAAATTTCAGGGATGTACACAAATATAAAACCAGTGGAGAGAAAAACAAAAAAGAACATGATTGTGCTCATTCAAAAAAATCAACCCCTTGATAAAAATGCTCCCAGCTCTCCTGAAATCAACTTTCTATTCTAAAGTGAATTTGAAGAACAAACTACTTGAATCTTTGATATATGGATTCAATAAATTCAGTTTTCTCCCAAGAAGAACCAAAGTCCATTATTCATAGAACCACTCTAGAACACAAGAAATATGGGGGAGACATTAAGAGAGCAAGAGAGAGATTGGAAGGGGGAAGGAGGAAGTCTAGTGCTTTGTGGCTCATAATGATCATCTACCTTTCATTTGTTTCTATAGTTTCTTCCTTAGCTTGATACAGAGAGCCTCCTTATCTATTTAGACACACACAACTTTTAAAATAACACCAGCAAAAACTTCGAAAGACACTCTTCCTTGGTATACTTTAAGTTCAGGTACAACATTTGATCTGCTACACCCACCATACCCAGGACAAGGTCAAGCAGGCGAACTTACTTTGCAAGTGAGAATGGTTCGGTTCTAGTATTCCGCTGATTTTCCTACCCTAGCAACCTTCAAATTCTAAGTCAACAATGATTAAAAGCTCAAGTTACTTTTTGCTCTGCAGAAGGCAAAGCTTTCTTAAGCTTTTTAACCTCAAAAAGCTTAAGAGAACCGGAGTCTTCTATCAATAACATCTTAATTACTAGTCAGAACTAATTTTTAAGTCCTTCGAACTCAATCTGGTATGAAACCCATCAAATGGCCTTCTGATGAGCCAGTTTTGCTGACACAGCATGGCTCCCAGAACTCTCTGGAGGTCACAATCCTTCAAAGTTAACAGCCTTGCCTCTCATCTGGCTCCTGGTATCAGAAAACTGCATTGAATTCTTCAAGCCCTCATGGAGACTCATCCTTTAATTAATTCTCCCAGCATGCCTGACATCATCACCTCTTGGGAAGACTCCATGGTACCGAAGAACCAGAAACTGGAGTTTCAAGTAGGTCTCTGCAGCCTGGTTCGAAACAAGGTGGCCGCATGGTGGTTCTTAAGCAGCCAGGAACCAGGGGCCTGGGAACCATCCGATGATCACCCTGTTAGGGGGAAGCCGTGACTCCTTGGTAGGCCATCTGCGTGGGAGATGAGCCACGGCAGAAGGTTCCCTGACAGAGAGCCACTGGGAGGCAGCATCTGCCAAGGGAACCGGCCAACAGCTGCAGGCCCCATTAAGTCGAAGTCCCTGGAGGTTTCCCTACTCTAACGAGGAGAAATCATACACAAAAATACACCACAAGAGTCATCTCCTAATTAGAGCACCTAGATACCAACAAAATATCCAGCCATAAATGGACATGGGAGCGGTGAAGACAGCAGTGGTTTCAAAGGCTACTTAAAAGCCAGCACTCTCAATCAGGAAGAAGAAGAAAACTGAGTTGCCTCTTAATTGCCTAGCAATCCAGAAGAAGGGGTAGACATCTCAGTTTCATCAACTATTGTTGATGAACTACACAATTTTATTATAAGTTCTAAAACAAAACAGTAAACCTAAAACAATGCTTGCTCCCAGTTATATACCTTCATCCTGGAGATTTTTTAAATATTGACAAATAGCAAGACAAACAGAAATAGGAGGCTTTTAAACCAGTACAACCTAAAGTGGGAATTATCTGTGGATCTGGGGTTTTCTCCCTGATGGCCAAGAGCCAAGAACCCAAACTGAGAGCATCACAAGAGAGCACCATTTACAGCAACTGTAAATGTCTTTGCCCTTTAAGAGTTTCAAATTTTGCCAGATTTCAAAATATTAACATTTGACATCCTTCAGAGCCTGGTTAAGTCCAACTCAGTCCCCCCCATGCTTAGTCCCCAACACAACCACACGCCCAGGTCCCCACCTCCAATCCTCCTTCCAAGCTCCCATGGGCTTTGGCTCCACTACTGAGCAATTCCACTAAAGGCACCAGAACTCTAATCATTCTTTTTCTTTTTCTTTTTTTTTTTTTAAGATTTTTTATTTGTTTATTTGACAGAGAGACAGACAGCGAGAGAGAGAACACAAGCAGGGGGAATGGGAGAGGGAGAAGCAGGCTTCGCACCCAGCAAGGAGCCTAATGTGGGGCTCAATCTCAGGACCCTGGGATCATGACCTGAGCCGAAGGCAGACGCTTACTGACTAAGCCATCCAGGCACCCCCAGAACTCTACTCATTCTTACACAGCTTGGCTCCACTCTCCCCACCATTGTCTTAAATGACCCTCAGCCAGGCCTCTCTGCTATGTTCTATGAAAATACTATTCCTGGTATACCCATTTCCATGCTGTCTTAACCTTTTCCTCAAACAGGAAGATAGCCTTCACTTTTGATTCATGACCTCAGACCTTACATCCGTTGTCAATGCTTCCAAGCAATTCTATTACATTTATAGCTCTCCTCCTGTTCTCCAAGAACTTATGACTTTCTTCTCTACCCCACGCCCATATAAACTTCCTGATCACTATCCAGGGGTCTCCTAATGCATTGACAAAAGTGAAGCCACCAAATCTATTCAACTACCTACTTTTTATTAAGCAAATTTATTGAAAACGATAAAGAAAGGAGACATTCAAACATGAAACCTCTTACTCTCGAGATACATATAGATTCATATGTAGTAGGAAGAAACAATACACAGAGATCCCAGGTAGAACTACCCAGTCTTCATCAGTGGTAACACCTTGTAAGACTACAGTATACTATAATCATCAGAATGACACCAACACTGTCAAGATCTAGAACATGTGCATCACCAGAGGATTCCTCCTATCGCCCATTTATAGTCACACTTACTTCCCTCCCACCTCCCTCTCCTTAAGCCCTGGCAACCACTCACCAGTTCTCGACTACTACAACGGTGTCATTTCAAGAATGACATACACAAATGGAATCAAACAGCATGCTTTTTTATGCAGTCTGATTCCCTGCGATTCACCCAGGCTGTCATCCCCATCAACAGTTCATTCCTTTTTATTGCTGAATAGTAGTCCACGATATAGATGTACCTAGACTCCCAGCTTTTGCATTCTTTTGTTCCTCCTTCCTCCTATTTCAAGGGAGGAAGTGCCCCTTCTCCCATAAAAACATCAACCTTCTCACATGTGCTGCAGATATGTTGCTGGGTTCCTCCCATAGCACTTCCCCTTGGCTATCATCTCTTTCTTCGGTAGCCCACTGACACCTAACAAACATGTTCACATGGACCCACACTCAGAGGTAGAGGTCTCCTCTGGCCACTCATACCTTTTCAGCTCCCACCCACATCTCTAGTCCCACTCCCAGCACCGCTTCTCAAAAGAGCTATCTACACTCAACTATCAACCAGTTAGCTACCTCTCATAACTTTAGCATTACCTCTTAACTCACTCTATTCTAGCTTCTTTCCACACCTCCCTACTCTCCCCAAGGTAACCAGTGACCTACTGTTGAATCGAAAGACAATGTCTTATCATCATCTTCCTCTCTCAGATGAGCCAATCCTTTCCTTTCCAAAATACACTTCTCTCCCTTTCTGGGATTCCACAGTCTTATCTGACATACCCAGTCGGTAAGTCTTACAAGGTATTCAAACTTAACATACTGAAAACTGAATTCATCCCATTTTCGTTACTAAAACCTACTGCTCTCTCAGGCCAAGCGCCATGTTGCCCGTGCCTCTTGTGTAGTTGTATACAGAGGCAATGGTACAGGAAGGGCCATGCTAGTGCCCCCCACAGTGGCACCAGGCTGACGTTTGGCTGTGACCAAGTGAAAGAAGCTTGACAGCAAGAATGTGAATGGACAACAAGAATGTGTCTCTTCCAGGCTGGGACTTTTAAGAAGTTGGAAAGCTCTCGCCTCTGTTTTTCCACTTCTCTCACCTGGAAGCATAGCATCTTATGGCCACAGGAAGAATAAAGCTAGAAAATGGAGGGGGTATGGGTACCTGACTCAGCATGGGGAAGATAGCTGCCTGGTAACCAGCAACATGTGCATGAGCAAGAAATAAATGAGTATTGTGCTAAGCCGTTGATACGTTCTGGTTTGCTTCTTACAGCAGCAGTCTAATACCCATCATTGTATCTAGGCATTCTTTTGATGGAATTATGAAAATAAAGAAATCTAGGGCATCAAAGAGAAGATTTAGGAGCACTATTTACTAAGTATCAAGGCTACCCAGAAAAAAGTCTTATTTAATGTAAATTCCCTTTAGTCTCAATTCTTTGTCTCACCCACTAAGCTAAGGAGGTGTCTAGGATGAAAAACCCATGAAGCTCTACACAACACTGAAACACAAAGCCCTCTAGGTTAATTTTAAAGAAAAAAAATGTATTCTAGGATTGTGCTTTTCATTTTTCCCTTTCCCTCTTGAGGTAAAATTCCCTCTGAAATGCTTTTAAAATTTTTTCAGATGTCATTCCAAACCGATTACCATAGTCCAAGAAAGAAAAATGTCTCAGTATTCCCCACAAGATAGAAAACCAGATCCCACCTGTGTTAGCAAATGCCTTCCATTTTATGTGTATGCCATGATATGTTTAGCCAGTATCTTCTGCCATACTCAGATGACAAGCAATTTTAATTATAATAAATGGTGCTGATCTAAATATAACTAGTGTTATTTCTCTGCACACATTCACAACTATTTCCTTGAGATGAAATCCGAGCAAAAGAATGTTTAGGTTAATAAATGTGCAAACTTTATGGGTTTTACTATAGATTAACTGCATGGTTTTAATTTACTTTTGTAATTATGGGACAAAGGTCTCTAGAGATTGAGTCAGCCCTGGATTCCAAGTGAGCATAAACTTTCCCACCTAGTATTCACTCCAATTAATCCTGCCAGAGTTTACTAAGTACCTTCTGCATTAGGAATAGTGAAGTGGACTCTGGAGCCACAAGACTCAGGTTCGAGTCTTGGCTTGCTGTTTGCGAACATCTCGATCTTGGGCCATTCATTTAAACAATCTGTTCCTCAGTGTTTTCATCTGGAAAATGGGGATAAGACTGCCTCCCTCACAGATACATAAATATGTTTAAGAACTAAGGAAGTCAATAAATGTAATTCCCTGCAAACAGTGCATGCCATATCATAAGCTCTTAAAGTTAGCTGTCACTATTATTAGTGATAAGAAGATGAAAACATCACAGATCTTCCTCTCAAAGAGCTGGGTTTAATGAAACTTATCGAGGATAATTGGGCGACAAAAGTTTCAAGCCACAGGACTTCACAAAAAAATTTGTTTCAAAGAAAGCAGCAGAAAATTGCCAAAGACTTTTAGATTAAAACAAGGCTAAGCAAGAGGAAGGTGGCTGGTCTTTACCATACAAAATCTATCAGGCACAGACTTCTGACGGCAAAACCAGTTTGACTTAAGTTTAGCAACAAGTATGTTCCAAGGTAAGATCACACCTGATTATTCATAGTTGCCTATAACTGGTGGAAACTTTGTTTCTTAAAGATCAGAAATGAGATTTTCTTTCTGCTTCAACTGGATACCAGCACACTGCCTGACACAAAGGAGAAACTCAGTGGATATGGGATCCAAACTGATGTTCAGAAGCTCGAATTCTCCATCAACTGCAATTCAATTTATGCTGCACATAATACTAATAGCCACCCATCAGTGGCTAAGTGCTTTGCATAAATTCTTTCATTAAATCCTCAGCTAAGCTATTTAGAGGACCAATTAGAATGTTTTCTTCCTATTCCAATAAAACTTACAAGCAAGTGTTTTTAAAACCAGACTGATGTTCATTAGATTCTTTTAAGCTCTCTAAGGGCTAATAAACATTTTTGAAAATTTATCTGACCTCACATTTAATTATCTAAAATAAGTGTAGAGCACACTTCATTTTTTAAGAGTAGAAAGGCCAGAGCTATTGAAATTATGAAATGGAAATCAACTACAGAATTTTTTTTTAGCTGTAAGCCAAATTTCATGATTTGGGTCACATATCTGCATCAACACTTAGACCCCTGCACTGTTTTAAAGTTTTAAGTCAACTCCTCCAGCGAAAATTGGAGGGAACATTACTGCCCCTACTTTTGGTCAAAAATAGCTGAACCAAAGTAAATAAATTTCCTAAGTGAAATTAGTAAGCCAAGGGATGAGTATTTTAAGTGTTAATATTTAATTCCCCCACCTACAAAATAAAGGTGGGACTACCTAATTTTTAGGATCTCCCCGAAAAAAGCAAATAGTCTGAATCTATAAAAGGAAAGCAAAGAAAAATTCCCTAACAAGCATTAAAAGAACATCAGTAAAACTCAGGTATGAACATTTACTTAAACTTAGCGACGTACAGCAGTTTTTTTGATGAATTTCTTCCCTTTGGCCTGAGGTCAGTTTCACCCTGCATTCCAGCAGTATGCCACAATGGGTCAAGTGTTCCAGGCTCCACTGAGCCTAATGAAAGTCAAGAAAGTCCAGAAAGTCAAAATCTGTAATTCTCCAAAAAATGTAAGTAACTTATTTTTCAGACCACTGAAGAACTGGCCGAGAAGACAGTCAAATACTGAGAAAACTCTGCTCTGGGGTTTAAAAAACTGTTTCTGCAAAGATATTTATAATTAGAGGAGAAAGCACTCAGAATGAAATAGAAATTTAACCTTCAGTGACTTAAAGTCTAATAACATCAAAATTCATATGGTGAGTTATTAAAAAATATTTAAAATCATCTTAAGTTGGCTATCTTTCAAGTCAATACAAGTGATTTGTGAGTTCTCTGTATCTGAAAAGTTTAATTAATTTTTACAACATGACGAAAAAGTGCATGAAAGCAAAAAAAGGAAAGATTTGAAGAGATGCTTCACAGAAGATAAGTGAATGTCCAACAGGCACATGAAAAGACATTCAACATCATTTAGTCATCAAGAAAATACAAATTAAATCCACAGCATGACAGGACTGTCTACCCATTAAAATGGCTAAAATTAAAAAGGCTGGCAATACCACAAGTTGGCAACGATGCAGAGCAATTAGATCGCTCATCTGTTGCTGGTGGGAATGTAAAGACGGTACAATTTTGGAAACAGTTTGGCAGTTTCTTATGAAGTTCAATATACGCTACAGATACATGCACCAACATTGATGAATCTTAAAAACATACTGAGCAAAAGACGCCAGACTCAAAGAACATGCACTGTTTGATTCATGTTAAATTTTTAAGATCAATCTACGCTGCAGTGATGAAAAGCAGATCTCCGGTTGCCTGGGGCCAAGAAAGGAGGAGTGGGGGTGAGAATGACGCCATCGGGGCCGAGGAACCATTCAGTATCTCGACTGTGGTGGTGGCTATGCGGCAGTATATGTTTATCAAAATTCATACACATGGACACTTAAAATGAGTCCATTCTATTATATGTAACATTTATTTCAGTAAGAAACTTCATTCGTAAAATCCTCAATTTTACCACTCTCTGCATTGGATCAGCTTTTACCGAACAGTGTGTAGAGAGGCAGGCGGGTTTTCACACATGGGAGTCGGGCACCTATCAGCACCTGCTGGAAGGTCCTCCACGGCCACGACCATCCCTCAGGACTCACCTGTCAGAGCCCCTCCCAGGCTGCCCCGCCGCAGCTCTCGACCATCCTCACTCAGCTGTCTTTTAAACTTCAGTGATTTTGCAGGGCCAGAAGTCACGTCTGGGTTGCTGCATTTCCGAAATGGCATGGGTGGCGGGGAGAGTATGTGGTCAAGCTGCAGAGAGAAAGAAGGGGCATCACTCTCCGAGGACACTCTCAAGACAGCCAGCATGCAACACCAACCGGTCCTGGGCTCCTCTTTTCTGAGCCTTCTCTAAATCCCTCCCGCCCAAGCCTGCTGCTCATCTGGTTACTTTAGACAACCCTGGGTTTCGCTGTCGTGTCTTGCATCTGAAAAACATTCTGGCTTACTGCAAAATCTCAATAGCAATGATTTTTAAGCTGTGGGTCACAACAAACTAGTCATGAAGTCAAGTTTAGTAGATCTAAGCAGTATTTTTTTTTTATATACAGTAGAAGTTGCTAGAGTCCAATGAAGGAAAGAAAGTACTGTTTCATAAAATGTCTGATAAAGCTATTTTTACACATGGTGTCCTGAGTCACTGGGTCAAAAAGAATGTCTTTCCATGGGCCACGATCCCTCTAAGAAATGAATAATATTGTTCTATAGAAAACCAACAGGTAACTGCTTTAGTTGTTCACAAAGGAAAATCCACAAGCTTCTGGAGCTCACAAATCTGTGCAGGGAAGGGCAATTTCTAAGCACCATGGCCCTTAATGCAAATCAATACATCCCTATATCATGTTACCGCTTTTTAAGGAAAGCCTGTCATAAGAATCAGAGAAACTAAAATCAATTCAAGCAACAGCTTTCTACAGAAAAATCCCTTGTGTCACAACACTTATTTCAAGATCTGTCCTCCTCTTCGATGAAAACCTTTCATACCTGAATAGGGCCACATCTTCTAAAATGTTCACCTTCAAAGTACAGATGCATATATATGTGTCTAGATGGTTATTAAGGACAAAATATTCATATGCATAAACCTATCTCCAGATAGTTATTAAGAACAAGAAAGAAATACAAAAGGTATTCATGGAAATTCCAAATGCCACAGAAAAAAACACTTTGTAGAAATTTAAATTCAGACAAGACTTCAGTAGCACTGCTCAAATGTGGGCATTTTTAAGGACGCTTCACTGAGACTCATTGTGTTTTGTTTTCCTGGGCAGAGAGAAAGATATCTGGTTATACCTGTCAGCACTTTTTCAGATTAAGACTATCAAGGATATGTTTTATAGGAAAATGAAATTCAGGGGCAAAATCATCCATTTGTCTGGCTTTGTACTGAAACATATTCAAAACCACGGCACAAAAAGAAATTTAACCCTGCCTGTGAAAAACTCCTCCCAAGCACACTGATGTGGAACAGACCTCATTGGCTCAGCTATTAGGAGATGTCAACTCTCCCCCAAGATCCCTGCTTTCATTAGTAACCCTCAACAGCTGGATTTCAAGCACTTGTCAGTAGGTACCACCTCAAATTCATTGCCTATCAGTTATTTACTGTATTTCATTGCCACTTAGTATTCTTGTGAGAGGTCCCCAAAACCTTGCAGTGTATCCAAGCCAGATCAGTAGGGAAAAAGGATTCCAGACTGCAGTCTTGGAAGCTATTTGTTGAGTCCGCTGTTCATTACAACCGTATCCTAACTCAGGAAGAGCTCCGAGAAGGAACTGTACCTAATTTTAGACACCTTGGCCTTAAACCTTATGGACACCAAAATGGAGCAAGGGAACCCTGGTCAGTGACACGTGAGCTACTAGAAAATGCAATCGGCGGCCCAAATGTAGTCCAATCATTACACAACATAGAGGGTATTTTTGCTTCCTTCTTGGCTCCATTTTAAGCCCTTACCCCAGTTTTTTTTTTTTTTTCGTTTTCCCTGCCAATTTTTAAAAATATTTTTAATTTTAAAGTCGGCTCCATACACAACATGGGGCTTAAACTCACAGCCCTGAAATCAAAGAGTCGTGTGTTCTACCAACTGAGCCACACAGGGGCCTCTCCTGCCAATTTTTTTTTTTTCTAATTTGATAAATTTCAGAACATTTGTAATGACAACAAAAGTTTTAAGGACAGTTCAGTGAGCTCCTTTATTCCCATTACCCCCTGGTGAATAGTTAACTTTTTGCCATACTGCTTTTGCTCTCTCTTTTTCTCCCATTCCCACACAGTGGAGAGTTCCTTGTAGACATTATGGATCTTGCCTCCTCAAAACTTCAACATGCTTCTGCTAAGAACAAGAACATTCTCTTCAATTCTCCTACCCTGTATTATACGTAACCTTTTAAGATGTGTCAGATCTTTTGTTATCAACTTAAATTATAAATAGTAGGGAAAGGGTAAAAAGAGATGATACCATGTAGACTTATTAGTAGAAATTTGCTCTTTTGCATTAAAAGGAAAACTTGCAGCCACAAGGTGGCAATGTGCCACAGACATTCAACAAAGCCTTCCCTATTAGCTCGCTACTGGGTCCTCTAAATGCGCCAAGAACCCCTCAGAGTATCTGGGTGACTTCAACTCCATTCCACTTAGTTATCTCCTCCTAATTACTAGTGGCAGCTGCGTCAAGTACAAATATTTATTGTTTAAGGTTCATCAATTTCTGCTACTCATTTTTCACCTGAAGTTAAATTTTTCAGCTTGCAGAATTACAATTACTCTCTCTGGGGAGGATTGTTATATCACAAATTAACAGAGGGTGGAAAAATAAGCCAAGGAAAGATAATTCCTAAGTAAGAATGATGTGCTTTCCTTAGCTATTTCCAACAAAGTCCTCCAAAACAAAACGAATGCCGAGGAAGGAGAAGGAAATCAAGGAGAAAGTATAAGAAAGCAAAAAGAGAAAATCCATTTCATCACATATAGAGCCACAAGCTCTTAGTCCATAAACCAGCATTTTTAATCAGAATCATAACCCCAAGAGAGGGGAGAGTATTATTTTAAATCTGGGAAAATGGAGTCAGTGAACTGTGAGGGCTGTAAATGTTTCAAACACAATATAAGCAGAAAAACCTGTAAGCATAGGGCCATGTTTCAGGATTCCATTTCCTTCTTCACATCAAATCACAGTCCCAACAGGGCTCTCTCTAAATAGATCATTTTTCCAAATTTGCTGGGTTGTCAGTGGCTCTACTTTTCTTTCTACAATTAGTCAAAGCTTCTCAAAATGGCCCACTGCAGCCCTGCAATTTATTTTTCATTTTTTGTCCTGATTCAAACACCCATGCTCCATTTACAAACATTTCAGCACACCCTAGAGCTTATGGTAGACATCAAACCTATCACTTTGGACGCTGCCCTTTAAATGATTCCAGTTTAATGTTTGCTAACTTTTCCAAACTCCCCATGTCTTCATACTATAAACAGCTCAACTAACGACAAAGCTTGTCCTGAAACTTCCAGTGATGTTTAAGGGCATCTAAACCTGAACTCGGCACACTTGCTTCACACACTTCAAATTTTCCTCACTAAGCAGATCATGGGCTGCCGGAGGGCCAGCCCTACTGCCCTGTCACATGCTTAGCTCACCCACTGCCAGTCACAGAGTGGCCCTGACCAACACACATTTTCCAGAAATGCATTCTCACTTCATTCGCCCATAGCAAATACCGATTCATAGTGGACTCCATTCACTCCCAATTTCTTAGGTCACTGTTCATAACCTCCTGTAGTCCCAAGAGCCACAAAATTTTGAAGGCAGACCAACAGGAAACAAGCGTTTCACCTAACGGAAACAACTGCTGTTGCTGGAACAGTTTATCACAGCAAACATGGAAGCATCTTAGAGAACGAAATATAGACACTATTATACAACTCCTTCAAGTCTAAGGTATTGGGGGCAACGTTTCCAAAATTCTCAGTCCTACAGAAAAGCTAGTCACCAGAATTCCACGTCTGCATTTTCTTTATTTATCTCATCCATCCTCTGTGGGACGTTTTACAATGATCATGCTGAGGAAAGCAGAGAACCCACCACAATCACGCTGTGGCTTCGTCCAGCAGCAAAAAGCACCGGTAAAGGCAAATCACGGAGGAGTCTCCATCTTACTTTGAGTGTCTCTGCCATCCCCACACCCACTATCTCCAAACGTGGACAACGGGTTTCTTCTTTCATGGCTATATCCCCCAGGAATAGAATCACCTCTTTCCAAAAGGGCACATCCTAACTTTCGATTAACATTCAACTTGCACCTTTTCAACTGACCATTTTCCCGGAACTCCCCTTCTAGACACTTCTATGCTTGAGTCCACAAGTTCTCTAGTCCATAGCTTCTAAATAATCGCAACAATCAAATGAAGCATAAAGGTGTTTTTCCATTTTCAGTCAATTGTGACTCCTTTCTCTAGCTACTCAAGTCACAAACCTTACGGTTTATTCAAAACTTCTGTTTTCACCCATATTCAGTCAGCAAATGCTCTCAGTCAACCTCCAAAATATATACATCCAGAATCCAATCACTTCCCCACTTCGACTGTTACTTCTCTTACTCCTGCTGTGCAGATCTCTCTGCTGCCACCCCTGCCTCAGCACAACAGCCAGGGACCCTTCTAAAACATAAGCCATATGGTCCACAACTACTGCTGGAGTCCCCCACGGCTTCCCTTCACCCGGAACAAAACCCAGAATCATGGCAACGCCCTATAGGTCCTACCACCTCTATCCACAAGTCTCTGAACCCAGCTACTATTACTCCACTCAAGCCCCCTTGGTGTGTTGCTGGACCTCTGGTGCCCCGGGCATCTTGAAACCCAGAACACTTACCTTGACCACAGCCTCTGCCAGGGACTCACCCCAGGTTTTATCTCTCACGTGCCCCTCCCCCATCACCCCCCTCCCCATCCTCCTGGTCCCTATTCAAACGTTACCCTTCCAGGGGGCTCTCTCCCACTGCCTTGTGTAAAACAGCATGCCCACCACTTCATTCCCTTCTTTATTTTTCCTCCTAGCATCTATCGCCCCATGTTAGATCTTTTATATTGGTTTATTGTCCCTCTCCCACTAGATCCTAAGTTGCATGAAATTACACACTAGTCTGTTCATTTGTCCACCACTCCACATAAAAGGCGTTATGTAAATACTGGTTGAAAGAACAAATGAATGGCAATCTCCCGTATTTAGTTTAAAATACAACAGCAAAAGAAAGAACACGTGCAATTAAGGGGTTTTATTGCTGGAAAAGCTGAATAAAATTATATTAAATGTTACTCAAGGTGAAAATGCTCAATTGAGTCTTGAGCATTTTGACAAAATTGAACACTTCATGTATGAAAAAAACCCTGAGGTTAGAGCAAACGCCATCTTTCTAAGAATCTTTGCTATATACAAACTAATACGCTAATTTTTTAACGCTGCTATCTCTGAAGGTGATTCCTAAATAATGAATTATTCGGCCTCTTAACTAGATCCTAACTAGCATATTCAATTGTGCCTATCAATCCATGCCTTTCCTTACACTCTTTTCTCTTTTCTGTAATTCCCCACTCATTCCCAAGATGTGGCACATGCATTTTAAAGACCCATCCAGAATGCATGTGCCCTAAGGCCAAAGTTCATTAGTTCACCAGGATCATCAATGTCACCTGCATACACAATGAGGCTCACCAGTAAAGTATGCTAAAAAAAAAGAAAAAAGAGAAAGAGACTGACTAGCAACATGGGATTATGAAGACAACGTTCAGTTATTCTGTTTCTTGATATTAAATATTCTAAAAAACCAAAGGTATGAAAATGAATAATTAAAAAATTGCGTAGTCTATGACCGTAATCTTAAGTGCTCCACTGCCTCCGTCCAGAAAAGAATCCAATGAGCAATCTGAAATGACTTTATTTCAAAACAGGATTTTATTTACTTTTAAACCAAAACCTATAAACAACATTTTAAAATTTGGTAGAATAGAGTTCCGTCCTTAAGACAGTCATTACTAGATTCCTACTAATTTCGCAGTGGTTAGAAACACCAACACTCGCTAACTAATTAAGACAATTAACTATTCCTATGCCCGTTTCCTCATCCACAAAATGTCAGTAATAATACTACCTATGTCCTGAGGTTATTGTGGATATTAAAAGAATTCACATATGCACTTAGAACAATGCAGAGAACATAGTAAGTGTACAGTCAATGTTAGCCTGGCTGGTTATTAAAATTGCTACACAGGAAGTCACCCCATTCAAAAATGTCTCCGCATGGGTACTTTATCACAAATGGCTCGCAAGGAAATTAAACGGATTACAATTTTACGAGTTGTCTTATTTTTCTTTATGGCTCACAGGAGAACCTGGCTTGAACCACTTTACAATTATTTCTGGCTGTTATTCTCATGCTATAGTGGGTTCAGCTTGCACCAGGCTGGGCTATACAGAAGTAAGGAGCCTCACCCAAATTTGAACTCTTAGGTGCAGTATTCCAGGGTCATACCTTGGCCAAGCTACTTGACTCCTCTCTGAAGTACGGGCCTGAGAGGTAGGGAGGATACGGGTAGACAATACATGTAAAGGGCTTGCCACAGTGCGTGGCACATTTAAGCACTCCTTAACTAATAAGGTTGGTGACAACTGTCACCAGAGCTGAGGTCAGGTTCCACATTCTCTTCGTCTAGTACATAGCAAAGCATTTGGCTATTCACCTGACCCTACTGACTGGCATTTCTCAGGCATTCTTCCCATTCTTCCCCCTAATTCTGCACTACTCCCATAAAGAAAAAACATTTACCCTGCTCTCCACTGCATTTAGAACATGCAACCTCCCTTGCCCCAGCATCCTGAATTCCAACTACAGAGACTGAGTCAGACACTGACAGGGCTATCTTGGCCCACCAGATTTCTTGTAAGGGCTCAGTTAGTTGACTTTGCTGACATTCCCTGTGGATTATGTCACCCAGAATGCATGCTTCCATTTAAGGATACTGTAAGAAACAGCCATGTAAATCTGGCCTCGATGTTAGACAAACAAGGAGGAACCCCTATTAGACAGTATCCACCTTGACAAGGGATGCCTCTGGGCATGACAGGGGACAAAAATCCATGCCCGCCAGAAGCTTCATCCTAGTTGGGGGACAGAGAAAACTGGAGAAAATGCTGTCCGTTCTCCATAGTACAATGAGGTGTGTTTCTGCTGGGCGATGGGACTGATTTTACCCTGGGAACCCCACAAAGCACAGAATTCATCACATTTCTCTCATTCAACCACCAAAAATCACAGGGCACACAAGTGTGGCCTGTCTGTGGCATCTCTGTCCAGACGTCCCAGGTCCCATCCTCACGCTGGATTTCCCCCTTACCCTGAGCTGGTGGAGACTGAATGTTTGCATCTCCCGCCCCCAAATTCTTATGTTGAACGCTAACCCCCAGTGTGACAGTATTTGCAGGGAGGGCCTTTGGGAAGTGATCAGGTCATAAAAGTGAAATCCCCCTGAATGAGATTATCACCTTATACAAAACACCCCACAGAGTTCTCTTGCTCCTACCATCATGTGAGGACACAGCTACAACTTCTACGAACCAGGAAACTACGCCCTCGTCAGACACCCAATGTGCCCGAAGCATGCCCTTGAACTTAACAGGCCTCCAGAATATGGAGAAATGAATGGTTGTTTCTAAGTCACCCAGCCTATGGTGCGGTGTAATGGTAGGCTAGACTGACTATAACACCCTCTACGGCCTGGTTCTCAGGTCATGGTGATTTTGCCACCGAGGGGATATTTGGCAATGTCTAGAATCATTTTCTGTTTTCACAGTTTAAAGGGAGCAGGGGATGCTGCTGATATCTACTGGCTAGAGACCACAGATGCTACTAAACATAGGACAACACATGGAGGAGCCCCAACCAGAAAGAATTATCCAGCATAAAATGTCCATCATGTCACTCATAAGAAAAGCTGTTCTGCACTCGCTTTTTATTCGTGTATCTTCACCTATTTTTAGGTTATTCATCTTGCTGAGTTATGTGTTATTTCAGGTCATCTTAAAACCTTCTGAGAACAAGAAAAGAGACAGAGGGAGAGTACAGATGGAATCTTAGCAAAAATTGATCATGTCAACGCGTCCATTAAGCAAATAATTTTCTGAGCCACATTAATTTACCCAACCTACTTAGCTGTTTATTGCAATTCAGTTTCTCCAATGAACATCATGTTTTGAAAAATAATACATCAATTGAGTGTATTTAAGCTGGGAGATGTACCAGATACCAGGATCATATTCCATCTTCGGTTTTTAATTAATTCTTTGAAACACAAACTTCAATTAGCAGAGTGAAAAGTGTTTCAGAAATATCCTAAAATACATTTATTAGATCAAACTACAATGCCTTTCACCTAAACAGAGCTGCACCACTGGTTTCATTCCTTATGAGAATTGATTTTCTTTCTTCCCTTCTGAGAGAAATATGTAAATTAGCACTTTGATACCACTATCTCGCGTTTGTCTGTCAACTCAACTTAAAGAAAGTCAATTCCTTTGCTTATGAACGGCTCTAAACACACACACACACACACACACACACACACACCCCAGAAGCAGGCAATATTATCACAATCCCAAGAAGAGAGCTCCACGCAGCACGCATTTAACTGTGATGTTTACATTAAGCAATAAATTCAATAGTCTACAAATATAAAAAAGAAAAAAAAGAAGAAAAAGCTAATATTATGTTGGTTTTTTTTTAAATGTTGCGATTTTCAAAGTTGGGTTGAGGAACTATGACATTGGGGAAAGCAAAGGGAATATACTGATTTGACTTCACATACGTATCACCTGTTTTCCTGTCACTTTAATATTCTTGATCTTTCTCTGATCGTTATTTAGGGATCTGATCCATGCCTGCCACTGTTTACTTATCTGAAGTCATTAAATTCCCCTGGTACCATCACGTCTCCATCAGTGACCTAAGTCAAGACTCAGACCAGAGTTAACAAAGCAGAAAAAGAATACAATCCTCCGAACACACCTATTTTCCATTTCAAGTCGGAGAGGGAAATGCTGACCACTCCACACAACTTTATGTGATGTGCCCCCTTTCCCTCCGGGCAGAGGGAGGACAACCCCAAGTAGGTAGTATTATTATTCCCATTTTACCAATGAGGAACCATATTCCGCAAGATTAGCTCCTCCAAACTGATCTGCTTCTTAGGCAGTACAAAAGGAATCCAGCCCAAGAGGGCTTCCCCCAAGCCCCTGTTTGTTCCACTGTTGCCAAAGGTCTCCTGGAGAGGGGCTCACAGTGGCGACACACGGCAAACCCCAGGAAGTTCCCTTGCATTTTCCCTTCTGTCTCTGGAACAAGACGACTCCTAGAGGAGAATGATGTTGGAGTTTGACGTCAACCAGTCCGAATGCTCCAGTTCGATCCTAACTGGCAACCTCCACAAGTGGTTTCTAGGGCTTCGACAGCAGAAATTCTGAGGCCAGAGTTAGAGAATCACAAAATATGAGCAACAGAAAGGACCTAAAAATCACCTCTAGTCTAACTTCCTGCTTTTTGGAAGACTGAGGCCCAGACAAGTCAATTGCCCAGGTTTAAAAAGATAGCTGGTGTGTGAATGCAGGCCAGAACCGAAACTTCCAGACCTACCATCCATTACCTCTCACACCGTACTCTCCTACCGACTTCGCTTCCTGCCACCTGACAGATACTCCACATGCTGTTACAAGTGACTTGTAGGATTTTCTAGGGGCTTTTATTCGTACATGCTCTATTAACTCAGGGTTGTTTTAAATATTTTTTTAGCCAAATGTCTACTATGGACTGGGCACTGTGTTAAGGGCAGAAAAACTAAAAATAGCATGGACACAGTCACCTTTCTCAGGAGACCTCTACCCAAGTGCAGGAGACAGACACAAAAACCCAACCATAAAACAATATGACAGATGCAAGGATGGAATTAGGTATAAGGGACTATAGTGGCTTTGAGCAGAGCTATGGCCTGGTAACCTACTTAATTTCTTGACTGTATTGGTTAAAAATGCTGGTATTACTCTGCCTGAAATGCAGGGGGGAAGGGGTGACTTGTATGTACTCGCACAGACTATGGTCTCCTCAGATACTCAGAAGCCAGTGCAGAAGCACAGAGTGGTGTGTGAACACTTGCTCACGGCATGTCTGGACTGGCACTTTTCCAACTTAACTACCACGTCCTAAGGCTTAGGAGAGACAGAGCTGAGTTATTCCCACCATCCACTCCAGACCATGATTGGAGCTCTTCTGAGCCCCATCATCTATCCTTCCTGAGGCACAACTGCCCACCAGGGGCCAGGTGCTCTAGGAGTCGTTTGGGGCATCACTTCCCATTTCCCAAGAGGACCAGAAAACACAAGGACAGGACGACGACACTGGTTTGAGGCAAGCCCACAGCCAGGAGAGCGCTCTTGGCCATAGAAAAGGGGCTCGAGGGAACCCTCCTACACTGTTGGTGGGAATGCAAGCTGGTGCAGTCACCATAGGAAGTTACTCCCCTGAAGACCCCCATCCTCCCATTATTCCCCCTCTGCAGGGGGCTGTGTCCCACCACAGAGCCTAAGATCAGTCTTCTCTCTTAAAAAAAGGAGCAAATAACAACCAACCACAATAAATAAAGAAATGTATTAAATAAGTATCAATAAACATATTCTGTAACTGTAAAGTAATACATGCCAAGACCTTCAGTCAGTTGCTCCTTATTACTCCTGGATTTACTTCTGTCTGACTAGGTTTCCGCCCTGACGCCTACCCTGTTTCCAGAGACTAAGTCTCTGCTTCTCAAATGTTAGTCTCCCTGATGTGTGCCCTCCAAGCTCAAGGTCTGGGGGCTGCCTTGTGCCCAAGGCTTTGCCCTGACTGGCTCTTGCCTCTCAAATGCCGCCTGCTGGGAACCAGATCCTTCATGGTGCTGGCTCTCAGTGCTCCTTGCCTGCCTGTGGCCTGACCAACTGCAGGACCTCTGCCCTATCTCTCCTGAGAGCCACACGCTGGATTTAGGGCTTCCTTTAAAAGTTTAAGCAATGGGCCAATAGCCCAGATTTCCTTACTCCAGTTCACACCTTCCCAGGGCTCAATCCAAAACCACTGTCCACCACCTCAACTCCCAGTCCTCAAGAGTCAGACCAGATGTAACCTGCCAGCCCCCCCCCCACCCCAGGAGGGACATGAACTAAGGCTCTCAACGTGGGAAGGAGAAAATGCCACAGAAAGACATAATAAGAGGAAGAACGGAAGGGGTGGGCAGTGCAACAAGATACACAAGAAGGAGAAGCTTGGTTGATTCTGCAGAAAACGTACCCATCTTTTCTTCCTATTCTACCATTCACTTGGGTCAGAAATAACTTGATCACTCAGATCCTATGATTACTGATTACACCGTCCTCTGAAACTCAGAGTGGCTGACCATCCATCACTGGAACCTCCTGACATGTTTGAACCTACTCTTCACAAAAAGAACAGGAGCACCCGTACTCTGATTCCCCCCTTACTTGCCAGGAAGAAAAACCTTCTCCAGGTGACAGGAGCGAGGAACACATCAAGATGTTCCCAACGACCAGATGAAATCAAGTAAAGATTTTGCCTTTGGGTACAGGTTCCCAGCTCTACTAAAGGAGGTATTCATCCAAAGCCCCAGTGTAGTAACAGCAGACTGAAGACAATTCACTGTTGAGAATCTCCTGAGCTCTCAAAACAGCCCCCAAGGATTGGGGAGAGTTCCATAAATAAGATCCAGGCAACAAACAAGAGCTAAAAAGGTGTAAGTTTCATCATGTTCCTTTTTTTTTAATGTCCCTGTAAACAATAATTCTAAGATTATTATTTAAAATATAGCCGTTAGCCAATAAAAGGAAGCAATTCTGTTTCCCTTTCCACCCAAGAGCAAAAATGAAACCAGCCAAAACTCAAGAAATCCAAAGAAGCACCTGACGAGCTGAAGTGCCAACCAGTACCAAGCTAGGAAAGTATGCACACAGTGACATCTGACCATGTCTGAATGGACTTGGCAGATGAACCTGGGAAGTCAGCATCTGACCGACCCTGGCTCCCACGTCTCAAGTCTTTATTTTCCCCTTCTTGCCACAGACTCACAGATGGAAGGGAGAAGGGCTCTGCACTGAATGCAGGTGGATCTAAAGGCTGGAATAAAGGACATGCTATGTTAGAGCAGCTTTCAAGTTTGAGCCTGCAATCTACCTGAGAACAGAGCGATCCACTCTGCAGGGAGAGACTGTCCTTCTTCCCAAAAACTCCACGGCTCTCATATCACCTTCTTTCATTAAAAGTTGCTCCACGTAGGTGTCTACGCATATGGGAAAAGCCGTATGCTTACCTCACTGAAACGACACTGTTAGGTAGAAAGGGCCGTTCAAGGAACCTCTCCTTCCACTAACGGGTATCTGTTTGTAAATGGATGTGAAGACGCATGTGGGAATAGAACTATTCTTACCTCGGTGAAACGACACGGTGTGTAATTCGTGTTTCAGGTAACGCTGTCTTTAATGAAGATGTGTTTACAAATCTGTGTTAGAAGGGAATCCCCACATGTGTAACTCACTGAAACTGCACTGCAGACACACCTTCTTTCAAGCACCCTCTTCTTCCACTAAGATGCATTTGCAAAGTTACGCACAGAAGCCTACGGGAATAGCTGCACGCTGAACACGTGGAAAATACACCATGTATAAACTTTGGGGGGAAAACATCTATGGCTCTTATATGTAGGTGAGTTCAATTTCTTCTCCTTGACACGGGGATTTTAACCAATGAATTCCTCCATGCAAGTGTTTATCTAAAGATCAACAAAAGCCAGCTCACAGCCTGTGAAAGCACAGTGGTCATTCACAAGGCCATGCCCAGTGGACTCGTCTGGTCAGTGAAGCACGTATCACCCCTCCTCCATCACCACCCATTTGTTACTATCCTTGCTCCCGGGACCAGGCTGCCTTCCCACCAGGGCTGTGGAGTTTCGTCTTCCAATTTCATATATTCCCCTGATGCTTTCGGTCACCCCCGGCTGCTGAGAGGACCCATTCTCACCAAGTTCAAACCACCACAGCCCCCAAGGTGCACTCCTGCTGTATACCACCCGTTGGTATCTCGGGGATCAGCAAACTAGAGCCCACCCATGCCAAATAAAGTTGTACAAGGCCACAGGCATGCTCTCTTAACAGACGGTCCACACCCCGCCTTCCACAGCAGAGTGGAGCAGTCGCCACAGAAACCATATGGCCCACAAAACCTACCCCATTTGCTCTCTGGCCCTCTACCAAACCAGTTTGCCAGTGCCTGATTTCTTCAATACATTTACCAAGCATCTACCATGTGCCAAGCACGGTCTGTGCCCCAAGGAGAGCATGGGGAGCACAGCCAAGTTCCCTCCTTCAGCGGGTAACAGGGCTGTGAGGAAGCAGCCACAGGACTGGAGACAGAGAAGAATGGCCACTCTATTTTGTGGGTGATTAGATGAGGTTCTCACTGAAAGAGGCCCACAGCCACAGAGATCCGAAGGACGGAGAGGAGGAAGCCCCACCAGTGCCCGAAGCGAGAATGAGCTCAGCACGTTGTCTGTCGTAAAAGCCAGGTGGCTAGACCATGTCCCCTTCTCCACCGTCTCCATCCACTAGCCCCCCCTCCAGTGAGGCACAGCACCTGATACACGCCAGGCACCATCCTAACTGCTTTAGGCATGTGTCTCATTTAATCTTTAAAACCACCTTCTAACATGGTATAGTTGTCATCCCCATTTTATAGGTAAGGAAACTGAGGCTTAGGGGGCTTAAGTGACTTAGCCAAGGTATCCAAGGTAGGGACCAATAATGACACTTCCACCCTGTTTCTTCTCTCTCTTATAAGAGTTTACATCAGACTTTAATGCTTTGCTCACAGAGATAGGTCCTAAAACCACTGGCTACCCACATGCACACTTTGATTCCCAGAGGCATGGAAACCCTAGGCAATCAAGACTTTTGAGGGCTTACCCAGCAGGATTACCCAAGCATTCCCAAAATAGGTATGTAGCTGAATCCCTGGTGTAGCCCTCAATATCAACTACAACTAAGAAACCCAACGATCATTCACAACAAAGTTTCAAAGCAACACTCACTAGACAGTGTGGAGCACACCTCCATAAACACAAGCAACCAAAAATGCAACGGGAAAAATAGCAAGAGTGACCGAAGTTACCTTGCCCTGCTCAAAGGAAAAAAAATTAAATTCTTTGCTAATTTCTCTTTTCACATTTACACAAGAAAACAATCCTATCCTCTGTTAATAATCTGCTCCTGACTCCTAATCTCTTATCTGCTCTCCTAAAACTGAGCAAAAGGTTTGATGTGGTCAAACATCACAGAAATGAATGTCTACTTACAGCGGAAGGTATTATCACCTGACAAGCAACCCAAGGAGTTAAGAGGAGAAGGAATGAAAGGAAAAGTGAAATAAGGTTAAAATGTTTCCGTACATGGAAAATGACAGGAGGATGAAGTGTGTGAAAAATGCCTGGGAGCTGGGTTAGGAGGGGCCCTGTCCTCTTTTATGCTCTATTGCTATTCCTTTCTGATAGAGCCTTCTCTGTTTTACTCAAGAATTCCTGCCCCAAGGAGTCTAGAGGTCAAGGTAAGTAAAGAAGAATGGTCTCAACTCTAACAAATAGAGAAAGGTGTGGCTCAACAGGTGGGAGGGAGGCAGCAATGTCAAAATTAACTGGAAGGGAAAAATAATTTTACATTTTTGTTATTTATAAATGGTATTTCGCTCAAAATGGGAAGTTATAGGCATCCAAATTGGCAAAGAAGAAGTCAAACTTTCACTCTTTGCAGATGATATGATACTTTATGTGGAAAACCCAAAAGACTCCACTCCAAAACTGCTAGAACTCATACAGGAATTCAGTCAAGTCTCAGGATATAAAATTAATGC
>CM052809.1:43943989-44051359 GCA_028533885.1 Nasua narica | reverse complement strand
GGGGGGGTAGGGATATGGACATTGGGGAGGGTATGTGCTATGGCAAATGCTGTGAAATGTGTAAGCCTGATGATTCACAGACTTGTACCCTGGGGTAAATAATACATTATATGTTAATAAAAAAAAAGAAAAAAAAATGGGAAGTTATGCACTATCTCCCCATTTCCTAAATGATTCGGAATACGGGGGAAAAAAAAAACCAGGAAAATCAACTCGCAGAATTATTTTTGGAAAACCCAAAAATGACTTTATACAAATCACCCCATGTAATCAAGTGATGGCATATTTTACTTCACAATAAAGCACCTTTTATCACTACAGTAATTAAAACCATGAGGGAAAGAAGAAAAAAAAAGAAGGAAGATGACAATGAAGGTATCAATAATTTAAGACTTCAATGAGTGAGAAGCAATCCACGTAAAACCTTTTCAGGAATCTTACGTTTCAGAATTTTGTGTAGTCACAATACCGCACTACCAAAAGTTAATCATCAATAATGGTATAGAATGAAGTGAGAAATAAAAGGTCAAGGAAATGAGATGAAAGGAACCTATGAACAGCCCACGTGGATGACACGGTTCCCAATGCAAAAGGCCTGTAGGTAGCTGAACACTTGCCACCGTCATGAAGTCAGAAGGCAGACCTGAGTGACAGCATCCTCAAGGTGACCTTGATCCTCCTGCTCTGTGGCAGGACTTCTGACGACCGCGGCCCTGGCTGCAACTACACTAACGACCCTGAGCCACAAATGCCCAGTGAGGCTGCTCCTGAATTACTAAGAGAACTTCTGGATATTAACTAACATCCTAACAAACATTGTTGGGTCCGGCTTTGTGTTCTTTCATTCTTTAAGCTGCTACACTTGGGGGATAATTTCTTACATGGAAGGTAACTCAATGTCAAGCATCCCCTGGTCTGGGTGTGTGGGGGAGGGTGTATGCTGCATGCATGAGCTCCTGTGATGAACTACACGCTGACTCAGACAGCCCAGACAGAAGGAAGAGGACTCCAGCATATCTGACCAAGCACAGCATTCCCTCATTCCTACTCGTAGGTTTTCTTGTTCATGATATTCAAGTAGAGAATATAAGCTTTATCGCTATCTTGATCTTTGGCCAACAGTCTTTCATACATTACATGTGAAAACCAGTTTCATTTCTTTACCACACATCCATGATATGCCTTTCACTCTAGCATGACTCAGAAAACTGGAAGAACAGCAAAGCAAGGAATGGACCACTGTTAACAATACTGGAACGTAGGACTGTGGAGTGACTACTTAAATCTTTCTTTATTTGTATTCTGTGTCCGGGAAAGAGTTAAAATCTGTAGTAGAGTAACTCTGGTAGGGATTCTCCCCTGACAACTGGGGAGTTGCCAATTTCAACAGCTAAATAGTTCCTGTTGCCTTTCTACTTCTGTTCAGAACTTGTATTTGATTCTCTGGGTCATTTAATCTTTTATTCAGCAATAATTCAGTAAGGGCCCAGAGTAAAACTACAGCTCCAGTTGTGTGAGTGTGAGTTCATCAGCAAGCTGAGAGGCACAGGAAAGCCAAGGCATGATGGTGTGCGTACACACACACACACACACGGACAACAAGAGACAGAACATACGCTTACAAAAGAACTCCCCATCTCCTGGCCTTTTACATCTCCGGCCTATTTTCGAATTGGGGGGGCCGGCGTAACTCATAGCAGGGAGATATCATTAAACTTTCCAAGATTTAACTTCTGAGAAAAGGTTAAGTAAGCCACATACCGTGGATGAGGACTGGAATGGAAGGGAGGATGGTTCAACAGCCAGGTAAGATTAAAATACGAAGGTGCTGGGCCACCTGAGCGGTTCAGTCGGTTGGGTGTCAGACTCCTGATTTCAGCTCAAGTACGATCGATCTCAGGGTTTTAAGATTGGCCCCATGTCTGCTCTGTGCTGACTCTGCTTGAGAGTCTCCATACCTCTGCCCCTCCCCCTGTGCTCTAATAAGTAAATAAACTCTTTAACAACAACAACAACAAAAATACAAAGGTACCGAGGCTTGCACTTAGTCCACTTAAACAGAAAGCAAGCAGCAGACATGGGAAAATTAACTTCTCCCAATCCCCCAAATCCCACTGCTGTCTCCTCCAGGATTAAAAGTTCCATATCACCCTATCAGATGGATAGCTGAAAGCTAAGATCAGAAGCACTGAAAAAAATAAAGGTCATCATTGATTTCTTTTGCCTCGATAAAAAGAAAGGCAGTGTCTCACCTATTAAAGAAATGGTTTCCAATTCCATTCCAACAGTATTTATTGAGCCTTTACTGTGAAGGCTCCTGAGCCTGAGTGCTATCAGGAATATCTCACTGTAATAAGTGAGTCAACCTTTGATAAGCTGAACATGTATTTGTGAATCTTACAAAAATTACACCTCCTCTCCCCAAATACATGTACAAATGTAAAAATTTAGTAGTAATTTCAAGCTATTCATAAATCCTCAAGGCCTATGACTCTTAGGGCAAGCACTGTTTGATCTACTAGGAGAGAAAAACATGCAGAATTTTAATAAATTTACTACATGATATGTACCATTAGATAGTAACCTTTTCTTCCAAGCAGCTAAAAACCGACCTGTCTTCTGTCTTCTCAAGTACCAGTTATCACAGAAGACAAAATACATGCACACGTCTAAGTAACATTTACTTATGTATAAGTAACATTTATGGAAAGTAGCTCTTACTAATATTTCTGGCATCACTTTTTACAGGTAGTAGTAATTGAACTGAAATAAAATTTGCATGAAACCTAAATTTCTAAAACCTGAGTTATTAATCTCATCCTTCTACTAAGTCTAGTTATTTTGTATGATTAATTCTAAATATAAAACATTTTCTGTAGTTGCAAGATAGCAAGCTGAGCACTTGTCATTAGTTTCAATGATTTAAATAATTTTTACCTATGATATTGGTAGGAAAAAAGATTCACTTGAATTTTTCTTTTTTTAAATAAGCTCAGTTTTTCTATATAAACTATTTATGCTGTCAAAAGGGAAACATGAATGACAACTGAATTAGACACGAGGGGCATTTTTAAAATTTCGGTTGCAGTTTCCAGGATCTTTCAAGAGCCAAGTTCTTAGATTCAACCCGGAGGATGTTTTTTAGGGTGGAGCAAGGCACGCTAACAGGGTGTGTCTGGTGAAAGAACTGAGAACTCCCTAGAACAAAGAGACAAACAATGCCATTGCAAGGGGTAGGGACAGAGTGAGGACACAGCTAGCTAACGGGACAGAAATAGACATGAACTAAAGTGTTTCCCAGCTTCTAAAACTGTGCTGCCCAACATAGCAGCCACTAGCCAAAATTTAAACAAAAAACATAGTTCCTCAGTTGTACTATCCTCATTTCAAGAGCTTACAAGGCACCTGTGGCTAATGACCACCATAGATATCGCAGAGTAGAGAACATTGCTACCCTCTTCGTAAGTTCTAATGGGCAGCACTATTATACAAAGTGCCAACTCAGAAAACCCTAAGAACCTCGGTGTTAACTGGAACATACACAGTTTCACAAATGAATATTTTTCAGCTAAGTTCTTTCAATTAAGCAGGAATATGAATTGGTACAAAGCAGACACAAGAGTTAATACTAAGAATTTTTAATGTGACGGAGAACTGGTCCCACATCACACGATAAAGTCCCTGACATTCTGGACTCCATCTGAGATTCCAGTGGCTCAGGAGCTGCCATGCCAGTGGAAGGTCTGTGGATTATGCTTCCTTATGAGCCAATAACAACATTTGCTGAGTTCCTAATAATCTATATATGCTCTGTGGAGAAAGAGAGTGCTAAAATAATAAGACATGTTTTAGGCTTCAGGAATTCAGTGGAGAGGGACAGGGAAAAAAACATTTGATATATATCTCTGATTCATGTATTTATAGCCCACATATTTTCCATAGCCACATATCAAAGTCACGCTGCATTTAATCTTAAGCATTTAGGGAAAGGCATAACATTATTGCTATGAGGTATCATTTGGCTTTTCATTCAAACATTATCTTTTCCAGAGACTCATTTTCATTACATGCCTCCTAATTCCTTTTGGCTCATGGGTGGAGAGGAGATTAGGTCAATGTGAAAACAGGACCTTTCTGGAGCGCCCAGCTTTCTTCATCTGAAAAATCAAAGATTGGACAAATCATCTAAATTTGTTTCTCCTTTTTGTTCTCTAAGGTCTATGATTCTACTGGTTGCTAAAAAATGGAAAAAGCTTTTAAGTTGGGGAACTGGGGAATTATAAAACACACAGGAACTACAGAAGAGTTACACAACATGTGTGACTAAACAGAAGTTAACATGGTGACAGCTTTTCATTTAGAAAAGGTGACATAATGAAGAAACGAGAAACTCAGTTTGAGCCATTTTTTAAAAAAGGAAAGCCAAGAGCAATGCTCTTATGATGGAGTTTCTATTTTGTCACAGAAGGGTTCAAGAGGGACACCTGACTGGCTCGGTTGGTAGAGCATGTGACTCTTGATCTCAGAGTTTGAGCCCCATGCTGGATGTAGAGATTTTTGTTGTTGTTGTTAAGGGTTCACAAAGGAAGTAGTCAATTCATTAAATGCTGAAGAAACTCTTTGTTTTGTATTACTATATGAGAGTAACTTCCAAAGTTTTGACCACATGAGTAAGACATTTTAGATTGTTATCCAGTAGGCATACGAGAAAAACATTTCACAGAGTAATAACTTAGCCTCATTGCAATGTAAATGTTCTGATATTCCCTATTATCATTTTTTAATGCAGTTATGACCTATTAGACTAATTTTATGAACTACTTATGAATTCCAACCTATTAGGATAAAAAATGCTTAAGGGATAAGAATTTCTATTGCAGGAATTTGTAAATGGTTGTCCTGAAGAAAGGAAGCCATATTTGTACAAATAGGATCAAAAAATGTGCGTGTGATAGAGAGAGAAGAACAGGTGGAAAAATATGTTTAATACAATGTTTTATATGTGAATTTCTATGTTTGCCAGGTGAGAGGAAACCACTTTTGTTGTTGAAACAAAAAGTGGGGTGATGTGCCTGCAGCTCTGGAGAGAGTGGAATAGCAACTGGACCTATGATGGAGCAAATCTGGACCCCGCAGGCCAGCTAGAGCCGTTTACGAAGTTTAACAACGTAAACCTATTGAAACAAAGGCCTGGATATGATACTAAGAAAAAGCAGAGGAAGGGACTATTGGGGAATGGCAGGACTTCCCAATGGGAAGAGCAAAATGGATTCTCCCTTTTTTAAACACAAGATGATGAGCTTTCGGAACCAAATGACAGAAATACCAAAGGAAAGATGTAGGCGGGGAGGAAACAGAAGACAGCTCATCAACTCTCTCCACAAACCATACTGGTCTCATTTGATCTGCTTCTTTTCCTCATGAGCTGGACCGGCCGGGGCTAAACACCCGAACTGCAAAAGGGACAAGCTCTGTCCCCAGGCGCCAACACACCCAGATGCAGAGCCCATCTATAGAGTCTCTATGCAACCAGTTGTTTGCTCAGTGAGTCAAACAGCGCCTGCCTCCCAAGGACCAGGCACCAGAGGCACTGAGCTCACCAGGCATAGTCCCCACCTTTAAGACACCACAGTAAGAAATCAGCTTCCTAGATAACGACAGCACAAAGTGGCAAGAACTCCATGTGCGCACAAAGCACTCCCGGAACAAACAGCACACAGTGAACAGTTGTGCTTGGGTCAGCTAGGGCTTCCAAGAAGAAGAGGGAGTAGAACAACCCAGCTTTTCAATCAGGGGCCACAGCGTAGACAAAGCAGGCAAGGGGGAAAGTGCCTGGTGTGTAGGAGGAATGAGGGCTACAGAAGAGCCAGAAGATGGGGTGGGAAGAAAAAACCGAGACAGGAAGCTGCTGTTGGAAAAGAGGGAGCTACCCGTGTGCCAACTATCTTGCGTGCACCGGTGACAATGGCAGGCTGCATCATGAAGGCACCCGAAAACCGAAAGCAGCAGCAGCACGAGCAGGAAAGAGCAGGCAGGCAGAGGCTGTGAAAGCAAAATGGCACGTGTGTGTCCCTGATGGCGCAGAAGGCAAAGGATAAAAGGAAGTCACAGGTCCCTAAGGGGCTCTTACTTGGGGTGAGCAGGGGCAGCTTGGGCTGGGGGAGGAAAGATAAGAAAACTGGCCTTAAACGAGTTGAACTGAGTGGGTTGCCTCTGGGACACTCTAAAGGACTATGTCAAGAAAGCAGGTGGACCTCCAGTTGTGAGCAATAGGACAGACATCGGGTAGACGCAATCCACTTGGGAGCTGGCAATACAGAAATAAGCGCAGTGAGAACATGGACAAAGAAGAGACCACCGATAGTTAGGTTGGGGGATGCCTAGAAGCCTGGGAACCCAGAGGAAAAGCTCACTTTTCTTACTGAGAAGAGTTGGAAAAAAACAAAACAAAAACAGGACAAGGTGGTTTTAAAGAACAAGGTTAAATGCCACAGGGAAGCTGAGTAAAATGCGTGGCACATTTTTCCGCCTATGTATGTATCAGAAATGAGCAGATCTAACCCAACCAAACAATAATAAGCGAAGGCTGTTATAGAAAGAAAACTGATAGGTAGCCATCTCACTGGATGCTCCATGAACCAGGAATCGAGCAAACTCCCAAGAAAGGTGATGCAATTAAACTATCATGACACATTAACTGAAACACCTTGTTCTATATGCAAACGCCTGACAGATACACCCCAGAGGCTCTGCAGACAACAGCTGCTCTGATCTTTGGATACTGCAAAGCTGCACCCAATGCTGCTTTCTCATAAAGCATGTCATGATGAATCCGAAGTGTTATTAGGCAACTGTGCCTCTCTTTAGGAGCTCCAAAATGCCTCTAAACAATAATTACTCATCTGGGGCACATCGAAGGTGTTTTTCCACAGAGGAAAACATAACTAACCCAATAATTTTCAGAGGTGGGCTAATGTATATTTTAAGAAGTATGTGTAAACTACATCATACTGCTCAAGACACAGATTAAAGGCACTAGATTAAAGTTCCAGTACCTACTTAGAGTAGGATGTGATACCTATTTCTGTTGCCAATATCATGAAAATCTTCAAAGTCAACAGGCTATTCTAGGCCCAGACTTCATTTTCTAAAATGTGCTTAAAAATACTTTGCCTTTTGGGGGGCCTGGGTGGCTCCGTCGGTTGGGCATAGGATTCTTCATTTCAGCTCAGGTTGTGATGGCAGGGTCACTCGACTGAGCCCTGCTTTGGGCTCTGAGCACAGGAGGGAGTCTGCTTCAGATTCTCTCTCTCCCTCTGCTGCTCCCTCTGCCCCTCCCCCTGCCTCTCTTCAATAAATAAACCTTTAAAAAAATTTTTTTTGAGGGTGTATATGGATACATAAAGTAAAACGGCCTGTTGTTAACCCATGTCTTACTTCATGATAAGTTGATGAAACAGGGGGACAAAACACAACCTGTAAACAGAGGATGCATGTGCATTCACATAATAGCCAGCTTCCAAATCTGCATTTTACTCAGAGACTTTGAACGGTTTCTCTAAGTTAGGCTACCTTGATCTTAACTGATAAATGCAAGGAAAATGTTCTACCTTAACTACTGCTCAGAATGCCTTTAAATTACCAATGATCAGCAATCTGTCATCAGCAAATATGCTTATGTCAAATGCCCTTATAATGAGCTATCACATTTTCAAATATTTTCCTCCATTACCTAGCCTGGAGATTAACACAATGCGTACAATTTACAGAGAGGAGAGGGAATGAATTACTGGGTCTTGGTTTAAATGAGCAAACCCCATCCTGAACAGTGGGGGGAAGGGGGGAGGAATGTATAAATTGAGAAAAGAATGACTTATTCATCTTCATCAATACTTGACACCATCATCATTTGGCCTCTAAAAAAAAAGATGTTTTAATTTGCTGGGAAGAATACATTTCTTCAGGGAGGAGATTTGGGGATTTGACCATGAATAATAATGAAGTGAGTCGAGTTTCCTTCATATGTAAAATCGAGCTCCAGTCTTTCAATCCAAATGAGATTCTGAAAGTTGCAGGTGGAGGGCAAGGGATTCTAGTTATTTATGCAAGTCCATGTAGGCACCCCTCATCCGCATCCACCAGACCTACATTTCCCTCTCCAATTAACATTAAGACAAAAGAAAAATAAAATCATCATTTGTATTGGCCAGTTTGTAGCAACAACCCTAGGTTCAAAGACCCACTACCACTCATGAGGCTGCTCGGGGCCCTGCTTAGAAGGTACCCCCTTGCAGGAAATTCAGCCATCACCACAGCCCTCTCATCACTGCCCATCTCTTTTGGTAAATGCAAAACATTCTCATGGCATCAGCCGTTTGCAATAAATCATTCAGACTTATGCCAAAGCTGGAAACTCAGCACTGATTAATTTTAAGGAAGTTCTGATACTCATTATCAGTTATGGTCAATGACAATATTTCTCTAATGCCATTATTTGTTCTCTACACCTCAGAAAGCTGAGAGAAAGCAACGATACAGCTGACCTTTTGTAGCTTCCTAATCATGACTGCTTCCCACGGGGGGGGGGGGGGAGTGGGGGGAATGTGAAGAGAGTCCCAGAGCATTATGCAAGTCAGGTAGAGAGAATGGAGTCTGAGTAAAGAAGAGGCTCTCAATAGGCGGCATCGAAGTGATGGATAAATCGATAGAGAATGATTAAAACACTGCTCCACGGAGGGCCTGCATAGGTCACATATGTTTCATTATGGAAAAAAAAGATGTTATAGGCAGACCAAATGCCTGGCCATGCAGGGTAACACATGCCAAATGGTTTATGGAGAGAATTCCTAGGAATAGAGCTGATCAACACCATCATTTCTTAAATTTCACTCAAAGGCTTTGAGTTAAATTCCTTATTTCCTTGGTGATTTTATTTCCACCACTTACTTCCTTGGTGATTTGAATGTCCACATTCACACACATACATCCCCTCACACCCAATTTCTAACATACTTCTTCATTTAACAGATATACCCCACCACCCATCCCAAACCCAGCATCAGGAAAGATCCTATCATTCTTACTCAGACTGAAGCACAAATTCCATAACTAAACATCTTCAACTGCACGAACATCGCACTCAGTGGACTAGAACACACACTCATCTTCTCCTTCTTTTTCAATGGGTCAATTAAGGGCTGCTCCCTTTCTTTCTCTTTTCCAAAAAGCAGATTTAAAAGCTAAATATGTTTTTTGCTTCAGTTACCTCTACTCAGAATATGGTACTGTGTTTATGACACACAAGAAAAACTACAAAAAGGCAAATGGTGCACCAGGAAACCCAGGAACCATGGTGCACTCAACAAGTCCCTCTCCATCCTCCTCTCATGGCTCAGCCTTTCCACCCCTCCTCTGTATCCAAATACTGGGGCGTGACTTCCATTTTAGACATTTCTATGTATCACCTACTGCTGTAAAGAAAGTCATCATGACTTCTGTTAAGGAGTATTTTGCCAATTCCTGCCAAAAGAAAATGAGCTTTCTTCAGCCTCTTTTCTGTATTTTACTTGAAAGTAAAGTAAAAATTGGTCCCAGTAAAATTCTTCTGATGGAGATATCCTCTGTTACCTATTTGCACAGACTTCTCACAATGAGTTCACTGAACTAAACTCTCACTACTCAAAAGGAATCTAATCTCTAACAGCTATGACTTTCCCATCCTTCAAAGAAATTGGTATTTAAAAATTTAAGCTTCATCATCCAAAAGGCAATGGAAAGCTACCAAAGGATTATAGCAAAGATATTAAAATATTCAAGTGTATATACATACATATATGCAAACATAAATGCATACATATAGACACACATGTGACCTACATGTGTGTACAAACACATGTACACATATACAGATGTGTGTGTGATATGCTCGTACTGTTTGAAAGCTGTCTTCACACTAGGCAAATTCAGGATATGCTATTCCAAAGAACAAAGTTCTTTTAGAAGCCACTCCTAGAACAGTCTCAGCTTGGATGTACTTTAATATCTTTCCTGCTACAATTCAAATGCATCTTTATTTTTCATGAAAATTTACATATTCCTAAAACTTCAGAAAACCAAGAGGACTTTAATTTTAGCTTATCATATTTATAAAACTCAGAAATGTTCCCCATCTTTCCTAGTGCTCATGTACATGATCAAAGAGGTTCTGTGTCAATAATACTTTTGTTACATGTAGAAAATCACAGTTGCCATTCATTTCAAATGTTTCCTATGTTTCACTGTACTTTCTACACGTTGTCTCACATAATCCTCATGAAACAAACCAAGCAGGTGGTATTATCCTCCATTTTACAGCTTAAAATTTTAAGTTCTTTGGACAGAAAACCAATGATGGTTTCAAACATGAACTTAATTCAGGGTGCCACAGGCAAACACCACACAAGGAGCATTCCAAATTTTGCCATTCTGTATCGAATGAGGACATCCATTTTAGCAGCAAAGTAGAAAAAGAAAAATGACATCCCTCTCTTTCCCACTCACCTCACTAAAAAAAACACCCACAAAATGTTTCCAGCACAACTAGCCACCCTCTCAGCAGAGATGCATTGTCTAGGCAATTGGTGATGACATATTGTGTGTTCTTCTATTACCATCTTACTGAGAAGCCATCAGTAGACTCAACATACTATCTCCTCAAATAAATGTTTCCACAGTGTATTGAACTTGGAAATAATACTTTGTACTGCCTCCACCCTCTTCCTCCTCCACCAATTGGAAAGTGTCTGCAGACATGACACCATAAAGAACTTGGGGGGCGGGGGCAAGAGGGACAACCTATCTATTAGGAAATAACCTAAAGAAGCCTATGCAGGTATTTTCTACACCATGGGTCATGACCCATCAGTGGAATCAATTTATCAAGTCACAGCCAGCATTTTAAAGACACCAAAATAAATGAAATAGAAAAAATCAAAATATACTACACACACTAAGGTAAAAAACTGTTTTATGAAACTTTGTTTCAGCAACATGTTCTTAATCAATTAGGTATCTATTTGTAGCATGTGTTCCAGGCTGTGATATAAAATATATATCTTAGTTCCTTGACTCCTTTCGCCTTTACCTCTCACATACAACTAACAAACTCTGCTGAGATTACCTGGCGGATATATTCTGACCTTTACAACCCCCACGCCTCAACCACCCTCCACCATACAACTTCCCAGATAAGCATTTCTCACTGGAACTATCACAACAGCCTCTAAACTGACCTCTGTTGTCATGTTCCGCTCCGCTCCCCCCAATGCAAATCTGACCCCATTGCACTCTCCAACTTAAAGCCTTTTGGTCCCTACACTATCAAATCAAAGCCTCTCTGCAGGGCATACAAGGTGCTCTGCAAACCAACCCCAAACACCTTACAAATTCATCACCTACAACTCCAGCCTCTGTCTTCACTCAGTAGGAACCCCCAAGCAGCTTATCACATCCTGCATAACCTAGCTGCTCTCTGTTCACGCTCTTTGCCAGAGACCCCACTCAGAGACCTTCTCTTCCAGGGTCTTCCTGGACTCTTGGAATGGAGTTAAACACATCCTGTAAAACTGATGTCTTTGTGATCTCCTACCGATGAAAATTAAGATTCCCTGTGAGCCTGTCCCTTCCACTAGGCATGAAGGACTTTATCTACCTCTTCAGGTCTTTACTCAAGTGTCACCCTCTCACAGTGAGACCTTCCCTGCCTTCCCTGATCACCTTATCTAAATTTATAACCCTGTCATTGCTTCCCCATGCCCTTCCCAGGTCACCCCACTGGCTTTTTTATCACTCACCATCATCTAACTCATGTGTAAGTACATAAATACACATAATGAGTTAGTTATATGTATACATATTACACACATGTACATGCATGGACAATGTTAGTATACAATACATATTTTTAATCTAATACTTTGCTTAGTATCTGTCTCCACATATAGGAATGCCAGCTCCATTTTATGTCTTCTATTACTGCAATATTCTAATGCATGACACATAAAGAGGCACTTGATAAATACTTGTTTAATGAATAAATAAGCAAATACCATCAAGATCAGAATTTGCAACTAAATTCAACTTTGAGTCTCCAAAGTTGTGCTCACTCTGGAGTTGGTACACAATAAATGCTTCTATTTAAAAAGTAAAAAGATAAACTCTTACAAGCAGTATTCTCTATTTTGCTGCATACTTGTTTCCTTTTAGTAGAAATGAGGATACAAAGAAGGCTAGACAGACCAGTTAGTTGACTGAAAGGAAAGTGGAAATTTTAGAGTATCACCATACCTTGGATATGGGCAGGGCATCTAAGACAAGTTTAGGGATCTGTCATTTTTTTAAAGTTGATACTATAAAAAAAAAATACTTTCCCTAAAGTGGTATAAACAAATAAAACTTAAAATGTTCTAATATGCTTATTTTCAGCACTCCTATTGGTTGACATTAGAACTATTAAAACTCTGAAGGCATCTTATTCTTTGGGGAGAAGATGTCTTTCCCATGCTACTAAGTCATGGGCACATCCAATATTTATAATCATTATAAAAATCAGATTAAGAATGTAAGGAGAATGATAAAATATGCATATGTTCTTGAAGCCTATAACTACAGCTCATAAACGTACTATAGCAATTTCTGTTAAAACACAAATTTGTGACCAATACTTGAAACTAGGAAAGAAATATGAAGCCACTTAAAAAATATTCCTTCTGATCAAATGAAAGATTAATATAGATGTTCTAATAAGAAAAGTGTATCACTTCATCCTTAGAATATAAATTAACACTGACAGAAACTTAAAAAGAAAAACTGTAAAATTCTGTAACAGAAAAGTAGCACTATTTCTTAAATATGACATAATATTTCATTAAGAACAAGGCTGACTTGGATGAAAAATAAGGAAACAACCACTTCTCAGTTTTTCTAAGAAGAAAATGGAACTTTTAAAGAGAAACAAATGCATGGTTAGAAGCCTAGAGAAGAACCACTGAAGGTAACAGAATTTCAAAGGTTTTTACATTTCCTAAGACATAGGTATACACTCCAGTTACTAAGTTAGAGCAAGAATGATCTAAACCCAAATCCCTAACTCATCATTAGCAGTCAGAACTCCACTTGGATAGATGACTCTATCTGAGTTTAAAACTTGCTTTGACTGTGACATCCTCATCAACCAAGGCGACAGTCCAATACACAAAACCCTGCCCTGGGTTTCTGTGCCCCACACCCTATAAGTATATTTTTAAAATAACATCTTACAACCAAGTATCAAGAATTAAATATGGATATAACTGCTGTAAAAGCAAAGAGAAAGGGATGAAAAAGAACTCTTTCCTCTGCCAGGAAGAAAAACAATACCTTACTTGTTAAGGTGAGCCAGTATTTCTCATTTCTAATCACATTTGCTTGGAAATTAAAATCATTCTATTAAAAGTGACAATTTCTATATACATTCATTTATATAATAATACATATCTTATATATATTACACATATCTATGTCTATTATATCCTTGAGTCAAACTTTGACAATCCCCCTGCTTACCTTCAGCCCACATCACCACAAATATCCTAGTCATTTATTTGGCAAAGGCAGAAGGTGGGGAGGTGTGACAATAGCTCCCAGAACAGTACACCCAGTGTAAATCTGACCATCACCAAATGTTTTTACCAAAGTTATTTTGTTGTTGTTGTTGTTTAAATAGGAGACTAAGACAAGTCAGCTTCATAAAGCATAATGTAATCAAAATCCGATGTGATCTTTTTTTTTTTTTAAGATTGTATTTATTTGACAGAGAGAGAGAGATCACAAGTAGGCAGAGAGGCAGGCAGAGAGAGAGGAGGAAGCAGGCTCCCTGTTGAGCAGAGAGCCCGATGCGGGGCTTGATCCCAGGACCCCGAGATCATGATCTGAGCTGAAGGCAGAGGCCTTCACCTACTGAGCCACCCAGGTGCCCCAAAATCCGATGTGATCTTAAGTAATTTGGTCTTTCCTCTTAAATGGCCTGATTAAAGTGCAAAAACTACTATGTTAGTCATCTCATTAAAAAAGAAAAATGAAAATCAATTTGAAATCATTCCTGGGAAAAGCACACAAGTATCACCTTTGAAGATCCCCATTTGCTCAGAGTCACCCAGCCACAAAGAAAGCTCAATTTTTTCATAAGGAATTAAGCACTTCTCCTTATCAAATTCTTTATACTTCTAAGCATCATCAAAAATGAAGAATATTTAGCCTTTTTCTTCTCGCTACAGTTCTCCAACATTTTAAAGAATTCTAGAAGGAAGTACTCGAAAGGGCAAAGTCGGCAGTGCCACAACCAAACCTCCTTTTAGCAACTACAGTAGACAGCACTGCCCTTTTCCCCCCACAGTGAAAGTAACTCCATTCTGGATCATTCCTCATCCACTCAATAAATTAAGCTTAATAGGAGAGCTAGAGTCAAGATTCTATAAGAGATCTCATCATGTTTAACAAGAACTGTCTGAATGACCAACAGAACAAACCATCTTTTAAAACTTAGAAATGATCGACCAACATTCGAGACAGGGGCTTCCACAAACACACATCTTAGAGGAAGAGGTAGCTGACTAAAAATGGTGTCCAGCTAATTCCCTGGCAATGCCTCTCGCAACTTTTCACTTGATGTCACCCAAGTTCAGGAAGAAGTGACTGTTTGTAGTACCTCCAAAAACCAAGCCTGCTGAAAACACAAAGTACTGTTAGAATCTGGAAAGTATCCACTGTATGATAAGACGGAGACAGACTCACACCCCTGCTCATTACACATCCTCACTTGACTTCAGTAATTCTTTTCTTTACAAAGCTGGGACATTGCTTCCTAATTTTTCCCTCCCTCTCTCTTTTTCGTTAAGATTTTATTTATTTAACACAGAGAGAGAGCACACAAGCAGGGGGAACTGCAGGCAGAGGGAGAAGCAGACTCCCCGCTGAGCAGGGAGCCCAATGTGGGTCTGGATCCCAGGACCCCAGGATCATGACCTGAGCAGAAGTCAGATGCCTAAATGACTGAGCCACCCAGGTGCCCCAGTTCCTAAGTTTTCTACCACTTCTCTGACCCATGCACATCCCTTTTCAGCTAAAATAGATGGCAGCTGGCAGCTGCCCCTTCCTGTGCCTCAGACACTGATGTGGGATATACGGAGGGCACTACTCCCTGAACATCTCCCCTTGCTAATCCAAGTGTGACCACCTCCCTAAACACTAAGCTCTCTCGATTCAGAATGGCTCTACAAATCCCAGAAAACAATTTAGCAACTAAGGACAATGGTACGTTGAACACCAAAATTGATGAGCTGCAGCCAGTTTCTCACAGCCAAATCACAGCCTGCACTCACCAGTCATTTGACAAATACTCAGTGAGCTCCCACCATGTGCCAAGGACTGTTCTATGCGCTTGAGAGACGTTAGTGGAAAACAGAAAGATCTCCGCTCTCCCAGAATTTATATTCTAAAAAGGGAGGCAGAAAATAAACAAATACCTTCAGTTATATAATTTGGTAGACAATGAAAAGCACCACACCAACAAGAACAAACAAATAGAGGGAGGTAAATGGAGTTGAGAAGGGAGGGGAGGGGTGGCAGTTTTAAATAGGGTGGTCAGCGTAAGGCTCAAAGAGAAGATGACACTTGGTGAAGACTGGAAGGGAATTAGCCTCCTAGATATCCAGAGGAAGAGCTTCTAACAGAGGTTGGCAACTGTCATAGAAGAGGTAGAGGCGATGGCATGTCTGGCACAACCACGAGTAACAAGGAAGCCACATGGGTGGAGTGGAGGGGAGGGGAGGGAGGGAGGGAGAAACAGGAGTTGGTAAGGTATGAGAAGTAACGACGGCCACGTCATGTGTAAGGACTTCGCTTTCACTCTGAATGCAACGTGGAGCAACTGTAGAATCTCGAGCCGCCAAGTGGGTTGATGTGACTTATATTTTTGAAAGGGTCACGCCAGCTGCTCTGTTGAGCATAGGCCACAGTGGGCAGTGATGGCAGCAGGGAGACCACGTAGTGACCACAGAAGTACACAGAGTGAGAGACAATACTGACTCAGTGAGGAGACACCAGATCCTGAATATACTCAAAGGCAAACCCAAAAGAACTGTCCAATGGCCTGGACATGCCATAGAAGGGGATAAATCATCAAGGACAATTTCAACGTAGCCAGAGCAACTGGCAAGGGGAAGCAGCCATGGACCGAGACAGAGAAGAAGTTGCAGAACAGGATGGAGAAGCAAATAAAAAGTTTGGTTTGGGACACATTAACTTGGAGATGCCACATTTAAACAAAAAGTGAGAGATGCAGTTGGATATGCACATACAGAGCGTGGGAGAGGTCAAGGCCAGACCTGTAAATTCAGAGACCACGAGTATATGGGTGGTAGCCATCGTACCACAAAGGGCCACACAGGATGGATGAAAAATAGACAAGAGAAGAGGAATTAAGAGTCTACTATGAGGCATTCCAACATTAAGAGGTCAGAGAAAAAAGAACCAGCAAAGGAGAACAAGAAGGAGCAACCAGTGAGGTAGGAAGACCACCAAGAGTCTGAAATGTCCTAGACGCCAAGTGAGGACCATGTGTGACCAAAAAAAAAAAAGGAAAGAAAGAAAGAAAAGAAAAAGAGGACTTTGCCATGCCATCTGAGGTCTAAGAAATGACTACTGTAGCTGAAGGAGCCAGGAGGTAATGGATAACCTCGATAGGATAGTCTCTATGAAGTAAGAGAAGGAAAGCCTACTAGTCTGGGTTTGAGAGACTAAGAGAAGAATGAATTTGAGGCCATGAATAAAAATAACTTCTTGGAGGCAACTGCCCAATTCAGCAATGACACTGTGAACACTTGGTAGGAAAGCAAGGCTTTATGGAGAAGGTTTATGGAGATGCAACTAGTATAGCATGCTTATGTGCAGCTTGTGTGGTAGAGGAGAAAATTGGTAGTTTCTTTTTTAAATGGAGATGTAACTGACATATAACATTGTGTAAGTTTAAGGTGCACATGATGTTGACTTGGTACATTTATACATTGCAATATAATTTCAACCACTGTACTACCTAACACCTCTATCATGACACATAATTTCTTTTTTTGTGGTAAGTATAATGAAGAGCTAATCTCCTGGCAAGTCTCAAGTTCAGAATATAAGATTATTGACTGTAATCACTAAGAGGTGGATTAGAGTCTCAAAAACTTATTTATCCATTAGCTGCAAGTTTGTACCTTTAACCAACTACTCCTCAATACCCACAATGGCCATGGGTGATTTCTTCTGACTAGGCGAGGGAGGACAGGATGGGGGCATTAAGAAAGGGACTGGCCTTAGACATGAGCATGTTAGTTACTAAGGACTATTCTCTGACTAGCATGAATAGTTACCTAAGCAACAAGCAGAAAGAGAGAGGATATGAGTATAAACACTGGATAGAGGAAGTTTCTCTTCTGTTTCAATTTTCTCACCAATGTAGGGATCGGGTTCATCATGTAAGAGAGAAGATGGAAGGAAAGACATTAAACATTTGAGGAAAGGGGATCAGGACAAGTCACCCTAAAAAAAGCCATCTTCATTATTAAATAAGAAAATAAAATATTCAATTATTCAACTCAACAAGCTAAAAGAACATCAAATAAACCTAGAGGAAGCAAAAGAAAGAATTGTTAAAAAGATAAAACAGAAATTAAGGGATTAGAATATAAGCAGTAGAACAGCTGGTTCTTTGAAAAGATCAATAAAATATACAAACCTCTCACAAAGCTCATCAAAAGGGAAAATACAATTATACGACACTGGAAATAAGAAAAAGAATACAAGCCAAAGAGACAATGGAAATTTAATACAAGTATAAGGGAATACATATGATTTTATGCTGAAAATTTGAAAGGCTAGATGAAAAGAAAGGATTTCTAAGAAAATATAAATTGTCAAAATTGACTCGAGAAGCAGACTCTGAATAATTCAATAACTGTACAGAAACAGACAATGCTGACAATGATTTTACAAGGGAGCACTAGCAAACCTTTACGAGACAGAATTTTTATGCTTTTTAAAATGTTATATGGTATAGGAAAAAAAAAATCAAAGAAAGCTTCCCATTTCATTTTATAAAACTCAGCATAACCTGAACATAGAAACTCCAAAAAATAGTTGAAGAACTATAAATCCATCTTATTCATAAGTATAAATCAAAAATCCTAATATAATTATCAAATCACAAACAGTTGTAATGTGATCATATTGTTAGATGCCAAAATTGCATTTGAAAAAAAATAATCATTCTTAATAAAATATTTTAGTAAACTAACATTAAACATCTTTCACTAGCCAGTATCTGAGATCCTGTTTCACAATTAACTTCCTAAGTCCTTCCCATTAGCCTCAGAAGCACATAATCGGTGCTCAACAAATATTAGCTACTTATCATTTTTGTGTTAAAACAATAATGTCTGTTCCTACCACTAATATTTAATATCTCATTATAAAGCTAACTATTCCCTGTCCTCAGGGGAGTTAACTATGGCCAATGCTTAAATTTAAGCATAAATTCAGGCAGGATGCCCACAAACCTTTCTAAAATGAAACACAAGTTCTGTAAGGAAAAAAAAAGTCTGTTTTAATTGCATTTTAACAATGTAGTACATCTTGATATGTACCCTAATTTCAATGATTGAGGAAAAACCAATTTATAAAACACTGAATGGTAAGGCAAGAATATTTTATGTCAGCTCACCTTGTAAAAGGTATAGGGTTATGTATAACCCACTGAACATTTGGTCTTAATATTTACTCAGCTGATAGTTTATAAATAACAAATTCCTCAGCTTACGGAAAAAAAGAAAACCTCAAAAACTTGCCAGCTTTATTTTACACTGATTTCCCACTGGGAAGAAAGCTCATTAGGCATTGAATTAGCTGGTTTATATTTCCTTAAAAAAAAAAATTACTTATATCCTCACTTAAAACTCTGGAGGTTTGAGAAAGGCTTTTAAATCACTAAGCAAAAGGAAGTAACTGAGGTGGTACCTTCTTGGTTTTGGTCAGCTCTAGTGCAAGGCAAGCTGATGACATTCACCATACACAGGTTCCTAGCTTCCCGGAGGAAGAGTTCCCAAACACATGCCCTATTCACTTCCATTAGTCACTATAACCATTCTGTGTTTGAAAGATCCATTGCTTTTCCTCCAGAGAATTCAGGAAATTTGTTGCTTCTTAGAAAACGCCAGGATGTAATTTGAAAGACCAAAAGAGGAGGCAGTTCAAAGCCAGGGAGTTGAGCACGTGAAAGACAAAGGTATTTAAGTACAAAACAAAGTTGCTCTCTGAAAAAGCTAAGTTTTATCGAAGAACTTGACTGGGAGTCAAACAAGAGGCATGGAAGAAAACTGAACAGCAGAGAGAATGACTAAGAAGGAGCAAGACCTCATATACAGGATACATATGCAGAGAAGAGGAAATGAGAATAACAAGGCATTATGGTTAACGGCACAATCAAGGTCCATCCGAGGAGATCAGGAAAGCATGTAAAGCTCAAACAAGGGTTTTTCTTGAAACCATGAAACTGTGTCACTGTCGAACACAATGAACTGTAATAGCGATCCCTAAGTTTGTTCACCAGGCTCACGGCCCCCTTCTCTGCAAACGGCCACCTGGGAGACACAGCAGTCATATTGGTGCCATGTGACTTTGCCAGACCCAGTGGCCCTGAGGTTGTCCCCTCCGCACACTGAGTCAGTCAGGTTCTCAATGGTCTGCCTTTGCTGGGCACATGAACTGGTCTTAGGCCCTGGAGTTCAGTAGATTTCTAAAGAGCCTTTAGTAACAAAACCCTGAACTAAACTAACAAAATACCAGCATGTAGAAGAGGCCTTGTGTGATTTAATGAGCAAGAAGACTTTATAATTTGATAACCCAGACTTAATAGTAAACCTTAAGGTACTTCCAAAAACACCTTCCATATGTCCCCTTTCATTTTGCTTTATTACCCTGGAAAAGCAAAGAAACAATTGGTTTTTAAAATGCGTATCATAACTTATAAACCCCACAGATACTGAAAAGAGTCTTTCAAAGAAGATATTTTTTAAAGCATACAGGATGTGAGGCTCTGTGCAATGGCCAAGAGCAACAAAACACTGTCACAGCTGAAATGAAATCCCTCATGTCCCAGCACGAGCCCGGGGATGCAGGAAGGCTAACAGCTGTGTGGAGGTGGTGGGAACCAGGCCTGGACTCCATGGTCACATGGCTTTCTTCAACCTTAGCAGGGCTAAGCCTAACTGGGAATGACTGAGACAACTCGTAGCTGAGGACTAGCCCTGTGATAATAAGTGGAGATAATCTTCTAGAAACCTTTCATAAATATGAACATAAAGGAGATTCAACGTAGCCTCCACAACACCAAACTGAGGCCAAGGACACACACACACACACACACACACACACACACACACACACACACACAAATACCTCAAAGTGAACTGCTTGGAAGAATTTTCTAACGTGGAGTTCTGTTAAATGCCTAGCAACCTCCCCAGGGAAATAGCAGAGAAGTCACTGAGAGTGGAGCGAGAAATTCATTTCTGAAAGCCTCTTTTCCAACTTGGGAAATTTAACTCTATGCCGTTGTAATCCCCAGAGACAGCTTGGCTGAGGCTGCACTGGGTGTAACCATATGTCAAAACTAATACATTGGATATGCTACTCACCCACAGTTTGTCAGAAAATAGTCAAAACTACAAGTGCCAAAGGAGTCTTTTCTTTATGGATAGGAGCATAAGGTGTGACTTTATAACATTAAAAATACTTTGTCCTTTACCTAGATAAGACAATTGTTTAAAGAGGCTATGTTTAAAAGACCAAAGAAATAGGCATTTCTCTCCTTTAGGTGGGGGAGTGAGGGGGCCACGTGGGGGCAGCAATACTGGCCATCTTTCCTTCTTTAATGGCAACTTAACCAAAAGTGAATCCTTCTCTCCAACCTCCCTTACCTGGCTAAAAAGTCCTGAGCAAATCCTGGGTCCTCTTCCTTCAAGACTCAGCTTACGAGTCAGTCTAAGCTCCACTAGAAAATCCTCTCTAATAAGGTTCAAGGCACCACGGAAACCTTTTACTTCCCTCTCTAATCTTAACTTCCCTCTAGCTGAGTGCTCATCGCCTCGGATGGGATGGCCAAGCTCCCCCTCTACAGACCAGAGACGCAAAGAAGAAAAACAAAACAAATAGGCCAAGAGAAAGAATAAACAAGAAGCAAGATGCTCCCTCTATCGCAGGCTGGTTTAAGAGGCAGGGGAACGGAGAAATGTGTGGAGTAATCCAGGAAGAGGGACCAGTACACAAGAGACAAACAACAATGCTCCCAGAAGAAATTATTTTTTATACTGGGCTTTCTATACAAAACTTAAAATAACACTAACACAGATTTTCCCCAAGGCATAGGCCTCACTAAGGGAAAACTCAATAGAAGCAAATTCAACCCATTTTCTGATGGTTTCAATAGTTTCACATTATGGAAAGAATAATTAGATATAATTAGTGTTTTTACCTTCTACAAATGTAACAACTTCCTCTACGTTTTTAGCAAAAATCACTGAGTCATTATTACTAAGACATCAGTTCTCCCCAATTTGATCTATAAGATTCAGTGGAACCCCAATCAAAATCCCACCAAATTATTTTGTGGATACTGATAAAATGATTTTATTTATGTATTTGAGAGAGAAAAAGCCCTGTGTGTGTGTGCGTGTGCACGCGTGTGTGTGGGAGAGGGGTAGAGGGAGAAGTAGACTCCCCACTGAGTGGGAAGCCCGAAGCAGGGCTCGATCCAGGACCCTGAGATCATGACCTGAGCCGAAGGCAGATTCTTAATGGACTGAGCAGCCCAGGTGCCCTCTGACAAAGCGATTTTAAAAGTTTTTGTGGAGAGACAAAACATCCAGAATAGTCAATACAATTTTAAGAGAAGCACAAATTTGGAAGACTGATACTACCTGACTTCAAGACTTACTATGAACATACAGTAATCAAGACCATATGGTTCTGGTGAAAGAACACAGAGACGGATTCATGGAACAGAACAAAGAAGACCTGACACACTCACATCAATAGTCAGGTAACCTTTGACAAAGGAACAAACACAACATAATGGAGCAGAGACAGTATTTTCAAAAACGATGTTGGGATATCTACGTGCAAGAAAATCAATCTAGATGCAGATCTTACCCTTCACAAAAATTAACTCAAAACATATCTTAGACTTAAATGTTAAATAGAAAACTATAAAACTCCTAGAACACAAGAGAAAACCTATATGACCTTAAGTATGGAAATGGCTTTTTAAATTTAATACCAAAGTGTGATTCATGAAAGAAATGAGAGAGAAGCTGGACTGGACTACAATCAAAAACTTCTGCTCTGTGGACAACAGTGTCAAGGGCATAAGAAGATAGGCCACAAACTGTGACAAAGGATTTGCAAAAGACAAATCGGATTAAGGACCATTATCCAAAACATACAAAGAACTCGTGAAACTCAACACTAAAAAAACAAACTACCCAACTAAAAGTTTAGCCAAAAATCTGGATAGGTATCTCACCAAGTAAGATAGATATATATATAAAATATATATATATTTGCATATATTTCATATGCAAATAAGCATATGAAAGGATACTCCATATCATATGCCATCCAGAAAACATAAAACAAAATGGGCTGCTATATACACCCATTAGAACAGCCCAAATCCAAACGAATGAAAATACCAAATTCTGGCAAGGGTGAGGAACAACAGTAGCTATCGTTCATTGCTGGTAGGAATGCAAACTGGCCGAGCCACTTTGGAAGACAGTTGGACAGTTTCTTAGAAAACTAATATACTTTTACCTTATGATCCAACAATCAAGTTCCCTGGTATTTAACAAAAGAGTTGAAAACTTATGTCCCCACAAGGACCTGTACATAGATACTTATAGCCGCTTTATTCACAACTGCCAAAACTTGGAAGCTACCAAGATGTCCTTCAGTAGGGTAAATGGATACATCAGAGTATGGAGTATTATTTGGCACTAAAAAGAAAAGAGCTATCAAGGGGCGCCTGGGTGGCTCAGTGGGTTAAAGCCTCTGCCTTCGGCTCAGGTCATGATCTCAGGGTCCTGGGATCGAGCCCTGCATCCATCGGGCTCTCTGCTCAACGGGGAGCCTGCTTCCCCCTCTCTCCCTGCCTGCCTCTCTGCCTACTTGTGATCTCTCTCTCTCTGTGTCAAATAAATAAATAAAATCTTAAAAAAAAAAAAAAAAGAAAAAAAGAAAAGAGCTATCAAGCCATGAAAAGACATAAAAGAACCTCAGGACTCCATGCTGAAAACAACACATGTTGTTAATGGCAGAGGGGATAAATCAATGATAGTATCTTCACACAATGGGTGTGATAGTCAGAAAAATGCTCCTTCCCACAATTCCACATCCTAATCCCTGGAACCTGTGACTGCTACCTTCCAAGGCAAAATGATGTTTCAGGGGTGATCACTTAAGGATACTGAGATGGGGAGAAGATCTAAGTGGGCCCTAATTGTAATCACACCTGTTCTTCTAAGAGGGGGGCAGAGGAAAATTGGAGGACAGAAGAGGTAAAGTGAAGAGGAAGCCAGTAGTGGAGTGACATGCTTTGACAATGAAGAAAGCAGCCTCAGGCCAAGGAATCCAGATGACCATGAGAAGCAAAACAAGACAAGGAAACAGATTCTCCCCTCAGAGCCTACAAAACGGAGTCCAGCCAGCATGGTGACTTTAGCCCCAACTGCAAACCTCTGACCTGCAGAACTGTAACAAAAATAAAGTTGGGTGGTTTTAAACTGCTTTGTGATACTTACTTACAACAGTAACAGGAAATTGATGCAATGGGATACTATACAACAATGGGAAAGAATACACAACTGTTACACATAACAACAGGCAGGACTCTCACAGGCATCCCATTTGGAAATTGGAACAAGACCCAGTGGGGCATAATGTAAAATGGCATTTCTATCAAGTTCAAAAACAGGTCAAACTCATGCATAGGGTTAGAGGTCAGAACAGCAGTTTTCTCTGTGAAGTAGCAGGAACTGGAAAGGATGCCCAGGAGCATCCAGAAGAGGGATCTCTTTCTTAAGACAGATTGTGGTTACACAGGGTATAATGTATGCTTAGAAAATTCATCAAATTACACACATAAAATTTGTATACTTTTCTATCCAAATATTAGACACCAGCAGAGGTTTTGTGTGGTTATTTTAACTGTATTTTTCTTTTTCATCATTAGATCCAATGACTCATGAAATAAATCCCTCTAGGGGAGGCCCTGGTTGCAAGCAACCCAGAGCTTGGCCACCCTCATTCCGTGAGGGAATGAAACAAAGATAAGGAGGCCACTGACTATACCCATGCAGTCAATAAGGAAACCGGAAGAATTAGGTCCTGGACAAACAAAAATAAATCAATGATTCTAACAAAAGATGATATTTTTGCAAATAAAAAGAGTCTAGAGTGATAATTCCCGTTTTCCAACAATTCCATCTATTATTTTATACTAACAAAGTTAGATTAAGAATTTAGTAGAGAAGCTCCAGTGTATCCACTGGGCTAGGGAAGATGCGCATGTGTCTGTAGTCTTGCATCTAGGGAAAAAAGATGGAGAAAAACAATAATCGGTGAAAAAGGCCTGCTCAGCTAACAAGGTCAAGATGCTACCACAGGGTCCTTCTCTCTTGTACTTTTATCTATCGCTAGAACAATAAAAGTATTAATACTTTGACCTTGACATGGTACATATTAGAAAACAGAACCAACACCACATATATCATGATAGAGTTTAAAAGAAACATACAATATTTCCCTAATATATGTTATACACATGCACACCAACCACTGCCTCCTCTGGCATATCAGATCAGAATGAATCTGAATGCAAAGTCACATAGTTTCTAGAATTCAAAATGAAGAAATCCAGTAGAACAGGGAAGAAGTTAAACTTGAAGCACTACAAGGTGGACCAAAGCGGAGCTGAGTCACACCAGTAACCAGAGAGGGCAGGCGAGTCCTGACTTTAACAATGTAAGGAAGGAGACAGCAGAGACTAGGACCTTTTCTTCCTTTATATTATTGGAGCCAAGGGTATGAAGGTATCTGGTGCCAGCTGGAAAGGTCAGAGTCAGTCCTACAGTTACAACAGTTTGCAGTCTACATGCCTGTATGGTACCAAACTTTGGCAGAATGCTTCATTTTCTCAAGCTTAAGACCACCTTATTGTAACACCTGCATGCACCAGAAGAGGCTCGGAGACGTTGAGAACCACAAAGCTAGTATGTCACCGAGTGGAGATTCCAACCCCCCGGTGATTCTCTTTATCCCACATTTGGTCCCTGGTGTATCAGTTTCACCATTGACACCGTGATATGGGAGTAGGCTTAATACTGCACTCCAATCCAAAATTCAGATGCAGAATGAATACTGTATACCTCAATCCCACTGAACTCTTAATTTCACTAGATTTTCACTGAAATCATATAATTGCATATAGAATGAGTTTTATAGTAAACTCAATAGGAATGTCAGAATGTCAATAGGCTTTGAAAATGCATTTTGACACCTCATTGTCCCTGAAGGTGATATGGGCAAGCTCAAAACATACGTTCTCTGTTACCTGAAAGGCAGAACAATGAAGGATTTTGAAGCTTTGGGAAATTGAGAATCTAGAAAAAAACCTGAAAGAAAGGAAAATGTCAACAACAGCTAAATCTGGGTGGTGTCTGTGATATTCTCGGTGCCTTTCTGAAAATGTGGAAAGTGTCAATTTTAACAGAAGGAAAAATTAAAGAATTTCACAGAAAATTTCTATGAAACAGCCACCTGTAAAAAATGTTTTGGTTGCTTTCAGGAAAAAAAACCAGTAACAGACATTAGAGAAGTCTAGGTTTGAAAAACAAAGTCCTAACAGAGAAAATTACATGCTTTCTACTGGCGCAGCCCCGTAATTATCTCTCAATGTAAATTCTACACTTGATCTTAGCCAAAAGGCCGAGAAGCAATTCTCAATGTAAATTCTTATTAATACCTATCCCATTTTCACATTATTTTAAAATTTCAGCACTTTTAAATGGGTTCTTCCCCAGAAAATATCCATTTTCTCCAAGACATGCTACCATCCCAGGAAATAAATTCACCTCTAGTCAAGGAAAATGCATGAAAACTTCTTTTCATTATTATCATTACTATTTTACATGATCGATGGCTAACAAATGGGTTCCACCAGAAAACTGGCCTAAGACTTGAACAACAGGCAAATTTGCAGCTCAAATTTGTAAACAGAAGGCCCGGTTTAGGCAGTGCAGAAAGCCAACCACACGCTTAGTCCTAATAAGGAGCTCCGAACAGTGAACACTGGCTACCACGTGCTAAACACTACTGTCCTTTTTATGGACAAGGCGACCAAAGTCCACAGTTCAAGCACCCCGCGGAAGTCATTTATGTACGATGAGTTCCAAAAAAAAGATTCTTTTTGTCATTATGCAATCCTGCATCTAGCATTAAAATTTAATATCACCTAGAGCTCCCTGAGACTGAGAATCCTATCGACAGTGTCACGCCATCTTTTAGTCACCCAGTCATACCCACGCCACTTCACGAAATCAAGAAAATGCAGGGCAGGGCGCCTGGCTGGGTAGCTCAGATGGTTAAGCATCTGCCTTAGGCTCAGGTCATGATCCCAGGGTCCTGGGATCGTGTCCCACGTCTGGGCTCCCTGCTCAAAAGGGCATCTGCTTCTCCCTCTCCCCTTGCTCTTCTCCCCTACTCATAGGCACACTCTCTTTCTCTCTCTCAAATAAATATATAAAATATTTTTTTTAAAGAAAAGGAAAGGAAATGCAGTGCAGCAGCTGGCTGACTCAGTCCGAACAGCATGCAACTCCTGATCTCGGGGTTGTGAGTTCGAGCCCTATCCTGGGTGTAGAGATTTGTTGTTTGTTTGTTTTTTTTAAGATTTTATTTTTAAGCCAAACTGTGGAAAGAGCCAAAATGCCCTTCAACAAATGAATGGATAAGGAAGATGTGGTACATCTATACAATGGAATATTATGCCTCCATCAGAAAGGATGAATATCCAACTTTTGTATCAACATGGACAGGACTAGAAGAGATCATGCAGAGTGAAATAAGTCAAGCGGAGAGAGTCAATTATCTTATGGTCTCACTTACGTGTGGAGTATAAAGAAAATCATGGAGGACATTGGGAAAAGGAAAGGAAGGGTGAAGGGGGGGAAATCGGAGGGGGTGATGAACCAGGAGAGAATGTGAACTCTGAGCAACAAACTGAGGGTTTTGGAGGGGAGGGAATGGGGGTTGGGTGAGCCTGGTGGTGGGTACTGAGAAGGACACGTATTGCATGGAGCACTGGGTGTAGTGCATGAACAATCAATCTTGTAACACTGAAAAAATAAAATAAACATATCTGGGGGGGGGAATTTATTTTTAAGAAAAAAAGAAAATGCAGTTCAGGATTCAGTGTGACCCAAGCCGCTGGTTAAGCCAAGACACTAATCTCATTTTTCATTTCCAGGTCTTACACTCTTTTCCACAAATCATAAAAGCAAACATGCTAGCTACAGGGGCCACAGGGTATAACAAGACTAGGACAAGTTGTGCACAGCTGGGTTTTGACTCTCGCTTGGTGGTTCTGTGAACTTAGAAAAGTTATTTCTTTGATTTCCAGTCTTCTCCTATTAAACACATCTATTGGCACCATCCCCTTGCCCGGAAAGACCAGAGTAGATGCTGAAAGATCTGGTACTTATGGACACTCAAATGGCAGCTGTCAGTATTATTCACGAGAACACAGACTCTCCCCTGGTAGTAACTATTGCATTAAGTGGTATTAAACGCATGCTGGCCCAAGAAATCAATCCTTTGAAGTTCACACAGAGAGTTCAAATACTTCACGGTAAAGAGTTTGAAAGGCACTGCTCTTTACCACAGCATACGCCCTTCTTACGTATCACTCCAGGGTCTAAACATTTTTCCAGTTATGGGATGAATCATGTCTCCTCCATCAAATTCGTATGTTGAAATTCTAAGCCCCAGTACCCCAGCCTGCGACTATTTGGAGACACAGTCTTCAACAAGGCAGTTAAAATTAAATCGAGTCGCTACAGTAGTGTCAAATCCAATCCAAGGAGACAAGACACAAGCATAGAGAACAAACCATCACGTGAAGACACAGGAAGAAGACGGTCACCTACAAGCCAAAGAGAAAGGCCCTCAGAATAAAATCAACCCTGCCAACACCTTGATCTTGGACTTCCAGCCTCCAGAACTGTGAGGAAATAAATGTCTCTTGCTAGCGCCACCAAGACCCTGATATTTTTTGTGACCATCCCAGAAGACTGATACAGCCATGAAGGGCCATCTTCCCCCACCTGCAGCCCAACCCAGGTAGGAAGGACACACAGCTGTGACCACCACTACCACACAAGGTGCCTGAAAACTGGCACAAATGAGTGCTAAGGAAGAATCTGCTATATGCTTGTCCATCCGGTATTTCCAGCCCACAAAAGGATTGACCTTTTCTATCACTTTCAATAATAGTGGCTAGTTCATAGGACTCCATTAGGAGGAACTGGAATTCAGGAGCAGAAGAGCTCTGGCCTTCTACTGGTATCTTCTTAAGTCAGACTGGGCTTTCTTCAGGTGGAAGCCTCCCTATAGGCAAACAGGGTAAAGCCCCCAAAATGGAGCCTTACTGCTCCACGTCCAGGAGCAACACAAAGCTTTCAGAGTTAGGACAGATTTTTCTTTTTTCTTTTTTTTTTTTTAAGATCTTATTTAGTTATTTAAGAGAGAAAGAGAACATGCATGAGTGGATGAGGGTGGTGCAGAGAGAGAAGTGGCTTCCCCAGTGAGCGGGGAGGCCGACGAGGGGGCTCGATCCCAGGACCTTGAAATCATGACCTAAGCCGAAGGCAGACACTTAACTGACTGAGCCACCCAGAGCAGCTATACTTTCAAGTAAAAATTACAATAGCTTTGAAAGTGCTATCTTGCCATAAATGGACGTACAGGGTATTACGCAAAGTGAAACAAGTCAGACTGAGAAAGACCAAAACCCTGTGATTTCACTTACATGTGGAATCTAAAAAGGAAAACAAAGAACAAGCAAAACAGAAACAGACTCCTAGATACAGAGAACAAACTGGCGGTTGCCAGAGGGGTGGGGGACGGGGAGATGGAAGAGAGCAGAGGTGAAGAGAAGGAAGGAATATGATGTTTCAGTTACGAAATAAGACGTGGGATGTAATGTAGGGCATAGGGAATAAAGTCAATAATACTGTAACAGCTTTGTATGGTGACAGATGGCTACCAGACTTATTATGGTAACTATCCCATAATGTATATAAATATCGAATCACTATGTTGTACACCTGAGTCGAATACTTTATGCCAATTCCTCAATAAAAAGTTTTTAAAGTAAAACAAAAAAATTACAGTTTTCAAAGACTAGCACTACGTTTGTAGTCTCTTGACTTACATCATATCATGAAGAAATTGTATTATCACTATTAGTTTTAGACGTTCAGATAAGGCCTAAGAGCAAAGCTTCTTGCGCTCAAAACATTTACCCGACACAGTAATTCAGCTATGGCTATTTATAAATCTCAGTTAAACACTGCTGGATTTTCCCCAGAGAGCTAAATCCCCTTTTTACATAATGGCAATTATTTAAAATGCCTGGTCTGAAGAAAGAAATGGACTAACTGAAGATGAAGGATGTTTATGAAACACTGGTTTAAGGGCTTCATCTCATTATGTTAAACAACAAAAACTTACTATTTCTCTGTTCCACCATTAGAACACACATTTTCCTAGAAAATTCTACATTTTGGCAGAGTAGCATTCAGTAAAAAGAAGTTAATAGACAACAATCATGACAATTAACATTCCTTTAAAGAATATACAGAATGACTTTATTAACCTCAAATGCTATTTCTTTTTAAAATAAATTTAAATTTCAAATTACAAATTGTCTCCCCCACCTCCACTTCACAAGGTATTACGAATAAGGGGTGTGTTTGGGCTTGGCTCTGCCCTCCAACCCACCTTGGCAGATTTACTGAGTCCTCTCTGCCCTAGCCATGGGATTACGGTCATCATCAGAGGTGTAAATTACATCATGAAGGTCTCTCTGCTACCCTAAAGTCCCTGGTACTGTTGAAGATGAATAAAAATTCTGGGGACAGTAGAGCACTATTTCTCAGAGAAGTCCCTGGATCCACTCAACTGGTATCACAGGGGGTTGGCTATTATAGATACAGATTCCTCGGCTGCAGCTACAGTTAGTAACCTCAGGACAGCGCCCAGATATCTTCATATTAATCAACTTCCCAACTGATTCTTATACTGAGTATAGTTTAAGACCCAAAGCAACATATAGTACATGTTAATGGCATGGGACTTTGGCCTCTGACACTACCATTTATAACTTGTGCGACCATGGGAAAGTTACTGCACCTCACTTCCCCACCTGTATTCTAGGGACAACAGTACCTACCCCTGAGAGGTGCTGGAAGAGGACACGAAATCATCTACACAAAGCCTTCAACATGCCGCCTAACCCATAGCACATGCTGAAAAATGGGGGCTGTTACAATTACAATATACAAAAGGACTTTGAATTTATTGATTAATTTTGGTTGAGTTACTGATTAACACACTAAAACAAAGTGAATATTCTAAGGGAACCATGGAAACATGTCTTCTGATTATAAGTCACAAGGTTCTGAGTGCTCAGATTTTAAATAATGTTTAATGGTAAATGCCAGGCATATGGCTCTAAGAACACATGCTGAAAGCGGAATTCTGTAGTCAACAAGGTTTTCATTTCACAGCATCTTAAATGGAGGTGTCAGAGCAGACTCGGGGGAACCTGAAACCATTCCTGTGAAACATTATTTGACTTTGCCATCCAAAATCACACCACAGCATTCGCCTGTATAATTACATATTTGGCTCAGATTTTGTTTTTATCATTTATATCTTTTGTTTTCATCTTAAAAAGAAATCCTATGTACTAGTAGAGCAGAGATTAGAAACACACCTGGGACTTTTGTAGAACTAAAGCAGCACATGTATTTAATTACGGTGAGGTTTCTGTCATTACCATTCTAAACATGTTCACGCTATACCCATTAAAAACAGAAAAAAAGGAAGCTATGGGGAAATGCAGACAGCACACAGTAAGTTTAATCTTCAGATGATCTCAAATGAATCTGTGCAAGCAGAATTCCAAATTACTGCACGTAAATAAAAAACGGGAAATCTGCCCCTCCAATATCCGTTCTCCAGAAACGGTTTCTGGAACATTTTGGAAGGGAGCCCCATCCAGGAACTAGGTCCCCAGGGGAACTATGAGGTCTATGCAGTGCAGTTTGTATGGCTTGGGGGACACAAAATATTCATAGCTTGATCTCAGATTAGGAAACCCAGAAAAACCCGCATGCTAGTTGAGTGATCCATCTGCCAAAGAACCTGGTACCCTACAATACATGAAACTTCTGACTGTCTACTTCAAGGACAATAAGCTCCAGATTCTTATGCACAGGAAGACACAAAAGATATGTAAGAATAAAGCAGAGGATAGGAACAATGGTGATCTGTGGCAGGCATTTCATAAGAGGGTAAGTAGAGCAGGGAGCATCAGGGAGGAGGGAGAAGGCTGGAACAAGAGCTGCAGGGAATACAAAGTCTAGCCGATAGCTCACAACCCGTTACTTAACAGTTATTTCTGAAATGTCCTAAGTCCGTATACCTTACCTCATGTAGTCTTTGTAGTTGTTACGATTCCCACTTCTTAACCAAGGCTGGACTAGGCCTGAACACTTGGCGCTTAGTAAGCACTCTGTACTACAGCTATTTTTCTGATCAACAAATGAATCGATCCAACTCGGTGTACTTTTAGAAGAACGATTTTGACATTTCAAACAGATACGGAAAGGGCACCTGGGTACCTCAATCGTTTAAATGTCTGCCTTTGGCTCAGGTCATGAACCCAGAGACCAGGGGTAGAGTCCCACATTGGGCTCCCTGCTGAGTGGGGAGCCTGCTTCTCCCTCTGACCCTCCCCCCTCTCATGCTCTCTCTCAAATAAACAATATCTTTAAAATATATATATATGTTATATGTAACATATATGTAACAGACATGGCATAATAAAGATATATAAATGGCTACAAGAAAAAAAAAAATCACGTACACAAATCTGTATCTTAATTATCAACTCCGGATCACGCTAGCCCGGGAAGAAAATTACAAAAGTGTGGTATATTTTGAACCATTTGTGAATGTAATTTTTTTTTTTAAGATTTTTATTTATTTATTTGAGAGAGAGAGCGAGAGAGAGCATGAGAGGGGAGAAGGTCAGAGGGAGAAGCAGACTCCCCGTGGAGCTGGGAGCCCGATGTGGGACTCGATCCTGGGCCTCTGGGATCATGACCTGAGCCGAAGGCAGCCGCCCAACCACCTGAGCCACCCAGGCGCCCGTGAATGTAATTTTTAAAAAGTTTTTTAACTTGAGGGGCATCTGGGCAGCTCAGTCATTTAAGGAGCCAGCTCTTGATTTCAGCTCAGGTCCTGATATCAGGGACTTGGGATCGAGCCCCATGTCAGGCTCCATGCTCGGGAGGGTGTTTCCTTGAGATTCTCTCTCCCCATCCCAACCAATAAATAAATCTTAAAAAAAAAAGTTTTTAACTTGAAAAGTCCATGTTTTTGGTAAAGCTGAATCCTTTGAGAGGTAAAAACTAGTATTTCCAAGGCATTTTCACATATATAATTTTTTTTTTAACAACAACCTGTTAGGTAGGTATGCCCACCATGTCCATCTGGTAAGATTAAGGAAAGTTAAGCAATTGAAAAAATAAGTTAAGCAATTGGCTCAAGGCTGTGAAATCCCAGCATTAGCACTTGACCTATTCCCTGCATTTCAAATCTATTTCTTTTTCCAACACTTATGTTGGTTTTACTGAAGATCAAGTTCTAAAAAAAAAAGTAAATATTTTCTGTAAAATAACTAACTAAAGAAACTAAAGAAACATCTAAATTCAAACAGTGGTAGCCTTAAGCCCTTAAGAAACTCAAGATGAGAAAATCAAGGTCTAATGGACCACCGGGAACTAGACAAGCAAATGTGCATTGCCTTGCCTTGGTGTGAGATCCCAGACCAGCACACAGATCAGCGAGGTAAACAGAAAACTAGTTCTAAGAGGTTCTGTGAACAGAGACATGGGGATGCACCTTGCTAATTAAAAAATGGAAAAGAAGCAAAACAACACAAAAGAAAACACAGCCAGGTGTTACAAGACATGCAACATGAGTGCCACCAACTCAGGATGTACTTAAGATACATTTCCAGGAAAGCAATTTGTGTAACGTATCTCCAGTGTCATCCGTATCCAACCTACGTGGTAATAGCTAAGGCTGAGTCAGCTACTATCATTCGAACTTCATCATCATCTGCTCCAATGTTAAAATACTCAATAGCAGTGACTTCAGTAATACTCGTCATTAGCAGTGATAATCAATACTTCAGTAATTATATTGGGCGCCTGGGTGACTCAGTTGTTAAGCATCTGCTTCGGCTCAGGTCATGATCCTGGGGTCCTGGGATCGAGCCCCGCATCGGGCTCATCGGCTTGGCAGGAAGCCTACTTCTCCCTCTCCCACTTCCCCTGCTTGTGTTCTCTCTCTCACTGTCTTTATCTCTGTCAAATAAATAAATAAAATCTTTTAAAAAATACTAATAATTATATTAATGATTACATTCATAATTAAGGTAGTAAATGTACCTCATTCTATTATAAATAGTAAAAGGTAAGCAGTATTTACAATCTAACATGAAAAATTAAAAAACATATTTCCAAATTGCAGTCTTAAATCATTCCAAAGGTCTATTTCTCAGTATGTTTACAGAGACAAAAACAAAACAAAACCAAAAAACCCACACATTAAGCAATTTGCTTTAGGAAAAAAAAAAACGTATCTCAAAATATTATACAGAAATCCTAATGCAGTGATGACATATATCTACGTTACAGCCCCATTTCATTCAAGGAAAGCACGTGCTAGAAGCCTTGCTTCCAGCATCACAACAGATGAACATTCAGATGCAGAAGGCTACAGGAAGAAGGCATTTTCACGCAGGACAATCTTTAGGAAAAAGCAACTAGAAAGGCACACTTCTCAATGGTCTAAATTGCTAACTGGTCTACACAAGAATTGCACTGAAAGAAGAAGAAAAAAAAATTAAGAAGCCATTGTTTTTTTTTTTCCTCCCCAAATATGTTTATTTTAATTTTTCAGTGTTACAAGATTGATTGTTCATGCACCACACCCAGTGCTCCATGCAGTACGTGCCCCTCTCGATACCCACCACCAGGCTCACCCCCCCTAACCCCTCCCCTCCAAAACCCTCAGTTTGTTGCTCAGAGTCCACATTCTCTCCTGGTTCATCACCCCCTCCAATTTCCCCCCATTTGCCCTTCCCTTCCTTCTCACGATGCCCTCCATGATTTTCTTTATACTCCACACGTGAGACCATAATTAAAAAGAAAAATAAAGTAATAAATATTTTAACTATTAATAAAGCCTTCTAATAGGCAATTTCTACTTCAATGTGACTTTCGGCTGATAAAATTCTAACAGGCTGCCCAAACTTGACAAGGTGTAACAACATTAACACAAAAGTCAAAGTACTTACACATATCAGACCAAAATCTAAGGCTTAGGGGATTTCATCAAGATTAAAGAAAGTATCAACTAGACAAAAAAAGAACAACCATTTGTATGGGGTTACATCGGTGAGAGAGGAACTACCAGAATTTTCCATCATGAAACAGCAGACAAATTTCTATAAACCATCCGGGTGCTAACAACTGCAAAGGTAAGAAAATTCTGCTTTTTAAACTACAATTCGTTATTCTCCCTGCTGCCACTAGAGCAAACACAAAATCGCCCGCTTCCATTTTAGCCCTAACACCTTGCACTACGAGGGAAGGAGGGGGGAAGTGGCCAAAGGCCCACAGCTGTAGAGGCAGAAAGACCCCAAGCTACAGGCAACTGCCCCCACACAGCCCGGATGGCACACTGCACGAACTCGGGCGGGCAGTGTGAAGAACACAAGGGAAGGAAGAATGATTCACTGCTCAGGGGGCTGAGCGCACACGGTGGTTCCATTTATGAGGTGGGGAACCTAGAACCCTGTCTTGTGCTTATGAAGATGCCCTTCAGATATCCAAGTGGAGACGCCAGGCAGACCTCTGGACCAAGACTCTGGAGCTGGTGAGAGACACGAGGGTAGGAGACACCGCCTGATGGGTGTGTTTTAAAAAAGGTCTGGATGGAGAAAGGAGCCAGGGACAAAGTTCTGAACTACTGTCACCCCTGTAGATCAAGCAGAGAAGAAGGTTCCCCCAAAACCATCACGAGGAGAGCCGCCAGGGAGGGAGAAGAAAACCAGGACTGTGCAGGGTTGCAGGAGACACGAGATGAAGGGCGGGTGTGTGAGGGTGGGCAAAGCAGCACAGAAGGCGAGAGAACGAAGGAGGAGAGGTGTCGCGACACCGTCCAGGCAACGGGAACAAAATGGTACAGCGGAGCTACGGTGAGCCAATGAGCCCGGCCTCAATGACAGTCCACAGAATATTCAACTGCAGGCTCCACGCTGCACTTTACATCGTCAGGGCTGTGTGAACGACTGTCCCCTGGCAGAGGGAGGCCGACAAGGGATCTGCTGGAGCTCAGCCCACATACTCGAGGCTGGATTGGGAGGGAAGGCCAGGCCATGAGAGGGAGGACAGACTGTGAAACACAGGCAAAGCCAGAGGATTGGAGGTTTCCAAGGAGAAATGGTGGAGTATGTAAGTAGAAGGGTAGGAAGTGGTGGTCAAATAAAGGAATATTTGAAACTGAAATTCCGGAGGTGTGCGCAGTTATTGGTGTAGACTAGGCCTAGGATAGCAGTTCTTAAACACGTTGGTCTCAGTCACTTAGCAAAGTGACCTCAATAACAATCACTCAGTGAGTATGGTGAAGTAAAAAATGCCCAATTCTTATTTACCACCCTAAATTGAAACCAATTTCCATTGAAGATGTTCCAAAGGCCTTATAATGCTGGATGAAGAGTAGCCATTCTACATAAAAGGTATCATCAGCACAATCACCAGTGGACCCATTCACACTTCCACAACAACAGGGATAAGGTTATTAAAGTAAAAACAACTCCATCAACAGCTCTATGGCCTGCCCTGTCTCCGAAGTCACCATCTCAAAAAAGGGCTGGATAAGAAATTCTTTAACTGTATTTTCTTCTTTCACAACTCAAACAAGTATACAAAGAAGGCCGGTAAAGGGTCCACAGCTAGGATGAAGTAATCATAATCAAGGTCAGAGAGGAGAGCAATGAAGTATCTTTCAGAACATTCTAGTAATAGGAGAAAAGGGAGTTTGAAAATTAATAGCTAATGGCATGTGACATTTTAGCTCAAGGGTGGGAAGCAATAACCAGAAGAAAACCACAGCAAGTAGAAAGTACTTGCTGTGGTTTTCTAAACAAATTTCTATGGCTTCTCAACAAAGGTTACATGATTTCTGAAATATGAGAAACACAAAAATTAATCTCATTCCCAGATAGTCATCCTTAGCTATAGCACTAGGCACCTTACACTGACAAAATATTTCAAAGTTATTCAAATACTTCTTTATTCCTTATCTAATCCTCAAATGAGTGATCCTGTGAAGTAGACAAGATGGGATTCATGGGTCTTAGTTCACAAGTGAAGAAAGTGAGGCATTACAAGCTAAATGACTCGTTTCAGGTCATGTGCCCAGTTAGTGGGGGAACAGGAAGAGTGTTTGCCTAAATCAGAGCTTTTCCATCACCCCATGCAGATTAATTATTACTTATAATGATTAATGCAACTGCAAGGGTTCTGAGTGCCCCCAAAAAGTTTCTACATCACATGCCAACAATATAGGTAAAGCTCTCCAAGAGAGAAGGCCAAATCCAGGTGTACCCAAATCACGTGAAAAAACAACACAAAAGGTCTATGTTCCTACTTAGTCAAATCTAGAGAATGTAATTTGAGATCCTGCTACCACCTTGTAATACTTAAGCTTCCCGTGTGGATAGCACTGTTCAGTATATTGCACAAGCAGACACTGCGCCTTTTAACGACTGTTCGAATAAAAAGTAAACTGTTTAATTAGAACCATAGAGCTAAGGTTACATAATCACTGGAGATGTTATTCATCAACTTCAGGGACAAGCACCTTGAAGGTCACTACCATGGGTGGACAAGGGCAGGCTTAGAATTCCCAAAAAGTTTGAAGCCACTGCATTTGTAAGATCAAGGCAGGTCAAAATAATAGATAGGTGCTGAGCTGAAGTTCTACAGGCAAGGAGAAACAGTGGTAGGTTTTGGAAGGAAGGCAAAGGAAGAGACAGAGAAGCCTCTGACAATGGAAAAGCTTGACAAGAAAGAATAAAAAAACTCAGTCAAGAGAAGTGACAAAAGTAGACAAGGCAAGGGGCACCTGAGCGGCTCTATCAGTTAAGTGTCTGACTCTTGATCTCAGCATTGGGAGTCCACGCCCTGTGCTGGGTTCCATGCTGGGTGTGGAGCCTACTGGGAAGGGAAGGGGAGGGGAGGGGAGGGGAGGGGAGGGGAGGGAAGGAAAGGTAGGAGGGAGGGAGGGAGGAAAAGAGATGGAGAGGGGAGCGGAGGGACGGGAGGGGAGAGGAGGGGAGGAAAAAGAAAAGAGTAGAGTGAGGCAGAGCCATCACCTTGGAGCTCAGGAACCCCGAGTGCTTCAAGGAGACTGACCTTCCTCTCTCTCTGGGAGTGAAGCAATCCTAACTAGGATACAGACTGAATCTGGCCCTGGTCTCTCCTCTAACAGCTCACAAGATTATTTCAGCAGAGACCTAAGATAAAATGATGATTCAACATGAGATCAGATAGCCTGAAGAAAAGAATATTAAGTAACAATTAATGGTCTTCACGAATATGAAACATTTTTATGAAAAGCAAAGTAACCAACTGTCTTCATTTTCACTAAAGCTTAAATTGCAAAAAAAAAAGGAAACTGCTTAAGCAGAGCAGTTATTGGCTCTTAAGACACTGTTACTAAGAGACTCAGATCCTCCTTTCAATTTTTTCCCCCAGTGACAGGATAAGCGTTGAAATGCCTAAAAAGCCAGGAAGTTCTTCTGTGGTTTTACTCTGATGAGGAAACGTTAGAGACCTAAGTTTAAATGCACACCTTTTGAGCCAAATTTTACAAAATGTTCCTCTTCAGTTAACTCCATCCCCAGTTCTCACACATGGGAATGACTGCCATGGGCAGGTCTCTACTGGATCTGTACTACTAGCCGTGGTTGCCAGTCATGGTCCAAGAAAGATCATTTCCCACCTCTCCCATCCCCTAGTAAGAGCCCAGAATGTCACCCTAGTCCTCAGACGGGGAAATCACTGCCCTGAATGGGACTCGTTTTTCCAACAGGTGGTCTATTACAGTATAGCAATCTGCTTTTCTCTCTCATTCCAGAAGCACTAGGAAAGATTCTGCAATACTTGCTAACCATTTAAGAGAGAATGTGGAAAGACTGGTACTTTTCTTGTTTGAGGGAAAAGAATAAAGACCCAAACTTGCTGTGAAACCATGAACAGAACTGGTTCCAGAGAATGCTTCAGGAGGTGTAACAGCCAGAACATTCCTCAGGTTTCATCACACATGTACAAGTAAGTGTGTCAAAGTTGCAGCCATCCTTACCAAAGAGCCCAGTGTTGCTGCTAATGTAGAACAGTCTAGAAAAATAGGTCATCGCCTTTGGTCTACCTGGCAGAGAGTGCTCCAAGGCAAAGGCACCTGGACCTTGTGGGAACTGTGCTTAAAAACAAATATGGAGCGAGCATGACCTTAAGGAGGATTCTGAGTCACACTGCATTAATGTCCAAAGCAAGCCAAAGGTTTACCCAACAGAGGAAAAATTGTGACAATTCTCATGGATCTAAGACTTGGCTATAAAGAGGGTTAGACAACTTATGCAATAGGCTCACAAGGTAATGTTCTGTGCTATATACATATGCACCGGAAAACTACTACATCACCTTCAAACAGGACAGGAAATATCAGCTGAATTTATCATCAATTACAGTCAAGTTTATCCTTAAAAAAAAAACAGCTGCTAAAAAACAAGGAAGTTATGAAACCAAACAACTTCAGATAGTTAACTGAAGTCAGAAGCCAGGATTTCTGCCAATCCACTAAAAACATTTTTTTTTTTTTAGGAAGACATTCTATGTGCCCTTGACTTTAAGCCTTATACATGACAACCAACTTAAAACCACTAAAAAGCTTAGCTAAATAAGTGTAAAATATGATGGCTATATTTTACATTTTAAATTCTGTATAAATGCTTTCCATACAAGGTGCACGATTACGTATTTGGCAGTACCAGAAACATACATACTATCCTCTCTGCCCACAGAGCTCACAAGCCCCCACAAGGTTGTGGGGAGGGTGCAGAGGCGGTTTGAAATGCAGTAGGGAGAAACTGGAACTTACCAAGTAATTTTTTTAAAAAGTAGGAAATGTAGGGATAGGAGTGGGGAAGAAACATAGGCACAGGGCTGACGGCAGGCTGTTGAGGAAGCAGTCTGGCGTGGGGCATACAGCTGGAATTCTGCTACTGTGAACCCTGCTGTTCTCAAGTTCCACTCTGGTGTCAGAGCTAAGGGAGGAAAATCTCGTCCTCTCGAGGGACAGCTGAGAAATATTAACACGAGACTTTTCTATAAATCTTAACAAAATAAGCTTTACTTCTATGACAAAAATTTTTTTATCTCATTTTTCAATCTCCACATTAGTAAATTCTTTGGAATCTTCAGCTTGCTTACTTAGAAAAAAAGGTTTCTCTCAAAATGTCACATCTTTTTTTTTTTTTAAGATTTATTTATTTATTTGACAGAGAGAGAGAGAGATCACAAGTAGGCAGAGAGGCAGGCAGAGAGAAAGGGGGAAGCAGGCTCCCCGCTGATCAGAGAGCCCGATTCGAGGCTCAATCCCAGGACCCTGAGATCATGACCTGAGTGAAAGGCAGAGGCTTTAACCCACTGAGTCACCCAGGCATCCATGTCACATCCTTTTGAAAGTGTACACGACTGTAACAAAGCCAAACAATGACAGTAACAGTAAGGAGTAATGGCTAACATTTGCTGAACGCAGATTATTGCTGGTCTGGTCTAAATACTTAAATACATCAATTCAGTTCATCTTCTAGCCACCCTGTGAGGTTAAGTATCGTTCCCACCTCTGCTTTATGGATACAGAACTTGATGTTTAGAAAGGTTAATGCTAGCCTAAGGTCACAAAACCACTATCAGGGCCAAAGTTTCAACTTAGGGGGTTTGACTCTAGCACCAGTTTTTTTGTCTTTTTTTTAAGTTCTAAACCAACGTGGGGCTTGAACTCACGATTCCAAGACCAAGAGTTGCATAGTCCACTGACTGAGCCAGCCAGATAGCCCAACAGTGATGATATTCTGAACCTTCACACTCTGATGGCATCAACCCTCACTCTTCCTTCCAGAGCACAGGTGAGCAGAAAGCACACCGTCTTTCTGCAGTAACATACAGAGTGGGAAGAACTCTCTCCTATACAAGGCTCCCCCAAGATGAAACAAAGGGCAAAATTACGGTGAATCTGTTTCTATGAAACATATAGTCAACCAGTACCAATCGGTGGGAGGATTTTTCTTCCCTACCTACTCTTATGTTATTAACGGTTTAAGAAAAACTTCTCTAGAAAGTAGTAAGAGCCAAGTGATGGACTATGTTCGCGTCCTCTGAAACAACTATGCAAGCGTTTTACTCCTGAACACCTCTATCCTGATTTTAGCTCCTTGTTTTATCTTCTCAGGTCCTTCAGACTTTGACAGATTATCTTTGTAGAACTCATGTGGCCATGTGTGCAATTACTTTGTTAAGTACACGTGCCCAAGCCCACACCCATCTGTTTCTGTTCTGATCCCATACGAGCTACCAGAATCCCAGAGGCCAGCCAGCATCATGCCCTTTTACCTCCCATAAGAGCCCAGCAGGTGTTGGCTGACCACCACCAAAGGCTGACTCTCTGCAGCAAGTCTCAACGGCCCAGAAACTGACCCCCTTCAGGACACTTTGTCTTCTACATAAGCCTTTAAAAATTACTAGACCTCGCTCTTTCCAAAACACTGGGATAAAAATGCAAACTCCTCCTGCTTTTAACTGACAAAGCAACTGTTACATTTTCTATGTGTGACTAATTAGACATGTGACTGGCAACTAGACCTTTAGGAAATTTTTCAGCCCTGACTTTTAGCCAAATATTTATGTATAAAACATACAGTTACACACACACACCCATTCCTTCCAGAGCAATTTATGCACCTGATTTCCAAACACATTTAATTGAACCTACTGTTGCTTCAAATGAAATTTCTACTTAATGTAAATGTGTGTGAATTATTAACTAGTGTTCTTTGAGAACAGAACCTAAAAAAGATGGAAAAAAAAAAAAAAAACCTCCTGCCATAGCTGGAAGATTCAAGAAGTCCCTATGTTTTTCTGTGACAACCATACAAGAGACTCCTTTCCTCCATTTTTTTTTTTCCCTTTCCTCCAGTTTCATGGTCCACATTCACATGCCAGGGGCAGGCTGGCCGGGATGGCCATGCAGGAAGAAGGCCCTATCTGGATGGAAAGATCCTCCAACAGGCTCTGCAGAACATAGCACTGCTTGGGCTTTCCTCAGAAGGAGGGGACAAAACATGCTGACCTTCCTTAAATATCCACTCACCCGACTATGCCCTTTTAAAACAGGCTGCCACGTTACTACTTAAAGTAGTGAAACCTCTTCTCCAAAATCTAGAAGATGAGAGTCAACAACACCTAAGACTCGTATGCCCCAATTCCCAAGGCAAAAAACCCTTATCTCCCCGGCACCAAACCTGTGCCCTCCGCTCCAATTTTTCTTTCACTGTAAATAGCATGTTTGGGTGCCAGGTCAATGTGAATACCAGATTCTGCATTATCTCAGGCCCACCTCAGAGTGCCAAGGGGAACACTGAGGTTTAACCTGCACCCGGTGGTTACCTCAGAGCTAGAAAACAGAGCTGGAAGATGTGTCACAGGGGTCTAGTTTACCCTGAGGCGAGGTAAGCCCATCTCAGGAGAGTCTTTGGGGACACACAACCTTAAGGATACCAAAGTGGGCCATCTGCATCTATCTAGAACCTGACTTTTAGGAGTGCACAGGTGACCATGGAGATCTGTTCCAGAAGTGCTGGTGTATCAACTTAGTCACCTTTGGGACACTCTTCTTTCCTTCCTATTGGTGACCCATCAGCCTTGATGCTTACTGAAACGCCTAAAGTCTGGTCACATAACACAGAAGAGAATAGTCCATGTGAAAAGGATAGCTTGAAGACAGGGTCAGTAGACTAGATGCTAGCTTAACCTGGGAAATAAGGTCACATGTACCTTTTCAACATAAGTGGTTAAGAGGGAGCAGAAAGCATCAAAGGGTCCAAAATACCCTAACAATTGTTCAAGGGAAGGAACAGTAAAGGGGTGCTCAAATGTTGCTTCTTATCTTGATGACAGCTCTGCTTCAATCTACATGATACAAAGGGCTAACTTCCATAGCTACAGATGGGGAAAGTTAAGGAGTTTCATTTTTTAAGAAGCATCCAAAATGATGCTGATAAAATCCTAGAGAAAAAGGGAGCTCGTGCTTTAGGACAGTGAGGTAGCTGCTCATCCATTAGAAGGAAGTGAACACTCATTTCTAACACGAAGAATCTTGTTTTCTGACTGACGTAAATGCTGGGTATCAAACACCCTCTTCCTCCAACGACCCCCCACCTCTTCCATCAACTTCCATTCCATCTGGGGCTTCCTGTGTCTACCAGCCAAGAGACCAAAGAATAATCTAGAATTCAACAAACAACATCTTCAAAGGTCCGCCTTTGAGGAAGTAAAATCCAGATTCCTTTCAGCTTACTTACATCATTATTTGTCCTCCACCTCCCTTCACCTTTTCACATGATCATTATTATCAAGTAGGTTATTGCTACACGGCACTCTTCCTCTCAGGCCATAATAACAACTCATCATGTCTGTTCCTTCATTATCCCTGCCAGCCACTCTACTGAACTTCCACCTATGTATGTGCGACTACATTATCTAATTTAACAATTCTAAGAGATAAGTCTTAACCATTCCCTCTTTTTCCGGTTCTAAGGCTAGCCAAACAAGTCTGGAATTTGAACCAGGTCTGACTCCAAAACCCTAAGTAACCCGAACCCACACCTTTATTTTTGGCTTATCTCTTGATGCACTTCACTGCTATCAGCATCAGCACTGACATAACATCTTTCACCCACGACATTTGCTATCTAGGTGATTCCTACGTTGTCTTTTGGGAACTCACAAGCATCTGAAAGCACTTAAAATTTTTTTAACTGGGATTAATGAAACTGTTGATGAAATTAACCTCAATTCCCCCGTGGTTTAGGTACCAAGCACATTAGGCCAGGCATGTCCCAACACACTCGAACCCATTTCTGGGGTGTGAGTCCATCCATGACTCCTCTTGGCCCTGATCCAAGGGACAGTCTTAGAACTCTGTCCATGGGGAAGTTTCACCACGGGGACCGGCAAGAGACCTATCCAACCCGGACGCTTTCATGTAGTTGTGGAGCTAGTGTATTTATGACCTGAAATAAGGCCTAAACATCTGTGTACACATTAAAGCAGTTGACACACACCCGCATACTAGAATGTCCAGCTGTCCCATCCTCTTGCTTAATTCTGAGTTACTGGTCACTTAACCGATGGTCCAGCTGTCATCACCCAGCCCCAAAACGATCCTGAATTGAAAAGTTTACGATGGTAAAGCCATGGGGTGGGGGTTGGGGGGAGAATGCCAATAAGAGGAGAGACAGGCAGGAAAGCAGTGACAATTGAAAACTTTGCTGTTTTTGTCCCTTAATGAAGAAGCAGTCTGGGAGAAGAGAGATGACAGGGGTCCAGGCGGGTCAGCATTAAATAACTGCACTTGTCACCACCACAGTCCATTCCTTGAACACCCGGACCCTCCCTGCAATTCCCTCTTGTCAGCCAAGCTGTGCCCTTCAACATGAGAAGCACAAATAAAAGTAGTTGGGGCCAAAGAAGCACGTTGAGGATTAAGTCCGTGGTTGAGTAAGGGAAGGGAAGAGCCCCAGTCAAATCCTAAGGATTTCCTTCAGTGCTTCTCCACCATCGGCACGTTCAGAGTCACGGGCCAAGCTGGCTTTAAAGGGAGGTTGCAGACTTCCACCCCTCCTGGATGCTGATCCAGTCATTCTGAACTGGGACCCAGCAGTCCACACCTCAATGGGCCCCAGGTGACCTGAGCAGGTGGCTCTCGCCATACACCAACTTAAGTCATCCCCACCCAGCTGCTGGGGAAGCACTTCTAGACAAAGAGCTGGAAAAGGATTCGAGTCCTTACTGTGTTGCTCGGAAACTACTGGACCTGGGGCAAGTCCTTTCACCTCTCTGGATCTTTTGTATTTTCCGATACATGAGAAGATGGGAAATAAGCTCTCATCTAGAAGGGTCCCTTCGGGATACTGTGACCATGGGAAGTGCTTTACATAGTAAAGGAGGTAGTACAATATATGCGCGCCTCATGAACTCTCAAAGTTAGCACCTCTGGTATACTTATTTATGGGTCCGAGTATGGGAAGTGAGATAGAACTGGATTTGGAAGTATCACATTGGTAGTACTTCATGGAACCATATATATACCCTGCCGCGGCACCCCCATGGGCAGAAGCAAGCAGCCCTTGCGTGGTAGGTCAGAGGTGCCAGCTGCCGCACAGAAGGGTGTCAGCAAGCGCCCCACGTGGCAGGGAGGTCTGTGTCCTTGGGCTCCTCATAGCAGCTTGCTCCCACGCGCACTTGCTCCAACTCAAGAGGGCTCCCTTCTGTAGGAGAGGCTCCTGAAAGTTCTTTCCAGGAAAGAACTTCCATCCAAACCGCCAGGACATCACTGCAGTCTTAATTTGTTTCTACCTCAGATATGGGTTTGGGGGTGGGGGAGACAGAGGGAGAATCACATCACAGAGAACGATGGAAAATGTCTCCTGCTTCAGCATAAGCATAACAACACAAAAAGCTTTTTTCCACTCAGAAGTAAAGCGCTTGTTCACTCCTCTCTGTGAAATCACAGCTTGTTTGTTCAGTAAATAAAGCATCTGAATTAATAGGGGATTTAAAGAAGCTAGAGGGGAAAGGCCTTGCCCTAAAATCAGATCCATGGTTAGCGCCAACTCTCAGTGAGAAGCTGAATTGACATTCTCCTTCGCTCTTTAATTACTAAGGGAGGGGGCGCTGGCAACAGGCACAGAGGGGACTGTCAATGAGGCTCGGAGGGACCCTGGAGGACAATGAATGACAGGAAGGAAGACAGGTTTAGCAACTGCTGCCTGGCCCTTCCCTTATTTCCTTCCAAGACAACCAAATAAATTAAATTACAAACTCGTGAATCCTATAAAAAAATATATAGTCAACAGAACTATACCTCAATTGAGTGTGGCTATCCAGGATGAGAAAACTCAGGGAATAGTAAGCAGAATGTGACCCAGGCTCACAACAAGTGTACCCCGGCCTTTCCCCAGCTCACCCTTCCAAGCAAGTTTACCATTTTCAAGTTATGCCAGAGGCCTGATGCAAACAATAAAAACTGGTTCCCTGTTAAGGATGGAAGGTTAGCCTTCCTTCCTCAAGTGGTACATCACCAGTCTTCATTAAAGGGGCAGTGAGGATCTAATTTATATCCATGCAGCTCATAAACTTAAGCATAATAGAAAAATACTAATATCGGGGCACCTGGGTGGCTTGGTTAAGCCTCTGCCTTCGGCTCAGGTCATGATCTTGGGGTCCTGGGATCGAGCCTCACATCGGACTCTCTGCTCGGCAGGGACCCTGCTTCCCCCTCTCTCTCTGCCTGCCTCTCTGCCTACTTGTGATCTCCCTTTCTGTCAAATAAATAAATAAATAAATCTTAAAGAAAAATACTAACATTACATGTAACATAAAGAGAAAAGTCTGCATTGAGCTTAGTGATTCTCTGGAGGACGACAAAGTCCACCATCAGCCCAATAGTGTTAGTCAAGGGGAGAGAGGCAAGTGATGGTTCTGCCCAGAGCTGTCCCAAGTAGCTGCTGCATGAATTCTCTGGAAGGCGTCTATGCTCAGAAGTGCAGGGTTATTTGCCTCCCTGACCTCAGAAAGCCTAGAACCTTACCAAAAAAGCCTATAGTGTCTACCTCTCTGGAATAGGTGGGATGGTGTAACTATGGATGTTTTCACACAGCAGGTTTGCTCTAGGACAATGACGTTCACCAAATTTAAGCAGTGATGAAAAAAGAGAGGTAAGAGGTGATGGCAACGGGAAAGAGGAAGTCTGACCAAGCCTCCTCTATGGTGCGGTCTACATGTAGAGAAGAGAAGCTGGTTAGAAGCTCAGGGAGGAACCCAGAGATGGCCAATGCTCACAAAGAAGCTGCCCTGAGCCCACACCTGCCACCATGAATGCCTCCAAGAACAGTGCTCCTGAAGTCTCTTTCTAAATGCAAACTGTTCTCAATTTCTACCAGAAACCAAGCAGTTGTCCCAACCTGGGACACATCCAGTTGACCATTACATCTGGGCACTTCTATCTCCTAAATAACATTTATATCTGTCCCCTCCCTACCCGCCCTCCACCTGCAGTTTCAATCTCTTCCCTCACCTCTCTCCTGAACAATCACCAATTCCAGTCTGCAATCCTCATGTCACATCATTTTCCTCTGTCTCCTCGGTCACGGTCATCTTTCTAAAACCTAATCTGACCATGGCACTTAGCAGCCTTAGATTTTTCAGCACTCCCAATTCCCAGAGAACACGGTTCTCAAACTCCGGTAGACTTCGTCATGAGATGTGCCTGGTCCCACTGCCTAAAGAACCTGACCTGAGGGAAAGGCACAGAGTATCGGTTTAAGAAGCTCCATTTTCAATTAGGTCATCAAGTGACTCTGACAGAACGACACCGCAAGAACCCCGACCTGAAGTTCAAACTGCAGCCTTCCCATTCACATCCCCTGGCCCATGCCCCTCCCTCCTCCTTCAAACCTCTGCAGATGTATTCTCACCTCTCCACTTCCCCCAAATGTGCCTGGCTAACTCCCACCTACCCTTTCAGATAGGACCTAGCATCCCGTCTGGAAGAACATCTCCCTAGACACATGGGACCCCTCCGGGTATCCCAAGCTCCCTTTGCTCAAGTAACAGCCCACATTTCCTTCCCATTTCTCCTACTAGCCTCAGAGCTGCAGCTAACACTTTTTTTTTTTTTAATCACCACTGCCACTTTGACACATAGTAGGCTCTTAATAAATGTTGCTGACCATATTTTGAATCAACAAACAAATGCAGAACTTTTGAGTAAATCCAAACTGGGGAGTTGGCAGTATTTCCCCTCAGACACTCTTTCATTATCCCGGAACAATACATGAAAAGAGGTTAGAGATGGAGACGAGAAGCACCAAAAGAGTAAAATTCATCCAGGGATCATCAGTACAGACTTTACAATGCAGTTTCTAGTGATTGCATGTTTCCCGCCATTGTAACTCAGGGATCCTTTACAAGGCTGTAATTTTCAAATCATGCTGTAAGCTAACTACTTTTATGCTAATCTCTCTCAATAAATACTACCGCCGAAGATGACACGGGGACTTGTGTGCATCGTAAAGACCAAAAACCTGGAAAATATCACTTCTTCAACTTTTAATTTTCATTCAGAGTATCTGTGCCAGAACTCTTCCGTGGTTGCAAAAATGGTTGGAGGCGGCTCTCCATCCACGTCCATTGGGGAACCTGGCAATCAGCGCTGCCTACAAAGTATACAAACCCCTCAAAGCTGCTCCCCCACCAAATGACCTTCAAAAAGGAGATGTTTTATGAACAAACTCTTCAGCTCAATTCCCAATACTGGATGATGAATCGATATGTAATTTTCTTGACAGAACTATTATTCTGCTCCTTGTTTATATTTCTTAAAGTATGAAAGAGACTTCTCTAGGTGTCTAGCAAGTTAAACTCCCTTAGCAATTACCTTTAGAATTTACTTCGTCAGTCAGGCAATTCTCACATGCTGACATCGTGCGGATAAGAAGTCGAAAGGAAAACACCTTAAATGTGAAAAGGACAAGCTTCTTGGGGATCCACCACATGGGTTAGGGCAGCCTGGTGCCAATTAAGAAAAAAACTTCCCTCTCAGCAAGTGCTGTGATTGGTTTATGATCCCAGCTTTTCAAATAAAATATTTATTGTCTCGTGTTGCTCTTTATTGAGACGTTCCCTTCCAGTTTTATGATGAATTAATATTCCCAGGTCTGAAGCAATTCTGAGTCTTTCACTAACCTCATCTGGATAGTAAAACGGTCTCACAGCCTTGTGAATACAGAACTTTGGGGGAACCTCAACTATCAGGGAACTCCAAGGCCTGTGAGAGGAAGGGAGGCAAATATATTGGTGAAACGCTTTCATTTCCCCAGGAGTCGAGCTGGTCACAATTAGTGGTCACAAGGAACGTGCAACGTACTTCTCTCCAAGGTGTAGCCAGCTCTTCGTGTTAGCAACCTCCCTCTTTGCAACTGACACGCACTGGTTTTAGCTCTGTCCTCTGCGGTAATTCCACCTGTTCCTCCTTCCACATACCTGCCTCTATTTGGAGATGGCAACGGTGTCTCCTGGGTCCGGAGGGTAATGACTCATTCCTTTAAGTGCCCCCACCTGCCATGTCTTAACCTCTCTTGTATTTTGGTAACCCTGTCCCAAAAAAAGCATTCTTGTGTGTGGCAACAATCAATGAATACTTCGTATGGCATCGGATCCACAAAGAACAGGGAAAAATTTCTCCCTCGTTACGGACCCTTATTTCCACGAACACACTTTAAGACGGCCTTAGGAGTTTTGTTTAAAAAAACAAAAATCCAACCTACTGACTCCTGTAGTGCCTCTATTCAGCTAAAAGGTTAAAGACATTTTCACATGTGATGTTGTAAAGTGGTGACTACTTTATTCATCACATACATATGCAGCTGGTTTTCTGAACATCAAAACAAGATGCAATATTTATTCCCTATTCAATTTCACCCTGTTAGATTCAGCTCTGTGTTCCAGTGCACTCACCAGACCTTCCTGCTCACTTCCAAGAGCAGATCTGATGAACATCCCCTGATGTTCTGGACCGAGTCATTAAGAAGCCGAGTCTCCCCTCTTGAGAGGCCACAACGCATCCCTCCCATTACCCAACACTCTCAGAGAGGAGACACTCAATCACTTAGGACTTTGTACCTGAGACTTCTAGAGAGCATTCAGTGAAAGGCCTTTCTAAAACTCAGAACAACAACAATTTCTGTACCACTGTAACTGAGGAATTTCTTCAAAAAAGTAGGTTTCATCTACGGTGGCTGGCTCAAGAGCTAATATGCTGGTTCCCAGGGGCAAGCGCCTTCCTTCCCTATGACTACTGTAGCAAACACTTGTCCTCCTGTTGGCTTTCCCATTTCTGAGCAGTTTTCCTACAGTGGAGGGTTCTGCAGACAAAGAAACTTGGCGGGGATGTGCGAACCTCACCTTCTTCTAAGGAAGGCAAAAGGGATGCTAAATATAGACAAAGTGTCACAAAACCCAAGCAGCTAGAGCACTGAGCAATATCCTGAAGCTCAGCCAACAGCTGTACCTAGTGGAGACTTCGAGTTGCAGGAAATGGCATGGAAAGCAAAGGCAATTCAGACTGCGTCCTGGCGGCCAAGTCCTGGGTCCAGCAGGCAGTCCTGACCATCTACCACCAAGGAGCCCCGGTAGCAGCTTCCTCACGGCTCCTTTCTCTCAGCATGGGCTGACTGTGTTTTCATGTCTGGCCTCCCCTGGGGTCTGCCATTTTCTGAGACCAGCTCCCTAAGTCTTCCCTTCAAGACACCAAATATCCTTTAGTAAGACCCATTTGTATTACAGTTCAGAGACTGACCCTGGCGTTCCCAACCCAGGACTCATGACTGTTAAGAGCTTCGTCATCTACCCATTCATCAGTCTGGAATTCTGCCTGGAAACCATACCAACATGGCAGAATCCACCTTTTTGTTATGCCTTTCAGAAACCAGACCCCACTATCCCCATTTCCGGCACTATTCTCATTCCCCAAGAGTTCTGAAAGACGGGAGAACTCTATTTTCAGCAATTTCATCTAAAGATTTTCACAGGATGCTGGAATGCAATTCATCCAAAACAGAAAATCTCAGCTCATTCTGATCAAAAGGCACTTGTGTCCGATCTTTCCACTCACCTTACATCTCTAATCCCTCTAAGGTTTGTTGCTACCCTTCCAGATCATCCTATTATTCTCTCTAATAAGGAAGCAAAAGCGAATGAGAAATTTCATATTTTTTCTTCTCTGTTAATCCATGCGGACATGCCAAGAAATGGTCTTCTATCTCTGCCTTTGCACCAAGAGTCCAAAAACTCTCTTGCAACAAACTAAGCAGGTAGTTGGCTTCTGGTTACGTTTGAATGGAAGCCAATTACTCTCTTAGGACCTATTACCTCTCCCCTCCTTGAAAAAAAAATTGCTCATTCCACTTTGTTCCAGCACAGACTAATAAATTTTATTTTCAAGTTTAGACTCTCCAAAATCTCACCAAGTATGTCCATTCATGTGCTTAAGGCAACACAGAGTCTATGATTTGATGATCAACACATTCCTGTCAAGTTTTAACTTTCATATTATACACCCAAAGTTCTCTATTGGGGAAACAAAGCTGAATAAATACGCTTGCATCTCATGACTTTTTCAGACTTTACATAACCTAGAGAGCCTTATACTATATAATGCAGTTTTTAAAATTTTTAAATATAAAAATGCAAGGTATAGTTTCATGTAGATGACCACTTTGTTATGCTAATGAAGAGAAAGGCTGGAAAGCTATCAAAGAAGTTTAAACTTTCAACTTCTATTCCAATTTGCTCTAAACTACTCTTTTTACAGATCTTAAAAAATCACAAGTGTTATAGTTGCAACAGATAAAAATACAGTAATTTACGTCTCAAAAAGGCACAGTGATTTCCTAGCAAGTAGAAATATTTCTTCAAAATTAAGGTACAATAAATGCTTTTTGAAAATGTAATATACACACACAAAGAACCAGGTTGTTGGCCTAGCCAACAATCTACAAGAACAAGCAAAAATAAGTTAATTGACAGCTGAGAAAGCATTAGCAGATATTTCAAATGCATAAAACTGACAAAAGATATTTTTCTACAATACGTAAGAAACCTTCACAAATCAACAAAAGATAGATACATACAGCAGAAAAATGAGCAGAAGACGTGAACCAGGAGTTTATATTTGATGGCGAGCTCAGACAGGAAATCAGAGAAAAGCTCATTAAAACCAGAAGTTACTGCTTTACATCAAACAGACTGCCAAGTATCAGGACACTGAAAGATACCGGGTGCAGCCAGGTACGTGGACAGGGGAAGTCCTCACATAACTTGTGGGAGAAGTGCACGTGACGTGACCACTATCGGAGCACTCGGGCACTATTCAAGTTCAACGACAGATACAATTATCTGATCCAACAGGTCTGCTCCTGTGTTCAAAGTCCCATGGAAATGCTCAGACAGGTCTATAAGGCAACATGAATGGGTATGGTCACTGGAGACTTGTTTATAGTGGTAGAGAAAGGGAGCAAGACTATATCTCACCCCAGGGCCTAGGAGAGGCCATGCTCTAAAAAAACTGGTCCGTGCCACTGCCTGCCTTACTAATGAATGGCACTTCTCCCAATGTGGCATGAGCAAGGACCTAAGGAGGTATGAAGGTGTGTTCCACGGCACATGCAAAAGCCATAGGAAAAGACCATCATGCCATCCAGGAGTAATAAGCAACAAGAGGGAAATGCTGGACATGGTCAGGAGGCAACCCAGGTATCCATCGATGAAACAGTGCTTAAGTAAAATGTGGCCCACAGAACAGTTAAGAGATCAAGATGCCCTGTACTTATATTTACCATGGAAATGGTCTTAGAAACACTGTGTGGAGTGAAAAACAGTAGGAAATATTTGACATACATTTTAAGATATTATGTATCCTTTCTTTTTCTTACTTCCTCCATCATCCTTGGGAATAGATAATATTTAAAAATGCAAATAATATAAATAAAAGCAATACAAAATAGAATACAGAAATAAACTCACATAAAATACTTATTTTACAATAGCACAAGTACAAAATGCACATTAAAGTGACTGCCTACAGGAGAGGGGAGAACATAAAAACTGAAAACAGGGTAAAAGGATAGGGAGGGCAAAAGGATGGATAACCACCCAACAAAATTTCAATTTAAAAAAGATCATAGATCCCAAGGGCAATGCTTGGCGACAGTTTTTGTTTTGAGAATGGGAAAGGGAGCTAAAAAGTCAATTACATTTCATTGCTTGCATCCAATATTGACTAAATATGGTTTGAAACCATAGCAGCATCAGATATTACACAAAATATATTGTATGTTTACATTAAACAAAATCAAGGCACTGAACAAAGATCTGAAAGAATTAGAATGTTCATGTACATCTTTGGTGAGTCTCTAGCTCAGCTAAAAAAGGGAGAAATTAAAATGGGTTTGCCAATGTAAGATACTTGACATTGCAAGTTGCTTCTAAAAATTGAACAGCATATTTTTCCAAATTTTTAACAACATTAAGTACCTTGTAGACCCAGTCACGCTTAACACAATCCAAGCTAATGAAATACACACTCTTGAAAGAGTTGGTGAATCAGCTTTATTTTCAGAATTAAATTAAGAAATTAAGTTGGACACTGTGTAAGATCCACTATACCTCATTCTTTGAAAGAGTTTAATTTAACCTCCCCTAATCCTTGCTCAGTCATGGATGTTACATGGTTTGGTAATGTTTGGCAGGGGTTAACTGTTGGAAGGTACATGAACAATGAATCTTGTAACACGGAAAAAATAAAAGTATTTGGGAAAATAAATAAATAAATAAATAAAATATTTTTTTAAAAAAGAAAATTATTATTCCAACAACCACACTCCTACATCAAGTACCTTTTTCACAGCTGTGACAGACTTTGGTAGACTGGGTATCAAAAAAGCCATTCGCAGACCCATTTTCCTTGTCATCCTCCAACAAAATTTCCTAGAAAGTCCTACAGCTAGAAATAAGCCTGGGACCCACTTCCAGCCAGGAAGACAATCACACAATTTACTGGATAGGTTTTAGAGAAAAATTCCTACAAAGGGATAAATTTAGCTGGTGGGGCCACTTTTGCTCTTAGCTCTTCCCCCATCTTCCCACCGGAGTACAGGGGCAATGCCTGAAGTGCGACAGGACAATAAAAACCACACCCCAAAGATGGTGGCGTGGGCAGACAGGGTCTCCACCCCTGAGGGCATCCTTGAGCAGTCACACCTGCCCCAGACCATCTACTTTCAGGTTTCTTAGTAAGTGAAACCAGCGAACTGTTTACCGTTGAAGCCACTACTAGTTGAGTCTTAGCTCAATGCACTCCTGATACAGCAGCAATGAAAAAAAAAAAAAAAAAACTGTGCAGGAATGTAGAAAGATATAAGAGGATATTAAGTGGAAAAGACTATAAGATGGCATGCTCACCATAAAAGCAATGATTAAAAAATAATACATTTGGTGAAAAATTTAACAGCAACATACAATGTTCTAACAGGTGTGTCAGGGAAGGAGGCCTACATAGGGGACAAGTGACAATAATTTCCCTTTCCGTAGTGGGACACTTAAGAGCGAGATGGGGCACTATTAATAATTATACTGACACCAATGTGAATGAGCACTGGCCCAGGCAAGCTGTAAGACATGAGTCAGGTTTTTGGTTTGTTCAAAAATTTTCAAGTAACAGCTTTATCTCGTCTTGCTTATTACAAAAGAGCAAAAAAAATCATGCTTCCTTCTCTAACCAAGCCCCTAACTGTATCCCTTCCTCTTCTTTGTAACAGATTCTGTGCTTGTCCTTATAAGGAAGTCAGCAATAGTTCTGCCTGGAATCCTCGGTGGAAAGAAAATCTCTTGCTTAGCCTTTTTCTATACACTTTCAATAAAAAATAGTTTTTCTGAGAATGTCTTCGGCTGAAACTTCCTTTTAAACTAGCATATTCTATCTGAAATAGGATCACATAGCTCATGTTCATAAAGTCACATCACTAAGGAGCTTCCACAACCCCAACTTATCACAAGCTCTGTAAGAACTGATCTACTCAAGAAATAATTAAGACAAAGATCAGGGGTTGGTAGATTTTTAACAAACTACAACCACGGTAGTGAACATTAGAATATTTTCATTACATGCGTCTAAAACCTAAGACGTGTACATTACCAAGCAGTGGTGATTTGTACCCACGGAGAAAAATCAACAGAGCTATGACTAATTCAAAGTAACAGTAACTCCAAAAGCCATTTATAGTTGACCTTGGAGTGTTTGTTCTTATGCTTCCTTTTTGAATAAGATCAGGACACAGAGAACTGTCAACCTCTGTAATAGCCTCACAAAAATTTTAACCACGTAGAGCAGAAGGTTAATTGCCACACCTTCCCTGAGAACCACCCCAATTCCGCCGTGTAAACGAACACATCTTGGGCAAGGCATTATCAAGCCCTGCACGTCTCAGCAGTAACCTGGCTTCTCAGGCTCATCTCTTATCACTTTTCCCGACAGCCAAAAAGCTGGGCAAACATTCAAGTTCAAGTTGAGAGATAAGCTTTGTCCTCTACTTCTGCCTTTACCTCCTTTTCTCCCGGCGAGCTTCTATTCTTCATTCAAGGGGCAACTCAAATGTCACGCTCTCCCTGACCCAGGTCAGAAGTGTAATTCTTTCTTCCTGGCTCCTCATTGAACTAGCTCGCCTACTGCGGAAACAGTCGCCCTTGGCACTCACAGGGTCCTCCAGACCCTCAACAATTTCCTTGTCTCCAGTCTGGGAACCTTGGACAATCACTTCCAACACCCTCTTGAGCCAAGAGTCCCAAGAGTCTCTCCTCACCTGTGGGGCTCTGGTCTTTGCTCCCGCGCCCACCCGCACTGCTCAATCCAGGAGAGAAAATCTCCAAGTCCCTGCACCAGCCTGCCAAGCTTTGTGCTCCATCTCCACCAGCTCTCCCTCCCTTGGCCCATTCCTAACCGTGACCTAACCCCAAACAGCCCCCATCATGCTTTAGCCGTGCAGATTCAAAGGACACGAAGAACCATCTGAAACCCGGTAACCTTCACTATCCCTATTGATCTCCTCTCATTTTAAATCCCCAATAATTGGGGCCCCGTCTCCGTACCAGTAAGCTGGAGCACGTTTCTCAGTTGCTAGCAGGTGGCAGTATCCCAGTTGCAGGGCACACCTTGCTAGAAATTATTGAACACTCCACCATGTCTCTGAGACCAGCTTCTCTGAGAACTAAGCCTAAGGTGTGACCAATACTGGATGACAGGAAAGCTCTTTCATGCTGCTTCTACAATTTTCCTCGAGCGCAATTCCTGTGCAGGCACCAGACTGCGAATCAGGCCAGGCTCTCGCACTATGGATGCTGCGTTTTTGCTACATTCACTAAGCTCGGGATTCTTAGAGCTTTGCACACTTGCCCCATTCTTTTTCTTTTCCCTCAGCAAGTCTAGGGTAGCTTCCAGATTTCTGTCCCCTCGATTCCTCCACTTTGTGCCACAAGAGCTCTGCTAAGTATCACTATTGCCACTTAGCTCAGCAACCAGCAGCTGGAGATCTACTGCGCCAAGGCTAGGTATCCTCCTAACCCTGGCTTCTTATTTCTACTACCTTTGGGTGTTAAGCAAATCCTATTTTACAGGCATGGACGGTTTTCTTGAGACATTAAGTATGATGTCCTGGCAATTCTCTTAAGCAAAATTATACCAAACCAATAACCATTAACATTTCCATGCTTCCTAGGTTTCAGGCACTGCACCAAGCATTTTACGTGAATTAACATTTAGGCTTCACCACCATTCTGTGGGACTAGTACCCTTACTGACCCCATTTTACAGAAGACAACTCTCTACTGGGGGACCCAACTACGGTGAGTGGTCAAGTTGCTAAGTTCCCCCCTAAGATCTCTAGTAGCCTCAGTACCTCCCACTTCCCACTCCAGTACTTTCTTAACTACGTACAAATTACCAACCTCAGCAGAAAAGCCATCCTTCAGACCTTTGTTAAAAAGGGTGAGAAACACCTCGAGATTGGATTTCCAACATCTCGTGTACTTGTCACAGTCAAGAGAACTAAAATGTCAAATCAAGTAATCAAATGCAGGCAATACTAATACCCAGAAGAGCAGTAAAGGAGACTTTCTCAGGATAAAGACGATACATAAAATCCATTCAAACATTAGAATTATTGACACTAAGCTTCCTAATCAGGACAGATGGGTCCTGATATCTAATTACAGAATATAAAGCTGAAAATAAAAAGTATAACTGTAGTTCTTTCCTTGAGCCCTGAATTAGGTTGATTATTACAAAATAAAATTGCTTCAAACTAGCTTCAAACCTTTAATGTTGCTCTCAATGGTCTGGCATTTGGGGCAAAGGCAAGGGCCAACTCACTGATCTCATGGAATCGCATCCTCATTTGAGTTCAAGTGTAAGATTTTCCTTAATACATAATGAATAGAAAGTGATTTAGTAAATTAAGCAATCTCAAGTTCAATACAGGGGGAAAAAATTAAGTCACTGACTATTAAAGCCAACTTCAAAATTCAGTTCTTTGAAATGCTAGGCTCTGTGCTGAATATACAATGCACAGGTGAAAATGAATTGCATTTTGAGAATGTGGTTATCAAACTCAACCACCACTTCTCAGAGATGCTATTAGTAGCAACGACCCTCATTTCACAGTCCGAAGTCCTAGCCAAATAGGTACTGTTCCCAAGATTTCAGTCTGGGCAGTAAAATGAGGAACAGAATAAAATCCACCCACACTGACTGGGGGTGACATGGCAACACCACATCAAATAGGACAGAGGAAAACTAGATGAGAACTTGAGATAAACCATTCATCTGGGGCTGCAGACTGAGGGTCACTGTGTTGCATGATGCTGCCAGTGGCACTGGGGGTCCGGTGCTGGCCACATAACATCACAAACAGAAGAGGGTGCAAGGGCCAAGAGAAAAGTGCTAAGAAGCAAAGACCATCATGTATCCTAAAATGGGACTTAATTCTGGGAAGGGAAGGGAAGGGACAAGGGACAAGGGACAAGGAACAGGCAAAGGGGAAGGGAAGGAAAGGAAAAGAAAGGAAAGGAAAGAAAGGCATAACTAAGAATGTCTCCCACAGAAGAAAAAGACATTGGCAGTAACATCACAGCTATCTATGCAGAATAAGTCACTATTTCCAAACGGACTAATTAGTCAGGTACAAAAGATAAACCATCTGAATGAAAAGCAACTAATGAATGGAAACTCCTAAAGGTTTCCTTCTACCACTCCTGTATCTAAGTCTTTACCATGGATAGAGGGACTAGACACCCAACCCACTATCCGTATCTGTTTGTTTTTGTTAGTAAAAAGTGAGGCCATTCATAATGACCCAGGATGGGCATGCACAGGTATGGTCGAACTTCACACGGGCCACACCATCTCATGATGCCTAGCACACCCTCCTCACCTTAACAGAAAAGAGGGTGCTGTCCCTTTCCCCCACCCCGCCCTGTGCCTCGGGCTGCCCCTACTCATCTTGCAGCTGTCCGTCTACACGGCCTTCTCTCCCTGTGCTGCCCCTTGCCATCAGGCAGGACCCTGGTGAACTGACCTACTGCCCCAAGCAGCCCAGCTTTTATTCTTAGCCCAGCATTTGCCACACTGCATGATCAATGTCTGTTTACTCAATGGGCTCCTCTACTAGGTATGGCAGAAACTTAACACTGCATTTCATTTGCAAGCTGTGATTTTAAAATGACCCCACATTTACTGGTACTATTAATTCATGGAGAAATCATCTTAAAAATTTTCAAGTCACAGGTATAAGAGTTCTAGGGGCTTCTCTATCCATCTGTGGTCTTACAAATATTATGAAAAAAAAAATCAGCAATCCTTGAATAGAAGAGACACTAAAGTGGTTTTGTGTTTATTTCTATTAGAGGCGACACTCCAGCCAATTTCTCCCCTAAATTAGCTTTCCTTGCCATAACAGAGTCAACGTGATAACATTGTCCCAAAGGCTGTACATTTTAAGTCACATAAAAAGCAAATGTGCAGGCATGAATATTCCATTTTATTTTTGACACGCTCCACAATTCATTTGGTGAGATTTCTGCAATTTCTCCCAGACTATAAAGTTCCATATGAAACAATCATACAGAATACAGATTACCAGATAGGACATGGGCAACAAGAACGATACATACCTTTTCTAGCTGGTTGGGGGTCTGTGGAGAGAAATGTAATTACTATCACAGACATGTCAAAGTCATCCAGAATAAAAATATGAGCCAATTTTTAAAAGCTCAGCCAAAAGCACATATGTAAATGCCTTGGCAAATGGAAGCCTAATAGAAGCTTCTTGAGGGCAGGAATATGCTGAATAACTTCCAAGGCTAGGGCAGCACTGGCTACAAATTAGAATAATTTGAATAATTATTATTTAATAATAAATTGATATTATAATTACATATAATTAATATATGTCATACATAATATATAAAATAATTATATATCATATATGATATATAATTAATATTAAATAACATATTATATATTAAATATTTAATGATATCAAATATTAAATGAATAATAAATACTAATAATTTAATAATAATAATTAGAATAATACTGGCCTAGGGATCTGACCCTGGACCAACAAAAATTAGAACTTCAAAGGGTAGGGGCGCCTGGCTGGTTCAGTCGGAGGAGCGTGCAGCTCTTGATTTGGGGGTTCTTAGTCTGAGCCCTACACTGGGTGTAGGAATTGCTGAAATAAAACTTGCTTTAAAAAAACTTCAAAGGGTAAGACCCAGGCATTGGTAATTTTTAAGGGCCCCCAAGGGGCTGTTATGCATAACCTTTGTGAGAACTACTCTTCCACTTCCCGCAATTTTTCCCAGAACTGGAGATGGTAGTAAGGAACCTTTTTTAGTATTTCCTGTGTGCTAGACACAATTCTAGGAACGGATATGAACTCATTCAATACTTGTAATAACCCTACAGAGTAGATACTAATAATATACTATCCATCACAATTTGCCAATGAGGAAAAAGTGGATCCAGGAGGTTATATAATCTGCCCCATTTTCTACAAGTAATAATGTCAAGAAAATGTAATTCAAACCTTAGCAGTCTGTCTGCCAACTCAGCTCTCTTAATGACTCTAGTGTTCAAACAGTGGCACTAAAGAACAGGCCCAGGGGTCTTAGGCAGGTGTCTCAATAGCTGACAGGATGTGGGGCATGGCATGGGTAGATCACCAGAGTGAGGCATGAGAAGAATTGTGCTTCAACGTGCTATTAATACCGGAGCATATCAAGGATAGTTAGAACCACACCACCTATAGCAGATTACATTCCTTGTTCATTATATAACTTAAAGCCAAACAGAAATTTGGGGCAGTTGTGTGGCAAAGCTGGTATGAGTTTTACCATTGGATCCCAGCCAGTGTCACCTACTAAAGGATACAGCACAGGCAACTGCCTCCCCCTCTCTTGTAACAACAGTCTCTCTCCTGGAACATTCCTACCTAGCGTATAAGCATGCTCTAATAGCTATCAAGAATGGAAAACTGAGGGCGCCTGGGTGGCTCAGTGGGTTAAAGCCTCTGCCTTCGGCTCAGGTCATGATCTTCGGGTCCAGGGATCGAGCCCCACGTCGGGCTCTCTGCTCAGCAGTGAGCCTGCTTCCCCCTCTCTCTCTGCCTGCCCCTCTGCCTACTTGTGATCTGTCAAATAAATAAATAAAATCTTAAAAAAAAAAAAAAAGAATAGAAAACTGCCTGCTTGCTTGTCCCATTTGTCCTCACCTCATTTCTCTGCCTCCTTTCACAATGTTCTATATATATTGCATCCAATTCTCCCATTCCTCTTGTATCAGTTTTCAAAACTGCTTGGCCAATAGCTCTTCAAATATTGTTCTGACCTATTTTCCCTTTTCCCTACTTTTAAACCCTAGTTATGTGCACATGAAGACCTTTCCACCATATTCCATATAGCTCTTCAGCTTCTTTCTCTGCTTTAGTTAAAGACATCCGTATGACTCATCTTCCAGTCAACTTTTCAAACCTGACTGTGCCCTACCTTTATTTTTTTAAGACTTTATTTAAGAGTTTAGGTTCATAGCAAAATTGAGAGATAACCCATACACCCATCCCACACATGCACAGCCTTCCCATTATCAACATCCGCCACCAGAGTGATACATCTCTTCCAAATGATGAACCTCCACTGACACATCAAGGTCATTCAAATTCTATTAGGGTTCCAAGGGACATTAGAGTATTAATCCAAGGGACTCTTGGTATTACACATTCTATGGGTCTGGACAACAGATACATGTCATTACACATTTATTACAGTATCATACAGTGTAGTCTCATCACCCTAAAAATCCTCTGTGCTCCACTCCACCTCTTCATCCCTCCCTAACACCTCCGACTACATGGATTTTTTTTTCTTTTTTTACTGTTTCCAACTTTTTGTCTTTCCCAGATGTCATGTACTTAGAATCATACAATACGTAACATTTTCAGATTGGCTTCTTTCACTTACTAAAACACATTTAAGGCTCCTCTGTGTCTTTTTGTGACTTGATAAGTAGTTTCTTTTCAGTGCTGAGTAATATTCCATTGCCTGGAGCACAGTTTTTTTTTATCCCTCATCTACTTAAGTGCATCTTGGTTGCTTTCAAGTTTTGGCAATTAGGAATTGAGCTGCAATAAACATCCAAGTGCAGAGCTTTCTGTGGGCATAGGTTCAACTCCTTTGTATAAAAATACCAAGGAATGTAAAGAGATGCCTGGGTGGCTCAGTCCATTAAGCATCTACTTTCAACTTAGGTCATGATCCCAGAGTCCTGGAATCAAGTTCCACTCTGGGCTCCTTGCTCAATAGGGAGCCTGCTTCTCCCTCTGCCTGCTGCTCCCCCTGCTTGTGCACTCTCTCTAACAAATAAATAAAATCTTTAAAATTTTTTTCAAAAAAAAAAAAAAAAAGAACAAGGCACACAATTGCTGGATCTTATGTTGAGAATATGTTCGGTTAACTTTTTAAGTAAGTGCAATCTTCCATTAAACCTATTACATTCTATATTGTGATTATTTCATTTTCTGGCTCTAACACTTCAATTTGTTCTAATCATTTTTAGTTTTCTAACGTAATTCGCAATCTCTTTTAGTTCCTTGAACATACTGATAGTTATTTTTAAGGTTGTAATCATGTTCTGCATTACCTGTCAATCTCTTTCTCTCATCCCCTTGGTTTTTAGAAAAGTCTTATTAGCTTTTCCTTTTTCCTCTCTTCCCTTTCTATGCTCACCTCCTTCATGACATCATTCGGTACCATGTCTTTAAATGCCTCCTATATGCAGATGACTCCCAAATTAATATTCCCAGCTGTAACCTCTCCCCTTAACTTCAAACTCATGTTTCTCACTGCCTACTAGATATATATACACTTGAGTGTCTCATAAGCCTATCACCAAAGTTACTATGTTCAAAATCAAATTCGATTTTATTACCTTCTCTTCTAGCAATGTTCCACATCAGGGCAAATGGAAATTCTACTTTCATCACTCAAATCATAACCTTTGGAGGTTTCCTTATCTCTTTTCTTCCTTACACCCTAATATCCAAATCCCTCAGCAAATCCTTGGATCTAACTTCAAAAGATACCAAGGATACCACCACCTGTTCCCACCCTTGCTGCTACCACCAGCCTGATCCAAGCACCATCCTCTCTTACCTGCAGTACTAACATACCTTTGCAGCTGGTTTCTTCCTGATTCTACTCTGGCTTCCCACAATCAATAACCATAGTAGGATGATCTTGGCCTTAAGACTTAAGAAGTATCAGTCACTCCTTTGTTTACAATCTCCCAACAGGCTTTCTTCTCAACCAATATAAAAAGCAAAATTCTTAAAGTGGTGCCTAAGTCCCCATATGATCTACTCGGTTATCTCTCTGAGCTCACCTCCTACTTCCCTGACTCATGCACACTGCACTGTAGCTGCAGGGGCCTACTCGCCGTGCCTTGAACAAGTCAGAAGTCAGACATCCTCTCATTTAAAGACTTCACATTTTCTGTTCCCTCCGTCTTAAATATCCTATCCCCTGACAGCCACGTGACCCGGTCCCTCACTTCCATTACATATTATTCTAATGTCACCTTCTAACGAGACTTCAGAGCAGCGACCAAAAAATAAGAAAAGCAGCTCCTCCTATCACTTCTTCTCCCCGACCCAGCTTCATTTTTCTCCATAGCTGTTATCACCATTGGGCATTATCATGTGTTTATATTACTCAACTGTCTCCCTCTTCTAGATTTCAAGCTTCATGAAAGCAGGAATTACATCTATTTTGTTCACTGCTGAGGAATCGGAGCCTGGCAGGTGGCAGGTACTCAGATAACTGTCTGAAGGAACAAATAATGAAGAACCAAATTAAATGACTGATTTGTACCTGCCTGACTTACATAAATAGATGAAGACCAATCCTACACGGGTTCATCTCCTTGAGGATTTTTTATTTAAATCGTAAAAAATCCACCAATACCCCAAGTAGCATACAACCGAAGTACAAACACATAATACTGAAAGCCCATCAATGAAAGATCAAAATTATTGACGAATCCATCACTACGTATCTTTGAGAGATCAAATAGTTTTAAAAAGCACATTCCACAGCTAATGATCTATAATCTCCTAGATTTTTTCCCAATTTCTTTTCATTATCTTTAAACACATGGAAGCAATAAAAGGCATCCAGCAAGCTCTGTGCTCTAATTACTTGACTATAGCTCTTTTTGAAAACCACTGCCCCTTTAATTTTAAAATAAACTTTTAATATGCCCAAAGTTAAAAATATTAAGTGCTCTTGAACACATTACAAAATGCCTAAAGAATTAAAATCCTTGACTGTATTACAATATTTAATTAGGAAAAGAGAAGGATTCTGTAATTAAGGTAACTTACATGATAGAACTATGAAATGAAGATCTTGAAAGGAAATGATTTGACAGGCTCTAAAGAGGTCTTTCTGCCCACAACTTTCCACTGCCTGTGTTTTCCCTTTCTGAAATTGAAGACTATAGCTTAATTAATTAGCCATTGTATCTCACACGCAGCCAACGAAAGTTTCAAAGACGGAAAAACAAAATGCAAGGGCAATAATAGTCTCAAGAGCGGTTAAAAAAAAAAAAAAAAAGAACTATGATTACATTATGAAGAGCTCACCTAACACTAAATTCCAAGTTCTATGATGGGAGAGAGTTTTGCTGGGCAGAGGGCAGCAGATTTCTGTGAGGGCAGAGATGTTCTTCACTACTGGATCCCTGGAGTCTAGAATAGTGCCTGATAACATTTTAAGTGCTCATAAAAGGAAAAAAAAATTGAAGATCAAATAGTACCCTGAGTAGCACACATAGTATAGGGCAAACCTACCTGTTCTGCTTACCACCAGCACTGAAAAAATATCACCTCCACTGCATGGCTCCCTCTTGATTCGGTTAGAACTCAAAAATTGTATTTGGGGGGAGGGGCATGGCGGGAAGGAGAAGGAAACTTATAAAAGAGAGTATTATTACTTGCTGCTATTGCTTTCCAAATAAAAACTAGGTAGACCTAAAATTGACACAGGCTCTTGAATTCCACTTGGCTAAATATTTGAGAACATACCCTTCGGTTACAAATATTAAGAGATTCTTTGTGTAGCCTATTTGATTTCTCAATTTATTAAGGACAAATACAGGTGTCTACCTTGGCTTTATTTGAATTTTCTTTTTCGATCCAAACTCTTGCTGAAGGGAATGTTAATTCTCTCTCCAACGGGGTACACCAAATGCATGTAAGATCCAGGCTCTGGATAGGCATACTTGAAGATCCTTAGATTGGGTATGGTGACACACATTATAGCTGCTGACCAAATATCCCTTTTCCTTTCTTTCTCTCTAGCTGAGCCAAGATTTATTTCAGAATAGCAATAGGCCCAGCTAACAGAAGGAAGGAAGGAAGGAAGGAAGGAAGGAAGGAAGGAAGGAAGGAAGGAAGGAAGGAAGGAAGGAAGGAAGGAAGGAGGGGAGGGAGGGAGGGAGGGAGGGAGGGAGGGAATAGAAATAGAAATAGAAATCTACACTCTCCGGACTCCTTTGCGACAAGAAATGGCCATGTAACACTTCTGTGCAGTGACATGAATAAGTAAGTGGTTAGGTGAGGTTCTAGTCCAGCAGGCAGCAGGAGTGTGTGCTATCCCTCTCTGCTTCATCCTGTCTGCAGCGTAAACTAACACTGAGAACAGATCAGCCATCCTAAGTCCCTGAGGGGACATGCCCCCACCTATGATGACTGACAAGAAGTTGAGAAAGGTCTGGATCCTGGAAGGAACACAAAAGTCACCCTATCAGGTGCATATTGCCTACCTACTTGGCTTTATCATTCAGGGAGAAAAAGAAAAACTCTAAGTTAAGGCCACTGTTCCCTTGTCATATCTTTTGACATTCAGTTGAATCCTCACTTGATACAATTACTAGTGGGGACTAAAAGACCATACAATATAGCTTTTGGTAGAGTTTTCTTTAACCTTATTTAGTATACTTAGAAAAATAAAAACAAACTAGATACTAATACCTGATTTTTCACATTTTAGTCAGACAACAGTCCTGAGACATGATTCATCTGGTGCTAAGAGATATTCAACTGTTAAGAAGAAAGTCTTTTACCGAATTAACTAAAAAAAAAAAAACAAAACATGCTGGGGTTGGGAACTCTAAGCACCACCCATCAAAAGTCTGAATTATAAAATTTAATGGTATCTCTTCATTCTGGTAATTAACAAAATAGTTATGGACAAAAATGTTCTCAAACTATTTGCAGCCATCAAAAAACAACTGAATTTCTAAAGTTAAAATTTTTCCCAAAGCTTGCAAAAACCATTGACTTGCAACATGAAAATGATGTTTCCTACACCGCCATCAGTAAGTCTGGCCAGCTTTACCATTATTTATCACAAATTTCCAGTTACTGCAGACAGCACAATGATGTTTCACTAAACACTCAAAGATGTTCTTTAAGTAAGTACTGGCCACTGTGAGGCAGGAGAGGATCTGGGGCTTGGCTTTTACCATCTCAGAGCCCTCCGGTTTGGGAGAATCAAGGGGCTACTGCTCCTGGACATCACACTGCACAGTAACTCCCAAACCCGGGGCAATGCACAATGAAGAACCACATCTCTGTCTTCAGAAGCACCGTCCCATACGCCAAGGCCTGCATCATCTCTTTGTTATTACTGTGGGCTACAGACTGCTCATGAAGACCATGCTTTATCTTTGCATGCTTCGAGTCTGTGAAAAACATGGCAATATAACTGATCACAGTGTGCTGAATGACTAAATGACTCAATGATCACATGATTGCACTACTACCAATATCACAGGAAAATCAATCAAAAGTTAAGTTATAACTTAAAGGGTATAGGTAAAGCTAAGTTCACTTTAAATAGAATCTTCAAAGGGAACTAAAGAGTTGTTTTGCTCATCATTTGGCCTAGACACCTTTTTATCCTGGACATCAGGGCCACCTCACCTTCAAAAATCATGCTAGCATCTGTTTGCACATCCCTGGTCTGATGAGGCTACAGCATCCAGATGAAAAGGATACTATATGGCAGTGTGATAGACCACAGATAACAGATTAGCAATCAACGACCTGAGTTGAAGTCCCAGGCTGCCTACTCCCCAGCTGCCAGACATCCATTGCTTTCCCACCTACCCTGCAGGCTGATGGGATGGAAAAATGCCTTATTTGTGGCTGCCACTCTGAACCTGAGCACACTGTCTGGCCCCTAAGGGGTATGCAACTGTCAGAGAATGAATGACCCAGAGAAGAGAAGACAGTGCCTGGACTCAAAGACCAGGCTTTTTCCTACCACACCCTGCAGGCTCATAATGTTTTTTCACAAAAGACCACTTTACTGCAAGTTCAGTTTAAAAATATCAGTTCTTAGTTCTCGTTCATTACAGTGTTTTCTTGAAGGACTATGTGCTAGTTGTTGCCTTGACAATTCCACTTGCTTAGGTTTAATTTGATATTGATTTAAAAAGGGGGGGGAACCCATAGCCATTCTACAATTAACAGTCAAACTTACATAAAATCTGGTTAGAAACAGGCCAGTGTTTGTGAGCCTTTGTTTTCTCCCGAATCAAACTACATTCCTTTTTAATCCATAGAGGCCCACATAAACGGTTTAGCTGGAAAATCAAGGGTATATTCACAGTTATGACTAAAAACCGAAGATTTCACCTATGTATTTTCATAATGCAAATTTAAAAAGTGGAAACATGTAGCCGGTACTCATCTATTCCTATCCCTCAGCTCTATCTATGCACTGTACATATTCTAATTAATACCGATCTTCAGATGAGATGAACTGATTTGGAAGTGGCAGACCCAGCAGCGGCGCCCTGCACTGAAAAATGCAAATGGATAATGCAAAGCTTACTAGTGCCCATCAAATAAATGCTTATACGCAGGTTCAGGTTCTAAGTAGGTATGCAGTCACTCTTTGTATAGTTTAACACAAGCTCACTGCCCCATCCAAGAGCACTATAGAGGATTTTAACAAAGTATCCTTCAACTTTTTAACCTTCCTCTTTTATTTTCTGGTTCGCTTTCTCCCTTGGGGGTGCTTTCCTTTGTTTAACTGTTTCTATGGTTTATCACATTTGGGAAAGAACTGAAGAATCTACACACCCATCAGTAACCAAGGCACATTTTCCCATCATCTTCATGGTTAACAAGGAAAATGACAGGCAGCAAAGGAGGAAGAAAGAGCATATAGAAATAAGCAGAACTCCAGCTGAATGGAAATTAAACTCCCCTTGCTGATAGTACTTACACATGCATCTTTCATTCAGGACCATACATTTACAAAAGCAAAATTCGATTAGCTGGAAATGTATACGGGGAATTATACTAGAAATATCGATTTAACTTTGTTATAAAATGCTGAAGAAAAATATTGCTACTGAATCAGGGAGAAATAGATTATCAGCACATTAACACAGAATATGTAATTTCTTCTTCAGGCAGTATTAGGGTAGTATTATATTTATTTTATGAGGATACAATTAGAGTGTTAAGGGGTATTTGGGCATTGTCCAACTGCAATCAGTCCATAGACTGCTAACCTATTAGACACACGGAAAATATTCTCCTTGGTGACAAGACACTGTCTTCTGTTAAGACAATGATAATTTTTATATATGCCTCTCACCCAGGAAACTTGATAGGCTATTGATTTAGGTTGGACATCCAAATACCAAAACAATAAAGAATAGTGAACAAAATCAGTCATTAATAAAAGGCAAAGACAGATCAGTTTCATGCAGGTGATCAACAACTGGTCTACAAGGTAGAAATTATTTATAAAACCTCTGGAATAAGTATTTTTCTTGGAACATTTTTCTTTTAAGCTTCTTCCCTTTATGAATCTTCTTAGAAATATGGTGAATAATGTTTACAACTGCAAACATAAATCCATGAAATCAAGAGATAATGGACACTACTGGGCAAAATAAGGTATGTGGACTTTCAAAATACAATTTTGGTTAGGAAAAATGAACCAAAATACCCAATATTTGAACTTACATGCATTATATAACCAAGAATTAGGTCTTACAAGTATAAACAAAAGCATTTTTCTTTTCCAAAACACTGGAAAAGGAAAACATTTCATTTGGTAATTTATAAAATGTATGTGAGCCTAACACTTTAGTACTTTAAAAGTGAGAGGTATTCTTTTTTCATAAAGCCCAGTCACATAAGCAAGAAGCACTTGCAATGCAAAAAGCAATTCTTTTTGCCAATAAAACAGACTGAGATCTGAGAACAGTCTCTCCATTACGTGGAAAAAACCAGTGAACCTCATCAAGTGAGGTTATCAGAGTTTCTTCAATCGACTCTAGAATCCCACCCACATTGTCTTCTCATCAATATTCCTCAGTGCTTCTTCCCCAATTACAAAAGACCAGATAACCCTGTGACTGATAGGTGATATGCACAAGCTTATTTTCCACTGTTCAACATAGTTAACATACCCAAGAAGCAATTTCAATTACTGAATAAATGGAAAAGGGTTAAATCTGGAATATGATGAAACAGGATTTAATAACATTCCCAACCTCATCAGCAAGCAAACAGGCAGTTTCTGAGGAAAATAGGCTAGAGAAGACAAATAGTACAAAAGGTAATGTACACACAGCATTCATATTGCAGGATTATTTTTTTAAAAAAATGAAAGAAAACCCCTGAGTAATATCTGATATGCAGCAGCCCTTATTAAGTACAAAGCAGAAAGGTTTGTACAAAGGGGCCCTCAAATGGCCCCTTGTCCAGAGGTCTCACCTTCATGTTTTGGACCATTAGTGGGCACCTCCAGTAAGCCTGCCCTTCTTGCCTCTGATAAGCCACGGGTACCACTTTCATCCTTACCACCTTCTTGGTTCATCTCCTACAGAATGCCATTCCCAGGTTGAGCATCCAACTCTTGGTATTGGCTTAAGTCATGATCTCAAGGTTGGGGGACTGAGCCCCGCCCCACTGAATGGGAAGTCTGCTTAGGACTCTCTCTCCTTCTGCCCCTCCCCACCCAGCTCCACTCTCTCTAAAATAAGTAAATCTTTTAAAAAAAAATGCCATTCCCAGCTTTCATACGCCACTAGTGAACTATTAAAGCTATTTCATTTCTAAGGGCTTAAATTGTCAACAAAAATTTTCCAAATAAAAAATAAAAGGACTTAGAGCTAACAGTGTGTTTGTGTTTGTGTGTGTGTGTGTGTGTGTGTGTGTGTGTAAACACAATGTTAGTTTTGAGTCATGCCACTCTTTGCACTCAGCATAGGGACTACTAGCACACTTTGGGTGCGGGGGCCTATTTATTAATAAGCCAATTCCACAGCATGAATATTAATACACAGGCGCTTGAGTCTGCATTAGGACACATGACTGTAGAATAATCACAAAGCAATCATCCTGTTTCTCAATTTGGGTCATAAGCTCCTTGAGAGAGAAACTACTCAGAGTGCTTTGTGTTCTCTCTCAGAGTACCCTCATTTGAGGGCTTGCTGCAGGTTAGGCTGGAGCCAATGCAAGACTGCATTCTTGAAAAATAAACTTGGGACCAAAGGTGGCCCCGGCATAAGGATTATTGGGTTGTGGCAAATTATTTTAGAAATAGAGTCTCTTAGCATCCAGGTTACTGCTCCTCGCAGTAACTTCCAGTTCTTAAAATGGTCTCTTTATCTTCTTACTGACTGGGAACAAAGTTCCTGGATTCTGGGTTCAGATGGACCACCCCCTAGCCACACTACTTGAATAAATCACTTTCACTTCCCTGTCCTTCAGCTCCCTCCACTACAAAATGCTGAAGCCTATTCTTCTGTCAAAGTTCTAGGACTTCTACATTTAAGACCTATTTTTCAAGTGTAGCAATCTTCTAACAAAAGCATTAATACCCTAACACTGAAGACGGTTTTGAAGCGTTTAACAACAAAGTTCTAAGACTTCAATTTCAGTGCAATATGTCTGAGCTAATTCAAAGGACTGAAAGCGTGTCTACCTCACAATGTTACCATGTGTGGTGAAGGTTAAATCAAGTAACGAATATAAAGCATTTAGCTCAACGCCTAGCATTTACTAAACCACTCAGTAAGTACTAGCTATTATTATTGTTACTAAAAGAAATATAATCAGAACTCTACAGATTTTCACCAAAACCCATAATATCAAAGTAATTAAGTTGACAGACCTGAATATGTTCAGAAATTCCTTCAAAAAGGAAATAAATGAAAGGAAATTGTCAAGTATTCACTCAGTCACTAAACATCTTATGATTGAGAGAAGGCACATCTTAGCAATCCAGAATTTCCATATCTAATTTTATAAGATTTTCTCATTTCCCTGCAGAATCTTGTTTCCTGCTTAAAAACAAAAAAATGCAATTCCAAATAAAGCCACCTAACCAGAAAAATGAAAGTTTATTTGTTCTAATAAAATGGTATGTTGAGGGCACCTGGGTGGCGCAGTTGGTTAAGCAACTGCCTTCGGCTCAGGTCATGATCCCGGAGTCCCGGGATCGAGTCCCACATCCGGCTCCCAGCTCCATGGGGAGTCCGCGTCTCACTCTGACCTTCTCCCTTCTCATGTTCTCTCTCACTCTCTCTCTTTCCTAATAAATAAATAAATAAAATCTTTTTAAAAAATGGTATGTTGATATAATGATTAAGTTATTCTTTCCTCTTAGCTCTTTTCTATCTTTGCTATTTAATTTGTGCAAAAAAATCCACAATTAAACCTTTCATTTTTCCCCCCCATCTTATCTGTCCATATTAACCTTTCCCTCCCCCTTCATCTCTTCTCTGGATTGAGAGTTGCAAGGCAGCATGTCCCACAGAGCTGTCCTCAAGGTCCCTCGCTGTCTGTCCTCTGACAACTCCATCACCACTCCTGGGTCCTGCATCCCTTCACAAAGCTCCCTGAGAGATTATCTACCCCACAGCAAGCAGTCCCTTAGAATCAAACCACCTCTGGTTGCCTTTTTAACAAGAGTAAGAGTATTGGAAGTTTAATGGATACTAGTCTCCCTTCTGGACGTCTAACAGAGAAGTACCTTGTACTTGTTTTTTTAATGTTAGTACTTTATTAGACCTTATCTCCCAGAGAGGTCTCCTATGACTGTTTCACATCAAGCCTCCCCATTCTTCCATACATAGCACACCATTTCCTTCCTAGCCTTGATCACAACGTTATTTACGTAATGCTTGCCTCTTTGACCAGCCTACAAGCCCCGTGAAGATGGGACTTTATTCATTCATTCATCAACGTAGGCCAACGATCTAGCACAACGTCTCCTAGAATGCACAGTATTTTCTGTATGTACTGAATCAATCAATGGCATCTGAAAGGCTTTCGTGCTTTGGTCAGGCCCTATGGGGGAAAAACCCACAACAGATATGGCCCTCCGTAATGGAACTTACAATTTAGGACCAATTTTATCTGGGAAGGTTAGAATTTCACAAACTTTTTTTTTGGAGAAACAAGACATACTAGCCAGAGGAAAAAAACACAGAAGGCATGGTATTCATTACAAGCTACCCAACAGGAAAGGACTCATGACTGGGAAAAGACGAAGGAACCACCACAGCCATCAGAGAAAGTCACATGGATCAAGTGGGACTTGCGCTGGTGTTTGGTGGAAGGATTAAATCGGGGCTGGAAAAGAGAGCCGATGGCATTCCACAGTGAGAAAAGCTGGCAGAGCACATGGAAGGAAGGAGGCACGAATAAGCCTGACCTGTGCAGAAATGACACGTAGACTCATGCTGCTGAAGAGAGCAGGTGGGGAGCCGGGACACAGATGACGAAGGGCCAGATTAGGAGCCTGGACCACAATAAAGAGGTCGTTATAATTGATGCCTTGGTCAAGAAAGCCTTCACAGCTTCGGTGGGCACTGGGACATGAGCCCACCAATGACACTCAACTAGGTACCAAACAAAGGACTACAGACAAGAACCCAACAGAGACTTGTTGGTCATAAGGGTAACAATACTGAGAACAGAGAAGTAACAAATACTGAAATCTGCAAGTTCCCACAGTGGCCACCTCCATGTTAGAAAACGATCAGAAAGGCAAAAAGGAAGAGATTACTGGGTTTTGGTGGGATTTGCAATTACATGTATTCTTGGCCCCAGAACAATGCATACCATAAGCCTCGGAGGTGAGAACAATACAGTACCGTTAATGACACATGCTAAGTCCTTATACCAACTGCTATCACCTAACACTAGTTTGATGAGGTTGATAGTAAGCATGAACTATTGAAAATCTATGATGAATCTTGCACAGCTCTGCCCCTTTGAAGAACCACAGATTTCTGCATGAACTGCTCCCTAAAGATATGCTAAAGAACAGAGCCACATGGCCTCTCAAAGGGATCAGGATCCCCCCTAAGAAGACAAAGCTGGTACTCAGAACAGAGAAGCAAGCGGTGGTATCACGTGCCTAAAATGAAAGTTTTCCTTGAATAAATTTTTAAAAGAAACTACAGTGAAAGGTAATACTAGTTTATGCACAAATCTCCAAACCAAACATAGTATTAAAAGGGAGGGAGGGAGGGATAGGAGGGAGGTGGGCAGGCGGTGGGTGGGGAGGGAGAGAGGAGGGGACTGAAGGGGAGGAGAAGGGAGGGGAGGAGAAGGGAGGGGAGGAGAAGGGAGGGGAGGAGAAGGGAGGGGAGGAGAAGGGAGGGGAGGAAAAGGCAGGGGAGGGAGGAAAATAATCAGGGAACTAGACTCTTAGGACCTACTATGACCTAAGAACTACCTGTCAAAAAATAAGAGAACTATGTCTTTATTTCACAGCTTGCATTCAAGATTGAATTCTATTCCTTAGGCAACGTGGATATTTAGATAGATAAATGGGTATTTATGGATATTTACCCTATTTTTCTGTATGCCTTAATCAGAAATAAAGATAAAATTAACTGTAACTGCTTTGTCAACAAATCAGTTATATTACTACATTACTCTGATTCAGCTAATAGAGAGCAACCATTTTTAAAAAGCTTGCAGCAAGAGAAATAATCTAAGCTGATGGCTTATTTTCAAGCTTGAAAACTATTTAAGTGTTTGTTATATTGTACTGTATCTTTGTAGCTAAGGAAATACACACAAAGGAAACAAAGAAAACGGAGCTAAGAAAGTGATACTATCTTTGTTGTTTCATCAATCATCAGTACCCATATTTATGCAATCCTGATTTTATTTCTGCCACGGTACAGGGTGATATGGAATAACCAACACCTCCTCTTTGCAGTTTACATCCTAGCATTACTTAGACCTCATTGTTTCATTTTCTCTTCCGGGATGAAAAAGATCCTAAGCTGAAGAACCACTTAACACTGTATGCTGCCATCCTGGCCTTGAACAAAGAATTTAACCTCCCCAATCCATTACTCCTTTATCTTCAAAATAGGAATTTTGCAGTGTCACACACAACAATATAACTGTGGTAAGCAAACCACTAAAATAACCACCAACAATCACCGCCTGCTCCCACTCATGCCCTTGAGTGATTCATCCCTTTAAATGTGGGCTGGACCTAGTGACTGGCTCCTCATGGAACAGAACAGGGCAAACATTATGGGCATCACTTCCAAGATCATGTCAGAAAAAGACTTGGGCTTGCAACCCCAGTGCAGAAGTCCCATGTAGTGAGGAACTGAGGGAGTTCTCGGGCCAATGGCCAGGGAAGAAGCAACGCTCTCAGTCCAAAATAACCACCAGGAATTGAATCCTGCCAACAGGTCCATGAACGAGCTGGGAAGTGGCTACCCTCCCAGCTGAGGATTCCAGTGAGACCGCAGGCCTGGCTGACACCTTATTTGTAATCTTATGAAAAACCTGGCACCTAGCTAAGCCATAGTCAGATTCCTGCTCACCAGAAACAGAAAGATAATAAATGTTTAAATTTTAAGCTGCTGATTTAGGGATCAATAGTTGCAGAACAACAGGTAACACAAAAATGTAAATGCAATTTATAAAATCGTATGTTATTTAAGGTTTTACAAAAATTCTATCTGGGCCCATAGTAAAGTAGATTTAAAAAAAAAATTTTTTTTCCCCATTATCTTATCTGTTCATATGAACCTTTCCCTCCCCCTTCATCTCTTCTCTGGATCGAGAGTCGCAAGGCAGCATGTCCTACAGAGCTGTCCTCAAGGCCCCTTAAAAAACCCTTTTAAGACTCTCTGTGTTTTAAATAAAAGTATTCCTTCAATATCCACTATCATCTAATACATCCGAAATTTATCTAATTGACTCATCAGTGGTAATATTAGTAACCTAAACTAGTAGTCAATCAACCATCAAAAAAAGAACTTTAATATTATTAAATTATCAGTGGTATTTAGGACACACAGGGTCAAAACAAAGGAAGATTAAGACTTAACATTAATATCAGACAAAAGTTTTTAGAAAAAATTAAGCATAGAAGAATATACTTAATGATAAAGTAGCAGTCAGTCTACTAGGAAACATCAATTCTATATCTTACAGTTGCCAGACACTGCCTCATAACACGGAGAAAAAAAATCAGATTTCATTTTTTTTTTTTAAGATTTTATTTACTTGAGAGAGAGAGAAAGAAAGAGAGGGCGTGCACGAGCACTAGCAGGGAGGGCGGAACAGTGGGAGAAGCAGACTCCTTGCTGAGCAGGGTGCCGGATGCAGGGCTTGATCCCAGGACCCCGAGATCATGACCTGAGCCCAAGGCAGACGCTTAAGCAACTGAGACCCAGGTACCCTCGGGTTTCATTTTAAAACCCCAAAATTTTCCTGAATAACAGCTTTTACACTGTATGACACTTAAAATGATCTTAAGCAAATCCACTAATGGAATTTATAGCCAAGGTTCTCCCATAAGTAGGGTTTAAGCTTTCAAGAGATAGGGCTCAATGCAGTTCACATGATACAGATAACGTTCTACTATGTGACATGGCCAGCAGGCAACACATGTAACAGACTGACTTCCCAGGCCCCGATCATTCCCACCCCTTACCACGCCCTGCGCCAATGAGTGTGCAGGTCCCCTCTTCAGAGGCAGCTCGCTCCCCAACTCAGACCCTGAGCTCTGCCCTAAGACTCGCTCTGGCCAATGGAATGTGTACAGAAGTGACAATGCAGCAGTTCTGATCGTTCTTGCACACATGTGTTTGTGTTAACCTCAGGAAAATGGATTGTTAAGTGCTCAGAAATATACATGTCAGTTGTTAAACACATCTATTAATAAAAATTAAGTTACATAAACGTAAAAATAAATTATACTAAGAACAAAGCTGCTCAATTTCCTAACTTCCTAATTATTTTATTACTATTACATGTATTTTTGAGGTTTTCTATTCTATCTATATGATGAAAAATACCACCTAGTGGCATGCTTCCTGGTGATGTCATACTTGGAGCTCAACATCAGCCATAATAGGAGTATATACACCACGGAAATGGGCAAATGCTACAAATCCGGGCTTATTTTTTCTTCCAGAGACCTGGTCAGTATTCTATCGCCTTTAGAAATGCTTCTTCATGGGGCGCCTGGGTGGCTCAGTGGGTTAAAGCCTCTGCCTTCAGCTCAGGTCATGATCTCAGGGTCCTGGGATCGAGCCCCACATTGGGCTCTCTGCTAAGCAGGGAGCCTGCTTCTTCCTCTCTCTCTGCCTGCCTCTCTTGTGATCTTGTGATATCTGTCAAATAAGTAAACAAAATCTTTAAAAAAAAAAACAAAAAGCAGAAAAGAAATGCTTCCTCACGGTCTCTACCATTTCAGCCTGGGGCCCCAAAACAAGCACTTCTGCAGAAGACCTGAGGTCAACCCACAGCAAGAGGACAAGTCCAGCCAGACCACAGGTGAAGGGAGGCCACGAGCAGAGCCCAGCCTAGACCACCCAATCCACAGTCACCCAGGAGAAGCCTGAGTATGAGCACAAACCCTGACTCAATGAGCCTATTTATGAGAGTTAGTTATCCCATGCCATTGTGGCAATGAACGACTGAAACACACGGTCAATGGGAGTTAGTTCAATTAGTCTATCAGAAAAGGAAAGAGTAGCCTTTAAAAACAAAACCAAACCACTAACTTGGGATAGGCCCTGAAAATGAGATGCTGATGGGCAACCACTGAGAGACTGATAAAAAGCAGAGTGAAACAGCAACACTGCCCTTGCAACGTGTAAGGGGGATGACCTGAAAGGCATGTCCAGTAAGAATTTCTTTGGCCCGACCATGCACTGTGGATTTAGCAGTGAACACGAGAGAAGCACCGGACGTGCTCATGACTGGTGGGAGGAACAGGGAGGACCAGGGGAGCACAATCAAGGGCGCTGAGGGGCTGGGGAAGGAGCAAGGGCACAGCCAAAGAGGCAGCCAGGCCAGTCCATGGGATGGGAGAAGGCTTCTCAGCTCAGAGGTCTGAGCTGAGCTGACTCTAACAGTTCAGTTAGAGGTAACTAACTCTCTGCTAAATCATGCAGAAGGCTGCTAGAATCACAAAAGAAAGATAATGCAGGGAACAAATGAGCAGGATTTGCCAGGTGTTTAGATCTAAATGCATGAGAGCTGGCCTTGAAACACCACTTGGATGACAACACCGCCCTTCTCTGCTCCTCCTGTAGCAGGTGGGGCTTGCTCAGAGGTACAGGTCCTATTCCTCTATGCGAGCCCATGGATAAACCCAGCACCAGGTCCAAGATTGGTGCTCACTGACGACCGCCATTGTTCCCACATCTTCTTTGATGTTTTACCCATTTACCTGCCGGACAACCCTGAACATGCCCAGAAACAAAACTCAACAGCTGAAGTTCAGTCAGCATTTCCTAAGAGCATCTACGCCCAAGTACCATCTATAACCGGTATGACATCCAAATGGATTAATTCAGTATTTGGGCCAGGGCCTCCAGGAAACATTGCATCCCAAAAGCAAGAAACACCCTCTTCTACCAACTGGAGAGAATGCGCGCACATGGAGAACTCCACATTCTTTATATTCTTTTTGAAATCCAAAGTATAAATCTATTACTTAAAATGAGAAAAGTAGGGGGCGCCTGGGTGGCTCAGTTGGTTAAGCGACTGCCTTCGGCTCAGGTCATGATCCCGGAGTCCCGGGATTGAGTCCCATATTGGACTCCCGGCTCTGCGGGAAGTCTGCTTCTCCCTCTGACCTTCTCCCCTCTCATTCTCAGTCTCTCTCTCTCTCGAATAAATAATAAATAAAATCTTTAAAAAAAAAGAGAGAGAGAAAAGTAGGGCCAAATTACCCAGCTAAAAAAAAGCAATTTTAATTGGAAAAATCAAACATAAAGGTATTCTAAAATGTTGTCTTTTAATTTCGACTGGCCCAATTCATAGAACTCTTGCTCTAAGATTTTTGCTTTAAGAATTAATTCTGCAAGTATGACTATCCTGCAAAAAAATGTACAAAGCAACTTCATTTTAGCCACATTGGTAAATCAAGCACACTAAATTCATCCCCCTAGATGAAAATTCAAATACTGAAACACAGAAGGAAAATAAAATATCTGATAAGGCTCTCATTTAAAAGTATCTCAAGATACAGTTCAATCAAGCACCAATTTCTTCATCTGAAGACTGTTAGCCTACAATGAAATTTTAAAATTAATAAGACCATTTTCTTCAGAGATCTGTATAAAAAGCTCAGTAGGAATGCCAGAGACAGGATATAATCATTTAATTTTTTAAAAGAAAAGGAAGTTACATCACCAAAACATTACTGCCTTACTCTGCTACCCTTAAATATATACCTAAGGCATCTCCGATATAAAAGCCAAAATACAAACTGTGGAGGAGACCTAACACAGGCCCACTGTTTTACTTTCTTGCATTTGCTGGACTGTACTCATGAGCATCTTCTATATTTGATTCTTTTTTCACCAAATATTTTCTCTGCTCAGCTGAATCTCTGCCACGCCAAGTTCAACTTTCCCAGATCTTCTTGTTCTAATCATAGCACAGCAAACTCTAGTAAAAATAACTAAGTAAAGATTCCTTAAAATGCTATGGTCCTACAACAAAAAGTAGTTTCAGAATTAAAATTTTCAGAAATATTATGGCCAAAGTCACATACTGTCACCAAGTCTGAAACAGCATGTATATACTAAGTGCAATTCATTCTCTCCCTCCCAATCTCTCTCTCTCTCACACACACACACAAACACACATGAGCTACACTAACCACTAAAATGCAGACATTTCCCTCAAATTGCAGATCAATATGCAAATGTCTTACCAGATGTAATTAAGGTAAAGTTATAAGGCTTATTAGCTCCAGTTCCTACCTTGACCTGTGTATTTCTAAGTTGGACTCAAAAATTCAGCCTTTTCCCTTCATGTTTAAGATCAAAGGCAGAGGTATGAAAAATGAATGGTCCAATAAATTCTCGAGAAGTAGAGCCCACCAGTGGTAACAGACACAGGAGTTAGCCACGTGGGAGTATAATAATGAACCTTCGCTTCCTATGCTACATTAAAGGAGCCTGAAACCCATCACCCCTGTGCCATTTGACTTTTCCTTGGTTATACAAACACTAAGTATTCCAACTATAAACCACTTAGGCCAATTAGATTATTTCAGGACATTTTAGCTTTTTCCCCCCTTATTTAAAATCCTGCAGATAGTTCTAGGTAATGTTTCTTTTACAAATTGGTTAACCTATGCAAAACACATATGATAAGTTTCAAACTTCCGTTATGTAAAAGTAAAAAATAATTAAATATCAATTTTAAAAATCCATAGGAACAAAAGCTAAGTCATTCAGTAAATATGCTTTATTAGGTATTTTGAAATCAGATACTGAATTCAAGGACAGGGAAGCCACTCGGGAATGGGAGGAGAAGGTCAATCAGAGGTCTGAATTACTTGTTTTGGAGAGGGCTTTTCCAACTCACCAATTCTTTAAAGATTTTATGATTTGTTACAGAAGTACATAATACTTAAATGATGTCCCAGTAAGTGATCCTGGAACCAAACTTTTGAAAAACATCCAAGTTTTTTTTAGAAGAGAATGGGGACACAGGTTATAAGAGGCAGCTTACTTGGCCAGGGATTTAGTTTATGAAGATCATGTGTTTAGGAAGCACTTACATTCATAATCCCAAACCTTAGTCCTACAATGGCAGTTAAGTATACCTAAAAAAAATTAACTGATGTTATATTACATTTGCAAGCAGAGGGCAAGTATCCAAGGTTGAAATTAGTAAGAATGACTTAGAGAAACAGCTAACTTGGACACCTTATTTAAAGGTTCTATTAAAAGTCATTTAAATTTTCAACCACATCAATAATGACAAGCTTTTAAATGTTACAGCCTTTAAGCCTAGACAGTATGAAGAAGTGTAACGTCCATCTTGACTCTGACATTTGCTTCTGCCAGCTAGGGCAGCTGCTTGGGGCTACAGCATTCTCGAGTTATTTGGCCTCTTTTTATAGTTGTGATAAATGGTTTCATCACATTATCACATGATCAATGGTTTTGTGGCCCTGTTGACATCATCCAATAAAGCTGAGGAATAAGCAAAACAAGAGATGGAGCTAAATGGAAAATAAAGGGTAGAATGATTTTCTAATACCTGGTGTTCAAACAGATAAACAGAAATCAATATTATCTCTATGAACACAGATTATGAACCTGATATTCTCTAAAGCCATAATACCAGCTTTCTGGAAAATTCTACTGGATTTACACCTTATCTCTATGTTTTTGTTATTTCTACATAAGCAAAAGTGACAAGTGGTGTAGAACGTCACTTTTTTAAAGGGGGCTATTGAAGAGAATTTCTGGCACTTAGAGATGCTCAGGGCCTCTGCTTAAAAGAAGAGAAGGATTATAATCAGAGTCTGTAATTGAGATTTTAAAAATACGTTACTGTAACAACTCAGTTTCTGATGTCTGCCTCTATGAATGTTCGGCTCTAAAACCTGTCAAAATGATTTATCACAGAACATTTTAAAAAGTATATCCTTTATCAATGATTAATGACCAAAAAGATCGCACATCCCAATACCTGACTGAATGGCAGAAAGAAAGGTTTTTAAGATCTATCTACCACATGTTCTGGAGGGAATGAATATGAAACAATGGAGAGCAGGAAGATGTACAAAAAAAGGTACTTTCTTCCAACTATTTAACCCAGGCCTTAGAATCTCCAAGCCATCAATCCCATTTCCAGAACATTTTAACCTGTTAGAGTACAAAGCATTAACCATATAGAACAAAAATACAACTATTTTAAGCCTTACAAGAATTAAAAAAGAATTTCTCTCCAAAATATTTTGAGAGAAAATATTCTCAAGTTGGAGAAAATACCAAATCTGTGAATAACGTCCTACCAGAAGAAGAGGAAAGGGGAAGAAAGGTGGAACAGACTAGAATTTGAAGAACAAAACAAAGATTACCAACATTTGAAAAGTGAAACATTCAAAAGAACATTACAAACACTATCAGAGAATTCCAAGCAGTTCCAAATAATTATTACAAAATCATGTAACTTTAGTACTAATTTGCCCTTGAAAAAAAATTAGACACATGCTCGGTACTCAATAATTAAGTATGGGGAGGAGGGTCACCATCTGTCTCCCTGAAAACCACCCATCAACCCCACATTCAATCCCCATTCTGGAGGTTTTCTAAGGTCCCAGGTTCCAATACAGTGTCATCAGTGTACTACCCCTTGATAAATTACCTCCCAAGATGAAAAGAATGGGCCACCCCTATCTACCACTAGAGGTCAAAACCAGGCTATAACATAGTCAAGGACATTTGAAAGAGCTAGGAATTATCCTATACATGACCTCTTACTCAATTTCAATTAAAAAGAAATCAACCACTTCAAATGTAGCTTTCCAAAACAAAGAACAGTAACTCATTAGAACTGTGCCTTCCTAACTCCAGACTCACACTGTGAAGTATGGTCCCTTAGGATTCTACCATCTATAGGCTTGACTAATCCCACCTGTAGCCCTTGACAGTCAACCCTACCCAATGAAATATCCCCATTCTAAAACAGTAATAATTCCACAAAGTTACCTCTGTCAGACAAGTTCAACCCATAAATTAAACAGAACTAATGAGATTTCTCTCTCAACAATGTGAAAAAATGAGGCAACTAGCGTAAAAAGATGGGAATATGTGAACAGAGACCACCCACAGAAAACACTTGGATTGACATAATAAATGTTTTTTAATAACCATTTCCATCCTTTCCTCTACCTAAATCCAAACTGGCAAAAAACCAATAATCTCTTAAATATTCCTCAAGTATGTACCCTAGAGAAATGAAGGTCTGATCAGTAGATCCCTGTTATCTAACGCTGTTCGCTACTATTCCAACAGTGTAAGAACTATTGGTATTGTTCATACATGTCTCTAATAGAATCTTAGTATTTCCTTTCAAATCTGAAAAAAAGTCACACTGAAGTTTTCCTCAACAGTTTATTAACCACAAAACACTGTAAGTACTGAAAATCAAAGTGCATAGCTGAAAAAAAAAAGGCTTGTAAATGAATCTTTTATTTATATAAAGGACTCTAGAATACAGAACACAGTAACTCATGGAAAATACTGAGTATTACAAATCTTGGTAGAAATTCATTTTATACTTCTGAAAGTTATTTCAGTCTCTTGACTATGATAAAAATCAAGCCATGTTCTTCTTTCTTTCCCATTAAATCCCTTGGAAATACCAGCAACAATTTAGGAATGTAAATGGATTTTCCATTTGCATTTATACTTAATGATGACTTAAACAGAAGAATACAGCTTAATTTTTTTTGGAGGTAGATTGAGCCCAGAGGAACAGGATTAAAAAAAAAAAAAAAGGAAAGGAAAGGAAAACTTATTTTGACATGCAAAACAAAAAGAATGTCAAAAGGAAAAAACTGATTTAAAAAAAAAAACAACAAAACAAATTAGCTAAAGTCAAAGAGAAATTTCAAAACACAGCAGCTCGATGCCTGGTCAAAGAATGACGGACTATGGGGTACTCATCCTTTGCATAAAAGCAAATTAAATACTGAAGAACACTCCTCAAAGTCCACAAATATCCATTTGGTTTCATTTCAATTTTTTTATTCTCACTCCTTTTGAGTCCTTGAATCCCACTGCTTTTACTACCTTGAACTTTACATGTGACTCTAATGTTCAGAAACAAACTGTTAATAGGAGATGTGGATAGCATAACACACCATGTCACAAAGGGCACATCAATAGCTCTGACAGATAATACCTCAATAATAAGTTCTGCAAAGACTTCCTAAGTCAGCACTCCTGGAAGCCCAAATAGTATGTCTGCCAAGGACATATGCTTCCCCTGACATTTTAGGACTAAACCCTATCAAGCAGATTTTTTTCTAAGTCTATCCTGAAAGTACTCCTATTTAATTCTATAGTACCAGATACGTGGCCAAAGCGAAAACCATTTTTCTCCCAGAACACAAATCTCTAGAGAAGCCTATGTCAGTCATATGCATGTGTGTGTATATATAAAATACATATTTTTAAATAACCGTTCAGTACACTGAAAGAGAAAATGGTACTTGTTCAGAAATCTACATTTACATGATGGTTTATGTGTAAAACTATAGGTCCAATTTTTAACTAAGGACATGGTGCTGCTTCTTTCCAGCTCTCTAGCTACATGAGCAATAACAACATAGAAACAACGGGACACTCCAAGTATTGTTAGTGCCATGCCCATCCTAAACTCCTGGGGGGTGGGGGTGGGGAAGGGGAGTAGACACTCTAAGAGACACTGCATTGCAATTCACAACAAGTATTTGACTAAGTGCTCTGCCACTGATTTTGTCTGAGTACTCTCGGAATTGACTATTCTCAGAATGTATAACTATGGGTAATAACACCAAAATTCTATCTAGTGATTTTTTATTCTTTTATAGATATGGAGGGGGGCCTGGATGGTGGGCATGGAGCTTGCTTAAGATCCTCTCTCTCCTTCAGCCCTTCCCTGCCTCCCTATCTTGGGGGGAAGCGGGGAATGGAAGAGGAAAAAAAACTAAAAGAGAAAAAAACTAAAAAAAAAAAACACAAAGAATGCATTGGGTGTGAGGGGAAGGTGGAATAAACATACATCTTGTTTAAATGTTTTATGTAAACGCAAACCCAAGTTAAAATTTAAAAATTACTGTCCCTGTAGTTAATAATAATACACTGTTCATTTAAAAAATTGTAAGAGTAGGAGCACCTGAGTGGCATGGTCAGTTAAGCATCAGACTCATCATTTCAGCTCTGGTCATGATCTCAGGGTTGTGGAATCGAGCACCACACCAGGCTCCATACTAGACAGGGAACCTGCTTAAAATTCTGTGGAAAGAACCAAAATGCCCTTCAACAGATGAGTGGATAAGGAAGATGTGGTCCATCTATACAATGGAATATTATGCCTCCATCAGAAAGGATGAATATCCAACTTTTGTATCAACATGGACAGGATTAGAAGAGATTATGCGGAGTGAAATAAGTCAAGCAGAGAGAGTCAATTATCTTATGGTCTCACTTACGTGTGGTGTATAAAGAAAATCATGGAGGGCATCGTGAGAAGGAAGGGAAGGGCGAATGGGGGGAAATCGGAGGGGGTGATGAACCAGGAGAGACTGTGGACTCTGAGCAACAAACTGAGGGTTTTGGAGGGGAGGGGGTGGGGGGGTGGGCGAGCCTGGTGGTGGGTATCGAGAGGGGCACGTACTGCATGGAGCACTGGGTGTGGTGCATGAACAATCAATCTTCTAACACTGAAAAATTAAAATAAACATATTTGGGGAGAAAAAAAATTCTCTCTCCCCATCTGCCCCTCTCCCTCCTCTCTCCTCCTAAATAAATAAAATAAAGAGTAAAAACTTGTGTATTCTTACCACAATAAACAAAAATTCTTAAAAATAAAGAGAAAAAAATAATCATGTATCCTGCCTTTCCAACTGGAATTGGACAAGATACCAAATGATTGATATTTTACTTAACAGAAATATTTTAGTTAATGAAGAATTGCAGATTTAGAATTTGATCATTTTGCAAACTTTAATAACGGATTCAATCATCATTAATAGTTACTAACATCATACAGAGACAAATACTACATATCGCCTGAGGCAGCTGACTACCTAGAAGGTATTCTAGTGCAAAGAAAAATAAAGAAGTAAAATCCTGATTCTGCTCAAGTCTTTGAATCTGCCAAATTATAACGAATACAGAGGAAGCTGTTAAATGACACCACAGGGATACAACTGGCAAATTATGAACCATGGGAAACTGCATAAAAGATGAATGATACTGTTTCTTCAACAAACTGCAATAAATTAAGACACAGACTGGGTGGGGGGGGAGGCAAAATGACACAAGACTACGGGATCTCACTTCATCTGGTCCTTTGAATTTAGCTAGGTAACCATCAAATCATTCTGAACATCTGTGAATTCAACCTGAGATGTAAGAATTGCTGGGATTCTACAAACAGAAAAGAAGCCACTTTTTGCAAGGTAGGAGGTAAGGAGATGTGAACCTGAGGGGATATATCAGAATATCAACAGTGGGGGTAGGGAGCCTCTGTTAAGTCGGCTATCAGAAAGTGATATAGCCTCAGAGTACAAAATTGGAATCTTTAAAAATCTGCTCCAGTGAGAGATGTCCCTGCCTAAAAGGTATTCTGGTGGAGAAGTGGGGCAGAATCTTAGGTGTGACTGTAACCTCAGTATCCCTGGGGTCACAAAAGGAACGCGGGTGCCCAAGTCAGCAAAGTTCTCAGTACTGGACCAGGGAAACCAGCTCCAGTGAGCCCATGAGCAGGCGCTCAGCTCAGTGAGCATTAAAACGCAAACCACAAAACGATCGGAAGACTATTGTCCATGGCGGGGGGGGGGGGGGGGGGTGCTCTAAAGGGCAGAAACAGCGCAGAAAACCTTCAAGGAACAAAACCCACACAGAGCAACCCTAAGCACCTTACACTGAGCCAGGAGCACTGGCAAGGGGTGGTGCAACTCTACCAGGACAAAGACACCTGAGAATCACCACAGCAAACCTCTGCCCCAGAAGACAAAGTTGTATCATCAGGGGAATACCAAGTTTACTCAGCACACACAACTGCACAACTCCAGCGCTAGGGGAAAACAGAATATAGAAAAACAGATTTTTGCCTCAGGATTCTTTTATCTCTCAGTTTAAAATTTTCCTTTTTTTCTCTTTTTCCTTTTCAACTAGTTTCTTATTTTACTCTTTGTTTTTAAGTTTTTAACTTTCATTTTTACACTGACGTTTGATAGATCTTCTTCATTTTTGGCTTCTTTTCACTGTATTCAATTTTATTTTTGTATATATATAAATTTTCCTTTCTTTACAATTTTGGGATTTAATGTATTCTAACAAACAGACCAAAGTACACCCAGGACCAAGTGACCAAGTGGATCACATTGTTTTGTCCACCTGTGAAATTATGTTCCCTTTTTTCCTTTTATCTTTGTTTTCTTTTATGGTTTCCGACCTCCTCAGATTTGCCTAGTGTGTATTTCACTTGGGTTGTGTTTGATATTTTTTATTTTGTTCTCATGTTCGTCCATTCTTCTCTGGGCAAAATGACTAGATGGAGGAATTCACAACGAAAGAAATAACAAGAGGTAATACTCTCTGCCACAGATCTAATCTACAGGAATATAACTAAAATGTCAGAGCTGGAATTCAGGATAACAATTATAAAGTTGCCAAGTGGGCTTACAAAAAGCAAAAGACACTTGAGAATCTCTTAGTGCAGAAATACAATCTAACCAGGCCAAAATTAAAAATGCTTTAACTGAGATGCAGTCTAAAATGGAAGTTCTAACAACTAGGGTAAATGAGGCAGAAGAGTCAGTGACCTAGAAGACAAGATGACAGAAAGGAAGCAAGCTGAGGAAAAGAGACAAAAACAACTAATGTTTCAGGGAAAGGTTTCAAGAAATCAGTGATACCATAAAGCCAAAAAATATTACAACTACTGGGGTCCCAGAGGAAGAACAAAGATATGAACAGAAGGTGTATTTCAACCAATCATAGCTGAGAACTTCCCTCATCTGGGGAAGGAAACAGGCATTCAAGTCCAGGAGGCAGAGAGAAACTCCCTCAAAATCAGTAAAAATAGATCAACACCCAGACATCTAATTGTGAAGCTCACAAATTTCAGATAAAGAGGAAATCCTGAAAGCAGCTTGAGCAGCTCCTTAATATACAGGTAAAGAACATTAAACTGGCAGCAGACCCATCCACAAACACCTGGCAGGCCAGAAAGGGTTGGCATGACATATTCAGGGTACTAAATGAGCAAAACATGCAGCCAAAAATACTTTATCCAGCAAGACTGTGATTCAGACAGGAAGGAGAGATACAGAGCTTCCAGGACAAAGAAAAACAACAAAAAAATCTGTGATCACTAAACCAGCCCTGCGAGAAGTATTAAAGGGGATCCTTGTAAGCAAAGGGAAACCCCAAAAGTACCATAGACTAGAAAGAAACAGAGACTATCTACAGAAACAGGGAATTTACAAGTAATACAATGGCATTAAATTCCCATCTTTCAATAGTGCTAATGGACTTCAAAAGGAAGCAGGTATAGCAACCCTTATAACAGACAAGTGAGATTTTAAACCGAAGACTGTACTAAAGAGATGAAAAGGAACACTATATCATAGCTAAAGGGTCTATCCAACAAGAAGATCTAACAATTGTAAATACTTACGCTAACTTAGGAGCAGCCAATTATATAAGACAATTATTAACAAAATTAAAGAAACACATAGATAAGACAATTATAGTAGAGGACTTTAACACCCCACTCACAATGATGGACAAATCATCTAAGCAGAAGATCAACAAGCACACAAGGGCTCTGAATGACACACTGGACAAGATGGACTTCACAGATATATAGAAAACATTCCATGCTAAACCAACAGAATACACACTCTTATCGAGTGCACATGTAACATTCTCCAGAAGAGATCACATACTGGGTCACAAATCAGGTCTCAACTGGTAGCAAAAGACTGTGATCATTCCCTGTATATTTTCAGACCACAATGCTTTGAAACTGAAACCCAATCACAAGAGGAAATTTGAAAGGAACTCCCATACTTGGAGGCTAAACTGCTTTCTATTAAAGAATAAATGGGTCAACCAGAAAGTTAAAGAAGAATTCTTAAAAATTCATAGAAACTAATGAAAATTAAAATATAACTGTTCAAAACCTCTGGGATGCAGCAAAGGCGGTAACAAGAGGAACATACATAGGAGTATAAACGTCTCTCAAGAAACTAGAAAAGTTTCAAAAAAAAAAAAAAAGAAACTAGAAAAGTTTCAAATACACAAGCTAACCTTACATGTAAAGGAGCTGGAGAAAGAACAGCAAAGAGAGCCTAAACCAAGCACGAGATGGTAAGGAACTAAGATCAGAGCAGAAATCAATGAAACAGAAACCAAAGGAATAGAACAGATCAACAAAACTAGAAGCTGGTTCTTTGAAAGAATAATAAGATTGATAAACCCTAGCCAGACATATCAAAAAGAAAAGAGAAAGGACCCAAATTAATAAAGCATGAAGGAAAGAGGGCAGAGTACGATCGACATGAAGGATATACAAACAATTTTAAGAACATATTATTAGCAACTACATGCCAACAAATAAAGCAATCTATAAAAAATGGATGCATTCAGAGAAACTTATAAACTACTAAAACTGAAACATGAAGAAATAGAAAACCTCAAAAGACCCATCATCAGCAAGGAAATTGAAGCAGTAATCAAAAATCTCCTAACAAACAGGAGTCCAGGGCTGGGTGGCTGTCCAGGCGAATTCTATCAATCGTTTAAAAAATGAACTAATACCTATTCTTCTGAAGCGGTTTCAAAAAATAGAAATGGAAGGAAAACTTCCAAACTCATTCAATGAGGCCAGCATTACCTTGATCCTAAACCAAAGACCCCACCGAAAAAGGAGAATTACACACCAATATCCCTGTTGAACACGGATGCCAAAACTCTCACCACGATACTAGCCAAGAGGATCCATCAGTACATTAAAAAGATTATTCACCACAACCAGGTGGGATTTATTTTTGGGCTGCAAGGGTGGTTCAACATCTACAACTCAATCAACGTGATACATCACTTTAACAAAAGAAAGAACAAGAACCATAGGATCCTCTCAATTGATGCAGAAAAAAGCATTTGACAAACTACAGCATCCTTTCTTGGTTAAAACTCTCTACAGTGTAGGGATCGAGGGAACATACCTCAGTATCATCAAAGCCATCTATGAAAACCCCACGGGGAATATCATTCTCAATGGGGAAAAACTGAGAGCTTTTCCCCTCAGATTAGAAACACAACGGAGATGCCCACTCTCATCATGGTTGTTCAATATAGTACTAGAATTCCTAGCCTCAGCAATCAGACAACAAAAAGAAATAAAAGGCTTTCAAATCGGCAAAGAAGTCACACTCTCACTCTTCCCAGATGACATAATACTTTGTGTGGAAAATACAAAAGAGTCTACCCCAAAATTGTTAGATCTCATACAGGAATTCAGCAAATGTGGCAGGATAGACAATCAATGCACAGAAATCAGTTGCATTTCTGTACACTAACAATGAGACCAAAGAAAGAGAAATTAAGGAACTGATTCCATTTACAATTGCACCAAAAACCATAAAGATTCCTAGGAATAAACCTAACCAAAGAGGTAAAGGATCTATGCTCTAAAAACTACAGAACGTTTATGCAAGAAATCGAGGAAGACACAAAGAAATGGAAAAACATTCCATGCTCATGGATTGGAAGAATAAACACTGTTATATATTTATGCTACCCAGAGCCATCTACACATTCAATAGAACCCCTATCAAAATACCATTGACATTTTTCACAGGGCTGGAACAAACAATCTTAAAATGTGTATGGAAAAGACCCCAAATAGCCAAAGGAATGTTGAAAAAGAAAACCAAAGCTAAAGGCACCACAATTCCAGACTTCAAGCTCTATTACAAAGCTGTAATCATCAAGACAGTATGGTACTGGCACAAAAACAGGCACATAGATGAATGGAAGAGAAGAGAGAGCCCAGAAATGGACCCTCAATGCTATGGTCAACTGATCTTTGACAAAGCAGGAAAGAAGATTCAATGGAAAAGACAGTCTTTTCAGCAAATGGTGTTGGGAAAATTGGACAGCCACATGAAGAATGAAACTGGACCATTTCCCTACACCATATACGAAGATAAACTCAAAATGGATGTAAGACCTGAATGTGAGACCAGAAATCCATCAAAATCCTAGAGTAGAACACAGGTGGCAATCTCTGACCTCGTCTGCAGCAAATTCTTGCTAGACACATCTCCAAAGGCAAGGGAAACAAAAGCAAAAATGAGCTATTGGGACTTCATCAAGGTAAAAAGCTTTTGCACAACAAAGGAAATAGTCAATAAAATCAAAGGACAATCATCAGAAAAGAATATATTTACAAATGTCTTACCATATAAAGGGCTAGTATCCAAAATCTATAAAGAACTTATCAAATTCAATACCCAAAGAACAAATAATCGGATCAAGAAATGGGCAGAAGACATAAACATTTCTGCGAAGAAGACATCCAAATGGCCAACAGACACATGAAAAAGTGCTCAACATCACTTGGCATCAGAGAAATACAAATCAAAACCACAATGAGATACCACCTCCCACCAGTCAGAATGGTTAAAATGAACAAGTCAGGAAACGACAGATGTTAGCAAGGATGTGGAGAAAGGGGAACCCTCTCACACAGCTGGTGGGAATGCAAGCTGGTACAGCCACTCTGGAAAACAGTATGGAGGTCCCTCAAAAAGTTGAAAATAGAACTACCCTATGACCCAGCAATTACACTACTGTGTATTTACCCTGAAGATACAAATGTAGTGATCCAAACGGACACCTACACCCAAATGTTTATAGCAGCAATATCCACAATAGCCAAAATATGGAAAGAGCCCAGATGTCCATCAACAAATGAATGAATAAAGATGTGGTGTACACACACACACACGCACACACGAACATTATCCAGTCATCAGAAAGGATGAATACTTACCATTTACATCGCCTGGATGGAATTGGAGGATATAATGCTAAGGAAAATAGGTCAGTGAAAGGCAATTATCACATGGTTCCACTCATATGTGGAATATAAGAAAGATGATCATTGGGAAGGGAGGGAAAACTGAATGGGAAGAAATCAGGGAGACAAACCATGAGAGATGCTTAACTCTAGGAAACAAACTGAGGGTTGGTGGATGGAAGTGGGTGGGGGGATGGGATAATTGGGTGAAGGGTACTAAGGAGGGCACGTGATATGATGACCACTCGGTGTTATATACAACTGATGAATTCCTGATCTCTCTCTCTCTGAAACTAATAATGTACTATATGTCAGCTGGTTGGTTTAATTTTTTAAAAAGACATGGAGTAGGAAACTAAAAATTATAAAAAATACTTTTGAAATTTATCAATCATTTGCAATGTTTGGATGTTATACGAATCTCTGTTCCTATGAAGTAAATATTTTGTAACAACTGGGGAAAGCGAGCAACTGCTAGATAGTTATGAAACAATTACTGTTTTTTAGATGTTATAATACTGTGCTTATGGTGAAAAAGCGTTACCTTTTGAAAGTTACATAAGTTTACATGAGTGTCATGAAATGATGCTTGGGAAGGTGGGAAGTAGGCAGGGACAGAGGAAACAAGAATGACCATGGGTTGATAATGGCAGCTCGATCACTGTCCTCTCTATTTTTATCTAGAGTTGAAATTTTCTATTTATTTTTATTTTTTATTATTTCAGAGGGAGAGAGAGACTGAGACAGAAACCACACATACATGCACCAGTTGGGGGAGGAGCAGAGGGAGAGAATACTCAAGCAGACTGCCTGCTGACTCTGGGCCTATAGTCATCACAGGGCTTGAGGTCACAGCTCTCAGATTATGACTTGATCTAAAATCAAGTCAGACACTTAACTGAATGAGCCACCCCAGTGCCCCTCACTTGCATTTTTTTTTTTTTAAACATGAACTGCTTCTCATAAGCAGTCCCGAAGGACCACTCCCTTCTTTGAGACACTCTTCTCTCCTGCCTTCTAAGACATCTATTCTCCCCAGCCAGGTTTTCCTTGTCTCTGTGATTTTTCCTTTTCTTTCCTCCCTTCTCCCAAATCTCTACCTCATGGAGCTCCTTGAGGTTCAAGCCAGGACCCCTTATCATCTCTATACCTTCTGTTTAGCAACATATCTATTCTTATGCGTTTCGGCATTATTTATGTGCTAGTGACTACAAGTTTCTCTCTCCAATCAGAGGCTTTCCTCTGAGCTCTAGGTTCACAAACCCAATTAACTACAAAACTTTGGTGCCTAGATTTTTAGGAAGTACTATAAATACGTACAAAAGCCCAGTGCTCCCCCAAAAGTGTTGGTCCTCTTCACCATCCTGGTAAATGGCACCCAACGGCTCCAACTGAAAACTCAAGTATTGTCCCTGATTTTTGCCTCTGCCTCACACTCAACCCAACCTTCTAAGATCTGTTTTTCTACTGATTCCCTTCTTCTCATCTCCTGGGTCACCCACCTTCCCCCAGGCACCTCAATGGCCTCCACATGGACCTCCTAGGTTCATGACCCTCCCCACCCACACGCACCCACATGGGATTCGCCAGCCAGCATCCACAGTGATCCTTTTCAAGACCAATCTGAACACATGACCCTGAAGTGTGAAATGCACCAGTGCCTTCCTCCATAATTTGCATGAATCCTGAAGATACTCTGCAATTTACTATTTCTACTCATCATCAAGGTACAGAACAAACTACAGTACTAGTTGTGAGACCTAAGACTTTTTGACCAGTAGAAATCTTCAGATCTCCTAATTTTGGTATCTTGAAATATTACTTACTCTCATTACTACCTTGCAATTATAATTATTAAACCCACCACTAGAGTCTGTCAGCCAATGCTTTCATAAAGTAAGTTTTCCTGTATTATGCATGTTAACAGTTTTGATACCAGTATTTCAATATAATTGGTTTACTTTGTAATCCTTATTTTGTTTTACACATTTCAGGTTTTGCATGGGTCCACAACCTAATGATGTAAGGAAAGAGTATGAGGTAGAAGAGATCCACCTGGTAGGGAAACGAATTCATTCACTCACTTGCTTCGAAGTGGCAGCGTATGGTGACAATAAAAAAGAGATAGACTTTTTTGTCGGTTTTAGTATTTTTTTAAAATTCTCTCCAGATCATATATCCCCATTTGCCTGAGTGAACCACTCCACCACTCTTCCTTGGAACCCCACTGATCTCATGAGACAGCCAATGGAGCTCATGATTCATACACAGAAGGTTCAAGAATACCTGAGTAGAAGCTAAAACTAATTAGGTATCTAGCTTAAAGCTAGCATAAAGTCTCTGATATGGAAACAAAAATCCCTTAAAAAATTAACAAGAAAATATTTAGTTATGTAATAAAGTCTTAAAATAAAACATATTTTCAAGATATAATATGATTGTTAATATATCCCATTAACGTATCACTTACTAAAATTGAAAGGAAAGGATCAGCACTGTAAACCTATATGGAATTCTACAAATCAGTAAGAAAAAGACCCTATTAAAATAAATAAAAAAGTTATAGGGGAAAAAAACCTGCCCACACACATATGAAAATTTTAATATTAGTGATTACAATCTCAATACTGTTACCACCACCATCGCTTCTCGGCTTTTTGGCTAAGGTCAAGTGTAGTATCAATACTGTTACCACCAAATTTTTATTATTTATTATAAAATATTTTATTATTTTATATAATCTTACATAATTTTATGTAATTTATATAATTTATTTTATATAATCATTTATTTTAATTAAAAGCTGGGTAAAAAGAAATGAGGTTTAGGGATCACGGCCTAAAGGATACGAACACACTTTTTCTTTTCTATTGTGCATCTAGATTAGACCAGATCCACAGAGAAGCAGTTTTGGCCTCATCACTTGGTGTTCCAAGTGCCACCACTGGGAGTATCAAACCTACACTCCAGTCCCTTTACAGACCTGCTTTCACTGAATTCACTCTTCTGGAATTCCATCAGCCTACACTGGGGAGGTTTATGATAAACATGCCTATGAAATGCAGTTGTCTCTTCTAAATGAGAGGAGTAAGTGACTTGGGAACAGTTCCTGCCCAGGCTTAGCATCCCAAGTCCACAGGGCTCCGTCCGATATAAGGGGCTATACTTACCTTCCAGTAGTCGTTTGTACCCGAAAACCCAATATAAGTCATGACTCCTTTTTCATAGGCACACACTACACTTTGGTTACAGTTTCAGGGAGTTGAGAGACCTCTCCCCAGGCTCCAGGTGAAGAACCTCCATCTTAGGGACCAAGAGTCCTTCCTCCAAGTCTTGTGTTCACATGGGCTGCTAACAATTCGATTTCCAAAACCCACCATCACCCAGCAGACAGTTCATCTTGGTATACATTTGCAATACTGCATACCTGCTGCAGTTCACATCCCTACTCTCATTTCTACCCCAAACTTTTGATTGTTTTGCTGAAGTTCACATATCCTAGAAAAGTGGGGTGTTTTTTTCCAATGGAGGAAGAAGACAAGAGTAGGAAGAGTATAAATAACAAAATATCACACTAATTACACAACTCAGTGTGATAGTCGTTAATGTGATTGACCATGCATTTCTAGTTTTCTCTTTATCCAGGCACTCAACAGCACTGCACGTTCTGGTGACAGGCCACCAAACAAGTTCTAGAAAGGAGACAGGAGCTGAAGTGTCATGTGTCATTTACAGGTCAGCCGACTTACCTGCTTGGGGAAACCTCTGAGCTCTTTTCCTCTTGGCACCCTCACGAGCAAGCCTGGCAACAGAGGCTGCTAAAGCTGTCCCCCACGGCCCTGCAATGGGTTTTGGGGGCTTTAAGCTAGAGAGACCAGGTGGTGTTTCTATCTGCAGCAAAGGCAGCCTAAAGGCACTGAGGTTCAAGAAAACCTACAGACCTCCCATTCAGGAACCTCAAGATTTTCAAAGACAACACTCAGATGGCAGAGATTACATCCTAGTGGCAGGCTGGGATTTTCAGCAGGTCTGGTGCTAGCTGGAGCACTGCTGGGGTCTACTGACAGGGAGCATCAAGAACAATGTATAGGACAGGAAAGCAGACAGGCTCAGGCTGGGTTTCAGAAGCATGGGCTGGGTTGTGCTGACGGGGCACCCAGTGAGAGACGAGGTCCATCACTCAGGCCCTCCCCTGGGCCCAGGCCGGTGTGCTCTCACCTAGGGCGACGTAGCTGCCACAGAGGTACCAACAGCTTCCATCAAACATGGTTCATCTGGTCATCACTGCTGAGAAAACTACAGGGAATGTGCTTCTAGTCACTGAGCACTTCTTGTGATTATTTTGTGCCTGGTATGTTCCTAAAAAGCACTTTGGGGGTGGGGGGAAGCACTTTAGTGTCAATTCACAGTATGTGTACATTTTTTTTCCCAAGAAATCAGAACTAAAGAAAGTGACACAGATTTTTTTTTTCATTTTAAAAAAATGAGGCCAAGCCTGAGTTTAATTTTCAAAAAAATCAAAACATACCACCCTAGGATTTGAGGTTCTGTGCACTATAGACAGCAAGGCCACAAATTAGGTTTTTTAGCATGTTCCCAGGCAACACAAGGAAGCAACGGGATCGCTTACATGAAAAGCAACCTTCATAAAAACAAACTGGTTACTCTAAAGCAACACAACTCTCAGCACCCAGACCAGGGAGAAATAGCTCCCTCGTGTCCTCATAATGAGGCCACTGGGTAACATGAGCCTTACTGTCAATAGGGGTTTCAAGGGACTTTTCTCAGGAGTGTGTCTCGGTGAAAGCTGACAGCCTCCAACCAAAGGACCATTAAGAACAACCAATTCTTCTGGTGGTGGGTACTGAGGAGGGCATGTATTGCATGGAGCACGGGGTGTGGTGCATGAACAATCTTGTAACACTGAAAAGATAAAATAAACGTATTTGGGGGGAAAAAATGGAAATAAAAAGAAAAAAAGAACAACCAATTCCAAAGGTCTAAAGTTGGTTTTCAGAAACCAAACAGTCTGGTGAGCTTAAGTGATTTAGCAACAAATTTTAGTTTATCTGAAAGAATTAGAGGAGCGCCTGAGTGGCTCAGTAGGTTAAGCAACTGCCTTCAGCTTTGGTCATGGTCCCAGGATTCTGGGATCAAGTCCCGCATTGGGCTCCTTGCTCTCCCTCTCTCTTTGTCCCCCACTTGTATTCTCTTTCTCTCACTCTCAAATAAATAAAATCTTAAAAAGAATGAGAGATCCATGTATTAACAAATTTTAACAAGGCAGATACCTTGGTTGGAAAAACACACGTAACAACCTAGCCTCCAATTAACCCTCAAGGGAAGTACTTCTATTCCATGAAATGTATTTGAAAATTATTAAAATTCTAACATTTTCTCTTTTTTTTAAGATTTTATTTATTTGACAGAGAGAAAGATCACAAGTAGGCAGAGAGGCAGGCAGAGAGAGAGGGGGAAGCAGGCTCCCTGCTGAACAGAGAGCCCAATGCGGGCTTGATCCCAGGACCCTGAGACTGTGACCTGAGCCAGATACAGAAGCTTTAACCCACTGAGCCACCCATGCGCCCCAAAATTCCAACATTTTCACCATCAAAATACAATAGGATGTCAGAGGGATCTTTGGAAACCGTTAACTCAGCCCAAAATACAACTGGATATATAACAAAGTAGAGCAAATGATGTGCAAATAAGGCTCAGGGATAAAATATTTTTAATTACAAAAATTGGATTGACTGCACATTCTTCAAGTAATTCTCTGTAACTATCATGCTCCCAGTCTAATATGACATCATCAAATGGCTATTAATTCCTAGTTCTAGTCCCCACTAAGTACCTGGTAGAGAATCAACACTTTAGTTGCCTCCAAACACAAATACGTGATGTGTTAGGGCGGTGCCTAGCCCTGAACAGAAGGCTTGCTCACCTTTGTTGAGGCGTCAGCGGCAGAAGTAGCTACCATGGAAATAGTCACTGTGGAAATGGCAGTGCCAGATTCCCCTCAGAAACTAACTTGAGGATCTCCTCCCTCACAAGGAGAAATGGAGATCCAAGATTCCAGAATCAGGTTTCTCAAAAGAAGGTACTCGAACCCCAAATGGTGCGTGATAGACGATATGCATAGGTAAGCCTCAGAGTGAACTGGGGACATCAAAGACATCCATTTTATACTAGCTAGTAGTCATTTAACAGCTTTTTCAAGCATTATATATAGGATAGGATGCAAAACATACACGGTTCTGGAAGTAAAAAATAGAAGACTCCGTCAAAGAGAATTCTGCTGCTTTCAAGTATAATGCCAAACCCCAGGAATTGGCACTCATGATCACTAATAAAGGAAATCTGAAGAGAAAACCAGTATTAGTTACAGATTAACACAAAGAATGCCCATTCATTTGTAACCCAAATGTTTAGTTATTCTTAAAAATGTTTATTATTTATATGTAGCATATAAAATATACATAAAACATATATAAATTTAAAAATGCATAACACACACCTACATGTAAAATGCACTTCATTGTACACTTACCACCATGTCAGTAAGGGGACAACCACTGTGCGGTCCCCCCAGTAATATGAATGTCCTTTGTACTAATGATATCAATGGCATCACTGGGATTGGTATTTTTAAAAATACCCCCAAGATCTGTATCACCCCAGAAGAGCTAACTTTACCCTTAATTTCCTCATACAAAAAGGAAACTGTAAGGGCCAGTATAACAAAGCACGACAAAATAGTGGGCTTCAACAATGGAAGTGTATTCTCTCTCAGTTCTGGTGACCTTTAGGCAGAGAGAGGGCAGCAGAGCCACGCTCTCTCCAGAAGCACCAGGGAAGGACCTGCTCCAGGTCTCTCTCAGCCCATAACTTCTGTCATGGGTCCGGCTCCCTAACGCCCAATCAGCACTCAAGAGCTTCGTATCTGGAGCGATGACTTTAGAGCACATGACTGGGGGCGCGGGGTGGAGGGTTACTACCCATGGAAAGCCAGAGAACTACCTATCATGAAAAAGTCATTACGTGAATCTTCATCTTTATTCTCCTAACTCGTGTCTCCCACACTCATTGCGACACTTGGCTCTCTCGTGGCGTCTCTCTTCCATATGTGTACATGTGCATTTTCACCTCAGCAAGATTGCACACTGAGACACGGGATTCCGATTTATAGATACACATGTATCTAAAACAAGGAAACTCCAAATTCCAGGACGTTTTTCAAGGAAGGCCCCGCTTTAATGCTTTCCATACAGTAACTCCTTACCTGCCCCCCTCAATTCCCAGATTTTATTCTTTAGAAAGACCTTAGGTCCTTACTGACAGCCCGTTAGATTTGACCTACGAATCTAATCTGATCACTTGGTTTGCAGGTCTGTGGCAGATTAAAAGCTACAAATTAAAAGGGAGGGGAAGGAGGCTATTATAGAAATGCTATAGAAATACAGAAAAACAAAGCCAAGCGGTCTGCGTACTGAGCAAGAGGACGAAGACCCTGCACGCTTGCTCCTCAATGCAGCACGTTGAAGGCCCAGCATCTGTAATGCTACCTCGGAGTGGGGACTCAGTGTTTGAACCAGCCTTAGCAATCTCAAAAAAAGAAATTTAGAGAGATTACTCTCTGGAACCACTTTTTTTTTCCCTTTAAGTTCTGATTCTCTTTACAGAGATTGACTAGCTATATGAGAAAACAGAGATCCTAGAATAACACTCAACAGCCCCAAGAGCCCAAATTTATATTTATTTATACATACATACACACACACACACACACACACACACACACACGGATAAAACGAGTTTATGAGGTCTGCCAGGTACAATTTTAAAGCATCTTTAGAAAAAATGATTTAACACACACATAATTCGGTATTTAGCCTAAATTTCAATATATGCTCTTAAGTGCTTACAAATTTGCTTTATCACCTATATTAAACTCCCCTCACAACTGTTTAGGCTGCACAGGTTGCATCAAAGTCTCTTTTTCAAGACGGAACAGGGATAAACGTCAGTCCAGGTCCTCCCCAAACTGCCAAAATAACCAAATTCCAATTACTGCTGTTAGTCACTGAACGTGTGCAGCTCTTTCTTGTTTCTCAGTGCATTCACGGAAACAGGATGCAGATTTAGGGTAATGATGGAGGGGAAAAGAGACCACTCTGAGGGTCCATCAACTCTACAACCAGTTGTGGTTCAATAGCACTATATTCTGATGGCCGAAGTTAAGGATAACCTTGAGCATTTCTCAAGGTTATCCTTAACTTGGCTGTGCTCAGAATCAGCAGGGGACTTGGCCATAGCCAAGATCCATCCCAGAGGAAAGGATTTAAATGGTCCGGAGTGTGTGTTTTGAGGGGGATTTTTTTTTCCCCTCAAAAGTCAAATGACAGCCAGGGACGAGAACTACTATCCTTAATTTGTCCTTTCTCATCCATCAAAATCATACCTGAAGAGTTAAAAAATGGAAAGTCAATCCTCCACCCTGTTCTGAAAAAGCTCACCATTCCGCCCATGTTACTTGTGAGTCCATATTAATTCAAGTGTTTCAAAATAAAAAACACGCTCCTCTTCAAGTATAAATATTAAAGACTCAAGTGCAGTCTTTATGGTTGGTTGAAACTAGTAAGCGCCAGCCTTTTATTCAGTCGTTTTACCATTACTCCACACATTCGCAGTCATGCCGCACCCGCCCCACCAAGAGCGCAGGACAAGTGAGCAGACAATCCTCAGTGGCCTGACAGCGGCTCCTCCTGTTGCTGGGATGCTGAGGTAGGCCCAGAGCAGGGAATCACACACAGGCAGACAGCGGAGCTACATCCGTAGCCCAACACCCTGAGGCTTTCTTTGAAATGCTTTCCCTGAGATAAACAGGGAAATGAATGGGCCCAGTTGGAAATGGTTCGTAATGTTAAATATGAAATGTTCTAAGTAATTTGCTAAAACTTGAAGGGATTAAGACAGCTGGGATTGGCAAGAAAAAGGCTTACAGCAGGAAAGGCCGAGCCACGGGTGGGCGTGTGAGTCTGAGCTCTGCGGGGCTTCTCACAGAGCTGAACACACAGCTATCACAAGCAGGACCCTGCTGGAGAGGGGTTTCCGCTCACTTTCACCTTTGAGTTTGTACCAAAACCATCGGTGTCAAAACCAGAATTCTGACCAGCCGTCTGAAGGCATCTGGGGGAAGGGAGAGCCTATGTTTCTATGCCAAGTATGTTTTATCTGAAGGGATTCCGGTAAGAAGCACAGACCCCTCTTGCATCACTCCCCCCGCCCCCATGTTGGTGGTTATCCATGCAAACACGCAGCCCTAGAAGAAATCCTCCGCTTACTCAACTGTCAAAACACACAGAGATGACTTAGAGTAACAACACCGAATACCACTGCGCAGGTTTTCTCTATCAACAACATTGTTTGGGGCCCTAACGTAATCCTGCTTGAATTTCACATTTTCCTCTCTGTGTTAGACGCAATTCTATGTTATCAGACTATATATCGCAGGGACATTGTTGAGGACATCGTATTCTCATCATTCAAGGTTTCCCATGTTATGAGAACATTTTTCAGACCTCAAAACTCCACTTTGCCGGAGTAACTGGTTTGATTTTGCCTTTACAACACTGAATGGTAGACCAATCCTGTTTCTTTCTTCACCTAGGCTGCTGGAACGCTCTGAAAACCAGAACCACATTTCAGGCCTCTTCCAGCAATGCCATAGACCTGCTGTCATACATTCTCGTATGCTAAACCCTTCTATCACTTTAAGTATTTTCCCCTTCTGCCTTTAATTTGCCCTTTGCTCCAATGTCCTGATCTGTCAGCTTCTACATCTAAGCACATATAAAAATTCCCCCAAGAGCTATAGGAAGAAATCCAACCTGACCATATTTTGATGAAACTGTATACAATCAACATGTGATTTTAACTCAACAGATACACAACTGCCCCACCTTTGATCTACTGTCAAGAATTCTGTTTCATAGCTCTGTGTTCTACATTTTTAAAAAAGATGCACAGGTAGCACTGTATCCAAGGGAAACTGAAGAATATTTAATGAATCTGTCCAAATTTCCAGCAAATCTCAAAGAGCATAGCATAAATCACTGATGCTGTAATGACTATAGGACCCCAGCATCACATGGCTCAATAGGCAAAGACCAAAGTTTTGTAGAAGCTTTTGTAGCAGCTTTCAATCTTCCTACTTCCGCTTTTTTTGTCAATCAACATTGTGTTTCACTCTATAAAATTATTTTATGTAACTAATACTAAAATTATAATGATGTATAGCCAGAAGAAAAATGGCGAACTCTAATACAGATCACAGCTGCCCAAACTGTTTATGCTTGGTTTAATTACTTGCAGCCTTGAATCCAAAAACTGACGAACATGACGCTCTATCCAACCTGCTCTGAATGCAGGTCAGCAAGGACTTCCATCCTGGTGAAGGCTCCCAGTCTGACCTTCCTCAGCCTTACAGCATCACTGGATGTGGCTGATGACCTCATCGTCGTCATTGTCCTCCTCCTCCAAACACCATCTCTACTTGGTTTCCAGGACACCAATGGATTTTGTCTTCAATCTCCTCTTTGGCAAAGCATTTTCAGCTCCTTTCCTACTTGTTCCTCATCTCCTTGACCTCTAGATTCCCAAGTACCTCTGGGTTTGGTTCTCTTTCATCTATGCTAACTCCCTGAGGAATACTGTTGGTTCTAGAACCTTAGGTATCATGAATGACTTCCCAAATGTGCCTCCCTAGCCTGCTGTCTTTCCTCACCTCCACAATCATCTAACTACCTCTTCACATTGCCACCCCTGGAAAGGACATAATACCCGCTGTACTATACAGCAGAGCATTTTAAGCACTGATGACATCCATCTCCCCAATAAGATAAAGACCAAAGGCATCTGTTTTATTAGAAACAAGAACCACCACTTAGAGTCCTCAAATCATTATTGCCGTTTAACTGTTAGAAATTTAGCAATGCACTCATGAAACAATCTGCAGATGTTTCAGCAGACAATTTACAGAACATTCTAAGCAGGCATGACTGTCCTCAGTTGCTTATTGGCACTGAATTTTACATGTTATTTATATGCACACTAACAGTGGAATGGGCGAGTATTGCACTCTATCCAAGCAGCACAGTGAGAACCATCAATATTATGTGGAATCCGTGACTCTTTTACAAAAATCCACCAAGATAGCAGACACCAGATGCCAGCCTGCACATCTCCCTGGATATGAGGGCTTGCATGATGATCCACTGGATAACAGGAGTTCTTCTAATTACTTTATGGATTTAAAAAAAGGGAAAAAAAATTCACTCAGGGAATTTCTGTGTGGAACCTTCTTCACCTGCCCCTTAGGAACTGAGGGCTCACAAGGACCCAGAGTATCAGAAACACAAACTGAAAGGTGGGAACAAACTCCAACATGGAAAGCCACAGAATACATCCTTGTTCAATGGACACTGCTGGCCCCCAGGGCACACACAAATCTAGGAGATGACAGAACTGAGCTTAGCCTTCCAACTCAAGCTATGTGCTGTATCAGGCCAGGGACACTGTGCAGATAGAATGCAAGTTGTCCGGCTGGTTGTCCTGCCGGTTTCCTTCTACCATCTTTCCCACTCAATCAATGGCACCCCACCCTTCCAGTTTACCTGGCCAAAAATGGTGGGCTCATCTTCAACCGCTCCAGCTCTCACATGCCACTTCCAGTCTGTAAGCAAATCCCGTCGAGTCTATGGTCAATGCACATCCAAGACCTGCTTGCTTCTCACCACCTCCAGCACCAGGAGCCTCGTCCAAGTATCACCTTCTCTCACCTGGATTATCTCAAAGACCTCTCAACCGGGCCGGTGGGTTTCCACTGCAGCTCTCCAACATTCTGCTACCCACCCTGAAGCCAGTGATCTTGTTAAAAATTGAACTGCATCACTCATTCTTCTACTCAAAACCCCCCAGTGACTAACCAAGTGACAAATACACAATTTTTTTAAATTGTAAAGGCCTTAGCAGGTATCACTATGGGGCCCTGTCCCTCAATCCCCAGCCTCTGCCTTGGATCTCATCTCTGATTGTCTCTATCGTGCACTCACTCTACTACAAACACCCTGACCCTCTTACCATTCCTTGAATTCTCTGAGGATGTTCTACCTCAGAGGCTTTATCCGGGTTGTTCCCTCTGAATGGGGGGAACATTGTTGGAACGTTGTTCCTTCTTCCCACATATACACCCCCAGATACACACAGGGCTGAACATATCACTTTATTTTTTACTTCAATAACCTTCTCAGCTAGGCCTTCCTGGCTGAGAGAAGGCTCAGGGAAGGCTCCAACACTGCTTGCCCCCATATCCCAATGCCCCAGATTCCCTTTCATCTTCCTTTCTCCTTACGGCATCCTACATTCTAACAGGGGTCCACAAGCTATGGACTGTGGGCCTCATCTGGCCCACTGTCTGATTCTGTTAATTATAGATTGTTGGAATACAGCCTACCCATTCACTTATGTATAACCTACGGCAGCTTTCACACTACAATGGCAGTTAAGAAGTCGTGACAGAAATTGCCTGGCCCACGAGGCCTCGAAGATTCACTATCTGGCCCCTAAGTTTGCAGATGCCCCCTCTAACACTAGTTTAATATACTGTTGGTCTCCCTTCCATGTAAGAGATCATGGACTTTTATCTGTGTATTACTGTATTCCCAGGGCCACTACCAGTGCCTGGTACATAGGAGGTGCTCCATAAATATTCTTTGAGTAGATAGAGGAAGGAATTAATGACTAATGAATTGTTATAATTCATTTTAGAAGGACACATTGATGACTTCTCTTTAAATCATTTTTGAAATGCACAGGAAAAAATACATCTATAACATAAAAGAACAGTGTAATAATCATAGATACTCAGGTAACCGCCACCTAAAAAGTAGAATATGGCTCATATAATTTCAGTCAAAAATAATGTGTCTCTATAATCCAAAGTTAACTAAAATGCAACGTGGAATTACACATAGCAGATTATATTCACCTAACAGAGAGCCTCGGATTAGTTTGCATGCTCCAATTCTTCAACACTGTTCAAAGAAGTGTCTCCCTTCTCATACAGTAGCACACTTCAGGACAAAGGAAGAAAGGAAGAAGAGGAAAAATTCCGGACCCTCACTGTGAAGGCTCAGGCCCTTTCAGTTAAGCCGCCTTCCAGGAAGGCTTTGGGCACTTTAATATAACCATCCCCTCTTATCTGGGGTCCCGAATCCAATTCCATTCTAAAATGAATACTACACCAATTAGGACCCTTTTATTTATGTAAGCCTCTGACTTCATTTTTCCTAAGTATTTGTGATCCCTCAGAGCAAAAAATTAAGACAGTCACCTTCAACTTCTCCTCCTTTTTATTTTACTTCTATTATTAACAAAACTACTGCTAGTGCCCAGAGAATTCAGGGGAAAAAAAACAATCTATTTAGAAACAATTCCAACTTAACTGCTGTGTCAATTCCTATCCATGTCTCCCTTCCTCTGAATAAGAGGGGACATTTGCATTAAAAACAGTATCCCTCTTACTTAGAATGCACCTGCTCAGGCTGATTAAACCCCAAGCAGAGTCATAATCCTCTACTTTTGAGATCACTACCATTCTAACAAAATGAGTTATCACTTCTATTGAGACATAAGGGGAAAAAGACCCGAAACGAAGCAAAAAACGTAACAACAGAATTGTCCTCCCATGGGGGAGAAGAAAAGAATGGACAAAGAGGCAAGAAGAAAGGATTCAAGAAATAACTACCAACAATATTTTCTCATCGAATCCACAGAAATGTGAAGTCACATTTTACAGATAATTAGCATTTCCTAAAAGAAATTATTGTCCACAGAGCTAAGTTCTTCTGTGTTACCAGAAATGCTATATACGGGTTTCATTTATTCCAAGGGTCATCAGTTAGGGCTGTCAGCTTTAATACCCAGTAGTACAGGCTGATCTGCCTATTTCTAATTTCATAGCATAACTTCATTACCCAGAATAAAGGCTAAGTTCTATGAAACTTTGTTCAAATTGTACTTTTCGGATTAGTTACAGGTGTAGTACCATTTGGTTTTAAGGTGAAAGAAAATAAGTATTGTAGAGTTCCACCTATTTCTCCCATTCACAAACATACACACCTGATATAAATGCTTCATAATAAAAGGGCCAGAGAAAAGAACAAGATATCCACCTGATACTCTACCAAGACTTCATCTTATAAAGACAAGCGTAATGCGATAAGGATCTTCCCTACTATTTCAGTAACAGCATGCTGAATTCCAGAGGAACTCTTAAATATTAACCTGCTCCTCATTCTACCAAAAGGAGAAAACAGTAAGAACCTAAATGATTCCTGCAATTTAAGATCTATATTTAAAATATTGAAATTTTGGTATCATTTGTTAGGCTAACATCACTTTTTTCTTAATTTAAGGGCATAAGAATATACATTGTGTTGGTAAGAACTTACAAATCTTTTCTAACACAAAAAGTGACTCCAATAAAGATATTTATCATTAAAAAAAATAAATACATTCATTATCTTTCTCTCCAGATACCATAATGATGTTCTGCTTGTGTAATAAACAGATATGCTGAAAGCTACCTGGTAAAATATACACAAGGTCCATGAAATTTAAAATACTCACCAGAATGGAATCTTCTGAGAATATGCATAGAATTATCTTAGTCACACTGAACCAGTGGGGGGAAATAAGTTTATTTCCCCCAGCAAACCTACTTGGGCATATACATGAGCCTTCTATATAGATTTGCAAGTACACCTCTGTATCCCTGTATATGAACAGAATGACATATCTATTAGAAGAAAAGGGTATAAGCAGCTCAACAAAATTCCACAGGATCCTACAGGCACTAATATTACAGCATAAATTTTTATGTGTTTTCGGGAAGGAAAAATATTGCCAGTGAAAGGTTGGTAAGACATAACAACTCCAAGGAAGTGACATACATAATACCCTGGGGCTCTGCTCACCCATTCCCTGCTGTGCAGGTGGCATGGCCTTAATTCAAAATCCAGTGAGCCCCTGTCAACACAAGGGATTCAAGGCTCCAAAGTAGGAACCGCATCTAGTCCCAGGTGTAAAACCTTCTATTACAGTTATTCCTACAGAAGTTACTCTCACCTAATGGTCACACCATGTTTGAGGATTGAATCACTAGCAAATGACAACAAAAATACAAAGTGTAACTCTCTTCCTCAGTGGATTTCCTGCCACTATTTTCATTACCCCCACCACCCCTCACATGGGTTACAGGCCTGCCTTCGGGGGACAGGACAGCATTCAGGGAGCTTCCAAGAAGGCAATGCTACGTTCATAAAAGGTATTGTGGCTGACAACATCCTTTCACTGGCTGAGGAGGCCACAGAAAGGCAGTAATGTCCCAGAAAGACAGGTAACCTCCCTTCTCTATTTCCTCTCTCTGCACACTCCCAAAATAATCATCAGTTCAGCAGAATTAAGTAAAAAAAAAAATCTTTCTCCTTTCATTACACGTACACCAGCAACTCATACATCTCTAAAGGAAATGAAAAGCGCTATCATTCTAATGGGCATCACATATGTTAATAGCTGCCTTGCTATTTGAGGGTCCACTCAACAATTACCAAGGTAAACATCCAAAGTCACATCCAGTTACCTGGAGGTCTTTTAAACCAGTGTTCCCATTGTTTCTCAATACAGAGAAAAAGTGTTTATTTCTGTAAACAAAGACATCCCCGTTGGTTCAAAAGTTAAGTTGTAGTGAGGACATGAATTTGCATTCAAACACATACACACACACACACACACACACACACACACACACACACACCATGGAATCTTCAAATTACAAAATATTCATGAACAATGAAAAAGGAGAGCCAACTATGAAAATCCTTTGATACTCTGAAAACACAGGTCAGTGCCCTTTATGCAAAGCTCTTGGGTCAAAGGTAAAGGTCAGTAAAAATCCAAGTGCCACAAGTTAAACAGCTGAATGGCAACTCAGGAGTTAAAACTGTGCCAGTCACTAACTAGAAAACCAGGTAGCAACTACTTGAGCTCTCTAGAACTCTTTCCTAGGCAGTAGGAGGCTATAGCCCTGGACCTCACGGACTTCAGGGAGGATGAAAAGGATGATCCATGCAAACCACCCAGCACAGCTCCTGCCCATAAAGGGCCCTCAGTAAATGCCACTGGGCGGTCAGCATCACCTTTCTCCGTGAGCCAATGAGAGCAAAACCCATGCTTCCATACCACTGGCCAGTCACAGAACCACCTAGCAGCCTTTAAGAGACACAAGCACATGGAATCAGGATCTCCTAGTTGAACCCAGATGTGTCAAAGCTCCACAGGGAAATCAAATGTGCTCAAAGCAGAGACCAAAAATACCACCATAGCACCAACTTCCCCATTCAACCACAAGTGCCTGCAAGACAGGCTCCCTATTTTGTTTATTGTGCTCCTGGATTTCACACTTTCACAAGTTTCAAACCTTCTCACTAAGTTTGGTGTTTTATTTTTGGTTAGTGATCAATGGCCCTTCCATGTCTGTGCTTACATGGTACGCTCGCCTGAAGGTTGCAGGTACTGTGCAGGGAGAAGTCACGGTACAGGGGGAGGATGAACAGCTTGAGCACATGAGCAAAGGGAAAAGAACCAGGGCATTTGAATGTGATCTACTGTGTGTTCCATTTTACCCAAAAACTTCAGTCGCTTAAAAGAACCATAGGGTCCTTCCACTTCACAATCTTAGAAGCCAGGAATTCAAGGAGGGCTAAGCAATTCCATTCTACATTTTTTGTTTTTATATTTTGTTAAGTAACTGTCAAAACAAATTGGTCCATCTGTTTATGCACAACTTTAAAAAAAAAATAGCTCCTCTCTGCTTTTATTGACCCCCAGAGGGGAAGAACACTAGTTTCAGTATGAGACAAACTGGGAGCAAGTTATTTCTGTGAGCTTCACTTTCCGTAACCGTGAGACGACGATATTCTACCTTCCTTGTCAGTCCGAAGGCAGAATTTTAACAAGTAATGTATGTAAATAACCAGTGCGGTGCCCAGCACACAGTCAGCCTTCAAAAAAGCCTAGGCTGAACAGACACATGAAAAAATGCTCAACATCACTCG
>CM052809.1:43909262-43943889 GCA_028533885.1 Nasua narica | reverse complement strand
TATTTACCCAAAAGATACAAATGTAGTGATCCAAAGGGGCACGTGCACCCGAATGTTTATAGCAGCAATGTCCACAACAGCCAAACTATGGAAAGAACCTAGATGTCCATCAACAGATGAACAGATAAAGAAGATGTGGTGTATATATACAATGGAATACTATGCAGCCATCAAGAGAAACGAAATCTTGCCATTTGCAACGACGTAGATAGAACTAGAGAGTATTATGCTAAGCGAAATAAGTCAGTCAGAGAAAGACAATTATCACATGATCACTCTGATATGAAGAATTTGAGAGGCAGGGCAGGAAGTCGTGGGGGGTGGGGAAGAGAAATGAAACAAGATGGGATGGGGAAGAAGACAAACCGTAAGAGACTCCTAAATTCACGAAACAAACTAAGGGTGGCTGGGAGGTGGGGGTGGGGGTAGGGTTATAGATATTGGGGAGGGTATGTGTTATGGCAAATGGTGTGAAATGTGGAAGCCTGATGATTCACAGACATGTACCCTGGGACAAATAATACATTATATGTTAATAAAAAATCAAAAAAGAAAAAAAAAGCCTAGGCTGAAATGCATTATCAACATCAAGATCGTCATGGAACACCACTCCGAATGAACAGCATCAGAAATCCTGAGTATTTTAATAAGCTCCTGCTTTGGGTTATGTCTCAAGGCATTTAAGTACCTCATACTCAAATTTAATGTTTCCCGTTACCTTTAGGAAGAAATTCAGTTCATTAAATCATTAATGACAGCTTTGATGTTCCCCTTTCAGTCCAGATGTGAATATGCAAGGTGTCTATTTTCAAGGTTCAGCCTCTCTGGTGGAAGCCATTTTTTCCTGGCTTTGTATGTTTTTATAGCGTGTTATTACACAGATAATTGAGCATTGCAATTCAGCAACCAATTGTGGATAAGAGCCGCCAGCAAAGCTGTCAGGGAAATTAATTAGTAAAAGGGAAGAAAGGAGCAGTACTTACCATCTATTTACACAAGGAAGTCTTGGTCTTCTTTCCTGAACCTGCTTTTACATAGTTTTAAACGTTTGCCCTTTCAGAGGATGGAGATGCAGTGTCCATATCCAAAGACACAAAAGCCCCTGCCTGACGCTCATCTTTGGAGCCTGGGAAACCAAGACCCTTGCTTCCCCGGGGCTTCACAATGCTTGTCGACACAGAAATGAAGCTGTTCACCTCCAAGGAGTTCTTGGGTTTCCCTTCTCCTGCACCAGCCCTCTCAGGAGTTCCATGGGGAGAAAACCAGGGGCCCCAAATCAGCGGGCTCAGATGTTCAGCCAGGCTGCGATGGTCTTATTCCAGGCAGTTCTGCCTAATTCGTGACAACTGGCTAGCCAGCACCGCCAGACTTCTAGAAACTAGCCCTGACATAAAACTGGAACACAAAACACTTAAAACTTTTTTCAAGAAGTGTTTTTGTAATCAGCCCTTCTTTGAATTCCACTCTGAATTGTTCACCTTGCTATGGGGACACAGAATAAATGAGACATTCACATGACACAACACCCACGATCCTCAAGGCAAGGTGAGGAGACTCCAGCTTGGAGTTCCCCTAATCCAAGTCTCTCAGTGCTGCCCTCATCACAGAGCTTCAGCTCCTCTTCCGCTACACAGTCAACTGCCCTCCGTGCGTTCATTACTCAAAGATTTCCCGCACACTGGGATACAGCTGCCATGAGGACAAAAATGAACAAGACAGGGGCTCTGCTCTCATGAAGCTAGCAGTCTGAGAAGGGGTCAAGACACTACAATTCGGCAAACTCAACGCATTAATAGACCTATGGGTGATGACCAATGTAAGAAGCCACCAGCTCGCATGGGGAGGTTAGGGAGAGGGGGTGCCAAGAGAGGGAGGGAAGGAAGCACAAGAGCTTTGATGGAAAGAAACAAAGTTCTAGGTGCCTTATCTGCCTGGGTTGTCATAGTTTAATTTTTAGTCAAATTATACAAATGGCAGGGCCACAATTTTAAGTTTATGGGGCTGTAACACTTGAAGGCCTCATGCAGCTGGCCGCTCACTGGAGCTTCACAGACTGCTTTCCTAGGTATTTGTCCTGAGGAAGAGTGAAGGGTCAGCATGACCTGTGGCTCATGCTGAGCCAGAGAAGAAAGAACAGAGCTCAAGGTAGGTTCATTTGGGACCTCAACGTTACTTACAAAAGCACAACTGCCCTTATCATCCCACCTCGGTTTGCCCATTTTAAGTAGCACCACACCCAGTAAATTCTCCCCACTCATGCTGTACACATTTCCTCCAGTACCCCCTGCTGCCTAGGCTTTCTAATTTAGTGTGGCTTTCGGAAGCAACTACCACATCACACATGATCCCCACACCAGTCGATCAGGATCACTGACTCTTTGGTGAAGAAATTTTCTCCTGTGCTCGAAGAATCCTGAAGGAGATGTTAAGTCCCAGGAGTTTCATAGAGTGGGTTTTATCCTCAGGAGGTTCACTTCCCTCTCCACCTCCAACACTGGGAACTAGCTACCCCGACAGGCCTGGAGAAATTACTTTATAAAAATCACAGGATCTGGGCGCCCGGGTGGCTCAGTTGGTTGAGCAGCTGCCTTCGGCTCAGGTCATGATCCCGGAGTCCCGGGATCGAGTCCCACATCGGGCTCCCAGCTCCATGGGGAGTCCGCTTCTCACTCTGACCTGCTCTCTCTCACTCTCTCTCTTTCCTAATAAATAAATAAATAAAATCTTTAAAAAAAAAAAATCACAGGATCTGCCTCATAAAACCAGCTAGCCTAGGGATACTGAGTCCACATGGCTCGGAGGTCTCAAATGCTCCGAGATCCAGGGCTACCATGGCCACAGGTCAAGTCTTCAGTTATGTCAAGAACCCCACTCTGACACCCGCCATGCATGATTTCTGCCAGAGACCCAGAGGGTAAGAGCTTCTCCTTCAAGTTTTCCAAGTGCCCGTTGAGAAGAAAAAAAGGAAAAAATTAAGGGAGTGTCTGAAATTCTAACTGGGGCAAAGACATCATTACTCTAAACTTGGCAAATTTCAAGTCATGAGTAATCGAAAGATATCCCAAAGCAAGGAAAGTACTATCTTCAAGAGATAGTACCCAAAATGGCTTACCTGGTAAATTCTTACCCAACATACTTTCTCCCTGAACTCTGCCCTCACCAACAAAAACACAAAGTTCCTTACCACAGTGAATAAAACACTATTTGTCATAAACATTGTTTAATTATCTAGGGAAAGATTAATCTTTGAAAAAGTAATCTTGATCAGAAAGTTATGAAGCTATAAATAAACTGGTATTAAGGAAAATACTACAATCCTGGTAGTATTCTGTACTAGCAATTTTAAATTACACCGGCACAAAGAATTAACCATAAACATATGGAAACACCAACCTACTAACTCCTCTTCCTTCTCAATATTACTTTGGAAGAGGAGAATAAAAGACTTTTCTAAGACCACAACTGTACTTAGTGAACTCACCTGTTACAGCAAATCACTTCGCCTGGTATAACTTGCTCCTTTCCAGTACTTTCACCTTCAAGGCACCAGGAAAGTGCTCTTTCAAGAAAATCTCACTAGATTCTGTACTTCCTTCCCTCCCCTGACCCACCTTCAGGCTGAATCACATTCTCACTTGTGCAGAGCGCGCTGTGCACATTCAAGTCAACTCCCTCCATGTACGCTCGTTCTCCTGAACCGACTGCGTGTTGCTTCAGGCAGGACCAGTTTTGTTTTGTTTTGTTTTTAATTTCTTCTGCATATACCTTTCTCTCCTCCCACCTGCCAACTCCTACAGAGCTTTCCAAGAAGTGGATTAATACCTATGGACCTGACAAAGAGAAGCAATGTGCACCTGCACACCAGCTCCAACCCAGTGGAAGAAGGCTTAGCAGCAGCTTCGGTACCAAGCAGGAGCCCTAGAGCTCACCTCCAAGGTCATCTTCGTTATTATCGGAACAACATGCTGAGGGAACACTACGACATTGTAGGTTCCTGTGTCCACCCATCCTGTCCTCTAGTATTTCCTCCCCTTCTGTCCTCCCAAAGGACAGGCCAAAAGGCAATGGAAAGAAAGAGAGGCACCAGCCCTGTACGTGAATAATACTAGATACTTAGGTCCAGCCTACAAGTTTACATTAAAATGAGCCCCACCCCCACCCCAGACACCACCACTGTAACAGGCCCTAGTTTTCTAAGACATCCTAAATGAGCAACTGGTTTACCCACAAATGAAAAGCTACCCCCTGCAAAAGTCAAATCAGTCTGACTACCGAAGACTGAAAAAAAAAAACAGTAATTCTGTTATATAATCTGCCACTTTTCATCTAAGCCCACAGAGAGAACAGCAGCAATAATTAAATTTACACCCTTAGATGTCCTTACATGTCAAAATAAATTCCTAAGAACTGCAGGTAATAGTATCTGAACAATTTCACATAGTGCCCAAGTGATCACAGGATTTTCCTGAGGATAAAGTGAGCACCCCCTGACATTTTCTCTGCAGGACTTACACCTATCATTATGAAATCACTCGGTAAACCTGTATTTATCATTTTTTAACAATCTGTGTTTCGGTTTCCCCTTAATTACCACTGAGAGTCTCCGAAGGGACACCGAGAGGCTCTGACAGAGCCATCTCCACTGGGGGAACTTAGCTGTAAGTGACGTTGATGGGTCCTTCACCATCTCTTGCCTTCATCAACCGCACTAATTCCACAACTTAGCTTTAACTCCCTCCTCTGACAGATGAGAGAGAGAAAGCAAGCAGCTCTCAACATGATGAACAAAAACACCCTCTACTCAGAATGATGTAGCCACCCTGCCTTAGTCTCTGCAAAGCCGGGTTCAGAAAACAAAGATCCCCTAAAAATACTTATTTACGTGCAAGTTCCCCAATTGAAGGAGGGCATGTGGCCATCATTTAAAACCTCATCTATATACAAAGGATAAATCTTGTTATGGGAATTAACCTGCAAAGAAAAAGCTAGGGGAAATTTAGTACTGTCTGCTGCTGAGGGAGAAAGAGACCACGCAAATTAGAACATCATTTGCCCTACACCAAAATTTTATTGACAAAGAAAACATGTTTTGGTCCAATGCCTCCCAGTTTTAAATTTTTCCATTAATAGTATTTGGTTTATTTAAAAGGGGTTCTGAGGGGTTTTCTCAGGTAACCACCTTCTACCTTAAATTCTTGGCCTTCACAGGTCTCCCCCAGTAGAAATGAAATGAAAACTGTCAGCGGACATTTTGCTTGGGGTTCAAATGATTTGCCCCCCACATGTAAAGGAGTCCCGGGCATCCCTGAAGGTGTCCTTAGGACAAAGAAGGGTGACTGTCACACCTCCAAGAGGAGCCCCGTAGCTGCCACATGGCCTGAGTATAGGCTGAGTTGTGGGAGTTCCCTCTTCCCTGGCTCACTTGGGCCCTGAGAAACCTGGCAGGGCCCAGATCATCCCTGTGCAGATGTTGAGAAGTAACACCAATAATTCCTTGTGCCACCAGCATCCACCTTCAGAAGCTGCTCTATTACCCCCACCATTAGAGGGAAAAGAGGCTTGTTCCAGTATCCCGTTCATTCTGAGGCTTCATAATGCTTTTGTAGGCTCATCTAGAAACCCAATTACCCTTTAAAATGACATCTCTATGGAACTTCACACTCCAAGTTCCAAACAACGGACTTTCAAATAAACACAAAACAACCCTGATCACTATGGCTAACAACTTAGGCTAGAGATACTAGCCTCTGATCTTAAAAAAATAAAATAAATACAAGTCAGCATATTGGCCAAAACCAAAATTCGCTTTATTGTGATTTAACTTCATAAACAAACTGTAGTCTACTGCAGAGGCTGGGCAGCAAGGAGCTAGAATGGTGCAGGAAAGCCCTAGCCGCCTGGTAGAGCAGACACCATACAAATCTTCCAAATCGAAGAATTTTTTAAAATCAGAAATCATTGGTCTAGGACATGGGAATGATGGACTTGTGACATGTCATGTGGCCCAAAGAGATTAATTCCGGGCAGCAAGAAAATTTCAAACCCGTCTTTTCAGTCTGGAGCCTACAGTAAAATAAAAAGCAGATTCTGCCACTGATGGAAGGATTTGCAGACAGCTCTAAAGGAAAAGACCCAATTCAGCAGTCAGAGTCTGCAGGAGCTAATACCAAAAGACCATCCTTTATAATTTTACCTACAACGATCATTTCTTTTTTAGTATTTGAGAGAGACAGAAAGAGAGAGAGGACGCTAGCAGGGGGAGGGACAGAGGGAGAAAGAGAGAGGATCCCAGGCAGATTCCTCTTGAGCACAGAGCCCTAAGTAGGGCTTAATCCCACAATCCTGGGATCATGACTCGAGCTAAAAATCAAGAGTTGAACACTTAACCTTAAATCTTAGCTCTAACCTTAAGTTCTACAGACAGACTCTTCAACCAAACTCTTCATGCCAAAGGCATAGAGACCTATCTGCTAAGTGGACTTTTCATTAATGTTTATTCGTTTTCTCTCCTCATATCATCGAAGGTTCTGTGCTAGGTTCTTGGATACAGAGAGATCAAGAGGCTGGGAACTTAAGGAATGCAGGGTGTATAACGTCCAGAAGATCACCTAGCTACAGCTACAGCATAGTGTGTGTATGGACCAACTCAATTAGTAAATTTTAAAAGACTCTGGTAAAAGTTCAATAAATAAACGCATGCATGTAGCGCCTTCAGAATGAGGTCTTGACACACAATATGCCTCAAATGCAATTTTGTGCACTATATTATTGTCCACTGTACCCCATCACTGTTCCTGGTGCAGGGCTATGACTTGATAGGATGCTGTTCCCATTCAAAGGGGCTCATAATCTGGTGAGGGAGAAACATTAATTATCAGCAATACCACAAAACAACGGTACAAAACGGGAAGGAGAAGTCAAATAAAGTATCAGAGAAGGGTATACAAACTGTAAAGTCCTATACAAATATTAACAATACAGACAAGAGATGGCATAACCCAGGAACAAAGAGATGCAGCATAGCCCTCAGAAAAAGAACTTCTCCTGCTATCTTCCACTTTTTAAGTATAGTTGAGGCACATGTTACACTGGTCTCAGGTGTACAACATAGTGAGCTATCTTCAACTTTTAAAGTTAAAAAAAATACCTACTTTCATGAACAGTGCATGCGCTTTTATCCTCACCCTCTACCTCCTCTTACACTGACACCTTCAATGGTTTTCGAAGATGACTGATGCCCAAAGAGAGAGCCCTAAAGTGCGACAAGATGTCAAATCATTAAAAAAAAAAGAAAAAAAAAAGGACCTTGCTCACAGAACAGTAAGCAGGAAAACCACACCAGGACATTACAGGAAAAAAGAGAAAACAAAAAGAAAAAAAAAAGAAAAAGTGAGAACAAAAAGATCTTTTGAGTTTTTGGTGAATCACACAATTTCATAACCAAAAAAGTCTTTTTCCCCCAAACATTCTATTCAATTGAAGGTTTACTACAACCTTTCAAATAACATAGTTTGTTATGTTCTCTTTAAAATCCCAACAGCCATGCTTCACAAGGGGAAGAAAGAAAAAAAATGCCAAAATGTCAAGATTTTAGGAGGAGGGATAATTCCTCCCAAGCTGGTCTTACTCCCTAATTTTAAAACTGTTACCCTCAGCTTGCTCCAGGTGGAAATGTTCCAATTTCAACAGTGTAACTCCTGAAAATAAAAGTAATGTTGGCTTTTTAATAAAATTAAGAACGTTCCAACTTGGAATTTCCATTTTATCTCTTCTTCAAATAGCGATTTTGCACCATGTGTCAAAGCCATCCATCACCGCAGATTAAAAGTAGTCCTAAAAGGTCTCAGAACAACTCTGACCCTATTTCTCTTACTAGCCAGCAGTCAACAGCTTATGAGGGTAACATTCAATGTCCGTAGAACAAAACAGCAAGAGATTCCAAAGACATTAAGTGGTACTTTAAATAAAATCTACAAAAGTAGTATTTCAAACAATAGATACATAAGTTAAAAGACCCATACACAGAGCGAAGAGAAGGCAGTCTTTCCTTACTTGACAAGCCATCTGTCTCTCCTTCTCTGTAGCTTTCTGATGCTCACACAATACTCAATCTTTAAACTAAAGCCATATCAACTTAACCCCAAGCTTCTACTCACTAGTCACAAGAAAGCCACAAAACTGAAAGGACAGGCTTTTCTTGAGTCTTCCTGATAGGTACTCTACTCATGTACGAGGAGTGTGAAGTTTTCTTTCGGTCAGACTTTTCAAGGGTGACTTCTCTCCAAACAAGCATCTCGGGCTGCCCTTCTGTCTGGAGCAATTCACCCCTCCTCCCTTGGCTGCACCTGAGAGAGAATTCCCACAGCTGCCCTCTTAAAACAAACCTGAGGGAATGATGACTTCAAATAAGCCTCAAACCATATCAATTAAGCTTCAGAGGATTTCAACTAAGCATTCCAGCTAAAACTAAAGGAGTAACAAAGCAGATTTTACGTTACGTGTGTAGGAGCTAGACACCCTAACAGAAATGATTTATTCATTAAAAAAGCTGTTTGTGAAAATAATCCCTTAACCTTTATACACAAAATAGATTTCATCACCACTGCATCCCATTTCAACACCTTAATGTAGTTTAGATAGCGATGATTGCCCTAAGAAGCAATTTTAAATTTGTAACTTCTGTAATCAAAGTCCCAATAACATATACAGTGACATAAGATTTTAACCAATTCTAACCCAATTTTATTTTCCTTCCACTGATGATGCACTGGAGCCCTTCCTACAGGGCAAAAGGTATACCCATATCTGCCTAAAGGAATGCCTAAAAAACAAATGTCAACACCAGAAGTCAGAGATATGAATGTATTCTTTTCAAAACAAGCAGAAAAAGGTACAAAATCATGAGCCAGGAGTGAACTACACACCTACCTTCTCAGCTTATCAAAAAAGGAACTGACCAAGTTCTAAGGCAGAGGCCAAAAGACCCACACCTGATGTGAGTTTATTAATGTATAGTCTACACCCAAACTAAGTAAGCTGCACCTGTGAACTTGCCCGCCACTGAAAATACCACTAAATTACAAAGTCAAGGATAATAAAATTAAATGTGTTTTCCACATGATAGCCTATGAAATTAGTTAAGAAAGCCAATTTGTCAGTATTTCTCCTCTCCCTCCCACACCCCTACCTCCCCCTGGCCCCCAATATCAGTACAAACCATTTGGGCTGAAAGGCTCAGTGGAAGTAAGTACCATAATCAAAATTATATCGACTGTGTCCAAGAAAGGAATTGGATGGGCTGGCAAAAGAGTACAAGCTTAGGGTACAAATTCATAGGCTGTCTCACAGACACATGTGAGACAGTTATGAATTCAAATCATTACATAAGCCGTAAATCTCTTCATTAAGAGAAGTGGGAGGATCCACCAGAAACTGCACAAGAGTTCTATACCTTGAAGTGTGACTTTACTGTACGTGTGCCGCTGACCACGGTTCTGAACCACCATTTCGCCTTCGGGGGAAGGGTTTTCTCTCCTATCTATCCTTCCCTGGGATTATGAACAAGCTGAGTGTGCTGAGAGACAGGCACAGAGAGGAAAAGAGACAAGTACACAGAAGCTGCTAAGGACAAGACTTCTGCTGAATCTTATGCTTTAGCCCAAAACAACAGTACCAGATTAAAAAAAAAAAAAAAACAGACAAAATATTGGAAACATAAGAGAACAACAATCTCTGAACTGAACAATGCAAAGTTATACAAATAGCGACCTGAACAGTCTCATAGGGCAGTGCATGAGGTTGGTCCCTGTACCAGGTTAAGTTATATGGTAAGTGCTCCGAGATTATTTTTATTTTTGCCTTAAAGGTTGACATGCTTACACTGCCCCCAGAGTCAAAACAAAATGGAGGTGGGGTGAGCACAATACTTGTACATGAATTCTTGCACTTTTAAAAGTACTATCACACTTTTGACAGATCTCCTCTCTGCGAAACTGGGGTGGCCCCTCAAACACCTGCCTTGTCCCACCTCCCCCTAACACTTATATGACCCAAAGATGGCTTCCAGAAAACAATATGGTGTGTCTTGTTACTCTCTTCTGAGCCTCCAAATCATTTCTGAGCCTCCAAATCAGCTACGATGTTTAAGCTCCCGGTCACTCACCAGCCTCTCCACACGACTGACGTGCTGCCTTCTGACTAAATCCCTGGGCACAGCTAGTAATTTACATATGCATAGAGTCTTCTAGGATATTATTTAATAAATGACCACTAAGAGCAGGTTCCATGTGTAAAAGAGACAGTATCTTAAAAGAAGGGTTAATGAACCATACACCATAAAGTTTTCCTGTTAGTACATTATAACAAATGCTCTATGAAATTAAAAGTCATAACTATGTTACATATCTACCTGCTCATGAATGAAAGGGCCTGTGAGGACTACCAATAAAACACACTGGTAGCATAATCCATCAGGGAAAGGAACTCTATGCTTCTAATTATTCCTGGCTAAGGCGTGCACACTGTGCATAAACCAGCTCTTCGGTACTCAGGAGTAAGAACAAATGCCATTATGGAATGCATACTACGTGCGAGGCATCATGCAGGGCACCCTATAAAACATCTCATTAAGTCTCAGGACAATCTTCTGCAGTAAACATCGCCATGCCCATTTTAGAGATGAGGAAACAGTTTCAGCATTAATAACCTTTCCAAAGTCACACAACCCATAACTGGCTGAGGCTGAACTAGTGTCCTTAGTCTGTACCCTCAGGCACTACTCACCCTGACTGTAGAGCAGAGAAAACCTGGCCTGGCTGCTAGACCTGACAGGAGGAAGGAGAGGAGCACAAGCCCTTTCCAGACAACACTACAGACTATGATAATGGCATGGGGTTTCTTCCATCTCTAAAGTGTAATCAACTTTTCTAAGATATAAATGTGCATACATACACATACACCACACTCAGTTTTCCCGAGTGCCAGGCCATCTGGTTATGGATCCTCCTCATTGTAATAAATTTTTCTTTTCTTTTTTTTTTTAATATTTTATTCACTTATTTGCCAGAGTGAGGGAACACAAATGGGGGAGTGGTAGGTAGGACCCTGGGATCATGACCTGAGCCGAAGGCAGATGCTTAACTGACTGAGCCACCCAGGTATTCCTGTGAGAAATTTTCTAACAAGCTCTTTCTACAGTTTGTCATGTTTGCACCCCACATTATAGTTCTTCCATACCCTTCCTCAAAGGGACAAACTGAGAAACAACTGGATTCATTCATACTTTGTGTAGATTACACAGCTTTGTCATTGACTAAAACAGTGGCAAAATATAAATACTTGACTTTTCCCTAGAATACCTCAGACCAGAGGTGGAAAGGCCAAAATCCCTAGTTTTTTGATGCTGACCCTTCTTTCTCTAGAAAAATACAAGCAAACAAGCTAGACTTGCAGTGTGCTGATACACAATACATAATGTGTATTAGCTCACAAACACCCTACTTCCCATTAAAAGAGAAGCTCATACAATCTCAAGGCAACTTCACCTTGTATTCACCTTGGGTAAATGTTTTCCTACAATTTACTGTGGAAATGAACGATTGCCCCTTTTCTCAGTCACCATTCCCGTTAATAAAGTTTTTTCTCCAAGAAAATAATAGGCTTAAGGCAACATCCCAGTGAAAAGGAGCAGTAACAATCATACTACGATATCTCTTGAAGAGAGCTAAACTCTTTTTCTATGCTATTTCCCATGTGTTTACCTGGAGAACCTGAACTACCAGGAATGAGCCCCCTGTTCCAGTATACACCATTATCAAGATGCCTTCTTCTAGGTCATTTCAACTCCGGAACAATTCAACAGGCTACACAAGCAGTTCCCAAGAGCTGGGCTTCATGCTTCCCACCTTCCGAAAACACAAATCTTATTAGACCACTTCCTGACTCAATCCTTCAAAGGCTCCCAGTACCCTTGGAATGAAGTCCACAAGGTTCTGGACGACCCACTGCATCTCTCTCAAGCATCATCTGATGCTACGCCCCCTCCTCCGTGCCAAACGACCTACAGACCCACCACATTCTCTCCGGCTTCACAGCCTCCTGCTCTCTGCATGGCTCTGACCACTTCCCTCCTCCCAGCTACATCCCACTCAACCATCAGGTCTCAGCTCAAATATCACCTCCTCAGTGAGGCACTGCTCACTTCCCAGACCAAATGAGCTACACGATACAGACACACTCCCTCACAGTCTGCTCCTCTACACCCATTTACCACCTGTGAAACCAACTAATAATCGTATGTTTAGGGACTATCTCCCCCAGCTACACTAGAAGCCCCACAAGCTCCCAAGCTATCTCTGTCTCAACCACTCTCAGGCCCTTGAAGCTGAGGCCAATGCTTCATAAGAATCTCATACAATATATATTGCTTGACTGATTCTCTGAACTCATGGCTCTTACTGAAATTTTAAGTCAAAAAAGGAGACTAATAAATGCACCAAGATTTATGCACTACTTTTGTTCAAATTATGTAGCTGATGTGATTAATAAAACACAAACTCAAGAAAAGCTTTACTGAGAGGGCCTGGGTGCCTCAGTCCGTTATGCGGCTGCCTTTGGCTCAGATCGTGAGCTTGGGGTCCTGGGACAGAGCCCTGCCTGAGTCAGGCTTCGTGCTCAGCAGGAAGTCTGCTTCTCCCTCTCTCTCTGTTCCCCAACTCTGCCTCCTCTTCATGCTCACTTGCGCATCCATGCACACTCCCTCTCAAAAAAATAAAATCTTTAAAAAAGGTAGGGGGAAAGAAGAAAAGCTTTACTGAATTCATGGTTGTTTTTTGCTATTTATCTTCTTAACCAATCGACACCAGAAATTCACCTGCTGCATCATGATCACGTGCCCACCCCAAGTATTACTAAAAGCAGTACTCAAACATTACTTAATAGAACAGTTCAAAGATGTCCCATAATGGTGTCTACTGTAACAGGAAACTGTTCCCCAACGTTTGTCAACAAAACAAACGCTTTAGTGCCGCAGAGTATAAATGAGCCGCTTTATATCAAGTTGAAAATCCTTTCAACCACTAAGCCTTTTTTCAGCCATTCTAAGAATCCTTCAAAGTTTCAAGTACTAATATACACAGTGAAAAGCAGACTTAATATACAAGTCCCTTCTAAGGTATTTTGAATGGAACCTCAGTGATTTGGCTTTGTTCAAAATTTACCTGGATCTTGGGGCACCTGGGTGGCTCCGTCGGTTGAGTACGGACTCTTGATTTCGGCTCAGGTCATGATCTCAGGATTGTGAGATCCATCCCCGCATCAGACTCCATGCTGGGCATGGAGTCTGCTTGAAAGCCTCTCCCTGTCCCTCTGCCCATCCCCCCCCCACTTCCCTTCTCTTTAAAAACAAAACAAAACAAAAACAAAAAAACCTGGATCCATGAGATACTTTTGATAAGAGATCTAGAGGTCTGAGCATAACTCACAACAGGCAAAAACAAATGAATACAAATACAGTCACCCTTCAATCAAATGCACAATTTTCAAAGATGCCATTTTCTCCTTATTGATTCAACATATAGTCACTGTGTCCCTACCAACGTATTAGATGTACTTTGCTAGGCATACAAAACAAAATCCCTGCCCTCGAGGAGTTCAGTGAAACAGCAAAATAGCACCTAAGTACTTCACTAGTGTCCTCACCAGTTGCTTTGGGAAACAACAGAGCAAAGTGCCCAGAAGTCTGAAAAATGTGATCAGAGGAACAGTCCTCCAATCTAGACCACTATAGTCTGATAGAGCCTACTACCCCTCAAAACTCACAGACTCCAAATACACAGGCTTAAGAAAGAAGCAGAGGGAGTCAGATGCAGTTTATTAAACCAAATGACATGCACCATCTCTAACTCCAATGTTTCACTTTAAGTACAAAAGAACTGCAGTCGCTGTCATGTCAAACCATTGTTTTTAAGCACCAAAAACACAAAGGGCTAATTTAAGTCTGTAACACTAAGTTCACACACATACTGAAAGATAAAATACAAAATACTACAAGACACTACTAGATATATTCAAATCAGCTTTAACAAGGTTGCCAAAAAAATTAGCACCACAATTACACACTACATACTTGAATTTTGCTGTTTTTTAACAAGTGATGCAGTAAGTTACAATAAAAAGAAAAACACACTTTGAAAAGCAATGACTCTCCCAAGCTAGACATAACAATTTCAAAAACTAAATGAACCTCTTCCCATTTTATGGGTTGCACTTAAGCCTTTTAATGCTTTATACTCAGAGTCTTGCTGTAGTATAACTAACATTACACTAACTTTGCCCTGCCGTAATACAATCTGATACAAATAAAATCGGTTTCCCAGCTTATGCTAATAAACTGAGAATAACCTGAACAGACACAGCCTCAGATTGTCTCAAAGCAGCAGACTATTTATGCATAAATAAAAATAACAAGCCAACCCAAGTTCGTACTTCCATGTCACAAAATTTTCGGCACAAATTAACTTGAAAAATTCATATTTACTTAGCACTTAATACTCTATGTTAGATACTGTGCTAGGATTAAATTAAATGGCATGTATAAAATGTCTAACTCTATCATTATTATTCCCATTTAATGGTGCAAAAACGAGGTCTTACATGCATTGAATGGTTCACAGTCCCACATTTAGTTAATGTGGCAGCATTGGGACGTAAACCCAGGTCTTCCCATTAAATTTAGTGTTTGTAACCTGACTGACCCCTCTGGAACGGTGTTTACGTGCATTTTCTTAGGAGCAGGTGGAGAGCTTATACTAGATTCTCGAAGAAGCCCACGATCCCCACAAAGGTTAAAAAAATCATTGCACTGTATGAACACCTGTGTATGGGGGAGGGCGGGAGGAAAACAAAACAGAAAACACTGAGCACTGAACTTTAAGGCCTTTCACCAAGACTACCACTTCTGTACTCCTGAAGAAGTAAAAACTCCACGGTTAAAGTTGCACTTTAAAATCTTCAGAGCATGTCAAGATTTCCACTCCTGGATAATTTCTAGCAACCCCTGCCACATAGTAAGTTACACAATAAACTGCAATACTATATCAGTTTACATCCAGTTCTGAGATTTCACAAATACTGACCAAAGTTAGTCATTCCACTTTCCAAAATATGTTTCCATCAACCAAGCCTCACTGCATTTCTGTGAAATAAGCTATCGTTATATCCACTTCAGAGAAAGTCAAACACCGTCACCCTAAGGCCAGGCATTAACTCAGCTACAGAATCAGGATCCAAAGTGAGAAGTTCCCTAGTCCCTCCCACCCCAAGATACGCAAGACCATGTCATTTACCCCAGATTACCCTCTCCTAGCTACACAGAAAACAGTGGGCATCTTTTCTACTAATGACAACACTAAATGAGAATCTAGTAGTAAGTCAATGAGTCAGGGCATACCCCCAACTGCCCAATGACAAGGGTGCTCCTCTTGAAAGCTGAAGCAGATATCACAGGGTAAACACCTGGCACATGCCTGGCATCTTCAAAATGAGACACAGACATTGAGAGACCCTGAGAGCTCTGTGGTAGGTGTGGCACTCAGCTTAACTTCTAGCATCCTGTCCCTAGGATCAATCTGAATGATTTAGCCATACTAAATTCCTGATCAGAAAAAAAAAAAAGAGCATTCATGTGCAAATTAACTTTATCTTGAAGTTAACCAGTTCAAACCCCTCATTCTACAGATAAAACTGAATGTCAGAGGTATGCAACAATTCACCCATTGGCTCACAACTCAAGAGCAGAGACAGTTCTAGAAAGCAGGTCTCCAGACACCTGTCCAGGATCCTTACAATCCTCCTAGGCAATGGGAAATCAGTCAGAGTTACTGCCAGAAGGCTGGCCACTGACTTGACAGCGAGGACTCCACTCCCTCACCTTGTGCCAGATCCACTCTTTGCGACCAGAGTAAGATCCCTGGGGGCCAATGTCAGGACAGTGACCTCAACTTGCATATTCTGAGAGACAAGGACAATTACTTATTAAAGCTAACACCATCGGAGAGGAAAAAAATAGGATTCTGGCACTGAAGAATTAACTTCACAAGATGTCTACGTTAGGATGACGTTTTATTTATAACCCTTCCTGACCAAGATGCCTTCCGCACAATCACCCTCCAAAGCAAACAATCTTAAAGATAATGAAGAACGCCATGCTTCCTAACTGTGCTCCTAATTCGGGGGAGGAAAAAACAAAACAAAAACAAGGAAAGCTGTGAGGAGAACACCAAAGTCATACGCTCAACGTGTCGGGACGCGACCGACAAGTTTTGGAAGAACATTCTTCCAAGAAACCAGGATGGACACAGTTCCCCTCCCTCGCCCCCCGAAGAAAATGGGAGGTTCTCTATCCAATTTGGCAACCGGCGCGCATCTGGACACCGGAGAACAATCCGAATGGGCGCTGCAGGCGGGCAGGTTAGCGCCGGAGACGGAAAGCTGAGGAGTCCCCCTCTCTCAGGAGACCTACGCCGCGCGGACCGGCCAAAAACACCCGCAGGGGATCCCGGGGGGCCGGCGTCACTGACAGCCTCAGCGCAACTCCGCGGGTACGGCTCCCACTCGTCTGCCAGGTCCCACACACCATCTCTCCCCCTCACACCCATCCCCTCACCACACTCCCCCTCGGGCCGACAGCTTCGCGGGAAGCAACACCCACTTCGGAAAATGAGCTCTTAGTTGTGGGGACCAGCTAGGCGTTTAGATGACACTAACAGACCCACCGTAGCAAATACAGACAGTAAGGAGTTTGCTGCTTTGACATCTTGAAAAGGACACTCTCAGAGAGTACCTGAAGACACACACACCGAGGTAACAACCACGGGAAGTCAATAACCCACCGGGAGGCTCCTAACTGCCATCACCCGGGCCTCAGGGCAGAGCACCTGGGGTCTCTCCCCCGCCCCATGCCCCGGGTGCGCCCTGCCACTAGCCGCGCGCGGGGCGGAGGGCTGAGGTCTCGGGATGGCCGGGACCCCGAGGGGGAGCGGGGGAAGGCAGGGCCCACCTCCTCGTCCTGCTCCTCCTGGGACGCGCTGCTGCCCCGGGGCGCGGGTGGCGCGGTTCCTCCGGGGAGCTGTGGCGGCGGCGCACAGACTCCAAGCTCAAGCACCACGCGCGCGGGAGCCCACGCGGCGGGCAGCCGGGCGCCTACGGCGCCGCCCCGCGGCTGCGGCGGCGGCGGCGGCGGCGGCTGCTGCTCGCGGGAGAAGCCGCCGGGCTCCCCTTCCTCCGACAGAGTTTCTGAGCCCGAGGAGGACTCGGCCGAGGAAGCGCCTGGAGAGGACGCGGCGGCCACCGCAAGGGCGGGAGCTCCGGGACCGTGGCCGCTGCAGCCGCGAGGCACCGGCTCCGGCGCCTCCGAAACTTTCTCCCCCATTTTCCTCTCGGGCCCAAAGTGCGGCCCGAGGGGCGGCGGGGACGCTGCGCGCACTCAGCGTCTCCAGGGAAAGCTGCCGGCTGCGCGGCTCCGGGTCGCTCTCGCTGACGCTCCCGGGCTGCGGGGAGCCCCGCTGGCGACTACATGGCCGCGGCACGGCCGCCGGAGACCGCCGCCAAGTTACCAGCCGCCCAGACTTGGCGGCCGACGGGGGCTGCCGCGCGCGGGGACAGGCCAGCTCGAGTCCGCGCTCTACGTTCCACAATCCGAGTGCGCCGCGCCCGCGCCCGCGCCGCCGGGACTGCGGCTTCGCCAGCAAAACCTGCCTACGGGCAGGAGCGGGGCCGGCGGAAGAGACGGGCAGCCCGGCGAGCCAATGGCAGGCCAGGCGCGCCGGTGGGCGGAGGCTGCGGCGCCCCCGGCCGCACGGGCGTCAGGTAGGGGAGGCGGGGCCGAGGCTCGGACTACGGGATCCCGCCGGAGCGCTGGCGGCCCCAGGGACTCGGGAGAGGAGGAGGGGGACCCTGGACAGTGGGAGTGGAATCCGCACTCTGAGTCAAAGCCGGGGATTCCGAACTTGGCGGGGGAGCGGCTGGCCGTCCTTGGAACGCCATGGAGAGATGGCTGAGGGGTCGGTGAGACCTTGGAGAACTGGACTTTGTTTCGAAAAAGTAAAATCGAGGAAACGGACCAGAAGAAAAAGTAGTAGGACTTTAGGAGTAAAAGGAAACAGTCACGCACCCACACGCATGCTGGAGGAGAAAGAGGGAAACTTCGTGCTATACTGACTGAGTAGATCTAAAACGACCTGATAACCAATCCGGGGTTCTCTATTTAAACTCCTTGGGCCTCAGTTTCCTCAACTGGAAATGGAGACATTAATATCCGACTTGTCAGGCTATAAGCTGAACTTATCTATCTATCTGTCGATATTATGCGCACGCGCGCACACACACACACACACACACATTCTGCTTCAGCAGCGTGCCTTGCTTGGAAACATGGATAGTTTTCCAAAGACAATTTTCTTTATTTCTGTGTATAAACTAAAAGTTTAAGTCAATGACTTGTACTTTTGAAGGGAAGAAAATAAATAATGCGCCTATATTTAATTGAGAACAAGAATGTGCCCAGTACTGTGCCCAGGCATAAACAAAGCTGAATTAGAAAGGGCTCTGTGGCCCTAACCATTGCCCGTCTCTCCACATCAGCTAAGCAGAGCATGAAAAGAGTTTGCATTTCCAGTTTACTTTTTCCTAGCCCTGGATTGTAAAACAGCAGGAAGCAAGACCAAGTGCTTCATTTTCCTTAACCTTAAGAACTAGGAGAATAAACTTTCACCAAAGGCACAAGAATCACCTTACAGCCCTCCCTTGGCCTGGAAAATGCATCCTTCTGGGTGATTGGTGACTTATATTTCTTAGAAGCCAGCACTCAGTTTAGCAGTGGGAAATAAATGATTCCTTACTTGCCTTCAGCTCCAGCCCTATTCTGAGATCTGGCACTGTGACCTGGGATATAAATTCAACCTGATTAAATTCCACAGACACTGATTGAGATGTGTGCCAGGTGCTTGCAGGGGATACAAAGATGAATAAGGCAGGTCCCCTGCCCTTGAGGAGCTTATGGTCAGACAAGAGATTGATGCTGCATAATATAGTTCCATTATTAATTTTTTAAAGCTGTGCTAGTGCTACAAGAACAATGTGTCATGGGAGAAGAGGGTGAGAGTTACAGAAAAACAGTTAACAGGTCCTCAAGAATCTTAGATTTCTCTTTATCAGAACAGTTTTGCCAAAGGTCCTTAAGAACCGAAGGACTGGATTTGAAAGCCCCTTCAGCTAATGAGTGCTTTTATGCTATCGCGGTATTTACAAGTGCTACATCACACAAAGTACTTCATTATACTGAATGGCAAGCTTTGTCCTGTTCAGTTTCCTCCCCCAGGATGAAGGGGAAGGAAATATGGCATGAACCTATTGCCATCGACAGCCATGTACCGCAAAGTGGGCTCTGGCTCTCAGGCACACATTGTGACACATCAGGATTATCTGCAGGGATGTGAATACCTGCTGTGGCAAAAGGACAATTCTAGTGGCTTGGCTAAGTTGTGACAGCAAGGCTGAAGAGAGAGCACAGTGGGGTGGTCAGAATCCAGCCCGGGGCCTCACAATTGCTTTTCTAGTCAGGAGTACTGGTCTTTATCTGAACCCCTATGTGGTTGATTCACCAGAGCCAAAGTGAAATCAGGACTTAAGCAAACCATTCACATGAAAGAAAAGGAGAAGTTGCTTTTCAGTGCATCGGTAAAGAAGAGGCAATGACATGATCTGAATTACTAACAGCAGAAAGGATGATAGCAATTCTTGCTTGATCCTAGGCATTGTCTATAGGTGGTCTCATTTAACCCTGGCAACAATCTTATAAGACAAACCCAATTAGCCCCACATTATAGATAAAGAAACTGAGGATCTGCAAAGTCAAATAACTTTGCCAAATGTCACACAGCAAGCGTGATACAGAACTGTGCCTTGAACCCACTGGTCTGCTTCCGAGGCACTGTTAAACATTCCAGTATAATGCTATTCAGAACAGACCACTTTTTCAAGCACGTATTTACATCTACATTACAGATATCCAGAGAGCAGGAACACTGATGTCTTGATTCAGTATGTAAAAGAATATGAAAGGGTACTCGGAGAACAGATTGTTTTTTCCGCATTTATCAGTCACTCACAATGTTTTTAAACACTTTACAAATGTTAACTTTGTAATCCTCATGCCCTGTGAGGTACCCACTATTATTACTCCCATATTACATATGTGAACTGTGTGAAAACTATGACACAGAAAAGTTATGTAATTTGCCCAAAGTCACACAGCTGTCAAGTGATGGAGGCAGGATTCAAACTGCATAGTTTGGCCTCAGCGTTCATGCTCTTAGCCTCTACTGATCAAAATCAAGTACTAGATTTAACTTTTTAAACCTGAACCCTGCCTAAGAAATATATTTTACAACTCATGACACATATAAATACAACAACAAATAAAATCCCATGAAATAGTACCTATCCTAAGTTCCTATAAGCAGCACAGTCTGAAATTTTATTGTATTTTATTAAAAATAAAAATGCTAGTTGTGATCAGCTAAATGTATTTCACACTCCAGTCTGACACATGCAGTCAAAACAGTGTATGCAGTCATCCCCCGAGCTGACCCACGAGGGAAATATGACTATGGTACAGGCTGAGAGTTTCCAGACCAGAACTAGGCAAACTCAAAGGATGACTAAAAATAGAAGGTGATCAGAAGGTCAGACTAGTTCCCCAAAAATATCACAATTAGATCTATGGACAAATGCTAAGGTTTAGCCAAACCACTGGAACAAAACCAGTTTTGATTTATGAAAACCCTGTGTTCACCTTTCTTATCTGATAAATTGTAATCATTTTCCTCAGTGTCAAGGAAAATACCCCAACAAAAGGACTTCTCATAAATGTCCCTAATGTCAGGTATAAAAGTATGGCTTTTTTCCCTGTATTGTCACTGTGGGAAGAACCAGAAAAATAAAAATGACTTAGTCATAGCTCTTGGGAAGCCAATGGTGTAACTTTGTATGACAGAATCAGACCAGCCTACAGACGAGGAAGGACAAGGTGATTGGTGTCCATCTGTTCTATGAGACATGCTCTCAAGGGCTTGGTTCAAAGACAAGAACCCCGGGGCATTTGAGTAAGTTTTCACTGTAATCAGTGATGAAACACTTGCCTTAGTTTTCTATGCTGTTCGCCTAGGTAACTAGAGATATTGCATCTGGGAGTCTGTGTTGTCTCTGCCAGTCTCTGTTCTGTGGGTGAGGCCAAGTGTGAATGTCGAGCTCTGTCTCTCCAAGATGGAGGCTGCTGGAGGAAAAAATCATCACATCCTCAGTCCATGACCATTGCTTTGATCTTGCTCCTAAAGATTAGGTTTACGACTTAATAAAACTGAAACCAATTGTCCTTCTGTCTTACCTACTTGCAGTTAAAGCATCACCAACTCCCAACAAACATTCGTGCAAAACTACAAGTAAATACGTTCCTATTTAATACACCATCATATTATCTTTAGATTATGAAGATGATGATTTTACACTTTTGGAAGGTTTGTTAATTATCATTATTAATGACAGGTTTGCCTGCTCTCCCTTGACCAATGAAATGCAATTTCAGGACAAAGTAAACATCAATGAAAAAGTGGTCATTGAAGTGGCCCAGACTGCGGTTTCTGAATTAAACCAGAAGGTGTAGCATAATATAGCCCAAGGCTGTTTCTGACCACCCTTCTGGGAGGAAAAGCTCCCGTGGTTTCTCAGGCTTTTGTTTGTATCTAAGGCTCTAGAAGAGGAAGAGTTACAGGACAAGGTTCCCGAAGATAAATAGAAGAATTTTTAAATGATGGTTGAAAAGGACAAGGGAGGAAGAGTAGTAACGTGACTTGCAGCTGTTGGACTCTCTGACCTAGAGGTTGAGAAGGATGGGAAACTAAGCTATATTCGCAAACTAAAATAAGCCTGCCACAGACCAAAGGGGAGGATGCTGCTGATCTGGTCTCTAGATCAAGGTTCCTCAGTGAGTTATAAGTGAAACACTCACATCAGATGAGGACGCATACATGAGAACAAAGGATACTGATTCCCTGGCCCCACTGAAGGTCTGGGAATCAGCATTTTTAAACACCATTCCAAGGGAGTGTCTAGTATACTAAAACTTGAGGATTATTGAAGATGTTCCTAATTTGGAAATCAAGGAGCCATTTTATCAGGCAAATGTGTATGGCTCATAGAAGGTGACTAGAATGAGCCTGACTGATAGCGAGGATATCTCTTTGGACCACTTTGTTCCTATTCTCTTAGAATACAACTACCTTTGGGAGACCAAGACCACTTAGCAGCTGGAAAGGAATATGCATATTCTGAAAACAGTATTTGAGCTAATACACAAAAAGAATTGAGGATAATGTTCCCTTGAGGATTCTGTTTAAACAAAATTCAAAATGGTGACCTATTTCCCACAGAAGACTCCAATCTTTTGCATTTGTCTTTCCAAGATGGACAGGATGGATAGTCACATCTGGTATTTTTTTGTTATGCTTTCAGCATGAAACGTTCTTTTATTATCACTCTTCATTTTTCAAAAAGATTTATTTAGTACTCTTTGCCTGTTTAGGAAACAGAAAACAAGCAAACACATTTACTCATTTTTATTCATTATCGTGGTTTGCTTTCTGAGTCAAATGGTTCTGTTTCCCATTTTCAATTCATAGAGCAATTTCCTTGACTCTGTCTACACTGCTTGGCAAGTAGTTCCTTCCACCACCAACCCTAACTAATTAGAAAATAAAATGATGCTGAATAGTAACCTAGGAAGTAGCAATTCCTTCCACAGCCATGGGCCAGTCTGCAACCCTAGGGGGTAATTTTTAAGGCTTTTTGTACTTGAAGAAATAGGGCCTTCTAGTCTCTTTCTCCTCAAAGTGTGGCTTGCCAATAAGCTGACCTAGGAGTTTATTACAAATGCAGAATCTCAGTCCCTACCCCAAGCCCACTCTATCAGAATCTTAACAGATTTGTGAGGACTTCATAGCCACATTAAGGCTAGCAAAGTACTGTTTGGTTCTCAAACTTGGCTGCATATTAGAATTACTCATGGAACTTTAAAATATACTGGTGTCCCATCCCCAAGATTTTCTGATAAGTGGTTCGGTTGGGGCTTAGACATTATGATTTAGCAAGTTCCCTAGGTAGGAAATGGCTCATTTTAGGACCAAGGCAGGGAAATACAAGATGAGCCTGGAACAACTCATGGTACCACAAATTAAGGAAATGTTTGAAAAAAGATGAGACCTTGTCAGAAGAACATAGGTGCTACCATGAAGGAGCTCCCAATGGCCACAGGAAGACTAATCTGAGTAACAAAATAAATCATGATAGTTTTGGACTTTAAACCATGGAATAAAATAAATTCCCATGGGTCCAAACTCCTATAAATAATTAAATAAAAACTTAAATGGAAAAACAAAGATAGTCCTTCCCCACAATAGAGCTACAATTAACAAATGTGGAAAAGAAGAGGGAAATAGAGAATTAGGAATAATTGTTGCAGGTGAGACTTAAAGATGTGTGCTCAAAAAAAAAAAAAAAAAAAAAAGATGTGTGCTCAAGGGGCACCTGGATAGCTCAGCTGGTAAGTGTTTCAGCTCAGCTGATGATCTCACAGGTCCCAGAATCGAGCCCCACATGGGACTCCACGTTCACCGGGGAATCTGCTTGAGATTCTCTCCCTCCTGCCCTACCATTCTTTCCCTCATGCCCAACTCATGCACTCTCTCTCTCTCTCTCTCAAATAAAAATATTAAAAAAAAAAAAAAAGGATGTGTGCTCAAATTAACAAGCTGAAGTTTGAGGAGAAAAAGGATTTGCATAGGCTCGAAGTATTCTCCCCCAATACTTACTGGTACAAAGTTAAAACTACTAACCATGCAGTGAAGAAACCCCTCAGACATCAACTTACCCATTTAATTATCACTGGTAATACAACATATCAACATCTTAAACTCCTCGCTATGATACATATCATTTTTGTGGTATTCTTGACAAAAATGCATAACCTGACTCAAAATCATAAGAAAATATGACAAACCCAAATTGAAGACCACTGTACAGAATGATCAGTACCCTTCAGCAGACATAAGGTAAGGAAAGATAAAAGTGTGAGAAACTGTTGCAGAAATGAAGAAATAATAACTGAGTACAATGTGGGATCCTGGAAGAAGTCCTAGAATAAAAAGAACATTCATGGAAAAAATGGTGAAATGTGAATCATGCCTGTAGTTTAGTTAATAATATCACACTAATGTTAATGCTTGTTCTTGGTGATTCTACTATGGTTATATAGGTTTATCTTTAGGGTAAGCAGGGTAAGGGATATTAAGGAAGTCTTTGTACTATTTTTGTACCTTTTCTTTAAATCTAAAATTAGGGGGCACCTGGGTGGCTCAGTCAGTTAAGCGTCTGCCTTCAGCTCAGGTCCTGATCCCGGGGTCCTGGGATCAAGCCCCATTTTGGGCTCCCTGCCCTGCGGGGAGTCTGCTTCTCCCTATCCCACTCCCTCTGCTTGTGTTCCTCTCTTGCTGTGTCTCTCTCTGTCAAATAAATAAATAAAATCTTAAATAAATAAATAAATAAATCTAAAATTAGTTGAAAATAAAATGTTAAAAAGCAAGAATCCCTAGGTGAATCTAATGGCAGCCAAAATTGAGAATGACTATTCCAGCCCTCAACAGACAAACTCCTTCCTCCTTCCTTTCTCCTTAGTCAAAGAAAATGATTTTTTCCTATTTGGACCTCATCAAGTGGACTAGTGTGAGGTAGCTGAGATAAGGGGCACCACCATAAGTAGCGGCATCGATTCTATGCCCAGGAGGATGCCCATGCCTGGTACCACGGGGACCATACACTTGGAGCATAAACATAATAATAGACATATTTAGTATCTGGCTGCCCTATATCCATTCTGCCTCTTTTGGGAAAGAACATCCCTATTTGTTTGTAAGAAATTATCTATTTCCGTCTAAGCAGCTTTGATGGTCTTAATGCTGGAGTGGGATATCCTTGAACTTTGAATCTTGAGAAGAATAATGTAAGGACAGCGGTGTCTGAACAAAGCTCTCAGTTGTCTCCCATTGACTAGATCCAAGGCTGCTGCGGTTCCAGCACTTTTCCAGCAAGTTTTATTCTCTGGTTTTTCTTTTGATTGTCTGAACTAGCCTAAAACTTCCTTCTGAATGAATTAGCTAAAATAAGGTATTGCCTGCCACTGAGAAACAGTAAAAAATACAGGTGTGCTGACCTGAATCCACTGGTCACCCAGTCCAGGTGGGAAGAAGGCATCCAGCAGATCTCAGGAAACCATTCATGTTTCAGGTATAAGAGGGATCTCTCTTACTGGAGGCTAAAATGTTTGCGAAAAATAGTAACCTGGCAGAAAAAAAAAAAATATTTCCAGCTATGGCAGAAATAGATCCTAACACCACACTATAGAAGAATTGTCTGTCTCTCTTCCTACTAGGTTATGAGGGTCTTGAGGGCTAAAGGATATTTTTTACCCAGCACGTTATTTATGCCAACACCTAGCACCACATCTGACATTGAAGAGTTCATGATAAATATTTCTGACTGAGTGCATGGGACTGCTACTATCACATGACTTTAAACCACTTTTACTAAAATCCTATTTTTACAGTTCACTCAAAGACTTGTATAGTTTGATTAAAAAGAACCCACAACATTTTAAGAAGGGGAAGGGGAACATTTTAGGAAATAAATGATATATTTGTTTTTTTTTTTAAAGATTTTATTTATTTATTTATTAGGAAAGAGAGAGTGAGAGCATGAGAAGGGAGAAGGTCAGAGTGAGACGCGGACTCCCCATGGAGCTGGGAGCCCGATCCCGGGACTCCGGGATCATGACCCGAGCCAAAGGCAGTTGCTCAACCAACTGCGCCACCCAGGCGCCCATAAATGATATATTTGTTATATAAAAATCTGTTTATATAAAAAGGTGGCTTCATTCCTGATGAGTTCCTCATATTAATAAAACAATAATTGCATTAAAATCCTCAGCTCAAACCACGATTACTGTCATGCTAGGTGAAGGATCTTACCAACTACCTGCCTTCCTAAAACAGCCCAACTAATTAGAACTACTTGCGATTTCTTACTGGTCCAGCCTGTTGGCAAAGCAGGAACGGCTACTGTAAGCTATAAGAAACCAAGGATACCACTCGGGATACTAGTCAGGGTAGGAAGAATCTGTGCCCTTGTTTATCGAAAGCTCTGTTCTAATAGAAACCCCATTCCTATCCAAGAATATTAGGACCCTTTATAACATTTAGCCATATTGCAAAATTCATGCAAAGGAACTGTTTTGGCAGGAAGGAAGATCACATGAAATCGTGGGACATGTCAGCATGTGAAAGTCAAGGTTCTTAAAAGCCAGCCAGAGAGAGATGCCTGGGTGGCTCAGTCGGTTGGGCATCTACCTTTGGCTCAGGTCATGATCCTGGGGTCCTGGGATTGAGTCCAGCATCAGGGTCCTTGCTCATTCAGGAGCCTGCTTCTCTCCCTGCTTGTGGGATCTCTCTGATGAATGAATGAATGAAATCTTAAAAAAAAAAAAAGAGGAGGAAGAAGAAGAAGGCAGCCAGAGAGTCCATTCTATCTGGTTAAGGTAGGAAGTGACTTATTAAAAGATCTTAGACTGCTCAAAGAGTCTTTAGGAGAACTGAAGAAGCAGGCTCTGGGGTGAACTTGCAGGAACAATCCCCAGAATCTCACTGTACAACTGGCTGGAAAGGGAGTTGCTGCTCCTGATGATTTCTGAACCACACAGCCTTTCCACCATCTGTGCCTGGGAAATGGATGCCCTGCCCCCAACCTGCTTCCTCTACATAAATCACTTCTGTATCTATCTCAGTCTGTGCATTTGATTAGCAGAGCCTAAGTCACATGACTGTACCCTGGAGGCAAAAGAAACTGAGAAATGCGGGAGCTGTGCTTTCTATCTTGGGAAGATGGGATTCACACCATGAGGAACCATCATGATGTAGGAAGAGTGTCAAAAGATTTGGCTAACAGGGTAAACTAGAATGATTTAGACTTGAAAAGTCTCCAGCTCTCGATTGATTGTACTAATCTGCCCCCGGCATGTTTGCAGCCGTCAGGTAAAGTGGGCGTGAGTATCAGTTTCAGGATGCCTGCTCCACGCATCAGTCCTTTCCCTAATTATCTCATGAAGGAAAAGAATTATCATACGCTGAGCACATTCTATATGCCAGACACTGTACCAAATGCTTTAGATGCATGATTTTTAAAATCTCTTCAATAAGCCCAATTTAAGGGTACAATTCCCATTTTTACAGATAAAGAAATGAGTGCTGAGAAATGAAATATTGTTTCTCAAAAGTCATACAGCAAGATGGAGCTAGGACTTAATCCAAGGTCTTTCTCGAGTTATGCTCTTTCTACTAATACTGGGTTCCTAACCAAGCATTCATGGGCCTTTCAAAAGTTAGTGGCTTCAGGAGCTCTTGTAATCACGAATGTGCAATGCTCTGGAGAGGTCACCTAGAGCTTTTATCAAATTTCCAAAGGGTTATATGATCCCCAGGCAGTACTACCCAAAGTTGTAGTAGAATAGTTTATGATCAGAAACTTGTTACAGAAGCAGAGGGAACATTCCAAATATGTGTTGATTTTTTTATTTTAACATTTATTGATTATGATATCATTTTGCAATATGAGATTCAAATTTAAAATTTGAGTCAGGAGCCCTATCCCTTGGGGGGATACATGATTGTGTAGAAAGGAGTAGGGTTAAAAACCAATGAGATAGTTTCTCTCTCCAAGATGAGAAAGGGCTGAGTAAAATAAGAACATAGTTTTCACTTTACTACTGAAGTTGTAGCTGTACATCAGAAGGCCTAGCATCTATTTGTGACTTTGTCCCTGACTCCATTTATCAGAGCCTCCATCACCTGTATTATGGGGGTAATATGAAACCTGTCATCATTTCCTCCATCACAATGTTAGGAGATTGTTTTGGACATGCTTTCACTTCCCCAACAGAAAAACATTATAGATCTGTATATATACCTGTTATGACTTCTTTGAGGGAAAGAAAAGCACCTCAGAGAAGACTTGGCTTACAGCCTCCAGGACTGAGTGATTTCTGAGCCTCTTAGGCATCCATATACAGGATGTTCTTTGTGGAGCACGACTTGTTTATTTCTTAGTTTTACATTTCTTTCTAGTGGGCTGCTTCTTCCCCTTTTCCATTTATTGTGGGGTTTTTTTAAATTAAAAAAATCCAATAGAAATAAGTCTCTTCCATTGTGTTAGCTAGCTAGAATGTTCCTTCAGATGGTTCATTATTTATGTCTTGCTGTCAACATGCATGTTATTTTACAGAATACAAAAGCTTTACTCTAGAAACAAGGTAACAATTGTTTTAAAACAAAGATGCAAAGAAAAGAGTTAGCCTGGTCCCCTCATAGAAGTAGCAGTATACAAAACATAGGTCTAGATGTAACATTTTATGAATAGGGTCAAGCATCCGAGTGTGAAATGTTCCCTTATTTGCCATCTAGTCCCCAAGCAATCAGTTTTTAAAATGGCATTTTAGAAAGGTAATGAATATCTACTAATACCAAATATAAGCTTAATTTGAAAGCTGGGAAATAGGTCATAAATAAAAAACACTGAGTGATTTCCACAGCTCAGCTTGTTCATACTAATGGAAATATAGATTATCAACACGGGAAGTGAAGAGCTCTTCTCAAATAGGGTAAAAGAGCAAATACTGAGGTTCGATTGTTGGTTGTTGTTCTTGCTGTTATTGTTGTGTTGTGTGTTTTGTTGGCTTGTTTATTTGTTTGACTGATCTTCCTATAGAAAAACACCAAGAATTCAAAATTATGGTGATATCTAATACAAGGATTCAACATATATTTATTAAGCATGTAGCAGGAAGAAGGGACAAAGGAGAAAATTTAAAAACAGCCTTTGCTTGATGTTTTCCTCCAACTATTGTAACTAGCAATTTCAAAATATAATCTTGCATATGAAATTACTGGGATGAAGATTAATCATACTTATTCAATTAGGTGCCTAATGTAGGAGCCGGAGCTACCCTCCTAGGAGTTAAAGAATTCTTCAGATTTCCACAGGTACAAGAAACCAGAGCAACATTTTCTTGCCTCTGTTGGAAGCACACAACGTTGGCTCCAGCTCTCACGCCCCTTCCATAGCCAGGTGCTCATCAAGTCTTGTTGATTCTTCCTTCCCATAACTCTCCCATTCATCCCTTATTTCACATGCTAAATTCTGCCTCCCTGACTCGGGTCCTCATGACCTCTAAGATTACTTCAGTAGCCCTTTAAATGACCTCCAAGCTTATAGTCCAGCCCTTCCAATTTATCTTATATCCCCATGCCAGACTCATCTTCCAGAAATACCGCTACAATCACTCCATTCTTCTGCGTGTCAGTAAGATAAAAGCCAAAATTCTTAGCCTGACAGACAAGGCCCCAGTTTCTTTCCAGGTTCACCTTCCTCCACAGACCTTAGGTTCATGCCAAACTGGCTTATTCACTATTCATTCAGAGTCCCAGGCTCTACTCCAGTCTTGTCCCCGTAGGTTTCTATGCACCTAGAAGCCTATTTAGCCTTCTTTTCACACATTTAAATCTGACAACTACTCAAATATCTATCTTCCCAAATTCGACTAAAATCCAGTCTCCCTCATGGCAATTTTAAAACATTTCCTCCAATTTTTGACAATTCTCTCACTGGGAGGTGGGGTCTAGCTCCCCTATCCTTAAATCTGGGTTGACCTCTAGGGATTTGCTTTTAACCAACGGAACACAACAAAGGGAATGGAATGCTACATGTCTTCCAAGGCTCAGTGAGAAATGGCCCCACACCTCGTGCCCGTTTTGGAATACTTGCCCTAGAGGCAGCCAGGCACCAAGTAAGAAGTCCAAAAACCCTGAGACTACCATGCTGGAGAGACCACATCTACACACCCTAGTTGACAGCCCACATGATTTCCAGCAAAATTACTGGTCAAGAGAGACATCTTGGATATTCACCCCCACAACCTTCAGATGACTGCCCCAGTCAACAACCTAGGAAAGAATTTGCCCCACCAAGCCCTGCTTAAATTCCTGACCCCCAAATCAGAAACAATATAAATGGGTGTTTTAAGCCACTATGTTTGGGGATTATTTGTCACATAGCAACAGCAAATAGAATATTCCCATAAATTCTTTCTCTGACCTCTATCCTGGGATCACCTCTCACTCCCTCAAATTCCAAGGACTTATTCTCTACCCTTATTCATTCAGGAAGCATTGAGGCACCTACTAAGTGACAGACACTTTGCTGGATGCTGGGGAGGCAACAGGTTTTGAGAAAGATAGTATCTGTGCCCTCAAGATATTTATAGTCTGGTAGAGATGGACAAGAACATATAGGCAATTATACCATATGATGTCCACAGTAACTATGTGAGCACATGTTTTGTGCCAAGCACTGTGTCACAGAGAGATAAGTTTGGAAATACTGATTCTTATAGGCTGTGACACACTGATACAAAATTATTCTAGAGATAATTGAGTATGTAAGTCTGGGGTTCTGAAGAGAGAAGTGGACTGGACATCTAGATTTGAGGGTCAAAAGCATGTTGATGATAGTGAAAACCAAGAGCATGAATGAGATTCCCCAGGTACAGGGGTAGAAAAGTCAGCCCCGGCAGGAACGCAAAGGAAGAGCGTCCTTCAAAGGAAGAGAAGGATCAGAGAAAAAGCAAGGAAACCAAAGCTTATGGATCCCCCAAATCAAGGTAAATAACCATTTCAAAGAGCAGGGAGGAGTGAGTGATATGAGCCAAATGCTCCAGAGGCCAACTAAGAAAAAACACAACATTCAAATAGAGAACCAGAACATCTCTGATGCCCATTTCACTGTAGTCTTGGGTTGCTATTTGAGAACACTTTTAGGTATTAAGGTCTCTCTAAAGTTATAAGCTCTTCATCGATGGGAATTATTTGTGTTGCAAGCTTAAATTTCACATTGTTACAAGGTTCAGATTGTAAAGCGAAAACTCCTTTTTGTTAACTGAAATGAACATTCAGTCCCCATTCCTGCTGATGGTAGATTTATCCTCCACTATGGTGGGCAGAATCCTAAGAATGCTGGACAACTCCTTCAGTCATTCCTCCTCTACCACCCAGTGGCCACAGTAGATAAGGAGCTTCTTTAGAGTTCATGGTACCAATTCTCTAAATTTATACAAAAAGGGAAAAACACCATTATATAGTTCTTATTATGTCACAGTACCAATTCAGGGCATAGAATGTCACACACAAAGTCAAATTTTCAGCATCTCTTCCAAACCTATTCTCTCGTAAGAGCTTTAAGAGCTCTTGAAAATCAAAAATGTTTTGGCTTTCAGACTACTTTCTTTGCTCTGCACTTTAATAACTTTCTTGAAAGTGAGAATTACTTTACTCTACACTGCATTTGCCATTTCCTCCAATAAATGCCACTGATACCATGGGAAGAAAATAAGACTAAGATTTTTCTGGAACAAAAAAATACATCAGATAATATTTCAAAGGTATTATCCAGTTATATTGGTTATGCATAGTAAGTGATCAAATCATATAAAATATTGCTGATGACTTTTGTTATGACAAAGGCAACTTCGTTGGCCTAACGTTTGCTAGCATTTATAAATTTGGGTTTCCAACATCAATCCTTAAAGGATTTATTATTCCATTAATAGGACTTAAACTATAAACATTTAAACTATAAATAGGGTCAGCTGTCAGAGTACTATTGGTGCTTATGACTTCGCTGCTCCGCCCAAAATGATGTCCCATAGGCATTAGGAAATGAGAAATAAAGATTAGTATGTTTTCCCCGTAATTATGCATCTTTACACGAAAGTAAACCTAGTAAAACATACAAGCACAAATATTTACTAATATTACTAATCTCCCTGTTTAAATTGGACATATAATTAGGATGCAATTTAAAGAAATGTAAGATTCTTGATACAGTTATATCCTCCTTTCTCATAATCTTTGTGGTTAATCATTGCTCAATTTAATTCTGGGCTTATCCTGAGTTTAGACAGAATTAACTAGCACTTACTTTCCCAAGAATCAAACCCCAAACTTCTGGACGACTTTCCCCAATTGGCACACCTTGGGCTATTTCAGATTAAGGAGTATTCCTGTAACTGCCTGTTTTTCCAGGCTACTGCTAAAGCGATTTTCCACAAGTTCTAACTCTCTTCTTTTTAAAGCATATCCTTGTTCTTTTTCTGTTCTGTTCTTTTTTCAGAAATCTTAGTGGAAATTGAGAGAGAGAGAATATATATAGAGAAACGTACTACCTCTTCAATTACACCATGGGTGCTGTGGGACAATCTCTTCCCCAAACCAGAAGAGAATTCTCCATCTTACCACCTCTCCAGCCCCCTCTCTTATAAGGAAGCCCGACTCTCTCCCATCTAGCAGTCAATCCTGAATCATGATTTCGTATGTAAAGCTCCTTCCAAAATGGGCTAGGGTTACAAAGCAAAGCTCATCAAAAATTTCCTTTTCTAGTTAGAGTTTACGATTGTTAAAGAAGAGATAAAATGATGTCACCTTAGTTGGGCTAACTTTTCACTGGCAGAAAAACAAAGCAATAATTTCAAGGGAGTATACAAGCCCTTGACAGCACTTTAGTTTTTATTTTTACAAGGAAGAGAAGGTAAGAGGTTAATTAGGAGATATGATCCAATCAAAGCTGGGGGCCTGAAAATACAGCAAAGTTGAGAAAATGAATGAATGGTGGGAGAACTAGATAAGAAAACAGAAAGTTACTAAGGGGGGGAAAGAATACAAGAAGGCTGCATTTGTCTGCTTCCAAGAGAAACTGAAGCACTTACAGCCAATAAAGGCAGAAAGAAGAAAGCATATGGGTGATTTAAAAAACAGAACTGGGGATATATTGGTCCTTTGGTTGGAAAAAATAATTTTGTTGTAATATTTACAGTGAGTGAAACGACTTAACAGCCAGTGTGCCTCGTATTTTGTTGAGTCTCTTGTGAGTAATTAATACATACTTGTTGAGTAACCAAAGGTGGGGAAGGAGGCTTTCAGAGGAAGCCTGAGTGGGGGGATGAGGAAGGAGGGGACGAATTTCCGTGCAGAAATAATACTGCTGGATGACAGGAAAGGAGAACACTGCTACTGATAGCTGACCTATGACGCGCTGAAACATTTTAGGGATGTGTTTACAGCTGTAGTCTCCCTTGCAGGGCTCCAAGTGGGTGGGTGTGTGGCATACCGCACTCTCAAGGGCCTCTCTCTCACTGACTTTCTGGAGGATGACTGTGAACAATCTTTCTCCTCATAAGAGCCACCTCTTCACTTTTTTCTCTTTCTAGTTTCAGAGCTAAAAGCATAACATGAAGTCACAGAAAATTTTCTACACGTTATAAAGGAAAAACATCTGCCAGCTCTTTTCAGCATTTCCTCTTTTTCCCATTAATGGAGAGTCAGAGGTGACACTTGTTTATCTGGGAAGAGCAGGGCTCACTTCCTCTACTTCAGACAGTCTCTGGCCAGAGAATCCAAAGGGTGACTCCTGGGCCCTCAGGCAAAACCTCAAATTTACTAAATTCAAATTAAGAACAATGTGTTTACTTGAGAACCACATGTTTCAAAGATGTTGTTTTCTGCCTCTTGTCAATCTTCTGATACTTTTTCTTAATTAATTACAGAGTTAAAAATTTGAGAAATGTCCAACAAGAAACCCCTGCAAAGTTGTTATCTGCTACAAATGATTATTTTCCTATTGTGTCTTCTGCAACAAAAATGTCCTGGGCTACATGCTTTAAAATAATTCCAATGGGGGAGTGCCTGGGTGGCTCAGTTGTTAGGTGTCTCCCTTCAGCTCAGGTCATGCTCTCTGCTCAGTGGGGAGCCTGCTTCCCCCTCTCTCTCTGCCTGTCTCTCTGCCTACTTGTGATCTCTCTCTGTCAAATAAAGAAATGAAATCTTTAAAAATAATAAGAAGAAACCTTAAAAATAAACATAAAAACATTATGTGCACAGACATTCATTACAGAGTTTATAATAATAAAAAATGGGAGATTATAAAAATTGGTCAATTTCCCATATATGTTAACTAACTAGAATTTATTTTTTTTTCCCCAAATATGTTTAATTTTTCAGTGTTACAAGATTGATTGTTCATGCACCACACCCAGTGCTCCATGCAATACATGCCCTTCTCAATACCCACCACCAGGCTTGCCCACCCCTCCACCCCCTCCCCTCCAAAACCCTCAGTTTGTTGCTCAGAGTCCACAGTCTCTCCTGGTTCATCACCCCCTCCGATTTCCCCCCATTCACCCCTCCCTTCCTTCTCACAATGCCCTCCACGATTTTCTTTATACTCCACACGTGAGACCATAAGATAATTGCCTCTCTCTGCTTGACTTATTTCACTCCGCATAATCTCTTATAGTCCTGTCCATGTTGATACAAAAGTTGGATATTCATCCTTTCTGATGGAGGCATAATATTCCATTGTATAG
>CM052809.1:43893966-43909162 GCA_028533885.1 Nasua narica | reverse complement strand
CATCTGCTTCTTTGGGGTAAACACCGAGTAGTGCAATTGCAGGGTCATAGGGCAGCTCTATTTTTAATTTCCTGAGGAATCTCCATACTGTTTTCCAAAGTGGCTGCACCAAACTAAGTAGAATTTAAATAGAAACTTGAAGGGCACCTGGATGGCTCAGTCGGTTGAGTGTCTGACTCTTGGTTTTGGCTAGGTCACAATCTCATGGGTCATGTGATGGAGCCCCACCTTCCCCCACCTCCCTGACCCCCACGCTGGCACCCCAGCCGGGCGTCTACTTGAAGATTCTCTCCCTCTGCTCTTCTCCCCACTCACACGCGCTCTTCCTCTCTCGCTTCCCCTCTCTAAAATAATTAAACAAATCTTAAAAAAAATAGAAACAAAAAATAAATAAAATAAAAATTGATCAATTTAAAGTGATATGTCTATTTAGTGAAAAGCTATAAAGTCACATCATTTGGAGAATACTTAATAAGAAGAGGTTTTTAAACTGATGTCAAGTTAAATAGCACATTACCAAACTCTATATAGCATAGTCCATGTTATTTATTGAAAAATAAATCAAATCTATGTATAGCTTGGTAATAAGGAGTTTTAAAATTTCAAGTGTAGGGCCAAGAGCTGAAGAAGAAGGAAATTATCTGGGTTATAGTTACTCTTAGGTTAGGATCAAGTCACAGATTAAAAATTTACAGCACTCCTATTGATTTCTAAGTTCTTTTCTAAATCACGCTGGGCCAGTCAAATTAGGCTTTCTGATCCGTGCTTTTAAAGCAGAATCTATCCTGGGCATTAGGATAGATCAAGAATCCCCGGTACTACTTTCTCGGTCTCTGTCCCTAGTCCTCATTCCCAGGCTGAAGCTTCATGATGTGTGATGTTCGATGACCTACTCGAAATGTCCAATCCTTTCTTGAGCCCCACAGCTGCTACTTCCAAGTGAGGCACCTTACCAACCTTTGTCTCCAGGAATGTTGAGACAGACCCCCAGACCTAGCCCTGGGGCTTAACACTCATGACCGATCCTCTATTCAGAAATGGGAGATACTTTTAGGTAGGCATTTCCTTTTCCTGTCTGTATGTAAAGATAGGCAATGGACCTAGGTGGGTCAGTAAATAAAGGGTCACTTTTATCTTAAATCCCTGTCTTCATATTTGTCCAGCATGGGAATTTTGACATTTTGTTTAGACAGCCTCCCATGCTCATTCCCTTGGAACAGGAGAATCTAAAGCAAGATTATAGCCCAATTGCTTACTCTTTTGCCAACATTGCTCTGCATATGTGCTCACTAAATAACCTTCCCTTCTTGCTCAGAGTAAGGTATGGTAGCAGCAAACAAATGATATGAGTAATATGATATATCTGGAAAGCAAACCATTCCTAAAATTACCTTCTACACACACATACACACACATACAATAATTTGTAATATAAAAATAGTTCCTAAAAAACCAACACACACAAAAATGAACCTCCAATAAAAAACTGACTATAAGGCATAAAGAGATAATAAATGAGCACCCAAAAGGCTAACACATATAAAAAGGAATATTTTGTCTTTCTGGTGGTTAAAGAAAGATAAATTATAACACAGTAAAATATATTGTTTGCCTATCAATTTGGTATTTATTTTTATTTTTTTAAGATTTTATTTATTTATTTTCGCAAGAGAGCAAGCATGAGCGGGAGTTGGGGGAGCAGGGGCAGAGGGAGAAGCAGGGAGCAGGAGTCCACTGAGCGGGGAGTCTGCCATGGGGCTCTATCCCACGACCCTGGGATCATGACCTGAGCCGTAGGTAGATGCCAAACCAACTGAGCCATGCAGGTGCCCTCAATTTCAAGTTTTAAAATAACGATAATATTCAACTACAGCAAGAGATGAGTACTATGGGTAATATCATGTGCTGGGGGTGGTATAGAGAAGTCTTTCTAGAAAGCAATTCAATAGTATATACCAAGGAACTGGGAAGGGTTTGTTTTCTTTCACCCAATAATCTAATTCCCAGGAACCTGATACCAGGAAACATCAGATATACTGACAAAGATTTAAATGCAAGCTTTCTTATTATGGTATTATTCATAATGGCAAGGAATCAGATGCAGTCTAGTTGTCTAATAATAAGAGATTGGTTAAATTGTGGCATGTTTATATTATGGAATATTACATAGCCACAAAAAGAATCGTATTTGCTGGCTAACCTCTACTCGTCCTTTAGCTATCTGCTCTGTTATTCAAGAGAGTCTTCCAGGTTAGGTGCTATTCTCATATTTTCTATTCCCACATTGCAATGCTTACCTTATTCCATCACAGTTGCTTTTTAATTGCCTGTCTTCCCGTTCGACTACACAGTTCAAAAGGGCAAGGCCATGTTTATTTTCTTCTTTATTCTACCCCCAGTGCCTGGAAAAATACATGACACATGTAACTTGAAAAACAGTTGTTAAATAAAGACCAAAATATTCAAGGAAATTCTCATGATAAAATTTTAAATGAAAAAAATAGAATACAACACTACATAAAAAATCTGATCCCAACTTAGAAGAAGATAAAGAAGGTGGAGAAATTTAATTTCCATAGATAGTTACAAAGAAGAAGAAACAACTGCTTAACCTTGAGTGGTATCTGGGTGGCAAGAATATAAGTAATTATGTATTTTAAACTTCCATATTTTCCAAATTTTCTGCAATGCACCTACATATACTACTTTTGTAAATGTACAAAAAATTTTATAATTCTTAATATATAAAATAATTCTTAATAAATAATTATATTTATAATAAATTATATTAGATATATAAATATGTATATATGTATATATAATATATAAACTAATTCTTAGTATATAAAATAAAGAGTAAAAGATTTCTAGAAATAAATTTCAACATTTCTAATTCCCTAGTTGCTTTTAGTTTTTTTCTACCATTAAATACTTTACTTTCTCTTTTTGAAAGAAAGAACCAATCTCTATGATTGACATGTTTGTAAAAAAACAAGTGGAATGTAATTGAATTTTTTATAGTCTCCTAGGAGATGTGTGTGTGTGTGTGTGTGTGTGTGTGTGTGTGTGTGTGCACGCGCGCGCACGCGCACATGCCACTAGAATTTTCTAGGTCTGAAACTAAACTCTATCACCACTGATAATGACTGTTCACGCCACCTCCTCAGACTGAGTGTGTTTGGAAGTCTGCCCTACAAATCCTGTTGGGCGAGCAGTCATCCACTGCGGCTTCTAGTTCACTGTGTTTCCCAGCATGCAGGAGTGGTCCCCGTTGGTCTGGTTTCCAGTTTTAAAAAGTCACCAACATAACAATTTACGGGGAGGATGAAACCTTGGAAGCTGCGATAGCTAAATATTTACGCTACTCTTTGAAATGGTCCAAAGACAACTTTCCCCCTAAAACATGTAGGTCTAGATGATTTGAAATTTAATTTCCTACTTTTTATAGATTGCATCAACTATAAGTTTTGATGACTTTGTGTGGTTTTTTTACTCTAGTATTTCTACACAACACCAAATGCTTGTTCAGCTGCCACAAATGACAAAGGGGACTTTTGCAGGTCAACAACAACTTCGAGAGAAATAAAATGATGAAATGAGATAAAGACGTGTCTGAAGATGAAGAGAAAAAAAGACCTGTAGGTAAAAGAACACCATCCTGACCCATTATGAGTTTGAGTCTTTCCAGAAGGAAGTCACTAACTCCCACTTCCCTATAATATTCCCTGTGTGAGGCAGCACTCCACCCCCAATCCCCCAACACCCAAGGAACCACAGCCGAGTTTTCCTCCAGACTCCACCAGCCTTTCATTTGCCAGCCTTCCAAACTCTGCATGCCTGCAGGTAACCTGGGAGATTAATCGATAGAATGGAACTGGGACCTACATAATGTGTCAGCATGAGCCCAGCGTGTGCTAGGAAGCACAGGGAAGAATGCTCAGTAATTCCTGGGAGCTCAGCAGTCCTGGGGCAGCCGGAACTGTGCAGCTGTGTGGTCTGTGCAATGAAACAACCCCCATGATCTTATCTGGCTCCGCTCCATAGGCCCCAAGCACTTATGCCTGCTTCAGAACTGGGTGCTATAGTTCGAACTATAACGGTCTGTGTCATCAAGAGATATAACATCACAGCCTCTCTGCCTACTTGTGATCTCTCTCTCTCTCTCTCTCTCTCTGTCAAATAAATAAATAAATAAATAAATAAATAAATAAATAAAAAGAGATATAACACCACGAAGTAGGAAAAGAGACTGTGTGCGTGGGGAATAGTTCAGGCTCTTCACCCACAGGAGTGATCTTAACAACTTCAGTGTACTTTCTATATCACTCTTTTCGAGATTTATTAAGGATATTGTTAGCACCTTTTTGGAGGACAGTATCAAACTCTTAAAATAAAAATAAGAATCAATTGATTTGACCTAGGAAATGCTCTTCTAGAAAATTATTCTAAGAAAATAATCAGCACACAAATATTTATGTACAAGGATATTCACTAAAGTGTTGTTTGTAATACCAAAGTATGAGAACCAACCTATGAAGCTTGACTAAATAAATAAGGGATATAGTTACAACAAAATACTATTGATCCATTAAATACTATAATGCAGTTATATTTATTATTAACTTAGAAAGAGGCTGAAATTTAGGCTGAAAACAGGATGTACAGTATGATCCCATTAATTTTAAATATATACATAGAACTCTAAAGAGTTCTACACCAAAATAATAGCAATATTATGTCTGGAAGTATTATGGATAAATACCACCCCCTTCTTTGTATTTCTATATAGATTAAGTGAAGTATAACATGAAGGAAGTAAAAAAAAAAAAGAATCCACCCCTGCCTTTTAGGACACTGGATTATCACTAATAAAAATCTTCCTAACAGGGGCACCTGGGTGGCTCAGTGGGTTGGGGCCTCTGCCTTCGGCTCGGGTCGTGATCTCGGGGTCCTGGGATCGAGCCCCACATCGGGCTCTCTGCTCAGCAGGGAGCCTGCTTCCCCTTCTCTCTCTGCCTGTCTCTTGCCTACTTGTGATCTCTATCAAATAAATAAATAAATCTTTAAAAAAAAAATCTTCCTAACAGCCTAATAGCCCAGTTTTCTGTGCAACAATCTGTTCGTGTCTGCACCGAGATGCATTATGGTCCAGTGCTTAAGTTTGAACCAAGTGGTAGATGTGCAAATATGGCACAGTTTCTTTTCCAACTTACTGGCGCTGGCAACTCAGGCCATCTTTCTGACTAAAAGTTGAATAAAATCCGTCCAAATGGCATTAGCATCTTACCTCCATGCTGTCAGAACATGCCCATAATCTAACTGCAATCTGGCAACCTCATGGATGAATAGTTCTATTCATCAGAAGACTCTTATTCAGGGATTAAATATACATGGCATGGCCACCACCACTACCTCCTCTCATAACCATGGCAGACATCATTAATCACACTTTGTCCTGTGAACCCAGATGTGGCCTCAAAATCTTTTCCAACACAGCTGTGCTCCAGGCAGCCTCTATCAATCATTAGTTTCAATTCAAGTTGAAACCTATTAGCCATATCTGCTCTGATTACTCTGGCTGGAGAGTAATTATTCCTTTGACCAGTTCCCAGGACTATGGAGTTGAGAGGCATGACCACTTTGTTTCTTTAATGATCTCTCTTGCCCTTAGAATGTTTAGAACTTATAAAGGTGTCACTGACATAAGGTTATTTCTCTAAGCAGCAGGTTTTAAAAAGCCTCCATCCCTGAACTACATAAAAGAACCATCTCTTTTCAAGATCTTCAAGATTTAGAGGATGAAAACTAGGAGCCTTGCCTCCTCATCGTGACTGTATTTACACTCCATGGAAAGTAATAGAATATAGAAAACACAACTATTAAGAAAAAGTTCAACCTGGAAAGGAGTGGGGCAGACTAGAAAGGAAACAGTTGATTTACATGAAATCACAGCAATAAAGGAATAATTTTTGTATTCTCTATCTATAAAAAGCATACTTCTTTCAAAAATTTTATCTGAGGAAGGCATTGTGAAATCTTAAAAAGGGAACTTCCACATGTGGAACAGATAAAGTCCAGCCTTACAGAAATAATCACTGGAAAGGGGTGCCTGGGTGGCTCGGTCGGTTGGGTGGCTGCCTTCAGCGGAGGTCTTGATCCCAGAGTCCTGGAATCTAGCCCTGTTTTGGGCTCCCTGCTCAGCAGAGAGCCTGCTTTTCCCTCTCCCTCTGCCTCTGCCTACTGTTCTGCCTACTTGTGCGCTCTCTCTCTCTCTCTCTGTCAAATACATAAATAAAAACTTTTCTTTAAAAATTAAAAAAAAAAAAAAGAAAGAATCACTTGGGAGCCCAGATCATTATGGCCAATTAGTCACATATTTCTAAGTCCCAGTCTCAAATCACAAGAAACACACACACACACACACAATCATCCCTGGAAAAGTAGAAATAGTGTGTTTTTAGTACTCCAAAAATTTTGAAAAAATTTGAAAAAACAAAGATGATGTGATCACATTGGTAGAGGAAACCACAGACCAAATCATATAGCAACATATAACTAAGGGAGTGGAAATGGTTTAAAACGAACTCCAAAATGGAAAAAATAATAAACAGGCAAAGGCAAAACATCAAAGAAATAATTAAGAAAAGTTCCCAAAGCTGAATAAAGGCACATGTTTTCAGATTGAGAGAACCCACAGAACTCTAAGCAGAATTAAATAGATATATCTTGATAAAGTTATAGAATACCAAGAATCAAGAGAAAGCTCCCAGAGAGAGAGAGAGAAGATGACTTGAAACTTAGAACGACAGGATGCCTGGGTGGCTCAGTTCCTTAAGTGTCTGCCTTCAGCTCAGATCGTGATCCCAGGGTCCTGGGATTCATCGGGGTCAATGCGCTGCTGGGAGCCTGCTTCTCCTTCTGCATGCCACTCCCCACTGTTTGTGCTCTAGCTCTCTCTCTCTCTCTCTCTCTCTCTCTCTCTAACAAATAAATAAATAAAATCTTAAAGAAAAAAAGAACTTAGAATGAAAATTGATTGGGTATAATACTGCCATTAGAAACACTGAATGCTAAAACAAAATAAAACAAAAACAAAACAAAAAAACAATGCTAAAAGACACTAGGAAATCTCAATTTTAAGGGGAAAGTACTTTGAATGGAGTATTTTGTTCCTAGAAAACTAAAATTCAAGGTATAGGGCAACAAGAAAATGACAATTTTAAGTGAAGTAGCTCTTGTTGCATTAAAGAATTTATAAGGGGATTAAAGTTTTAAAATGTTGAGGCAGTTGGGAAACCGTATTTTAATCTGAGGGAAAGAAGGATTTTGATTGCTTTTGAAATAATTCTCAAGAGAACATTCAATGAAACTGCTAAAGATGTACATTTTTAAAAAGAAAAGAATGGAGCAAAGATAGACTTTTCAACAAATGGTGCTAGAACTAGACTTTAACATGTAAAAAAATGAACCTTGATACAGACCTTATACCTTACATGAAAATTAACTCAAAATGGATCATAGACCTAAACGTAAAAAGCAAAAGTATAAAACTCTTAGAACTAGAAGAAAATGTAGACGAACTTGGTGATGGCAATGACTTTTTAGATACAACAACAAAGGCATGATCCATGGAAGCAACAAATGATAAGGTGGACTTCATTAAAATGTAAAACTTCTACTCAGTGAAAGACAATGTCAAGAGAATGAGAAGACAACCACAGACTGGGAGAAAGTACTTATAAAAGACACATATGATAAAGGACTATTACCCAAAATGTACAAGGAACACTTCAGATTCAACAACAAAAAAAAGCCCAACTGAATTAAAATATGAGCCAAAGACCCAAACAGACACCTCACCAAAGAAGATCTACAGATGGAAAATAAGCGTATTAAAAAGTGCTCCACACCATCTGCCATCAGGAAAATACAAGCAAAAACAACAAGATACCATTATATACTTCTTAGCTGGCAAAAATCCAGAGTAGTAACACCATCAAATGCTGGTGAGATAGTGGAGCAATCTCCACAATTGGAGAGGAATGTGTTACACAGTGGAGGAACTCTCATTCACTGCTGGTAAAAATGCAAAATGGTGAGCACCTTGGAAGACAGTTTGATGGTTTCTTACAAAACTAAACATATTCTTACCCTATGATCCAGCAGTCGCACCCCTTGATATTTGCCCAAAAGAGTTGAAAACCTACATCCACACAAAGACCTATGTGTGAATGTTTGCTATAGCTTTATTCATAACTGCCAAATCTTGGAAGTTACCAAGATGTCCTTCAGTACCTAGATAAACATATAAGACAACTTTGGTAGATCCAGGCAATGGAATATTACTCAGTGCTAAAAAGAAGGGAGCTACCAACCCATGAAAAGATATGGAGAAAACTTAACTGAATGTTACTAAGTAAAAGAAACCAATCTGGAAAGGTTAAATACAATATGACTCAAACAATATGACATTCTGAAAAAAGCAAGACTTTGGGATAACTAAAGTATCAAAGAGAATATAGAGGCAGAGCACAGAGGATTTTTAGGGCAGTGAATACCGTGCATGATACTACAAGGATGGGTACGGGTCATTACACATTTGTCAGAACTCACAGCATATACAACACCAAGAGCGAAACCTAGTGTGGACTGTGGACTTGGGTGATTACATCAGTACAGGCCCACCAGTTGTAATAGATGTGCTGCTCTGGTGGGCATGCTGACGATGGGGAAGGCTATGCATGTGTGGGGGCAGGGATATATGGGAAATCTGTTTTCTATCTATCTATCTATCTATCTATCTATCTATCTATCAGGCTCCATATCCAGCATGGAGCCCAATGCAAGGCTTGAACTCACGACCTTGAGATCAACACTTGAGCTGAGATTAAGAGCTGGACACTTAACTGACTGAGCCACCCAGGTGCCTCTTGATTTTGCTGTGAAGATAAAACTCCCCTAAGTGAAGTCTTTATATATATTATCTATATATGACGTATATACACAGTTTTATAATATAATATACAATGCTATATATAACATTATATAAATCATACATAATGTATATAAACTACATTATATGTACTTATTATAAGTATTATAATATATAAGTATATATTATAAGTATTATACTTATAATATACTACTATTATAAGAAGAAAGAAAAAAGAGAGTAAGAATGAAAGAGAAAAAGGGAGAAAGTGAGCTGAGGATAACTTTGTATTCAGTAGCTTACTTAAAAGGCAGAAAAAAAAAAGATTACCCTCTGATATCTTTTTAGTGACTTATGTGAAACGAGCCAGTTTTGAAGTCCCCTTTCCTATATGTGGAATTTTGGGTTTTATACTCTCAGATAACATGGCAAGTGCTCTACATTGTCCCCCTTTACATGGCGAGGGCAAAGGGCTAACAGACAGATCTACTTGCCTACAGATTCCTCATTGTCACCAGAAGAATAGCTGGTTTCCTAGGAGGCTGTATATGGTCCCCTTTCACTTATGGAATCAGGGGACAGGAAAGGGATTGTTTGTCCTACACAGCAGTAGAGCATTGGTTTCCTTGGATAACCACATAGAATGGCCGCTTCTGTGCCGTGTCACCCGTATCCTAGAGCGCATGGTGTGTTTGACTCCGTCTTTCACTTCTAGCAGTTCTGCGCCTCCAAATTACATAAACAGGAGGACTGTCCAAAGGAATCATGAGATCATCCTTTCATAAAAATGATACTGCCTAGCTTTGTGGCCACAGTGCTTCACATCATTCTGATTTAACACTCCCAAACATCCCTGTGAGGGAGAGGGGACAGATACTATTATTTATTATTTTACAGAAGAATAATTTGAAGCTCAGAGCATTTAATGAAACATCCAAGAACATGCAGCAAATCAGTCAATCTGTCTGGCTTAGGATGTGTCTCCTGTGGATCAGCACTTCGGGTTCTGAAGGGGTCCAAAAGGCAGGTGGGTCCCTCAGTTGTGAATATGGGAGCTAGCAAAGGGAGACAGGTGGGAAACATGTGTCTTAAGCATGTGTCATCCTGTTGGTGCTGCCTTAACAAAATACCACAGACTGGGTGGCTCATAAACAACTAAAATTTACTTCTCACAATTCTGAAGACTGAAAGTAAAAAAGTCAGGGTGCCAGGGTGTTCGGGGGAGGGTCCTCTTTCAGATCAGAGACTTCTCTCCATGCCCTCACATGGTAGAAAGAACAAGGGTTCTCTCTGGAACCCCTTCATTAAAGGCACTAACCCCACCCATCGGGGCTCTACCCTCATGATTCAAGGACCTCCCAAAGTCCCCACCTCTTAGTGCCATCATCTTTACAGGTTAGAATTTCAACGCATGACTTGGAGGTGGGGCACAAACATTCACAGAATGGCAGCAAGTATACATAAGATAATAACAGGTACTGGTAATTGCCATGGAGATAAGAAAGAAGTAACACTGCCCAAGAGAACTTGGGCTGGGGGGGGGGGGGTTGGGGGGGGCAGCTGCTTTAGCTCTGGTGGAGTTGAGGAAGTTCTGTGAATTGAGTCCTGAGTGTTGAGAAGGAAGCAGGAGGGTGAAGTGAAGGAATAACAACCCCAGCAAAGGAACGAACACCTTAAGACAGCAGTGAACTTGGCATGTTAGACAGTAGGATAAAGGATCAGTGTACATGGGGTATGATGAGCAAAATGGAGTTTAGGAGGAAATGAGGTCCGAGAGGTAGGTAGTGGTCAGTCACATAGGGCTTTGTAGACCACAGTAAGGAGTCTGGGTTTTAGTCTAAGTGTAAAGGGAAGTTTTTTGGTGTGTGTGGTTTTTTTTAAACACCTTTATTCAGGTATATATTACATACCACAAAGCTCGCCAATTTCAACTATGTAGTTCAGTGATTTCTAATAACTTCAACTGAAGAATGGAGTCATCACCATAAAGCAATTTTAGAGCATTCCCATCTTCCCAATATGATCCTTCATGCTCACTAATAGTTATTCCCTAGTCCCATCTTTAGCCCCATGCAACTCCCAGGCTTTTTAGATTTGCCTTTTCTGGACATTTCATATAAATGGAACCATAGAATATCTAATCTCTTGTGTCTGGCTTCTTTCACTAGGCATAATGTCTTTGAGGCTCCATGTCAGTAGTTTATTCCTTTTTATTGCTGAATAGTGTTCCATCATATGGAAGTATCACTACTTGTTTATGTATTTACCTGTTGATGAGAGGTAGGTTGTTCTAGTTTTTAGCTACTACGAATGATGGTGCTATGAACAGTTAGTTGTAGGCAAGTCTTTGAGTGGACTGTTTTCATTCCTTTTGGGTAGATACCTAGAAGTAGGATTGCTGGGTGATGTGGTAGTTTCATGTTTAGCATTTTGAGAAACTGCACAAATGTTTTTCCAGAGTGGTTGCACCATTTTATATTCCTGACCACAGTAAATGAGGGTTCCCATTTCTCCACAAACTCAACAACATGTGTTCTTGTGTGTCTCATTTATGACAGACACTCTACTGGATGCAAAATGGTATTTCATTGTAGGCTTCTCTTGCATTTCCTTAATGACCAAAGAGGCTGAGCATCTTTTCATGCCCTTATTGCCAATGGACAAGTTGTGAGCAAGGGAAAGATATAATATTATAATATTATGTATGTGTTAAAGCTCAGTGTGTTTGCTAAATGGTAACTAGACTATAGTCAAAAAGCTAGTTAGGAGGGTGCCTGGGTGGCTCAGTTGGTTAAGCCACTGCCCTCGGCTCAGGTCATGATCCTAGAGTCCTGGGATTAAGTCCCATTTTGGGCTTCCCCTGCTCTGCAGGGAGCCTGCTTCTCCCTCTCCCTCTGCCTGTCACTCCCCCTGCTTGTGCACGCGCTCTCTCTCTCTCTCTCTCTCCCTCCCTGTCAAATAAATAAATAAAATCTTAACAACAACAACAACAAAAAACTAGTTAGGAGATGTTTGCAGCAATCCAGAGAGAGATGATGGTGTCTTAGATTTGGGTTATAATAGTGGAGGTAGAAAGGAGTATGAATACATATACATTGTGGAGGTAGAGTCAATAGAGTTGGCTAATTGATTGGATCAGGGAAGAGAGCTATTCAGCTGAACAACGGTGTAGGTAGTAGTGCCATTTCTTATCAAGAGGAAGGATTATGAGGAACCAAATAGGGTGATTATACTGGGGGTTGGTGATCAATACTTAATTTAATTACATTACATTTTTGTTGTTTACTAAGTATCCACGAGGAGATGTTGAGTGTATAGTTGTGTATAAGGGTCTGGAGCTTAGAAGAGGGGTATACGGTAGAGACATAAATTTGAGAGTCATTGGCATATGGCTAGCATTTAAAGCCTCAGGACCTAAGGAGAGACTGTGGAGAAAAAGGGAACAAAGAATGAAACCCAGAGGCATTTCAAAAGAATCACTTACAGAGATCAGAGGGTAAGGTTGACACTTTGGAAGTTTGGACTAGGGTGAAAGTAGGCTGAGGGAAGCATCAAGAAATATGTTCAGTCACTACTGACTCTATACCCATGCTGTCCGATACAGTAGTCACTAGCCACACGTGGCTAGCTGAGCACTTAAAACATGGCTTGTTGAAATGAGATGTGAATATGTATAAAGTGCACACTGGATTTCAAAAAATTTTAAAAAAATGTAAACTCTCACTGGTAATGTTTGTATTGATTACATGTTCAAATGATAATATTTTGGATATATTGAGTTAAATAAAACGTCATTAAAATTAATTTCACCTGTTTCTTTGCATTTATGTGGCTACTAGAAAATTTAAAATTGCATCTGTCGTTCACATCCCACTTTTCTTTCTCTTTCTATTTCTATTGAGCTAGTCTAGAATGTTCTGCTCATAGTCTTATTCTGGTTTTCCAGAAAAAAATCACTGTGGCCTATTAAGGTACTCTTGAATTTATGTGAGAATTTCATAGGTATTTACTCCAAATATTTCTTAAGGTACAGATCATGTCCACAACACCCAGAAAAGTGCTAATGTGGTACATATTTTGGCTATGTGTTTATGTTGTGCAGATAAACCTATATTTTAGCAAAGACAATGCCACATGGATCATTTGATCCTCACTGAACTGGGAAACTGTGAAAATGGAGGTATCATAACCTTGATATTTATGAGGCTTAAGAAGTCCTTCGTGACTATGAAAGAATTTCAATCAAATAAATCCCTTCTTCCATCTGGTGATATACAACTTGATTAAATGAAGAGAAAGTCAATGATTTAATAAGGTCACAATATGAGTTAAAATTACTTGAGTTTTTTCCTTTTCTTTATCAACTATGAAATTCTTAATGTACCACAAAAATCAGTTACATCACATCCTCTTCTCATTAATAACATATCAAGAGTTTCCTTTTAGAAATAGAAATTTTCCTTTGGTTAGAAAGGAAATCAGAGATAAACTCTGCAGATGTAATTTGGCAAACTTTCCCCACTTTTTCATCTGCCTCAAATGAATAAGGTCATTTGAACAGGGAAATTCCCTCAAGGGGTATAGCTACACAGTTTTTCATGTTTTACAAGATGGATAACAAATCCCATCTTATACAGACCACTATGAGAATTTTTGTGATCTCAACAGAGAGCTTTCCCTAATGTTCATGGTTAAACTACCTCATCAAGGGGTACAATAATTCCTTAAGGGATCGGTTGGCTGTTCCACAGGAGTGAATTTTCTTTGTGGAAAAGCTTTGTGTAGGTTGTTTCTTGTAGCACGGTTTTCCTTTCTAGAAAAAGTTTCCACATAGCTTGCCTGGCTGCATTAGCAGAGCATGCTAAATACACTTTTATCCTCACTGGGTGTCTCAAAGAAACCACATGTTGTAAAAGGCTATTGAAATTATTAGGGTGCCTGGATGGCTCAGTCAGCTAAGCAGCGGACTCTCAATTTCCTCACAATCTCAGGGTTGTGAGAATGATCCCCATGTTGGGCTCTGCACTCAGCGTGGAGTCTGCCCCAGATTCTCTCTCCCTCTTCCTCCAGCTCACACAGAATCTCACTCACTCACGCTCTTTCTCAAATAAATAAATAAAATTATTAAAAAAAAAGACTATTGAATTAGTCTTTCTGATTCAATAGAATTCTGATTCTAATTCAATAGAATTAGTCAAGAGACTAGGGAGTCTGGTCTTGTAATGCCATTAACTTCTCATGTGATTCAGGGACTATTAACCAACCTCTCTGGGCTTTGGCTTCCTCACCAGCACAATGAAGGGATCATCCTAGATGAGTAGCTCTTAAATAAACGTCAGCATGTAGAAAGGACTTGTTAAAACACAAGCTTCCCAGCCCTTCCCCCAGGGTTTTGGATCCCATAGGTCTGAGTTGAGCTCTGAGAATTTGCATTTCTGATCAATTCCAAGGTGTGTTGATATTGCTAGTTTAGGGACCGCCCAGAGAGCGACTCATCATCTCTGCCATGTTCCTGGTAGCTCAGCTTCCTAGGATTTTGTATGTGTTAGGTGGGTATCTGCTGGTTGGCTTACTTATAAAGATCACAGACAGTCAGTTAACTCTAAAATAGGCTTTCATAAAGCAAAACTGTCATCAGATTCAGGCATCTCTAATTTTGAAAAAAATGGAAACTAGATCATTTTATTAGCATTCTGAAATTGTGTATAAAAATAAACTTTGCAGTTTGGGGAGAAGATAGGTCAGTATTAATTTCTTTTCTCAATGTACCAATTACTTCTTAACCATCTAACCATTACATTTTAGCTGAAATATAAAATTGGGGAAACATGTAGACAAACTGCTTAATCACTCCCTGCATGAAATTCTCTGATGTGAGAGGTTTTTCCCTTGCATCACTCAGCATTATACAATCATGTTTTATTTCTCATTTCTGTTGCAATAAAGCTCAGAATCAAAAAGATTATTTAAAATAGTGTGCCAAGGGGCACCTGGGTGGCTCAGTGGGTTAAAGCCTCTGCCTTTGGCTCAGGTCATGATCTCAGGGTCCTGGGATTGAGCCCCACATCAGGCTCTCTGCTTAGCAGGAGCCTGCTTCCTCCTCTCTCTCTGCCTGCCTCTCTGCCTACTTGCGATCTCTCTGTGTCAAATAAATAAATAAATAATAAAATCTTTAAAATAGTGTGCCATAAAGTCACCCTTATTAATTCAAATATTTGCAATGGTAATTAGCCAGGTGATGTGTTTTAGTGTTTAAGCGGTAAA
>CM052809.1:43856813-43893466 GCA_028533885.1 Nasua narica | reverse complement strand
GAGGTGAAGAAACAGAGTCTAATAAGTCTTTGGGGCCAGTAGTAAGAGACCTGCAGCAAGGAGGGCATCCCCAAACCCAGCATGAAAAGATACCCCACACAGATATACAACTACATTACAGGAAAATAACCCAGTCTGGGCCAGAACTCTTCTGTCACAAAAGTTAAAAAGGATTAGCAAGAGGCACCTGGGTGGCTCAGTCGGTTAGGCATCTGCTTTCTGCTCAGGTCATGATCCCAGGGTCCTAGGATCAAGAACCACATCGAGCCCCACATCGGGTTCCCTGATCAGTGGGGAGCCTGCTTTCCTGCTGCCCCTCCCCCTGTTCACGCTCTTTTTCTTGCTATCTCTCTCAAATAAATATACAAAATCTTAAAAAAAAAAAAAAAAAGGATGACCAATCTCTTTGGTGAGGAGAAATTAGAGGCTTATCTCAGACTCACTGTGAATCCTTTGTTGTTTGTGTACTGTAGGATGAATTAGTAAATAAACAGTTCTCATTTATGGATTCAGTTATTCTCAACAGGGCTCTGTGTTAAACAATCGCTCATCTTCATTATCATAGACACCCTAGACCCAAGGATTCCTGCCAGATGAGAATCAGAATTCTAACCTTCAGAATGCACAAAACCATGTAAGTAGCTCCCCCATCCTCAGTTCCCCTGTGCATCCTCACCCCACATCCCTTTGAGATTGGGGTTTATTAGGGTTTAGTTTTACCTCTGTGTGTGACATGCACAATTAATCGACACTGAAGATGTGTTCAATGAATGAGTGAATGAAGGAAGGAAATATACATGCTGTCTACCAAGATTTCAGGCTCCACACATTAACATTTTATACCTTGTACCACTTTCTCCAACACAAGCATAAATCTTATAAATGGATTTCATGTATTGCTGTTATATTAACAGCTAGATGTAGCTCTCATGCCAAAGACTGTATTTTCTTCTACCATTAATCTTTCTCTGGCTTGTGAGCTGGAAAAGTCATAATGATGGGAGCTGTCATAATGAACCCAAAACAGTAATTGTAATAAGAAAATGGAGGGAGAAAATTGAAAAGGAAAATGTCTCTCCCACAGCACCACAGATAAATGACCATATTCTCTCCCAATTTCAAGTCTGCATGGTTGTATTTGTTCTTGTCGAGATCATTAGGTACCAAAAGACCATTTGACATTAGTGGGAATGTTATTTTTAATAGGAGTAATATATTGTTGTAAAAAAAAAAAAAAAAGCATACTTCTTCCTTCTGTAGGTTCCTGGCTAATTCACAAAATTTTAAGAGTTAAAACACATATAAAATACTTAATAAAGAGTTTATATGAATGAGACATGAAGGAGAAACCTGCTTCAACCAAATTTCTGAAACCTAGATAAGCAATTACTCCAAATAAAGCAATCAAGGGTTTGAATGAGAACAGGTTTAGTGCTAACTTAGTTAAATGGTAATTTGGGGATTTAAAAGATTTTTTCCACTGTTCTTTTCTCCTCTTAAAAAAAAAATGTTTTCAAATTCATCTCTAGTCATTTTGATAAGTTACATCTTCCTGCCATTCTGCAGCATTTAACATATGATGAGAATCACCAGCAAATATAGAGAAATTTATAAGACTGCTAAATCATTCTGACACCCTCTGGGTCCTGATGAATCTAGTAATGAGCTCCACAATGAGATCCCAGACAAATTAAATAATTAAATGCTTGATTCAGAGGAAAAAGGCCTTCTTCCGAATTGCCAAGAACTTAGCTTGGAATGATTGCGCTAAGCACTCTGGCCACTTAGCAAAGATGCTATAAGAAGGCAGTACTTATGTTAAACTGATACTAATTTCAAATTATCTTCTCCCACACTGTCCATGTCTTTGCCCTGATGTTCAACCTCCCTCTGGGGGAGTTAAGTTGATGACGACAAAGAACCCTGACCTTGTCCCTGTTACTTATTTGAAAGAGTGAAACAGACATTCTTAAAAGAGAGAAATTATTTCTCTTCCAATCTCTTTCTTCCTCTTTCCTCAGCTTCCCTCAAGTGACTTACATTCAGACCAGCTCCTAGACAAAAATATGAAATCAAAAAGTACTGGGTTAAGTTTAGATTCTCAATCCTGGCTGCACATTGGAATTATCCCAGGAGTTCCTAAAACAGTGCTGTGCCCAGCCCCCATCCCAGGCCAGTTACGTCAGAAGTCTGGGGCTGGATCCAGGTATCTGTACATGAAGGTCTCCAAGAGATTCCAGTGTGTAGCCAGGGCTGATTCTCTAGGAGACCTGAGTCAGGTTGATGAGCTACCCCTTGTATCTTCAAAAGGTAGTCAGTTTAGTATGGGGCCTGGAGATGGGAGGCTCTTGTAACTTAGGGCATAAAGGAAATTGAAGGGTAATTTATATCTAGGAAATTATCTATGGCAAGACTTTCACTTGGTTTAACTAAAAAGACTTTTGAAATTTTTTTTTTTAATTTTATTTATTTATTTATTAGGAAAGAGAGAAAGTGAGAGAGAGAAGGTCAGAGTGAGAAGCGGACTCCCCATGGAGCTGGGAGCCCGATGTGGGACTCGATCCCGGGACTCCGGGATCATGACCTGAGCCGAATGCAGTCGCTCAACCAACTGCGCCACCCAGGGGCCCAACTTTTGAAATTTTTATCCAGTGCTCATATAGGGACTCTTAGAACCTACTGAACCAGGAAAAATCAAATAAAAGTATAGCACTACTATGCACCCGAGGTACCCTACACCAACTTTTTCAACAAGTAAATAGTTTCTCTCTGCAGAGAGATCTCTAGAGACCTCGGTGACTACTAAGGTAGTCAATAAGTGCAAAAAAAACGTTAGAATCTCCTGGGGCATATAAGTCAATCTCTTCTTTACAGGACAAAAGGGAAGAAAAATTTTACCCAACTTAAATGAGATGATGCGTCACTGTTACATCACCACAGGCTTCTGTCCGCACCCAGTGTGACTTTACTGACACCACAGTCCTGCAGGCTTAGAGGGCTACCCACGTGGCAGATGACTAGAAGCAAGAGAGCACCTTCAGGCAGCCAAAATTGATTTCATAAAGGGAGTTCTAGATGGCTTTTTCAAGGACTTGCCCTTACGCGGAAGTGAGACCACTTACTGCGCCCAGGACTCAGGACTAGTGTATGATTATCGTGCTGGGTAAAGCGACGTTCTATGGTCAGGTTGTATCTGGTCTTACCAGCGATGCCCACAAAATGCCCAACATTGTTCAGGCCAGTTGGCTCTTTTGGATTCCTACTTTAAGAGTGTTTGTTAATAAAAATAATAATAATAATAATAAATTAAAAAGAGTGTTTCTTAAAACCATTCTAACCCCTAACCCCAGTTCATAGGAATGAACAAGGTTTTTCTCCATTTTTTCATCTTTTTTTTTTTTTCCCGTAAAATACAAGAGCTTTAAGGGTAGGGTCCTTATCTTTAAATTTTCTGCAAGCATTTAAGAACAACATCCTTTCACATGTGGGAGATTTTCTCTCCCTGCCTCTACTAATTTTAAGATATCTGAGTGGGTTCTACATTTTCTGAATTTGCCATTAACCAATACATTGAGTGTTACTTTTTATGAAAATACCCACAGTTAGCAAGTTAATTTGTACAGTCTTTCTAAAAGATAATTTCTGCAATATTGCTTAAAAAATCAATTTAGAAAATACATATCTGGGGCACCTGGGTGGCTCAGTGGGTTAAGCATCTGCCTTTGGCTCATGTCTCGATCCTACAGTCCTGGGATTGAGCCCCACATCAGGCTCCTTGCTCAGCAGGGAGCCTGCTTCTCTCTCTCTGCCTGTCACTCCCACTGCTTGTGCGTTCTCTCTCTCTCTCTCTCTGCCTGTCACTCCCACTGCTTGTGCGTTCTCTCTCTCTCTCTCTCTCTCTGACAAATAAAGTCTTTAAAATACATAATACTTTGACCCAGAATTCCTACTTCTAAATAATGTCCAAAGGCAATAAATACACAAATAAGCATATGTGCCAAGATTAGCTATAAAGATGTCCACTGCAGTGTTTTTTACAACAGGAAAAAGTTGGAAATAATCTAAATGAAGAAAGATTGATTAAGTATATTATGGCACACCTGTAATAATCCTTTGAGCCACAGCATTCCTTGGTGGTGACTCAGGGGCAACTGGGCAAAGAGTAGGGAAGGAAAAAAGCCAATGGGAGCCTGATTGGGTAGGGCCCTGGATCTCACATTCCTGCTTTAATCTCAAAAGCTTCAATTTTATCTGTTTCTTTTGGAAAATTAGTTCTGCTGCCAAAAATAGTTGTAAACAGAGTATTATGGAAATAGAAAGTAGTAGAAAAATACCCAATAAAGTGGAAAAAGACAGCAAAACTACTTCCGTTTAATCTCATTTCTGTTTGTTTATGTATACCTACACATGAAAACACACACACACACACACATACACACACACACACAAAAGAAAACACACACACACAGAAAGATACCACATATCTTTCAATAATACAATGAATGTGTTATTCTTTGGGGTAATCAGAAAAAAAAGTTTTTAACTTATATTTTGTTCAGGGGCACCTGGCTGGCTCCAGTCAGTAGAGCAAGTGACTCTTGATATCAGGATCACGAGTCCAAGCCCCATGTTGGGCAGAGAGATTACTTTAAAAATAAAATAAGTCAAAAATCTTTTTCTACATGATTCTCAACGACTTTTCAAATTTTTCAATCATTGGGATGCCAAAATCAACTCAATAGTTAAATACCAATTCTTCACCTGAAGACTAACTTTCACACAAGAATCTTCAAGCTGTTCTATCTATTTTAGGGACGGAGAAACTGAGACATGAAATGACACTGTGAATTACTACAAAATTGAGAAGTCATCATGGATCTCTCAGTTTCCTTTTCAAGTTGTTTCAGGTGTTACCGCAGACCCCACTAGTTTTTCAAAGTAGGATAAATGCGTTCATAGAGCAAAAAACATGAAGTTTACACAGTAAAAACATTGAATTCTTACATATTTTGTACTCATTGAAATTGTAGTAGTGAAGACATGTTAATGAAAAGTTAGTATAAGCCAAGACAGGTGTCGAGGTGAGCGGAAGCCAGCAGGGAGAATAAGGTGGGCAGTTGTGAGAGCAGAGGGCCACCAGCCTGATCGGCACGTCACGAATACTAGCGGCACTGAATTCAAGTATAAAGGACAACAATGATGATGGTGGTGGTGATGACGATGGTATCACTAACATGTATGGAGAGATTTCATTGTCCTGGGCACTGATGTTTTTTGTCTTTCGTTAGGTTTGGTTTTTTTTTTTTGAGAGAGAGAGAGAGAGTGAGTGAGGGTGAGCAGAGGGAGGAACAGAGGGAGAGGGAAAAACAGACTCCATGCTGAGCAGGGAGTCCCATTGGGGACTCAATCTCATGACCCCGAGATCATGACCTGAGCCAAAATCAAGGGTTGGACGCCTAACCCACGGAGCCACGCAGGTGCCCTGGAGCTCTATTCTAAGGACTTTACCTGTATTAGCTCTTAATCCTGACAATACCCTTGTTACGGAAACTGGACTGGGTCCTGACAGAAGAACCAAGCAGCACTTGGAGACGCTGGAGGACGGAGGTTTATTTGACACCAGCAGGCTCAGAGGAGAATGACCTCCAAAGGTCTGAGCCCAGAGACAAAGGGGGTAATTTATCCCCTTCTATTTCCGTTTACTTGGTACTTTTGTGCTCAGGAAGCAGGGCAGAGAGAAGAACCCAGAAGAGCCCCAGGGCAGTGGCTGGGACTCCTTTGCTGACTCAGTTAACCATCTTAGAACACAGTTCCTCCCTCTTATCACCCTTCTGGGGTAGGAACTATGAATAGCCCCATTTTCCGGAAGAAGAACCTGAGGAACAAAGAGAATACACAATGGGTATTATCGCCAGGATTTGAAGTGCTTCATTCATTTCATAATCACCTCTCTGAACCTAAAATTACAAATGAGACAATTTTCTCCTCCTGAAGTTAAAAACAGTCTGTGGTTTGCACACACAGAGGCACGATGACCAAAGACTTCTGATGCCAGGAGACCTGAGGTCAAATTCTGGATCTGCTACTTCTCCTCTCAGAGCCTCCGTTCCCTCATCTATAAAGGAGGTTAGTAATTCTCACTCTACTGCGGTTCTATGAATAAGAATTCCTCTATAAAAATCTTGGCCCAGTGTGTGCTGCATGTGGTGAGAGAATAAACGGGAGCTCCTTCTGCTATTAAGGCAAGAGAATGAAGCAAGTGAGGAAACTTAATAACATTTTTAATTATTTTACTACTAAAAAACCCACTTGAGCAAACGGACCTAGGAGTAAGTATGCTCTTACGGTGTTTATGTAATTTATTATCTAAACCAGGGGACTTTAGAGAAGAAGAGGGCCCTATTAACAATTTATCTGGAGTAACAGGTAGAAACAGACTGTCCCGGGCAAACACTGGAGTGGCTGGAGTCCACCTACCAGCAAGCAAGGGTGTGAGCCCATAGCTCCAGGACCTTCTCTGGACCCTCACCTGGTCCATCAGCCCCTATTTAAGGATGGTCATTAGGCTGAGGAATAACAAACATCCATGAGAAAATCCTTAGGCTGTGTGATGGCAATATGCAGGAGATTTTAAGTTTATGTGGCCTTCTGCTTAGATGAACTCAGTTTTTTGGTGTGTGTGTGTGTAAGATTTTATTTATTTGACAGAGAGAGACACAGCAAGAGAGGGAACACAAGCAGGGGGAGAGGGAGAGGGAGAAGCAGGCTTCCTGTTGAGCAGGGAGCCCAATGCGGGGCTCAAACCCAGGACCTCGGGATCACAACCTGAGCTAAAGGCAGATGCTTAAGCGACTGAGCCATCCAGGTGCCCCAAGATGAACTCTCTTCTTAAGAATTATCTGGAAACATGGGGCGCCTGGGTGGTTCAGTTGGTTGAGCAACTGCCTTCGGCTCAGGTCATGATCCTGGAGTCCCGGGATCGAGTCCTGCGTCGGGCTCCCGGCTCCACAGGGAGTCTGCTTCTCCCTCTGACCTTCTCCCCTCTCGTCCTCTCTCTCACATTCTCTCTCAAATAAATGAATAAAATTAAAAAAAAAAAAAGAATTATCTGGAAACACTTGGGCACCTGGGTGGCTCAGTTGGTTAAGCGACTGCCTTCGGCTCAGATTGGGGTTGAGTCCCACATTGGGCTCCCAGCTCCATGAGGAGTCTGCTTCTCCCTCCAACCTTCTCCCCTCTCATGCTCTCTCATGTGCGTGCGTGCTCTCTCTCTTTCTCTCTCTCTCTTTCTCTCAAAGAATTATCTGGAAACACCAATTCCCAGGTAGGACATAAACTTCAATCGGTATGACATTCTGTCATGTGGTCACCCACTGATTGCTCTGTGATCTTTGAAGGCGAAGACTGTACAGACGCGTAGGCAGGGATTTATAATCAAACCCACGGCACGCCCTCCTTTAGGAGGCTCCGCTGCCTTCCTGTGACTGCGCCCCACACGTGGACTGTGCGTTCTGAAAGTCACGCACCTCTTGAAATGACATGGTACTTGGCTTGCATACAGCACACCTCAGTCAAAGGACCACAGGCTATCAGAGCTTGCAGGGGCTCTTCCGTCCTATTCCTTCATGTCAGGCCTGGAGATCTCAAGTGACTTAACTCAGCCAAGGCTACACAGTTCACCCGCTGCAACAGAACCAGAACCCAGGACTGCACTTCTAGCAGGCAATGCTTCCTATTATTCTTCAGTTGCTCCCCTGAAAAAACAGCTCTACCCGTGTAAAGCGCAATATAGCAATTCCAAAAATCACAGTATTTCAGATTTGTCAGGGTTATTAGCAGGAACTGGTTATTCTCCCACTGTAGTCTATAGCATCCTTATAATTAGATGTATTTTTCAGTTCTTATTGGGAGAAAATTAAAATCAGATTTATGTTGATGCTTTAAATTTCTCTACATTGGCCAGGTAATAAGGAGGTTAAATAATGTACGTGCTGTAGGGGCCCAATCATAAACATAGTCTCTAAGTTGGGACATTTATTTCCCAACATTGACATAGATGGGAATATATAATAAATAAAAAATGAGGTATCCCAAGTCAGGGTGAGAAGACCATAAATGAAAAACTGATATTCATTATTCTGGTAGTTGGGGATTCCGGTCCATCCAGGCTTATAAATGAAAGTCAACCTAAGTACATTGGTTTCTACTGTTTAAAGTTCACATTTTCCTGTCCTTGGTATCCAGTATGGTGGTTTAGGGTAAGACCAGAGATTGGGGGTGAAAGAGGACTTAATGAATGCTGGTCACCAGGTCAATGGATAATAATGAAGGACACACATTTTAAAAGAAAAGATAAAAGTACCCTGCCTCAAATATACCTTCCGGGGATGTCAGAGAAGAGAGAGTTTTAACAGGGAAATGAAGATACAGGAACATCAACAAATAGATTTACTTGTAAGACAGTAGGTTCCTAGGTATTCTTGATCTTGCCTTATAGATCTTTTCCTTATCTGACAAAAGAAGTTCTAAATTCTTTTGACTCTTCTTAAATTGGATTTAAAACACTCATTGAGCCAATGCAGTTAGTTGAGAAAAAGAAATAAAAGGCTTCCTGACTGGAAAAGGAGAACTATTTCTATTGGCACGTGATATGATCTTATATATAAATAATATTCAAGAATCTGCCAAAAATATTATTAGAATAAAAAAGTTCAGCAAGGTTGCAGGATCCGATATCAATATTCAAAAGTTATATATTATCTATATACATATATAATATAAATAGATATGTTTATATATCCTGGGTTCAAGTCCACAAGATACATGATTTGCAAATATTTTCTCTGGGTTGTCTTTTGCTTTCTTGGTGAAGAAAACACAAAAGTTTTAAATTTTGATGAAGTCTCATCAAAAATTAATTGTACAGTAGCCCTCCTTTATCTGAGAGGGATGCATTCCAAGACTTCCAGTAGATGCCTGAAACTGCAGATAATACCAAACCCTACATACACTATCCAAACAAACCTATGATAAAATCTGATTTATAAATTAGGCACAGTGAGAGATTAGCAAAAATACTAAAATAGAACAATTATAACAATATATTGTAATAAAAAGGATGGGAATGTGGCTTCCCTAAAAACATTGTACTATATTCACTCTTCTTCTTCTTGTGATGATGTGAAATAATAAAATACCTACCTGATTACATAAAGTGAGGTGAATGACACAGGCCTTGCGATGTAGTGTTAAGTTACTACTGACCTTCTGACAATAGGTAAGAAGGAGGATCACCTACTTCTGGACTGTAGCTGATTCCAGAAAATGAAACTTTAGATAAAGGGGGCAGAGTACTATATTTCCATACACTAGCAGTGAACAATCCAAAAATGAAATTAAGATCACAATTACAATTCTAATAGTATCTAAAAGAACAAAATACTTCGGAATAAATTTAACAAAAGAAGTGCAAGATTTATACACTGAAAACTATAAAATAATGTTGGAAAAACAAAGTAATACCTAAATAAATGAAAAGCTATCCCAGCTTCATGAATCCAAAGACATAATAGTATTAGATGACAATATTACATGCAATGATCTACAGATTCAATGCACTCCCTATCAAAATCCCAACTTTTTTTTTTGCAGAAATTAACAAACTGATCATAAAGTCTACATGAAAATGCAAGAAACCCAGAAGAGTCAAATCAATTTTGAAATAAAAAAGGACAAAGGTGGAAGACTTACATTTCCTAATTTCAATGCTTAAAACAAAGCTGCAATAATCAGGACCGTGTGGTCCTGACAGGACAGACATGTAGATCAATGGAATCTATATTAAAGTCCATTTATGACCAATTAAATTTTTTTAAAGTTTATTTATTTGAGGGGGGAGAGGCAGAGGGAGAGAGACAATCCCAAGCAGAATCCCCACTGAGCATGGAGCCCAATACAGGGCTCGATCCCACGACCCGAGATCATGAGCTGAAATCAAGAGCTAACCGAGTAACCCAAGTGCCCCTATGGTCAATTAACTTTTTTTTTTTTTAAAGATTTTATTTATTTATTTGACAGAGAGAGATCACAGGTAGGGAGACAGGCAGGAGGGAGAGAGAAGGGAAAGCAGGCTCCCCACCGAGCAGAGAGCCCGATGAGGGGCTCGATCTCAGGAACCCCAAGATCATGACCTGAGCCAAAGTCAGAGGCTTTAACCCACTGAGCCACCCAGGTGCCCCGGTCAATTAATTTTTTATAATGGTGTCAGATAATTCAATGGGGGTAAGAATAATCTTTTCAACAAATGATATTGGGATAACTGGATATTCACATATAACAATGAAGTCAGATTTCTATTTCACACTCTATACAAAAATTAACTGAAAAGGGATCATAGGCCTTATGTAAAAATTAAAACTATACAATGCTTAAAAAAATATAACAATAAATTTTCATGACCTTGGATTAGGCAATGGTTTCTGAGCTACCACATCTAAAACACAAGCAACAAAAGGAAAAAATAGGTAAATGAGACCTCAGCAAAATTTAAAACTTTTGTGCTTTCTTCACAAAGAAAGCAAAAGACAACCCAGAGAAAATATTTGCAAATGAAATATCTTGTGGACTTGTACCCAGAATATGTAAAGAGCTCCTATAACTCAACAATAAAAAGGCAAATAACCCAATTTACAAATGAGTAAAGGTTTTGAACAGACATATCTCCAAAGAAGATAGACAAATGATCAATAAGCATATGAAAAGATGCTCAACCATTAGGAAAACATGAGCTCTTAAGAAAAGAAAAATTAAAACAATTACAATGAAGGGACAAAGGGAAGTAATAAGTTATTGTTTGGTCGGTAGTTTCTGTTTAGAATGATGAAAAAGTTCTGGAAATGAACAATGATGATGTTTGCTCCATATTGTGAATGTATTTAATGTCACTGAACTGTACACTTAAAAATGGTAAGAATGGTCTATTTTATGTTACATATATTTTACCATGATAAAATTAATAGCCATGAAGAGGTGCTACATCACAACCAGTGAGCGGCCATAGTTAAAAAGATAAGTAATAACAAGTTCTGGTGAGTATGTAAAGATATTGGAGCCTTTATAGACTGTTGTAGGAATGTAAAATGCTATAGCCACTTTGAAAACAGTTTAGCAGGTTCTCAAATAGCTGAACATGGGGCTACCATATTACCCAACAATACCACTCCTAGATACATACTGCAGAGAATTTCCACACAGTGTGGAAATGTACATGAGTATTCATGGAAACATTTTTCACAATAGCTAAAAAGTGGAAACAACTTGATGTCTATCAATTAATGAATGGATCCACAAAACGTGGTATAGACACGCAATGGAATGTTACTCAGCCATAAAAAAATAATTTGGTACCAAGACACGTTACAACATGAAAACATTATGCTAAATGAAAGAAGCCAGTTACAAAAGACCACATATTGTATGGTTCCATTTATACAAAATGTCTAGAATAAACAAATCCATAGAGACAAAAAGTAGATTAGCGGTTGCCAGGGGCTGGAGGATGGAGGAATGGAAAGTGATAGCTGCTGGGTAAATGAGTGATAATGATAGCACACTTTGTAAATATGTAAATTATATTTCAATAAAGCTGTTATTTTTTTTATTATTATCATCAAGTGGAGCGCTGAGTAGGCATGACACTCCTCAGAGTTTAACACCCTATAATTATGATCCTGCTAAGTGCATTGAAAGCAAATATTTTGGGGTTGGAAAAAACCACACACCTGACATACCCCTTTCTCTGCCAGAGGTCACTGTTCATCATTTCCAAGTGATTCACATCCTTCTTCTCTGATCTCTTGTTCCATGTAAGAAGGATCTGCTGAAAGAATGGGAACATATAAGCATCTGCAAATTCCCTTGCGATATGTCAAGAAAACATTAATGATTATTCATGTGACTCACTGCCTCACTCATCTTTGGCCTTGGCAATGGCAGAAAGCCACATACCAGGCGAAATGAAGCCAAGAGAGACATAGTTTTGGTTAGCCTACCTCAGCTGGAGGGAAGCTGGTACAGTCTTACTTGCACAGAATGTACATTCAATATCCAAAGAGCCAACTACAGAGAATTCTGGGAAATGGTTCCCCCTGACAGAGATGACACAGTTCTAGAAACATTTAAATTGTAAGCACCTTGGTTCTTGGGAAAAGCCTCCATCCTACACCAAGATGTAACTGCAGTCTGCTACGTGTATGAAAGACAATAAATCCTATCTCATTAAACTAAGCAAACTTGGGGCAAAAATTAAGTAACAATTAGACTCTATGCCACTTGAGTAGAAATTGTGATGTTGTTAAGCATTATAGACCACTTCAGATATTTTTTCTTCAGAATATTTTTAAATAAATAGAACCTAAAAGATGTCTTTGTTTATTGGAGAGAGGTAACAAGTACTGGTCAAGTTGAAGAGTTTAAAGAACTCTCTTTAGATCTGCCTCCTCAGGCAAGGGCAACAAAAGCAAAAATAAACAAACAGGTAAATCCAGCTAAAAAGCTTTTCTGTAGTAAAGAAAATCATCAGGAAAATGAAAAGGCAATCTACTGAATGAGAGAATAAATTTCTAGGTTATATATCTAATATGGGGTTAATATCCAAAATACACAAAGAACTTAAACAACTCAAGACCAAAAAACAATCTAACAAATGGGCAGAGGATGTGAATAGACATTTTTCCAAAGACATACAGATGGCCAACAGACACATGAAAAGATGCTCACCATCACTAAATACCAGGAAAATGCTATTCAAAACAGCAACAAGGTATCACCTCACACCTGTCAGAATGGCTAGTATCAACAAGGTAAGACATAACAAGTGTTGGGGAGGGTGCCAAGAAAGGAGAACCCTTGAACACTGTCAGTGGAAATGTAAATTGGCATAGCAAATATGCAAAACAGTATGGAGGTTCCTCAAAAAATTAAAAATAGAAATACCATATGATCCAGCAATTCCACTTCTGGGTGTTCTTCTGAAGAAAATAAAAGACACTCATTTGAAAAGATACAGCACCCAGCATTGTTTTTAATAGCTAAGATATAGAAACAACCGAAGTGTCCATAAATGAATACATCATGAAGATGTGCTGTGGGGACACACACACACACACACACACACACACACACAGGGCAGAATACTATTCAACCATTAAAAAAGAATGAAATCCTGTCATTTGCAATAACACAGATGGAACTAAAGAGTATTATACTAAGTGAAATAAATCAGAGACAAATACTGTATGATTTCACTTATACATGAAATCTAAAAAACAAAACAAGCAAACAAAATGGAGACAGACTCATAAATAAGGGAACGAACTGGTAGTTGCTAGAAGGGGGAGCGGGAGGACGATGCATGAGATAAGGGTATGAAAAGGTGTGATCTTCCAATTATCAAAGAAGTTAAGTCACAGAGATGTAAAATACAGCATAAGGAATATAGTCAAAAATATCATACTAACTTTGTATGGTGGCAGATGGTAACTAGACTTAGCATGGTGATCACTTCGTAATATATATAAATGTCGAATCACTATTTGAGCATCTGAAACTAATACAATACCGTAAATCAACCACACTTCAATTAAAAACAAGAGTTTAAAACACTTGAGCTGTAACTTTGGGCAAACGACTTAAACTCTCTAAGCATCAATTTCCTTATTTATAACATGAGGATAAAAGAGCTTTGACCTCATAGGGTTACCGTGAAGACTAGAGGAGGTGCAGGGCAGGGGACATACTGAGGGCACAGCCCGGCACAGGACAAACCAGACAGTGAGAACGGGGCTCTCTGGAATGACAGCTGCTTCACTGGAGCTGGGACGGTGACAGTGCATCCTACCAGTGTCTCCTGTGGCCCAGAAGCCCCCACCTCCATCACCATCTTTGCTCTCTGGCTTTCATTGTATTGCTGATGCCGCCTCTGTCATCTAAGGTCATTGTGATCACAGATCAATCTCCGAACCTGCGTGTCTTTCTGCTGCGTACTGGATCAAAGTTATATACCAGCCCTAACTTACTTAAGGCCCAGACATTGTGCCTCTTCAGTTTTATCTCCCACCATCTCCAAAATAGAAATCCCTTGCTTCATGCTATTCTAGAAACTGTATTATGCAAGTAAAAAAACTTAATACTTACATCAAATTAATTTCCCTATTGTCTGTCCCAAATACCAGGTTTTGTCTGGCCCCAGCTGCTTTAACCTGTTTTATTTTAGAAATTATCATACAAGAGAATGTGCTTCTCTTGATGTGCAGTCAGACACCTGCTAGCACACGCACAGACTCAGGTAACTGTCACCATAATCAAGATGTGGAATGGTGCCAGCACCCCAGAAAGCTCCCCTTATTGGCTGTCACCTCTTCTTTCCGCCATCCCCCCTGACTAACCTTCTGTTTAGCTGACCTCACTACCTAGAATGTTCACACTCCCCTTCTAAGTTATATGGCAATCATCTCTCAAGTCATCGCACAAATTCCAGGTGTCTGTGAAACTCTTTCTGATTATATCCACTCACTGCCCAGTGATCCAGCTATTCATCCATTAATTTACTCATTCATGCACATAGTCACAAACATTTATAGAAGCAGTGACTGTGAGACGGATACAACATTAGGTATAAGGAACACAAAGACGGGTCAAAGAAGCCTCCTTCTCTGAGAGGGAGAGAGAGGTAATAAGTGATTCTAGATCGATGTGCTACATACAGCTGGAATGGATCATGCACGAGGTACAGTGAGAGCTCAGAAGGGGAGGTCCAGGTGACAACATTTAAACTGTGTCTTCAGAGAAAGTTAGTGTTCCATGAAAAGGGACCTCATGTGACCAACAGGGGCAGTTCAGTTTGTGGGGCCTGAAGCTAATAATGCCATTTGAGGGTCCTTGATTTAAAAAGAATGCAACTTCACAAATACACATTAGATAAAATTTAAACATTTCAAAAGCTGCTAAATACCATAAACGTCACAAATTCTAGAAGAGCAACACATCGTTCTTTTGCTGTTATTATTATTAGTGAATCGACTGCCTGAACCACTTCTATGACACTTCCCCTCTACATTTTGGCCCCTTCGCCTGACTGATTTTCTATTCTCTGCAGAGAGACTGGGAAGACAATTCAGTCTTTCCTGTGGCATGGGTAAGAGACATCTGGTTTTTGTTACTAATGGTTTTAGAAGTTTCTTTTCATTTCGTAACTTTGTTATCAGTCATGCCTCATCTCTAAATTCCTCTCCAGCTTCTTGCTCAAGCAGAGGAAAGCCTGAGAGGTCCCCCATTCCCTGATAGTGAGCCCAGGTTTGGGTGAGGATATACAAGGAGGAGCCTAAGTCATACTGTCCCCCAAACCGTCCACTTCGGATCTTCTCCTGGGGCTCCAAGACAAAGTCCAGATGATCGATGATGTTGCCAGAGGCAAGCAGTCATTGAGGTATGGGCAGAGGGAGAGGGAGGGTCCACAGCACGATGGCTCCACCTGCAGCCCCAGAACAACAACCCCAAGGGGAACAGTATCCCTTCGTCAGGCCCCTAGCTAGACTGCTCCTTCCTCCCTGGATCCTGAAGATCATTCCAGGCTTTGGAAGGTACATGTGCAAATGAGTCGCTGGAGCATAAACCTTATTTCATCATTGCAAATCTGCCTTTGTGCAAAGCAAGGGTTTTAAAATAGCAGGGCATATTCAGAGAACTGAAAATTGTCTAGTACTGCTTGAAGGAGAGCTGAAAAGTATGAACTTGATTCTTGAGGCAAAGGGTAGCGAAAAGGGTTTCAAAGCATGTAAAAGAAGTGGCCAGGGCGCCTGGGTGGCTCAGTTGGCTAAGCGACTGCCTTTGGCTCAGGTCATGATCCTGGAGTCCCAGGATCGAGTCCCATATCGGACTCCCGGCTCTGCGGGAAGTCTGCTTCTCCCTCTGACCTTCTCCCCTCTCATTCTCAGTCTCTGTCTCTAATAAATAAATAAAAAATAAAAAATAATAAAAAAAAAAGAAGTGGCCAGATGTGTGGCTTTAGAAAAGATGATCAGAGAAAGTTGCAGGATAAGTTAGGGGAAAGTCTGGAGAAGGTGAGTTTAACAGACCAGGAAAGGACTGAGAAGACCCAACAAAAGCAGGGTTGGAAATGCAGTAACAATAACAGTATTACAAACATCAATACAAACTGACATTTATCGACCACATGCCATGTGCTTCCAGGTGTCTTACTTTATTCAGTCCTCTGGGATCCTCAGAAAACTGAGATTTTCTCAGTTTTCAATTCTCAGATGAGGAAACTGAGACCTTCAGGGATTAAGTGACTTGTACAAAGTCCCTAAGGGATGGTGATTAGGACCCAAAGTGACTGTGTCCAGAGCCATGGAAAATGATGACCGATTAGATCTGGGGGAAGAGGAAGACAAAGAGGAAGAAGTTAAGGGGGGTAAGAGGTTATAAACTGAATCGGGAACCATTTTTTCCCTTCTTTTGATTCTTACAGTCAATAATTTATATCATTCTCTACATGTTTCACAGGCCTCAGCTCCGGCATGAGAGAAATCTATTTTGATTTCTGTTTAAATATATTGTCTCTCCAACCAAATCATAAACTACCTGAGTATAGCATTATTTATGCTATGTATCATACACTCGATCAACAATTATTGGATGCCTACTGTGAGCCATACCCTGGGCTAGGCACCAGGAATACAAAGAGGAACAGGACAAAATGCCTTTCCTCTATGGCCCAGTGGGAGTGATAAAGATCTTGATATGCTATCACAGGGCAACCTGGAGTTCTAAACAATGTGATCTGAGAGCACAGGGCAGTGAACTCATCTATTTCCAGTTGGGGGGGTGGTCATGAAAGGACTCGAGAGCACTGATATGTAAACCTGGGATCAGGGTACCCATAGGAGTTCATTCGATAATTATTTTGTAGATGGGCCTTCGAGCCTGATGCAGAGGCCAGAGACGTTAGCTGTTCTTGCCGCAAGACAAGACTTGCAGGAGAAACCTAGAGATATATGGTTGGAGACTGACAGCAGGTTACTCAGAAAAGTACCATTTGTGGCCAGTTTGTACTTACTTGGCTGCCTGGATAACTGAGGCCTGGGAAGATTTAACCAGGGTGTTGAGAACAGGAGATGTGGCTGCCTGGGATAGCTCATAACTCCTTTCATGCTTGGCCTTTTCAATAGGACTTTGCTGCTGCTCCCGTCAAGGGGTGGGTATATTTCTCCATTATCTGAATCTGGGCGTGGCCATGTAACTAGCTCTGGCAAGCAGGTCATTAGCAAATGTGATGCAAGCAGAAGTTTGAAAACTCCTTGCATATTGCAGTTTACATCTCTTGCTGTTCTCTGGGAACTCTTCCACCACTGTGTGAACAAGCCAGGTTGGCCTTCTGGAGAATGACAGACCTAATGGACAGAGGCTCTATCCCAGCTGTTCCTAAATCATCCAGCGTCATTGTAGCGGACCTAGGTAAGAAGTGCCCATAGAACTCACAGGATACTGAGAAATTATAAACGTTTATTGCTTGAAGTCGCTAAGTTGTGGAGTGGTTTGTTACACAGCAAAAGCTAACTGATACACCGCCCTACTTACTCTCTTCATTGTGATCCTAATCAGGATAACAGACATCAAATAGCAATCATGCACTTGGATTCTTTCCTGAGACTCTGGGAAAGTAAACCACTGAGTCCTTATGACTTAGAGGAAAATAAATATTTTAAACCTGGATGCCATACTTCTTACCCTTTGGTTCTAGAATTTCAATACTCTTATAAGTTGTGAGTGGGTACAAGGACTCTGCTGGACTACTTACCAGCTCTCTTGCCTCCCTAACCATACTTTTTCTGGAGATGCTGAGTTTGATGCAGGCTCAGACATGAAATAGCAAATGGCCTCATGTTCTAACTATGAGGAGGATGGAGTCTTGCTCTCCTCTACAATCTTTATTGAAAAAGTGTAGAGTAATATTAAGGGACTGATTTTTCCACCTCAAGGGAAAAAACTCTGGGTTGTTATCAGTCCATAAACCTATATTGCACTGGTTGTTCTACAAAAATAAACTATCATTCTCTTACTTATAATTCCATCTGAGTAAAGATTATAAATTTCTGCTTTGTTTTCTACATAGGTAAGTTCATTTGTTACTTTCATTAATTCATCTGAAATATTTGGGGAGAGCATTGAAAGGGGTTTCACAACAAATAATTTCCCTAGAGGGAAAAGTCAGAAACTCAGTTATAGGATAAAATAAATGTGAAACTTATCATTGTCAATTATTCCACTCCATATCCCACCTTCTGACAAATGAGAAGAGATAAAAATGAAAGATGGTAGTTTATGACAGCTGAAACTTTTCATATACATATATATATATATATATATATTTTTAATCTATTTGTCAGAGAGAGAGAGCGCACAAGTATGGGGAGCAGCAGGCCGAGAAAGAAGCAGGCTCTCCACTGAGCAAGGAGCCTAATGTAGTACTAGATTCCAGGACCCTGGGATCATGACCTGAGCTGAAGACAGATGCTTAACCACCCAGGCATCCTGACAGTTGAAACTTTTTTATAATAAAATGGACTTGAGGCAAAAATAAAGATACTTCTTAAATTTGTTTGCCTAAATACAGAGGATAAAGACAGTGAGGGCTACCAGCAGGACATGATCTGCATATCTAGCTCAGGGTATGCGACTTCTGGACGGACCAGTATGAATTCAATTTGCATGAGAGCAAGGGATACCTAGATTAAGGCTCTCATGCAGAACTGGTGTTTTAGGATTCAGTCTCACTCTAGGATTCTTTTCCCCAACTTCACAGAGGGAAGGCCATTCATAACTCTAAACTTCAAACGTCACCTCTTTTAGAAGACTTCTTGACGAAGAGAGAATTCATAATTAATTTGTGCTTCTATTTTTGTACTGATCAGCCTACTTTATAATGTACATTCTCATTTATCTGCTTCTTTGACTAAACAGGATGCTTCAGATTGCAAGGGATGGTTGGGGTGGGGACTGAACAGAGAGTGCATCTAGCAAAGCAATTGTCATACAAGAAATATAGAAAAAATATTTGCTAAATTAATGAATGAGACATCAGTTAATGAAAAGGGATGTTTTTAAATAAGTGAGTAGAGCTACTCAAATATTCTTTGGTACAGATACTAGGAACTTGTTCCAAGTTTCTCAAGAGATGGAATAAACAGACAGCACCTAATAATCCAAGTCCTTGCTATTCAAAGTATAGTCCACAAACCAGTGACATCAGTATGATCTATGAGTTTGTTGCAAATGCATAATCACAGGTTCCACTCCAGATGTACGAAACCAGAATCTTGATTTTAACAAGATCTTAAATTAATTCACATGAACATGAAAGGGTAAGAATGATAATCTAAGATCATGGCTTTCATAGTTGGCACTATATTGGAATCACCCGGAAAATTTTCTTTCTTTTCAAAATTTTACTTCCAGTATAGTTTCAGGTGTACAATAGAATGATTCAACAATTGTATACATTACTTAGTGTTCATCATGCTAAGTGTACTATTTATTTATTTATTTATTTATTTATTTATTTATTTATTTGAGAGAGAGCAAAAGAGAGAAATCCCAAGCAGAAGGGACAGAGGGAAAAGGAGAGAGAATCTAAAGCAGACTCCACACTGGGCACGAATCCTGATGTAGGGCTTGATCTCATGACCCTGAGGTCCTGACTTGAGCCAAAACCAAGAGTCAGATGCTTAACCAACTGAGCCACCCAGTTGCCCCATAATAAGTGTTCTCTTATCCCCTTCACCTACTTCACGCATTCTCCCACCAATTTATTCTCTATGGTTAGGAATCTGTCTTTTGATTTGTCATTGTTTTGTTTCTTACAAACAAATAATTCCACATATGAAAGAATTCATATGGTATTTACTTTCTCTGACTGAATTATTTCACTTAGCATTATACTCTCTAGATTGATTTATGTTGCTGAACATGGCAAGACTTCATTCTTTTTTATTTCTGAGTAATATTCCATTGTATACAGTCCATATCTTCTATATCCACTCATTTACTGATGGACACGGGCTACTTCCATAATTTGGTTACTGTAAATAATGCTTCAATAATTGAACCTAGGGGTACATATATCTTTGAATTAGTGTTTTTGTACTCTTTGGATAAATACCCAGTAGTGGAATTATAGGATCATACTCACCTAGAAGGTTTTATGCACTGTTGTCTAGGTTCCACCTCTAGAGATTCTAATTTGAATCTAATTAGAGATTCTAATTTGAATCTCTAATTTACCCTCCTGACTTAAATGGCAGAACAAAAACAGCATATGTGAAATAATGATTTCCAGACTATATTAGTTATTTCTGAGTAGATACCCCCAAATCTGCCAACTTAATAAAACCACACATTTATTATCCCACAGTTTTTGTGTTTCAAGAATCCAGGCATGGTTTAACTATTACCAAATTAGCCTCTAACTCAGGGTCTCTCCTGAGGTTGCACTTGAGGAGCCGGCCAGATGAGTCGGCTATGGTCTCATCTGAATGCTGGACTGAGGAAGGATTTACTGCTAAGCTTGCCCATGTTGTTGGCAGGATTCAGTTCCTTGTAGACAAGGACTGAGGACTTAGGGCCTTCATTACTCCCTGGCTGTTGGCCAGAGGCTACCCTCAGTCCTTTGCCATGGAGACCTCTCCAACATGACAGCTTGCTTCAGGAAAGTAAGCAAGAGAGAGTCTGCAAACTAGAAGGAAGTCACAGTTTTCTGTAACTTCCTGTAGTCTTAGGAATGGCATCCTATTATATATGCCATATCCTATTCATTGGTCACTAGATCTCACCCACACTCAAGAAAAGAGAGATACATGAAATATGAACACCAGAAGGTAGAGATCACTGAGGGCCATCCCAGACGCTGCCTACCATGCAGGCATTTGCTAACAGATATCAAGGGAGTGCGATTTCTAACAGAAGGGAAACAAAGAGGGTCAGTTGAACAACTGTTTTAGCTTACTACCACAAAACACGTCAAGGCTATGGTGCTTGAAAGGGAAAATCAAACAGAGTCCAGTGCACTATATGAGGTGAAGACACAGACAGAATAGTTCAGGAATGTTAAGGCAGTAAGCATGTAGGAGACAAAGTACTGAATGTACAAAGAGAAAGTTCAGAAAATTTTGTGAGGGGTCCCCTTAAGTCTTTTTCCAAATACTGATTTGCACATGTCTGAGCAGAAACTACATGGATCCAGGGAAATTACCATCAGGAATAAATTAAAAGCTGCTCTGGACTTGTCCTAATAAAATTTAAAAGGAAATCTCTAACATTCTAAACTACTTCCAGGTAGATTACTCTGGTGCCAGAACAAAATCCACTCTATTTGAAGGAATACCACAAAATCCAGTAATCAATAACATAAAATTCACATCTAGCATCCAGAAACAAATAAGCAGACATGTAAAGAAGTAAGAAAATAAGATTTAAAACCAGGACAGAATTCAATCAATAGAAAGAGACCAAGAAATGACAGAGAGTAGAAGTAGCAAATAAGCATCTTAAAAAAAAATACTGGAACACCTGTTATAAATATTCTCCATGCATTTAAGAAGGTAAAGAAAAACATGACCATGGTGTAGGAAAAAATTGAAGATATAGAAAAGACCCAAAGACTGAAGGAAAGAAAACATGAAATGAAAAATAGACTGTGTAGGAGTAAGTCTAGACACTGCAGAGGAAAGTTCAATGATTATCAAGGCACAATAATATAATATCCAAAATGAAACAAAACAACTGGAAAAACATGACAAGAGCAGCCGTGACCTGGGACACACTGTCAAATAGGCTAATTTCTATGTGACTGTAGTCTCAGAAAAAAGGAGGGAAGGAAAAATTTTTAAAGAAATAATGGTCAAAATTTCCCAAATTTGATGAATTCTATCAACTCACAGATTCAAGAAGCTCAATGAATCAGAGCAGAATAAGCACGAAAAAAGAGGTACGCTGTAATTAAGTTACTAAAGCCAGTGATAAAGAAAGAATTTTTTGAAGCAGGGGAAAAAGAAACTGTATGTAAAAAGGAGTAACAATAGGAATTTTAGCAATCCTCTCCACAGAATCTATGCAGATCAGAAGACAATGGAAAGTCATCTTTAAAGTATGAAAGGCACAAAGCAGCCATCTAAAATTTTTTAACCATAAAAAACTTCCAAACTTGAGGGCAAACTAAAGATATTTCAGACAAACAATGCTCCCTGCCAGCCAACATGAATTATAAGCAATGCAACAGGAAGTTCTTTAGGCAGAAGGAAAATGATAGCAGATGGAAATGCATAAAGGAATAAAGAGAGCCAGAAATGGTAAATATGTCGATAAAAAAACATTTTTCTCTTTAAAAAAATTTTTTTAAAGTAATTGTTTAACATAAGAATATCAATATATTCTGAAAAGGTAAATTATACAAATGAGGAAGTAAAATATATAATAATACCACAAAAGATGAGAAAGCAGAAATGAAGGTACCCGTTGTAAGGATTTTATACCATGTTGATCTAAGTGTAACTTGTGAGGAGAGACCTCTTCCGCATCCTGTTCTCCCCCAAGAGGGGAATGATGTAAGAATGGCGACCACAGTCAATGGAATTGAGCCACAGAGGACCCAGAGGAGAAGGGAACGTGGTGGGCCCCAGAACTCAGTAATGAGGGGGTGGTGAGGATTAGGGTGAAGAAACCTGCTAATGTCTTTATCTTGCTTTTTCCCTAGGAGAGACTAGAGCAGTAGGTTTCTCAAATTAAAAAAATAAAATCATTATTTTTGTCACATACCCATGAGAACTACCTTAACTTTTATGAAAAACACCTGAAAAAAAAAAAAATCAAAGGAACCCAGAGGTGAAATGAAGGACAGACAAATTTGCATGGACTTGCCCTAATAAAATTTAAAATGAAGTTTCTAATGTTCTAAACTACTTCCAGGTAGTAAACCGAGCCAATTTGTATATATATAAAAGCTTCTTTGAATTCATACACTTGAAAAAAAAATAATTATTAAAAAGAGAACTCTGCAAAAAAAAAAGAACTCTGCAACCACATTCCTCCAACAAGATGACGTCTTTACCACTGCACAGGATGGAGACTGAGCACAGCGAGGCTGCGATTCCAGCAATCAGCAATCATAGGATTGGGTTCACTCCCGGGGGCCCATGTGAGGAGGGCTCATCTGTCAGGAGCCAGGGATTCACGGTTTGGGTCTGGGCTTTCAAAAAAAAAAAAAGGCGTGGGAAAAAGGGTTGAGAGGACAGTTATGAGCAAATTAAGGAGACTGAAATTAGGATCTATGAGGGATGTTTTATAAAGGGTTGGAGGTAATTTTGCATGAAAAAGAGTAAGAGTGACTAGCTGTCTTCAAACAAATTAAGAGTAATTACCGATAGATAATTAACAGTACAGCTCATTTCCATTATATGAGATAGAGACAAGCAGGAATGAGTTTAAATTGCAAAAGTGAAGTTTGATCATGGAGGGTAGAATTTATTGACCAGAAGGGTGGGTAAGGATGGAGAAAAATCTAGGTTCTCAAAATATTTTAAGTGAAGCTCTGTCTTCCTAATGCAAAGCAATTGGTGATAGTGAAAATTTCATCTAGCTGACCCTTTAAAGTCATGTGCTTAAAACAGCTATAAGATAAATGAATTTATTAATGAATTAATTGAATTCAATAAACGTTTTGCAGCTTTGGGGAAATTTTGCCCAAATAAAAGCACAGGAGTCCTATTGTCTGATCTTGCTCTGAAATAATTTATATTATAAAATTAGAATAATCATGCCCATCTGACAGTGAACTCATTCCTATGGGCTCAGCAGACAGAACTCCGCCTAATTTCACAGGTCCTTATGGTGAGATTATAGAGATTTACCCAAATTACTCAACACCTTGACTCCTCGGTAAATCACTGCTTTCTACCACCTACAAACCAAGTTGTCTGAGAGCTTACAGAAATCCTAAACAAACTGATAATTTTTTAAAAACTGAATATAAAGGTATAGAGAATTCTCATCAAACTTGTTGGCTTCTTGGATTTAGGCAAGAAAGGTCTTTACCTACTAAGGTTTAGGACAAGTGAAAATGAAGATGAAGTTGGAGGATTGTGGTACATGCATGAACGGTTTTTCCAGAAAGCTAGGCACCAAATGCTTAAGGCAGTGGTTCTTCGAGTGTGTTTTCCAGACCAGGATGAGCCTCCCCTGGGAACCTGTTGGAAATGCAAATTCTTGGGTCTCACCCAAGGCCTACTAAATAAGAAATTCTGCAGGTGGAGCCCAGCACCTTGTGTTTTAATAATCCCTCCTGGTGATTCTAATACACACTAAGATTTGATAACCTTTGGCTTACAGGAAAGATTTGTAATTATTCCCTGCTGAGCCCAACCTAGGTTTCAACAGCAGTGACTGGTGTTAACTGGTAACACTTACCGGTCTCTGGCTTCATGAACTGAAATGTACAGGAGTTTCAGGTTTCCTACATGAAGGAGAGAGGCACGGAAGCTGTCCTGCCTGGATTGTAGGCAGGGTACTTACTTATTCAATATCTATTAATTAGGGGAAAAAAAAGCAGAAGCTTTGCATATAATAGAATGCTCAAATATTTCTTGATTATTTAATTCAGTCTAGTCCTTCTGCCTGATCAACTGGTTTGGATCCCCAAAGGAGTGGGGAGGGCTAGGACCTGGAATGATCTATGTTCATCAAAACAAAACAAAACAAAACAAAACAAAACAAATGAAAGCTGTCTTGGAACTTGGAGCATCAGCCGCTGCTTCAAGGCCCAGGTAGAAAAGTAGAGATCAGCCCTGTTCCACATCAGAGCCCAGACATTTCTAAAGGCACGAAGCAGTTCTCAGGGGACCTGGCTTTGACTAGTTCAAAAGTGCTCTCCTAGTAGGCAGCAGCGATAGAAATCACGGTAAGGACACAGACCTAGCAAGGGGCTGACAGAGCTTCTGTCATTCGAATATCAGTATGACTGTATCTCTTTATCCACAGATCGGGATAGCCTGGGAAAATGAGGTCCCAAATATAATAGAAAGCAAAACTAAACTCAGCCAGGAAAAATGAAAGAAAGCTTGTGACCCAGGTTCCCTTCAGGGTGTTAGAGAGTAATTTAAAGCCTCGGCAAGCTTGGTCTAGGTGCTTTCAGATTCAAAGCAGTGCCGTGATTGTCAGGCTCAATAGCTAGCTATCTGTTGATGTCAATGGACTGGGAATTATACACCTCTAGAAAAATCAATTCCTATAAAGATTTTTAAATGGGGAAAACCACAGGAGCTTCTGTATGAGCGGTAGAACAGAGAACAATGACGCTGAGAGACCTCGGGTCTATCTTGAACTGGTGGTCAACATGTATATATCTCTTTTAAAACGTGGCAGCCATTAATTCATATTAAAAATATTGATTGAGTGCCTACTATGCATCAGGAATGGTGTTAGATACTGTGAATCATTGGAATCAAACAGACTACCGTCAGGGACTCTAGAACTGCTCAGTTCAATATGGCAGCCACTAGCCACACGTGGTTATTGAAATTCAATGCCTTAGTCCCGTGCACCACATTTCAAGTATTCAGTGTGGCTGGTGACTACCGTGTTGGTCAGCACAGATACAGGATAGAAGGTAAGAGAGGGGGAGCTCCCACTGTCTGTCCTCCTAAGTTTCAGTGCTGGGGTTTTCTTTTCCCACTTCCTTCTCACCCAGGGTATCAAAGCCCTCTTTGAGGGTTGGTGTTGTTACAAGCATCCTGGACCACAGTATTGGTAGAAGATATCTACGTGGATCATTTTAACCGAGTCTCAGAAGAATCTTGAAGCAGATGCAGGCCTTCTTCTGCTGAGTAGACCACAAGCAATATGGCATACTCTCTTTCCAATTCCACTGCTATGGTATAAACTCTGGCTATTGTATAAAGCCTGCCCCTTTTAATTCTCAAAAAATCTATTGCAGAAGTTAAAAATAAACCTGGAACATTAACAGTCTCTTGCTTTTTCTCTTGCTCCTATTTTTCTCCCTATAGCAATGTAGATGCCTCTGCCTAAGAGGGGGGAAAATCACTTGCAAGGACAAGAAGAAAACAAAAGCACAAAGATTAATATTTCAAGATGTTATCTTGCTACATCAAAATAGTAGAAAACATGATTCTTGCCTCCAAGCTGCCTATATAACTGGAAAACATGAAAAATGGGGAAATTCATGAAAAGTTAATAACCATAAAGAGTATAGTAACAATATTAAACAGAAATGACAGAGGTGTCACTCGGATCTACATGATGAACACTCGAGGGCTGGTACAGACCCCAAGTATGACTTTTCACAGAAGGGTGAAGTCTGAGCTGCACAGATTTAGATGAGTAGCAGAGAGAAGAGGTGGAATTTCATGTGGAGAAACATAATAAGCAGAAGAGTGAAAGTGGAGTTCAAGTGTTTCAGGCAAAAGGAATCTAAGAGTCTGATTGTCACGCCACGTGTGGGGAGCTAAGCCTGCAAGAGTAGACTGAGAAACTACCGCGGGAGACCCTGAATGCCGGGCTGAAGGGTTTGGTCACTATTCCACAGAGGGATGGGGATGCCCTTGAACTGTGTGCATAGGGATGGGATATAGCTAGAGCAGCGTAATGACAATGAATGAAACCTTGAACCCTAGCAGCAACATTTGGGTCTGTGGATATACTGAAACTGAGGCAGGCTGGAGACAGGAGGTGGGGAGGAGGCTACTGCAGGGGTGTGGGCATGAAGTGACCCAGGCCTGGAAGAGGGTGGGTAATAGTAGAATGAAAAAGGATCCACGAGCATGAGTAGCATGCTGAAGTGAAAATCAACAAGGCTTTGATTCTTTGGAGCTGAGGGAGAAAGAAAAGTCAAATATACTATTAACTTGGGCAAATTACTTAGCATCTATAAAATAGTGATAATAGCTGTGTTTTACAGGTTTGCCCTGTGAATTAATAAAAAGACCTTTGTAAAATACAAGAAGTCTCTGGCATACAAATGCAATTTAAATCCATTACTTGAAACTGAGACAGCCCAGAGTTGCCCTCCTCTTTCCAGCAACCAGGGCCTCAGGGAAGGAGATGGCCCAGAGTTGCCCTCCTCTTTCCAGCAACCAGGGCCTCAGCTGGAAGGGCAAGACCGACATACCCTCTTTTCTTTAAGGTCCAGGAGAAGTTACACTCTTGGGCGAGGACCACTGGACCGTAACAGAACTTTCTGGAATATATGGGGGCCTTCTGCTCTATTTTCAAGCACATGCCAAATTTCAGGTCTCTAGAAGGTATCTGAGGTCCCTCCCACAACAAATAAAGGATCACAGCTCTAAGCCCTGATGTGCGTGGCTTGTGTCTTTTTTTTTTTTTTTTAAGATTTTTTTAATCTATTTGAGAAAGGGCAAGAGAGTAGGAGGAGGCAGAGGGAGAGAATCTCAAGCAGACTCCTCATTGAGTGTAGAGCCCGACATGAGGCTCCAGCTCACAACCCTGAGATCATAACCTGAGCAGAAACAAGAGTTGGACGCTCATCTGACCGAGTCACTCGGGCATTCCTGCTTGTGTCTTTTATTGTCTCAAACATCTAGTCTCATTGTATAAGCCACCTCGCCACCTGCTTTGCCTGTCTCTAATCATTTCTAATAAAATGTCATTTAGGTCTCTACCTGGTCCACAAAACCTTGTTTAACATGCAGTACTGTTGCAGATGCCTTAGATTTTCAACAGAAATAGTAAAAGTTGCTGCTACCATGCTTGTTATCATTTTTTAAGTAAAGGGGGAAAAGGGAAAAATGAGTAGGAAATTATTCTATTTATGTTGAGTGCTAGTGCTTGAGGAAAAGCTGGGTAAATTAGTGGCACATAAAGGGCCAGATGGAGATTTTTTTTAAAATTGTGAAGAAAATCTCGAGAGCACTTTCGAATACTCTAGAAATCATAGGTCTTGAGTCTTTATTACGTTGAATTTAACTTCAAATCTCTGCCTGTCATTTTACTTGAAATAGGTATATATAAGCAAGCTGTGAGGATATAGACCTTGATGTCTGTGTGTGCGTGCGTGTGTGTGTGTGTGTGTACACGGAAGCATACATCTACACATGCGTAGGAATGTGTATACTTGTAAAAAGGACACAAGCAGGGAAAGGAAATAGTATGGTTGAAGAAAAAAAGATTTTTCTGGGGTAACTATAAATCAAGAAAAGGGGAAGACGTTAAGAAAAGAATGTGTGTATGGAAGAAGAAATGAATTAGTTTATGAAGAGCAAAAAGAGAAAGGAAGAAGAGGAGAGAGACATAAGCCCTGCCACCAGGAGATGTTGGGCATTAGTCTCATAAATGCGAGCCACATGCAGGGGCAGTGCGGATGTGCAGAGCCAAGAGGAAAAACACCATCGGACTAATCACATGCATCGTCCAAGTCTAAGCTAGTAACTTGGAATCTCTGTTCGGGAACTTCAGGAAGCGTCAACACACCTTATAAATTGGATTATAAATAACAAATAACATTCTTCCAGTGGGCATCCAGTGCCTCTTTCTGCCCTGGCCGGACAGAAAGTGTGACTGAGGCTCCACCTGGAGCACCATGCCCTGGTTTACTTATTTCCTCGGCCCCATTAAAATACTCCTATCTGCCGTCCCCTAATTTCAGAACAGTGTTCTAAGTGATGGTTTGTTAAACTTACCCATACAAATGTGAATGGGAATATGAATGGGTTAATTTACAGTAGCACTTATGATGATTCTAGATGATTTTCTAGAAATAATCATTTAGGATCCAAAGGTGTCTTGGCCAAGTTGACAGACCAGTTGGGAACACAAATTTGGATAGGCAAGTTCCTTTGGCATGACTTCTTAGGTCACACAGTATAAAACTCATAATCTGTGCAAAAAGGGGAGGTAGAAAAGAAGCTTCCCTTTACCCTCCATAGGCCACTGCCAAGGGACATGGCCAGAAGACTGAGAGATGTCCGCAGAAGTGGGGATATTTTGGCTTTTCTCTGTTTTATTCTCAGAGAATCGGGGTAGGGCTCCTGCTAGCTCTTGGACAAGGGTGACTAACTGTCATAGTTTGCCCAGGACTGAAGTTCTCTAGGGATGTGGAACTCTCAGGATGAGGACCAGGAGAGTCCTAGGCAAACTGAGATGATAGGTCACCCTAATATTCCTTCTCACAAGTCAGGTCTTGACTTGAATGACGAATACCACGAAAGGATACCGATCTACCATCGATATCCTGCTAGCTCTTAGGTAAAGAATTAGTTGAGTGCAATATAGATCCCATCGAGTCTTCACTATTTCCCATTATTCTCTCCACCCCCCACTAGACATTTCTGTAGTAAAATCAAAAGCAAATTCTCTTGTTTGGTAGCATCGGCCCAAGTTAAACAGATCTGTCAAAAATTATAAAAGGCCACAAAGCATCCCAAGCGTTTGAGACTAGTATCTGTGAGCCATACAAGTTCTTAGTCTCTGGGGTTAGTTCCAGCGCTAATAGCCTGGTTCCGTAAAGTCCAAGACTGGCCCTGGGCCAAATTATAATGTACCTATTTGAGGTGCCCAGGTCCATTACTATCTTCTCTCCCACAGCACTGGAGTGCTTCACAACCTTTGTTTCTCGTAGTGAAACCTGTGCCTAGGGAAATATCTAATACCAGTAATTTACTCATTAGTGTGAATAAAGTGGTAGTTCCCCAGGCTGATTTAAATGGTTAAGTCTTATCTTTAATTATATTCTTTCATTCCTTCTACCACTAAGTATTCACCAAGAGCCCTCTGTGATGAGGTTGGAATATAGTAAGGGAAGGCAATCCAGAGCCTGCCCCTAAAGCACTTAACCAAATTTGGCCTCCATTAATTGCAGGCATCAGCTGACTAGAAAGAAAAAAAACACTGAAGGGTAGAAATGGGATTCCTAACTGCCCTTGACATTTGGGATCTTCGGCTGGCATTGACGGGCTGCTGTTTCAGGGCAAGATTCTTACGAACTAACTGTAGGAATTCACGGGGATAGTAAAATCTGAAGTCTTAGTCTTATTTCTCTCTAATATTTGTTTAGACTTCAAAGATGATATTAAGAGCAAAGAGCAGGAGAATGGAGAAATGGTCTGAACAAGGAGTAAAACCAAAAAAGGGGAAATTTAAAATAGAGAAACATAAAATCCTGATTTGGGTCCAAAAAGTCATCGATTTCAAGGACTATACTAAAATCTCCCCAAAGCAAAACATGTTATGGACATTGATAGAGCAACTTCAGTGTCTGGGACAGGGAATAGATGAGTAAAGGGTACATCTTATGGGATTTAATCTATCTTTGGGTGTAATTATAAAAAATAATGTAGCAGCATGGGAAAAGGTAAGCATGTTAATCTTTAAAGTGGAAATATAATCTAGGTTATATTGAAAACTATTTAAAATTTATAGAAGCTTATGAGTGGGGACTAAAAAAGAAAATGGACAATTGAAAATTGCAGATGTGGGCATACTAAGATCCTAGGTCACTTATATTATATTTATCTATCCTCTTATAATATTGTTTGTACAATAATAAGCATTATAATAAATCAATTGGACAGCTAAGGATAGGGGAAAAGAAATGTTTATATATAAAGCACTGATTGACTATAAGCTCAGAAAAAGCCAAATGACAGAACTATGAGAATAATGTTGAAAAAGCTGATGAAATTAGACTTCATCACTGGAAAGTTAAGCCAGATCCAACAGAAATAGAAGTCTCAGCATACTGTACACTAATTCGACTACATCTAGAATACTGTTTAGCTCTGGGTAACTTACTTTGTGGGAGATTCTGATAAACTACAGCACACTAAAAGAAGGGCAAGTGTAAGATTTGGAAAGACCTGAAAAGAATAGTAAATGACAATAAGTTTTAGAAACCTTGGAATACTAACTAAGGAAAGACAAGGCCAAGGGGGTGTGCATCTGTAGGATTGTTATTATAAAAGCTATATTAGGTTTGTGTAAGTTTAGAGGGAAGAATAAGAAAGAAAGAAGAAAGAAAGAAAGAAAGAAAGAAAGAAAGAAAGAAAGAAAGAGAGGCAGGCAGGCAGGAAGGAAGAAAGGAAGAAAGGAAGAAAGGATGAAAGAAAGAAAGAAAGAAAGAAAGAAAGAAAGAAAGAAAGAAAGAAAGAAAGAAGAAAGAAAGAAAGAAAGAAAGGAAGGAAGGAAGGAAGGAAGAGAAACTTTAGGGGAACAGTTTCCTAGCTAAAATAAGGAGGAACTTTCTATTAACAACTGGCCAACAATGCAATGAACTATTTCAAAAGGTTATAAACTTCTCATTGCAGAAAGTATTCAAATAAAAACAAGCAAAGAGCACCTATATTGTTGTGGGTTGTTCTGGATGGTTCTTAAAGACCCAGTGAAACTTTAGATGGTACATTGCTGTTAAACTTGAGAATGAGAACTATTTGCTATGTTTCTACAATTCCTCACATATAGACATGAGATAGTTCAAGTCTTCCCTTACATATCATCATTCAATTTAGAGACATAAAATGTAATCAGAATAAAGTCAGATAAGAAGAAAAAAGATTTTACCAGTTCCCATTGGACCATGTAAGATTATCTTCTGAGTTTATTTTAAAATTCCAGGGCTCAACATCCATTTGATTACTCTCAACCTAATTACTTTGGGCCACATTGCAATTTCATTCTTGACCTTTAATCTAATCACCAAGGAAAGAGATAAAATAAGTAACTTCTATGAGCCAGGCACCATACTAGACATGTTACATTCATAATTAGTCTTCCAAGCCTATGAAGGAAGAATTATCATACCCATTTTATAGTTAAGTAGAGATTTTGTTATAATTAAGAAAGACACACCCAAGATCCTATGGCAAATACCAGAGCTAGACTTCAAAGTCAGATTCCAGGCTATTCTAAAGCTCTGCGTGACCATCCTGCCACTTTACCTTTCCCAAACCAAACCAATGGAGATGGAAATCTGCCCACAGGCAACTACAATCCTATCTTTGAGCAAGACCCCGTTTGTTATTTCATTTGTTTTGTTTTTGGAAACTGAGCTTGTTCCCATGAGAGGACGTAAAGTTGCTTGTTCTTTGACTGAGCATGTTCAAGCCAGTAACTTGCTTGTAAGGTCACTGGTATCACAGCTGAGGTCAAAAGGATAATGGCCCCCAAAGATGTCCACATGGCAGGGCAGAACAGAGTCTTCAAATGTGATTACATTAAGGAGTTTGAGAGGAGGAACCGTCCTGGATTCCTGGGTTGCCTGAGTAGGTCCAATTTAATCACAAATGTCCTTATAAGAAGGAAACAGGAGGGTTAGAGCCAGGGGAGCCACCATGTATGATGGAAGAGAGAGAGAAAGAGATTTGAAGATGCTATACTGGTGGCTTTGAAGATGAAGGGGTCATGAAGATGAAGGGATCAAGAAATGGAGGTGGCCTCTAGAAGCTGGCAAAAGCAAAGGGATGGGTTCTCCACAAGGGACTCAGCCCTGCCGATACTTTGATTTTTAGGACTTCTTCACTTCCAGAAATAAGACTATAAATGTGTGTTGCTGTAAACCCCTGGGTTTATGGTAACTTGTTACAGTAGCAATACGAAATGACAGCCTAGAATATTCCCTTTGAATGAAGAGAATTTCCCATACTGGAGAACATCTTGACAACGGGAGAACCAGGAACTTTTCTGCCTGCTGGTGACAGACCTAAGATGGCTGTGAGTGTCCCTGGCAAGCCCAAGACCCAGGCAAGAGTGCAGCGGGAGGGAGAGCGGGAGGGAGGCAGAGAGGGAAGGCAAGGAGGAAGGGGTCATCAAGAGAAAAGGAGAGATAAAAGAGTGAATGTAGAGGAGAGAGAAAGAACAAGGTACAGTTGGTAATGAGCAGTACCTTGCCACTAACTTGTGTCCTACTAAGAAAGACATACAGGTTCTTGAATGAATCTATAATGTCAAAATTAACATTGTCATAGAACAGGTACTGTATTAACACAGAGTATCAACTTGATTCCAATTGCCGAAAGGGAGGTTTCAAGTTGTTTCTGAGCCTCTTGGATTCTCTCCAGTGTTATTTTCTGTTCACATGACCAACCTAAGAGGAGAAGAGGGGAGATCAGAAAGACGCCATGGGCAGGGATTACCACGAGCTCCGAGGAGAGAAGGAAAGCACTACTCTTCATTGACAGCCCACACAAGGGGAGTGCACAGTATTCCTGTCCCATTCCTTATCAAGAATCTGCCCTCAAGCTGTGCTAGAAGGTACCTGATTCCACCTCTGCTTGGCTTTTCACAAAGCTGGCCCTGAGGAGCACCCCGCCAGGGTGATAATTCGTGTAGTCACAGGCAGTAAGAGATTCTGAGCATCTACGGCCCCAGCTGCATTTGTGCCTGGGTGCTCTGTAACATGGGGAACTGGTGTCTTGCTGCAAGGTCTGCGTAGATTACCGAAGCAGGTGAGTCGATACGACCAGAAGCTAGACAACATGCTGCACTTGATTCTACGTGACCACTAACTGTAAAACCAGCCAAGATAGTTGTGGGCTGCTGAGAAACCATGGAAGCTTACCAGATACGGGCACTAGGAGATTTTTTTTTTTTTTCCGTTAAAACTTCTTAAAGATTGGGGCGACTGGGTGGCTAGTGGGTTAAAGCCTCTGCCTTCGGCTCAGGTCATGGTCTCAGGGTCCTGGAATCGAGCCCCACATCGGGCTCTCTGCTCAGCAGGGAGCCTGCTTCCCCCCCACTCTCTGCCTACTGGTGATCCCCTCTCTCTCTGTCAAATAAATAAATAAATAAATAAAATCTTTAATAAAAAAACTTCTTAAAGATCATTTAATATAGTGCCTTGATTAAAAGTCAGCTCAGACATTATTTAGCTGTGTGCCACTTTGAGTCAATGACTGCATCTCTCCGTACCCCAGTTTCCTTGCCTGGATCCCTGCTTATGGGGAACGTCTTTGAGTCTACAGATACGCAGTGTCCTGTTCCCTGTTGGCATTTCGATGGCATTCTCCCTAGCCCCTCTGTTAGAGAGTATATTTTTCTTTGTCATTTGGAATGAAAAGCTCTCTTCAATGCCAGGCAACATAGATGCTCTAAATACAATACTCACCTGGAGTTCTCTGCCTCCTTCATCTATTCTCCATTTAAAAATGGGCTCATCATCTCTGTAAATCCAAATCAATTGTGATCTTTTGCTTGGTCACTCTCAGAGTAGGAAAAAAAAACCACACACACACACACACACACAATCAGAACAAAGTGACTGGAGAACCAGCCCCTAACAATTAATAGCAACAAAAATATATGTCCTTGCTGTAACTGATTTCCTCCTACAAACATTACTTCTTTCCTTCAATGACTATTTACTCATTCGTGCGGGTCTCCTATGTGCCAGGCCCCATACGAGGCCCTTGGGATGCAGGGATGAACAAAACAGACAAAGCCTCTGCCTTTAAGGAAGTTACATTATAGAGAGAGGGAGACACACACTAAGTAAAAAGCACATAACAGAAGAACCGTGTTGAGTAAAAGGTACAGAGGTATGAAGTAGGGAGAGGCGGGCATGGGTCATGCTGCTCTGGGCAGGTGCCTTGAGTGATAATAGAAATCACAAAATACCACCTCTGTCATAAAAAGTTTACAGCCTGAACAAGAGGCTGAACACCAGAGAATGACATTTAGGGGACCAAACAAGATGTGTTTGGTTTATGTGTTTGAATTAAACTCTAAAAGGATTTGGGCTGGGCTGGGAAATTAAAGAAATTGTAGGGAAGAAGAGAGACAAGAACAGAACTTCCCTCACAGAAGGTACACTGTAAAAAACAACAACAACAACAAAACAAAACAGCTATTCCCATGATGACTTCCCAGGCATAGGAGCCCATGTTCCTTTCTGAACTGGGGCCCACGCCTCTGAGTCGCAGTCCGAAGAGGAAAGCCTGATTTCTGCTTTCTCTTCCCTAACACGCTTGACCCCATCTTTCCTGCAGGACCACGGGGAGGACAGATGAGGTAATGTCTCCAAAGGGGTTAGTGCTCCACGGACTCTTCGGGCAAAATGCAAATTATAACCAGGTGAGGTCACACAGTCTAGAATGGAAATCTTGGAGGTAAACTATTCAAAACCTAATATCAAATAATCCTTCCCCAATCAGACAGTTCAGAGTACATATGATGTGGCCGGTTTTCCTGTCTTTCCTTAACCACTTAAAAATACCCTAAGCTTTGGCCACAAGCATGTGGGTTTTGGGATGCCATATGGAAAAAATACAACTGACTTTTTGTGAGCCATGCAATGGCGTTCCAAAGTAAATCAGGACACACATATATCAGGCCTGTTCATTTCCTTGGCTATGTGTTTGGCCAGATGATGTCAATACTTTGTTTGCCATAACTCTAGTCCAGCTGGCAAGCAGCGTCTCCACAAATCATAGGATTTTAAGGATGGAGAGGAGCGGCATGAACCAGGAAAGGAAGTAAGGAACACCAAGAGAGAAAAACTTGACTTTCAACAGAGACTCAACACATCAGCTCAGCCTAAAACTTTGGTTCATCATCTAAGGCAAAGCCTCTTGGAGAGCTGTCAGGAGTACTATTCAGTAGAGGATTTCAAAATACATTTCAGACATAACATTCTAGAGCACTACTAAAGGACAATTAAATCACATCCCCTCACCTCTCCTTTCTGTAGGTATTGTCTTATGAATCTGAGGTCATACAGTGCTATTGGAAGTGCCAGACTTACACATGGGAAAACAACCACAAATATATATGTGTACGTGCATTATTCTTTTTCTGATATTATACCCTCACTTTTGAAATTTAAGATATACAAATACATATACATGTAAGTAAATTAGTACCATCCATAATAACACACTGCTCTGAAACAATCATAGAAATCATTTGGAAAATAGCCTCCCATATTTTTGGATGGCATCTAGTAAACTTGGGATCATATTTTCTGTTTTGTAAGAGGCTTTTTTCTGTAATTTTGAAAGAGAAGAGAAATTACATACGATGTGACTGGTTCCTTGAAAGGGCATCTTGAAGTCTGACCTCCTAAAAATAGGTTTTCAAATGTTAATGTCATGAATGCCCAGGAGAAACAAGGAAATCCCTGAGCTCCCCACAGAACAGACATTGCACAGGTAGTGGCTAGAAAATAGGACATTTTCTGTATAATCTAGGATTGCAGCAAAGGTGAGCTGAGGGAAGTCAACCACTCTGCTGTTGCCCATGGTGCTTTGGTGAGGTTTTTCATCACATCTCCTTTTTTCACATACTTACTAGGCTCTCTAACTGGGTTTTACAAGAATCGAATCCACCTAAAGAAGACATAGGTCTCTGGCTGCAAATAACAATAAACTACACACAGGTATTTCTTTCTAAATCAAAGTAGTCCACAGATATTTACTAATTTCTAATTCAACCTAATTTATTACCCCAACATGCTATGGTGGGTGAGGTGGTTCAGTGAAAGATATTTTTAGTCCTATTTCACAAGTACATGTGGCAAAAAAAAAATACAGACCTTGTCTAGAGCCATTAAATAAGTCATACATGGTCTCTTTTTTTTTTTTTTA
>CM052809.1:43837701-43856313 GCA_028533885.1 Nasua narica | reverse complement strand
GTGGGGAAGAGAAATGAAACAAGATGGGATGGGAAGGAGACAAACCATAAGAGACTCCTAAACTCACGAAACAAACTAAGGGTTGCTGGGAGGTGGAGGGGGGTAGGGATATGGACATGGGTGAGGGTATGTGCTATGGCAAATGCTGTGAAATGTGTAAGCCTGATGATTCACAGACATATACCCTGGGGTAAATAATACATTATATGTTAATAAAAAAAAATAATAATAAATAAATAAATAGCCGTGTGTATCTAGTGGAGTATTGGACAATCAGGTCTAGAAAGAAGCTGTAATTGTTTCTGGTTTCGTAAGTTACAGATAGAACTTTTTAGGATTTTCTTTTTTTTTTTTAAGATTTTATTTATTTATTTGACAGAGTGAGATCACAAGTAGGCAGAGAGGCAGGCAGAGAGAGAGGGGGAAGCAGGCTCCCTATTGAGCAGAGAGCCTGATGCGGGGCTTGATCCCAGGACCCCAGGATCATGACCCGAGCCAAAGGCAGAGGCTTAACCACTGAGCCACCCAGGCGCCCCACTTTTTAGGATTTTCTGAACTTGTTATTTCCTCCATAGTAAGAACCTAGAACTACAAGGGTCAGACTGATTATTTTAGGGAGCATGGAAAGAGGGAGAAAAGAGATTAGTTTGGGGAATAAGATATCGTGGGGGGTGAAGCTATGGTTGCCACTGGAAATCAGAATGACCGAACTAGTCACTATCTTTGGAAGAAGAGAGAGGACAGAAGGAAAGAAGGGTGTTTAGAAAACCTATGAGGGATGAATAAGGGAGCCCAAGGGCCACAGCCTTCCGTTGCTAGGGGCCTAGGCTACTGAGAGATCACACTGGAAATAGTGTGATTAATTCTTTCATTTGATCAAAATTAAGCATTCATTTACTTTAACAAATACCTTTCGATTTAAATACTTAAACTGAATAAGTAATGAATAAATACAGAATAAGTAATGAGTAAGTACAATATATTTTACCTTGGTAGGTGTAATCAAGGCTGTAATTCTTTTTAAAAGTAATAGATGAAGTCTAATTATGATTTACTAATGGATGATTAGTAATGATTAGTAATGAATACCAAAATGTGTGCACAATGGCAAATGTGCTCACATACTGTTTATCTTACCTTACATCTTTCCTGTAAAGGACCTAGATACTTCGGTAACTTATTGACTGAAAAAAATAATGAGCACAGATCCCAAGAAACTTCTTGTTAGTTCTCTAGACTGTGTGATGTCCTTCCTTCAGCTTATTGTAAAGGATTCTACCCTAAGTAGTCCACCTTGAACATATTTCGTGTACACACACACACGCACACACGTCCTGGTTAGCTTTTTTTTTTTTTTTAAGTAAACCTTTAGGTAAATGAATAGGTGACCTGAGTCTTCTGAAGACCTACTTTCTTTCAGAAAATAGAACATGTTTCTTCAGGTGGGATTTGGCCAAATGTCTTAAGTATCAACATTTACTTTAAACTATCATAGATATGTAAGTCCAGGACCTGAAAGATACTCCTTTTGTAAAGTAAAAAGTAGTAATTCAAATAGCTGGGTGCCTGAGTGGCTCAGTGGGTTAAAGCCTCTGCCTTCGGCTCGGGTCATGATCTCAGGGTCCTGGTTTCGAGCCCCACATTGGGCTCTCTGCTCAGCGGGGTGCCTGCTTCCCCCTCTTTCTGCCAGCCTCTCTGCCTACCTGTGATCTCTCTCCCTCTGTCAAATAAATAAATAAAATCTTCAAAAAAAAACCCCCACAAATAATTTACATTTGACTCACGGCATCATTCGGAGGGCTCATTGCTTCAGGGGAACTATTACTATATCATCGGGGACTGTGGGGAAAATTCTTGAAAACTCTACAGGTTCACTCAGGGGCATTTACTAACTGTGATCGCCAAGTAGCTATACCAGTACTCAGAGTAATACACTTGATTATATTTAGAACTCTCAATTCTTTGAGTAGTCAAAACTTGATCAACAATTCTTTAAATAAAGAGCTCTAGAGATTGGCAAGCTAGCAAATTTCAGTGGGTTGGTGAGAAAAATAAAGAGTACCATTCAGGAGAAGAAAAAGACATTTTGAATAAAATGTTCTTCAGAAAGGCTAGAAATTTTATCTTTTCTCCCTCAGCTCTTTCAGTTCTCTTACCTGAGAATTCCAAGTGTCCAGGTACCCATATAGTCACATACGTCTGTCAGTCAGTGGCATTTATTGGATCTGTCCCCTGTGCAGAAGTGTGAGCTAACATGGTCACAGGGGTTTAGAAGAACACTGCATTCAGATCTTCCTCTCGGCATACGAAAAGAAATGAAAGCATATTCATAGAATAATATAGTGAGAGCACATGAATACAGTAAAATCTCTAGGTACATAATTAATGAAGCCTCATTGAGTAGAGAGATTAAGAGAATTGGGTCAAGTTAATCAAGAGAAAGTTCGTAGGGAGTAATTTTTGAAGCCAGATTTGGAAGGTCAGAAAGAGTTTAATAGACTGGTATGGGAATATCTCCCTCATGGCTTGCCCGGCTTGCCCGAGAATGGCTGCAACTGGGGCTTGCGTCTCCAGTGTTACTTGTGTTGGTTGTTTGGTGTGACCAAAGCATGGCGGCATTCCACTGCGGGCACCATTGCGCTGAGCTAGAGGCAGGCAGGGGACGGGGTGGGGTTCTGTGTTCTTTCTTTTTGAATGCCAAGTTCCAAGCCGGCTTCCGATCGGACAAGGGTACTGATCCTCCTCGAGAAAGGAGGCCGTTGAAGGCAGGGAAGCATGCTGTGTGTTTGGAGACAAATGAGTTGCTGAAGAGCAGAACACCTTGCGGGCACCAGGAAAGGAAGGAGGGTCCTTGGGAGAGAGTACCTGTCTGTGGGCCACAAGGTGATGGGGGAGTGTTTGGTAGATCCAGGGCTGTTGGCCACACCTAGTACCCGCTTGCTCAGATAAGCTTGCTGCTTTCGGGGGGGGGGGCGGGGGGCAGAGACGGTGTGGAGAGAGCCCTGAATTCAGGGAGTTACCTCATGGTATTAGTAAGTGCCGTGATAGGAGAGAGAACACACCCGGGACCCGGCGACCTGTTTTGCAGGGGGCTTGGGGGAAGACTTCACAGAGTTGTGAGTGACATGCGACTTTCGAATTGGGCCCTGAAGACTTTGTAGTGGGTTTCTAGGTGGAGGAAGCAGGCAGGGCATTTCAGGCAGTAGGCTGAGCTGGCAAGAGAATATAAAAGCATGAAAGGGGTGAGGTGCCCAGGGAGGCTGACTCTGTATCTTGGAGGAAGGCCCTTCCTCAGGGGCTGGGGGAGAGAAGGAAGAAATTTTGGTTTCCAGACTTGTTTCACTCAAGCCCTAGAGAGAACCCAACTTCTGTTTTGTGGGCAATCCCGAGGGCAGGAGAACACGTTGGACTGTGCCAGCCATGAGCTGTCAGCCGAATCCAGATGGGGCAAACTACTGGTCAAACGTCATGAGCTTTTCAACGGATACGTTGTAAGGAAAAAGAGAAGGATTAAGGGGGTATTTGCAGGTTCGAAGAGACTTAAAATACACCTTTTCTTTTTACTAGGCAAGACTAAACTGTAGTTTTTATCACTTGGGTGAAAAACTCTAAGGGAACCAAAAAGCCTTCTCTAAAAATCAGAGTGGTAATTGCTTTGGAGGGAATGGAAGGGCTTATGACTGGGGCACGTGAAGGGGTTCCTGGGGTTTCTAGCACAGTCGTGTTTGCTGAATGGTGATTAAAAGACTGTTTGCCTCAATTGTTCACTAAACCCTACATTTATTGTGTGAGGTTTTCTGAATTTCTGTAGGAGAAGTTTCAAAATGAGGGCTGCTCGTCCAGGAGCGAGCTGACTTTCATGCAGAGGGTGAGTATTATGGATGGGATAAACCCCAGCTGCACCTTAACTGAGGCAGAGCGACAGTGACAGGCAATCCTGACGTGCTCACTATGACAAGGATCGGCTATGCCGCACCCTGGCTGCTTAGAGCCCGGGAGCTGAAGGCATGGTGTGCTCTGCCTAGAGAGCCATTACCTTCCAAACCTGCCTTTCCAAAAGGAGCAGCTTGTATTAAAACAAAACAAAACAAAACACAACCAGATAACACACAGTATCCCTGACCCCAGCTTCTCTTGGCCCCAAAGCGTCAGTTCAGTGCAACCTAGTTTGGATGAGTAACTTAATTTTAGTTAACTTGGCTTAGAGGATATCCATTCACTCTTCAGTTTGCCTTTTAAGATGGAGATCGATGTGGCTGTAGGGCAGGAAAAAAAAAAAAACACCACCACCACCACCACGTTCATGAGAAGCGCCTGCCTTTTCCTTTTCCGAATAATCTATGCATTGAGCAGCTTGGTGTTACGTTTCAGATCACATCTCCCAGTTCCTGAGACACTCGCACATGTTCGTTTTGCAACAAGGGGTTAAGCCTCTCAAACTACGGATTTTGGCATTGAAGGTACACAACCACAGTGAGATTACCGATATTAAATAATAATAATAATAATAATAATAATAATAATAATAATAATAAAGCAGTAAGTAAGGCAGTTAAGCAAATACGTTTCCAGTTCTCTTTGTCTTCTTCAAACACCGAATGCAGAAGTCTCTGTCCTTATTAGCCCAGTGCTTTGCTCCCTTGTCTGCCCTTCCCGAGACACGGGTGGGATCAGTGTGTCTTCAAGAGAACTTGCCCACAAGGATGGGTGGCAGACTCTCTTAAGTATAAACAAGGGAAAGTAAGCATAAGCACTGTTTTCGTGCCTGTGGTGTTTTTGATGCTGGCCCCTGTGGTAATTCTGACTTACTCATTTTAATGAGTAAGGTTTGGACCTTGCTGTCCGTATGTATATTAAATTGTCGTACAGGGCGCCTGGGTGGCTCAGTGGTTTAAGCCTCTGCCTTCAGCTCAGGTCATGATCTCAGGGTCCTGGGATCGAGCCCCGCATCGGGCTCTCTGCTCAGCAGGGAGCCTGCTTCCGCCTCTCTCTCTGCCTGCCTCTCTGCCTACTTGTGATTTCTCTCTCTCTCTCTCAAATAAATAAATAAAATCTTTAAAAGAAATTGTCGTACAAAGGCAGGGTGGGTATGGTGTGAATAACAAATCAAGGATCAGAGGCTTCAGGTCAATAGGGCTTTCACAGACGAACACTGTTCAATGTGATAGCCAAGGTCAACTGAAACTGTAAAGCCGCGTGGCAGAGGGAGACAAGACCAAGAATGAGTCTCCAAAGTTGGAAAGGGATTAGTTATCAAGAGTTAACCAGCATGTGTTAGCTATTTTTATAAAAGAGAGCTCACTTTGAATAGTTTTTATGCAGAACTCTTGTCTGGAATTTGTGGGAGGATAAAATCTCCTTTTTCTAAAATCTCATTTCTTTTGGGATGGGTCGTTTCAGAGAGCCAGGTGTTCTGACTAGCCAGAAATTCATCTAGTTAAACACAAAATCCTTTAAAACCATATTGGTTGAAAAACTTCCTGGAAAACGTTTTACATAGTCCCCTAATGGCCAATAGAAAGAAGGTGCACTTTGGAGGGCAAGAGGCGTGGATTACTCAGAGCCTCGTTTACTCACTGAGCATCTTTGGTTAACTATCCTTACCGGGCCTCAGTTTCTTAATCTGTAAAATAGGTATCGTTGCACCATATAGGTATTATTAGTTAATCGTATTATTATTATACATGTATTAATTGTATTATTATACAATTATTAATTACATTAATAGTTAATTGTATAACACTATAGGTACTCTTGGTATTGGTTGTCTGAGGCCACTGGCCTGACCTTGGTCTGTCAGATGTTAGATAAATACCGGGGAGGGGCGCCTGGGTGGCTCAGTGGGTTAAGCCTCTGCCTTCAGCTCAGGTCATGATCTCAGGGTCCTGGGATCGAGCCCCACATCGGGCTCTCTGCTCAGCAGGGAGCCTGTTTCCCCCTCTCTCTGCCTGCCTTTCTGCCTACTTGTGATCTCTCTCCTCTCTGTCAAATAAATAAATAAATAAATAAATAAATAAATAAAATCTTAAAAAAAATACCGGGGAGAACAGTAATACCTAGAAGGGGCTTGGAAAGTATGGAAAGAGCATCCTCTTTGTTTGCAGGTTAGAGGAGATTGGGGTGGTTTGGGTAAGGCTGGCTCTAATGACTGAGTAGGCAGCATCTTCATGATGTGATTGAGAATGGTCTCCTGTCTTCAATCTTTCCCACCTATAATCAGGGTTCCTCTTTTGAGATCTGACTTTGGTACTTGAGAAATTTCCTCTTAAACAGAATCTCAGATTGTGGCAGACATGACAAGTCCCCCAACAGATGCCCATGTAAGCAAGGTCTTGCTTGCCCAGCTTTAAGGAGTGTAATTAGTTGTAGCTTCCAGCTGTTCTGAAAAAATGAATTTCTGTTGTCTGTAGGGTGCCCAATCTGTGGCATTTTGTTAGAGCAGTGGCCCAGACAGAGCACCAAGAGTGGGACAGGGAACTCCCCCCAATTGAATGAGAACAAAAAAAGATGGTAAAATTTCCAGGCAGCCAGGCGACAGCTCCAGGAGTTGGGGTTGTAGGGAAGAGGGTGGGTGCAGGTGAATGCTGTCTTCTTCACTACAGGCTGAGGACTGGAGTTTGAGAGCATCCCCTTGGGGACGTGGTAATCAGACAGGAATGCACACGGAGGGTTGTCTCTTTTTTTACTGGGACTGGAAGCCAAAACACGGTGTAAACCTGGAGTTACTGGGGGCATCTTTCCCACCATATGGAGAGAGCTATTTTGAGGATAAATCCATCACGATATAATTTGAGGACACTTTAGATACATAAGAGAAATGTATTATTTTTGATTCCTTGGGCTATTTCGGGTCCCTTCTACTTATTATCACTGTGTGTTTTGATGAAGACAATGCCAGTTGTCGAAATCTATCCTGTTGCTAAAACCGATACTGCCTCTAAAAAGTGTTCATCTGTTAATCACAAACTAATGTGATTTTTATTTTTTTGAAAACTAACATCTGTTTCTAAAAAACATGGCCTAATCCTGTTTACTTCTATTCTTTTTTAAATGATTTTTTTTCTTAGGATTTTATTTACTTATTTGACAGAGAGAGATACAGTGAAAGCGAGCACACAAGCAGGGAGAGCAGGAAAGGGAGAAGCAGGCTCCCCACTGAGCAGAGAGCCTGATGCGGGACTCGATCCCAGAACCCTGGGATCATGACCTGAGCCGAAGGCAGACGCCCAACGACTGAGCCACCCAGGCCCCCCCAATCCTGTTTACTTCTTAACAAGAAGCCAATTATAAACTTGTTTGTGGGTCAAAAATAGTCATTTCTCTTAGATTTGTCAGATTCTATAATACCTTATTCTGTTGTGGGATGTTCTATCAGGGAAATACCTATTTTGTAAAAAGTTGAGCATTCAAGAAAAGCAATTGAAATGTGACCATTGGGTAGCAACCCCAAACTGGATTTCTCAGGGTCTGAGAAAAAATGAAAATGAAGATGTTTTGAGATTCTAAACCTGTCTAAAATGATGTACTTCTTTCTGATCAGCTACAACAATCTTACCCTTCAAAATTGCTCGTCAAAGAGAGGGAGACGTAGACATCCTGGAAAATCATCCCACGAGTTAGTCTGCCTCAGAAGTGATTTGTTAGTGGCTGTACTGCAGAGAATGGGGTGTTTTTTCATTTCAGAAAAGGTTTTAGGTGATTCCCTTCAAAGGAATCCATCAATGTAAAAACACCTACGGTTGTCGACAAATGCTCTGTAATCTTGGAAATGGAGAGATCTAAGGACAAGTCTTAATGATTCAATACAGAATATTTAAAAAGAAAGGTTGTTGAATATTAATTCGGATCGGTACAAGGGACGAAGATACTGTCTCAGCCTGAAATCCCAGACTCCAATGACAGGCTTAACACACCTCCCCAGACTTCTTCAGGCTCCACAGAGCCCTGCTTCATGTTTTACTGGCTTTGTGAGACAACTGCATTAGCTTCTGGTTAATGTGGTTTCACCTTCGGGTTAAGTGCTCCCTCAGCCCCTCTAGCTCTAAGATTTTGATTCCTGTTGTACACAGATGCTCCGTCCTTGTGCTCCCTGCCCCCATCCCTGCAGCCAAAGTTTGATTTGAGAGATATATTCAGTTCTTGGCTCATCTGCAAAACCCCGTCACTTAATGGTGGCTACCTTGCTCACTTCCCCAGGTTCTCTCTTCTGTCCTTTTCTAACCCCCATCATGTCACAGCATTTAACAGCTCTGTTAATGTATTAACCAATAATTACTGTGCATTTATATGTACTTTGCCCTGTTTAGGTATTGAGCTTGTAATGGTGACAAGATAGACAAGTGTCTGCCCTCTTAGAGTTTCTAGTCTGTGCATAACTTGCAAGCAAATACAGGTTGACAAGTGGGAATGCCCTCAGTGGGTTGCCACACCCCATTCCATAAATAAACTCTGTGCATACGCATCCTTCCCCTTCTTTTCGTGGATAAGCTGTTCTTCTACCTGTTGAAAGCTAACCCTGCCCCCTAAGGTATTTCTTAGCCCCTCCTGACTTCTGATGGCATTTTCCCCCTTACTCAATTCCTCGTTCATAAACTTGTGCCTTTTTTACTTTACCAACTAGTTTTCCTTTGCAGATAAATATAAGCCAAATATAAATGAAGGCCTCGTATAGTCTTTGGTGGTTGGTAACAAGGGAACAAGCAACCAGGGGAATACAGGTGATTGCATGAAAGGAAACACACCTGTACAAATCATAGAGCATGAATGCATTTTATTCTTGGTCATATGTTATCAGTCAGTTTCCTAGCACCCTTCCAGAACTGAAGAAAATAAAACTCTTGACGAACAGTGATTCCCCCAAAAATGCTTTATCAATTGGTAGTCTTTCTGAAATAACTAACTCCCCCCATCTGTCTCCGTTCAGTCTGCTTTTACAAAATACCACACACTGGGTGTTTTAAACAACCCATAGTCATGTCTCATTTTTCTGGAGGTTGGGAAGCCCCAAGAGTGAGGTGCTGGCAGAGGCATTGTTTGGTGAGGGCTCTTTCTCTGGTTTGTAGTGGTTGCCTTCTTGCAGTATGTACACAAGGCAAAGAGAGAGAGTGAGCTAGCTCTCTGGTCTTGTCGAAAGGGTGCTAATCCCATCAAGCACACCCTACTCATGACCTCTTCTAAACCTAATTATCACCCAAAGGCTCCACCTCCAAATAGCATCACATCGAGGGGCAGGGTTTCAACCTGGGCATTTTGAGGGGACACAGCCATCTGTCCAGACCACCCTCTCCTGAAAATTCGGCCTCAATTTCCTTTGTGTGTAGTGAGACTATGTTGTTAGATGCATATTAATTAAAAATTTTTTTTAACATTTTCTTTAATTTTTTTGTTTTTTCAGAGCTTAATGTCCTGTTTTATCCCTAATGCTATTGCTTTAAACTTTCTTGTTTGACAACAGCTTTGTTATCAGTCTTTTCTATTATATTTTCTTAGTATATCATTTTCCTCTTTTTAAACTTTGTGTTGTTAAGTTCTAGGTGTGACTCTTTTTAATAGCTTACAATTGGATTTAATTATGACATATTTTAAAAAAATATAACCTGAGCATTCCTGCCTTTTAAACAGAGAAGTTTAACCCATCTATATTTGATGCAAATTCTTGTATATTTGAATTGATTCCTGCCTGTTTTTTTGTGTTTTCCATGTATTACTCTTTGGCTTTTTTTCCCCTTTGTTTTCTTTTCTGACTCCTATTGAACTTCAACTTAAAAAGAGTATACTTTTAATCCTTTTACTGATTTTGGAAGTTAAACATTTCATTTATATTCTCGTGAGGTTTTTTTCTTTAAAGTTTTTAATATGCACACCTGACTTAAAATCTAAATTTTTGTTGCCCAGTATTATGATTCCATCCTATTTTTAAGAACTTCAAAATCATTTATTATTATTAAAGCATATTTAATTTGCCCACTGAAAATGGATCTCTTTGCTCATCATTGCACCCAACTCTTCCTTTTTCGGTTCACTTTTGTTCTTTGTGAAGTACTCTTTCCCCTGGTCTTTTCCCTGAGGGTACATGAATAGTAAACTTTTTCAGTATTTGTTTCAAAATATCTTTACTTTAGCCTTGCTCTTGAATGATAGTTCCTTTGCGTATAAAATTGTGAGTTGTGTGTTATTTTCTCTCAGGTCTCTGATTTGATCCTTGGTTTTTTGGATTCTATGTGTTAATGATGAGAGATGTGCTATCAACTGTTCAATTCCAGATATTCTGTGCTCCCTGGTTGTTTATAAAGCTTTTCCCTCAATCCTTGAATTCTGAAATTTCATTACAATGTGATTCAGTGTACTTTATTTAAATTTGTTTATATTTAATTCGCTTGAGACTCAGTATACTTATTCAGCCTAAAGATCAAGAATTTAAAACTTCAGGAAGATTATTTACTCTTGTCTCACATATTGGCTTTCATCTATTATCTCTGGACCAGTGGTCAGTAAACTGTGGTTCATGGGCAAATCTGGCCACTGCGTGTGTTAGCAAATAAAGTTTTATTCCAAGACAGCTATGCTCATTTGCTTATACATTATCTATGACTATATTGTGTACAGCTGCAGGGTTGAGTACTTGTGACAGAGATTATATGGCCCACAAAGTCTAAAAAATTTACCCTCTGTAAAAATTTGCCAGTCTCTGATCTAAACTTTTATTCTGGAACTTGTATTGGACATAAGTGGACTTTTCATTCTATCCCTTGTATCTGTTTTTTTAAAAGATTGTATTTATATATTTGACAGAGAGAGAGAGAGAGAGAGAACACACAAGCGGGGGGAGCAGTAGGTAGAAGGAGAAGCAGACTCCCTGCTGAGCAGGGAGCTCGCCATAGGACTTGATCCCAGAATCCTTCGATCATGACCTAAGTAAAAGGCAGACATTTAAATCACTGAGCCACCCAGGTGCCCTATCCCTTGTGTCTATTAATCTCTAGTTCTACTTTTTACAATTTTGTTTCTCTATGCTGCAGTCTTGGTAATTTTTTTAAGTTCAGTATTTTTCAGTATTAAGTTCAGCATATTGTATTTTATGTAGCATTTCTATGAATGTGTATCAAGATTCAGGGCTGGTTAGCTAGGTCTACCAGGTTTCAGAAACAAAAGTCTGCCTATCCTGCCTATTGTGTTAGCATTAACACAAAATGCTAACTCAAGCACTCATGGCAGCCATTAACAAGTAATCTAATCATCTGGTGTATTAGAGTGCTCCAGAGAAAATAAACAATAGGATATTTGTTTGTTTTAGAAATTTGGCTTGCAAAATTATGGAAGATGGCTAGTCAAAAATCTGCAGAATGGGCCAACAGACTGGAGACCCAGGAAAGAGTGTTGTAGGTCAAATCCAAAGGCAATCTGCTGCAGACTTCCCTCTTGCTTGGATCAGTCAGTCTTTTGTTTTATTCAGGCCTTTAGCTGATTGGATGAGGCTTGTCCACATTCAGGTAGACAATTGGCTTTACTCACTCAAAGTCTCCAACTTAAATGTTAATATCATTCAAAAATACACTCACGGAAGCACCCAGAATAATGTTTGACCAAATATCTGAGCACCATGGTCCAGCCACGTTGACGCATATACCATCTCAAGTCCACCTATCTTTTGTCAATTCAGCACCTATATTCATCTGCTTAAGTCATGTTTAATCTCCACATAAAGATAATCATAGGGTCATACTAATGCTTCACATGACACAACTATCCTGCATGCAATAAAAAATGCACTAACCCTTTCCCCAGAAAATGATGCATAGTCCTTGGTGATATTTTTCTCTTTGATATCCTGTAACTGAAATATTATGATGTAAAGTTAGCAATTATTTAATACTATGCTCTAAAGTCACTGTATCTTACATTACATGCTAAGGGGATAAGAGAAGAAAGGCTGCAGAGGTATTTGCTATATCAACAATATACATACACACAAATATATTCATAACTAAATACTCATAAAAGTTAACAGTCCTTGTTTGTTTAACCGGTCGCATACTTGTAGCTGATATTTAGAAAATTGTCTTTTACTACCCATTCCACATTACCTTCACTCTCAGTGAGTACCTCATTTGGTCATAGTTCTTTGCTTGGTGGGAGGACCCAAAACTTCCTTCCTGAATAATCTGAGCCTTTAAAAGTCCTTCTTAGGTTGGATTGTTACAGTTTTCCATTGACTTTCATCACAGCATATGGTAACACTAAGAGATATCCTAAGGGATTTCCTGTATTCCAGGCCCTCTTCCTTACCCCCATTGTGGGGTAGCTGGCCACTTGCTCCCTGGTCGTCAGGATCCATCACCCTAGCCAGCACAGTAACTTGCTTTTTGGCTTCTTGATTTAGAGGTACAAGGGGGCCAGAGTAACTGGGTGGCAGTCTTCACTTCTAGTTCAGTGGAATCATTATTGTGCCTCCTGGGAAGTGTTCCTCCTATGCAAATGGAAACATCTAGACCAGCAGCAGAGCATAAAATTGTAGGAGCAGAAAACAAAACTTTTGCTCATCAGTCTTTTGGGGGTAATACTGAAAGGTACACATTTCTATCCCTAATTCTACCCCTGATTCCTGGACCTCTAAATTTTGGCTATAGGACAAAAAAAAAAATAATTGGATATTTCTACAGAGCATGTATAGCCTCTTGGAGAACATTGACCCAGCCCCAAGATAATGTCATCTAGCTAGCATTAGCTATAACTGAGTCTTCAAAAGGCCATTCCACTGTTCTACCAACCCACTTGCCTGAGGCTGGTGGGAAACATGGTGACACCAGTGAATTCCATGAGTACGGACCCATTGCCACATTTCATGTGCTGTAAAGTGATTTCCTGGATGAGAAGCAATGCTGTGTGAAAAGGCATTCCATGAAGGCCATGGCTGGTGGTTTTGGCAGAAGCATCATAGGCAGGAAGGGAAATGTATATCCAGGGTAAGTGTCTTTTTTTCTTTGGAGCACACAATGTACTAAGTCAAGTCTCCTTTCTAAAACTGTGTATAATCATAAACACAGCTGGTGGACTTGTTGTAGGTACCAGAAATAAACTGGAGCTATGGGAAGCCTGTGGAAGAATTAACAGTATTTTAAAACCAGGAAAAATGTAATAAGTCTTGATATGACACCAGTGAACCCACAAAAGTATTGAAGCATTCATATTCCAAGAGTCAAACTGAGATACAGAAATGATTGAGTAAAACCTCTACAAATATATACTCATTTTCCCGTGTGCTAAACATAGCCATCTTTTAAAAGGAAACACCAGCGATCCATATTTTTAAATGAAAATACTACCTTTAGTAAAAAAGCGAAGTCATTTAAAGCAGCTAATTAAAATGCCATTTAAGCCCCTACAGTGGCTACCAGGATCACAAAATCACTCAGAAAGTAGCAGCTGTGTCTGAAGCTTCTGTATCATCTTGAGGGCGAGTCGACTGGCCAGGCTTCAGAGACATCAGATAACTGAAGTCACCCCATGCCGTTACCTCCTCACATTTCAGTGTCCTAGTTCTTTTCTGAAGAGCACTAGAGCAAAGAAGAAAAAGCCGTGGTAAGGAAAACACACCATGTCCTATGGTAAGGATTGGTCTGAAGTGTTAGGCGTAAAAGTTTCGTGTTGATTTCTATATATAACCCATCTAGGTCACCTACCCAATACTTGCATCTCTTAGTGTTTTGTGGGTGACTCTGGGGAAGGACAAGAGGCATTAAATTCCTGGAGATGCTTCAGCCATGTCGGTAAGACTTAGACATTCAGTTAAAGCCCAAGACGGTGTGTACTGCAGGGCTAAATCGGGCAGTACCAGCTAGGAAGGAGTACGTACCTCCTACACAACACAACACCGCTCAGCGGGAGAGGCGGGGATTGCAGCAGAGAGGGGAGCGTGGGGAGGGGCTGGACAGTAGCGCTCTTAGTACCTCTTGATGCCAGGGATGAACTCACATCCAGAAATACTGCGTCTTATTTGCTTCTAATTTGGTTCTAAATTGGTTCTAAAACCTTCTCATAATTTAAACCACCCAGTCATTTTGCTGCCCGGAGGGAGAACTTTCCAGGCAGCCTAGCACTCCTGCCCCCCTTCAGAGATAAATGCCACGCCTGGTGGGGGCTCTTATTCATTCTCCGGCTATATGGACAGAACTTTAAGGCCAGGAACAGATACCCTGGAGCAGGTCTCAGGTGTGAAAGGACAGGATGGCAAGCAGCTTCTGCCCTGGGAGCAGCCTCCTTCTTGGTATGTCCTCTAGCGCATTCTCCCTAACTCTGGACTCCACACATCCCTGAGCCTCCACCTTTTAGCTATGCCTTAGCCTTTCTGCCTTTCCAGGTTCCCTGGTTGCTCCTTGCCTGACTGCTGATACCCGCCTTGTGCTTCCAATTCTGTCCATTGCCCTTGGTGGTTTTCATGGTTTCTCTGACTTGTCATTCCAACAGATCTGTCCTATTGGGGGGACTCTGAGTTCTAAATACCCCTGACACCTGAATGCACTGTGCCCTATGGTTTCACTCTGGAGAAACTGGCAAAGGAAGATAGTCCTTGAATCGACTGCCCTTGGGGGCACAGTGTTGGCATTCTGCCCTGCCCAGCCTTTCCGTGTAACTATTCCTCAGGGCCCTGTCCTTGACCCACTTCTTTTTTTTTACCCTAACACTTTCTCTGTGGACTCTAGGCAATCTCATTCACCCCTGTGGGGTGAATCTTTTCTCTGATGAATCCCTAGTTCTTCCTTAAGGTTCCAGATTGTAAGCTGGTTAGGGATCTGAGCTGCAAGCTACAGAGGCTCACTCAAGCAAAATGTGAATTATCGAAAATATATCGTGTAGCTCTCAGAATTTTTGCAAAAGCTAAAGAGCAAGACTCAGCAAATAGGCTAGAAGAACAGGAAGCCGAAGCTAAGCAGTGTCATGAGTCTAGAAAGGTCCCTGCTGTCCTAAGCACTGGACACCTCAGTTTGCACTAGCAGAGAGCATTTTTCCTTGGAAAGTGGGTGTTGCTGCTGCCTGCAGAATGAATACTCCATTGTCCTTGTTTCTCTAAGTTATTGATTCCTAACTCATAGTCTCGGATGGGTACAATTGATTGGTCAGACCTACATGAGGGTTATATATTCTAGCTACAAGGGGGCTGAGAAAACAAAATCTGGCCCTTTAAAATTTTATGCTGGGATGTGGGCTGTCTCTCATTGGGACTCATTCAGTGGGGAATTTCCCCCTATATAAAGCAGGAAACATGGGCAATAGAAATAAATAAGGAGGAAAGGGAAAGGAAAAGAAAGAAAAAACAAATACCCACCATGGAAACGTATATTCAACTGCCCACAGTTCAACTTCAGTACATCTCCTACAAGCACCTCAAATTCTATGTGTTCAAAAGTGAAATCTCCATCATTTACCCCCCAACACTCCTCCTACTCTTTCTTTTCTTGGTATCTGATGGAGCTCACTCCTCCCGCCACTCAAGCTCCCACACTCAATTTCTTCTTCCTTCCTTCTTAAAGCCACTGGTCATCAAATCCTATAGATTATACATTACAAATATTTCTTAAACTCCCACTGTATTTAAATGAGATCCCCAAATCATCAGTTCTTATGTGGATTACACAGGTATGTCCTAACTATTGTCCCAGCCTCTTACATCTCTCCATGGCCCTTGGCTCCATTGCCACCCCATTTGTTATGGGATGATTGACTGTCTGCCCCTCCTCATTTGCAGTTCTACTTTCCTCTGATCTGTTCATGCCATCTCTTCATGCATCTGAAAGTAGAACAGTGAGAGAACCATCTAAAAATGGAATTAAGTTGTTTAATCACAACTCAGACTGCCACTCATGGCCTTTGCTCACTCCAAGGTCAGGAAGTCTATGTATGGAATGGCGATACTCCCCTTTAAAATGTACTCCCAGGAAAGAATAAACTGGGGGAAAAAAGGATGAGAGGCTGAGTATATAAAATTTTTCATCAGGCCATGCTGACTACTTTTGGGTCTGGCATGGTGCTTATTCTTAATGGTGAGCTAGGGATTTGGTAAAAACCCCTTAAATGGTGCCCAGAGGACCACACCTTATAGTATCTACCATTTTATGTTTCCAGCCCATTGAACCTGGGCTGGATCTTTGCCTCACTTTAACCATAGAATTTGGCAGAAATTATCTTATGTTAGTCCTGGGTCAAAGTCTTAGGAAGACTTTGTAGCTTCTACTTTTATGCTTTTGGGAATCCCGGGCTGCCATATTAGAGATGTGGCTACCCTGCTGGAGAGAACTCATGGAGAGGTCATATGGAAAGGGACAGATCTTGAGATTCCATGGGAAGATAAATAGGCGCCAATTCTCCTAGTGACCCAGCTGTACCCCATCTTCCAGCTGTCCCTACCAGGGCACCAGTTCTTATGTGGGCCCCAACTTTGATGATCCAGCCTAATCATGCCCCCTGATGACTGCAGCCCCAGCTGACATCACGCAGAGCAGAACTGCCCACATGAGCTTGGTCAACTCACTGAATCATGAGGGTAGTAAAATGGTTGTGGTTAAATCCACTGTTCTGAAGTAGTTCCTTACACAGCGATAGATAACTGAAACAGAGGTCATTGATTATGTGTGTGGTCTTGTTTAATTATTCATTTAACTGAATTCCACTTGCAGGCATTTAGTATGATTTTCCTATGGGTTAACACTAGCTGTTCAATGCAGAACCCCTTTAGTTCACCATCAACACAAGGCTTTGATTTTTTAAAAAATGGGCTCATTTCAAGGTCCTTATCAATATTTGAAGCCCGGAAAAGCACATGCATAACAAAACAATGAGCTTCAGGCTATCACTTGAATTGGCCAGATTCCTCCTGCTCTTTTCTCCATCAGACTTAGCATAGCACAATTACCTTGACCCATGGAGATAGTTTAAGACCCTGAAAGAGATAGATCTAAAATTCCTTTGGTAAGAAATAAGGACAACGATAGGTAGAAGAAGAGTGAAGTTTTAATCTGGAGAAATTGTGTGGAATATGGTGGGGGGAATAAAAGAAACCTTCCAAATCAAATAATGTGCCTCATGCTTGAAGATGCTATCCTTTTACCCAGTGGCAGCAAGGAATGCATGGTATATTATGTTGACATTGTATTCCTCTCACCATAGGTAAAAACTGTCACGGGGAAGCAGCTGCCTGGCTAGGGACCATCCTTCCCAGCACCCTCTGCCCCTGGGTGTAGCCATGTATTTTGTTCTTATGCATGAAATGCCAGCAGAAGTCATGGGTGACTCTGAGCCCAGGATTTTAAGAAGTCATTATACCTTTTCTATGTTCTCTTTCCCCTTGTACTTGCTGGGCATGAGTAGCTTTAGAGTTCTAGGGGATGGCAGAACTTCTAAATGGAAGAAAGCTGGATATATGAGTCATGATGGGAAGGAGGGTTATTTACCAACGGGGAAGCCACCACACAGTGTTGCATGAGAGAAATAAATTTTTACTGTGTGTGGGCTTTTGCAAACTTGAGGTTTGTTACAGCAGCTAGCATTCCCCTAATGAATATTGTTGTTCATTCTTTTAATTTTTTTCGTAGGCTACATCATGGCTAGTTTTACACTTGGGGTGAATTGAGTTCATTTTCTTTAGCCTCTGTGCTCACATCTATAAAATAGATATATAATGCTCGTAGCTCATAGAACAATTACTATGCTAAATGAGATTTTATAGTATCTCATCTATTGCAAATTGCCATGTGCTAAGCAGTTTATACTTACCGAATCCTTCCAATTACGCTTTGAAATAACTTCTATTAATATCATGTTTAATAGGTGAGAAAAAGGGAACTTGGAGGGGTTATCTTCCTGTCTGGTGTTACCTAACTGGTAGCCGCAGACCCAGGGTTTCGACCAGAGCAGTCTAACCTCAGAGGCCACGCGCCTAAGCACTAGACTATCATCAGGCCCAGAGCCGAGCCTGACATAATGAAAACACAGTAAATATGAATTTCAGTTCCCTTCTACTTCAAGGAAAGAAGCAATACAAAACAGAAGTATCAGCATATGTATTCGCAGCTAAGTGCCCAACACACACGTACACACATGGAAGCTTATGTGACTTCACCTTTATTTCCCTCCCTCAGCCTGCTGTGTTTAAACTGGAAGCAAACTAGAATTTACTTGCGGTGACTGCCGCAGAGCACACGTAGGTCCTCTCCTCCGGGAACCTTATTTTGTGCTCACAGCCCAACTGCCGCCGCACGGTCAGAAGGACCAGCAAGAACACTGAAGAAATGGATCCCAAAATGACTAATGCATTTTCAAGTTGCTTGTGAAACATTCATGTTATCGACCTGCTGGAGGAAAATTGACAGAAAACCCAGCTCAGGATGAACATTGCTACAGGAATCCCTAAAGTCTTTCTTATTTCACTTATTATACCACATATTTCTTGAAGGAAATTAGTTTAAAGCATCCAATCTGACCTATAGCTTAGAAAGAGAATGACCTGCATAGTTTTGGTCATGTGGTATTTTATATACCTGAAGTACTTTAAAAAAAAAAAAAGTACAAAGCATGATAGGAGTGCTAGTGTTTTCTCTAAAGTCGTATCAGCTACTATTA
>CM052809.1:43803521-43837201 GCA_028533885.1 Nasua narica | reverse complement strand
ATGCCTTTTATTTCTTTTTGTTGCCTGATGGCTGAGGCTAGGACTTCTAGGACTATGTTCAACAGTAGTGGAGATAGTGGGTATCCCTGCTGTGTTCCTGATCTCAGGGGAAAAGCTCTCAGCTTTTCCCCATTGAGAATGATATTCACTGTGGGTTTTTCATAGATGGCTTTGATGATGTTGAGAAATGTGCCCTCTATGCACACACAGCTATTTAAATGTAAATTTAAATAAATTAAAATGAAATGAAATTTAAATTCCAGTTCCTGGGTTTCCCAAGCCCTATTTCAAGTGCTTGATAGCCACAATTGGATGATGCATAAAATTCCCATCCTCACAGAAGGTTCTCCTGGGCAGAGTGCTATTACAATTTCCTTCTTTGAAGGAGAGCTCTCACGACCTTCTCTTTCTTGCTGAGGATGTCATCTACCTTCAGGCCTCACCAGACCTCCTCCCAATGGTGTGTTCAGGCTGGACAGGCCTCCTGTTTCTGAATCAAATGGATCAAATGTGCCTCATCGTGAGGCCCATCGTAAGTGCCTCGTCATATGAATGAATGTTAGAGGACCTCTTGTGCCCACAGAGACTTAAGGAAATGGGCAAATCTGAAGGAGTTTTGTCTTCTTCAAGAAGGTAAGTACAGACCAGGGAAGGGACAATGAAGCAACTGAGGGAGCATATTAGAGATTCAAAGATATAGTACTCTATTTCTTCTCAGGAGAAGCAATTTAGGATTCCAGTAATACCTCACCGTGTGCAATACTTAATGGGGTGTAAACGAACAGGTAAAGAATGGAAGCCACAATGACAAGAACCAAGCAGTGAAAATGCAAAAATCCTTTTTCAAGTGTAAATTGCCAAGCACTTAAAAGATCAAGGCTTTCAAAAAGGAATCACACCTGTGAAGCATGGGACCATGGACAAGCTGGAAGTTTCCTACTAACACAGATGACTTTTCCACCTCACCCTTCAGGCTGCTAGGTCCTTACAGGTATGTCTTCATCTCCTGGCTGTCTCCAGCCCCGTACAGAGCCGGATACACCACGGGCGCCAGGACAGAGGTGTTGAGTGCTTCACAAACACAGGCGTTTCTATCTTGTCTCCTTCCTTATGTCATCCGCTCAACAACTGTGGATGTATAAACATTGAGGATTGCTGAGCCAAGTCCTGGGTCTTGTTTCCTCTCATTTACCCCATTATTTTTCTATTTATTCAATTTCCCACAAAACCTTCCCTGACTCTTCCTGTCATTCTAACAGCTCTCCGAAACCACTCAATGTTCTTCTTCACTGGGTCAGCCTTACCTGTCATCTAATGGCTCCATTGCTTTCTGGGCAGCCTCTCTCCTGACATGCCCTGTTTTCGCCCAGTCAGAGCTGGTTCACATCCAGGCTGTTGTGAATGGTCTCCTGGGGCTTCTCTTTCGCTGGTTTCCTGGGGCCCATTTCCTAGACCCTCACCCTGTCCTATATTGACTTACTTCCTTATTTTGCTACAGCACATTCTCTAGCCGTTTTTTTTAACATGTGGAGAAAGGAATTTAAGCATCTGAAAATGTCTCTACTCTACCCTCACATTTTATTGGTAACTTAGTAGTGTTAAGAGTTTTAGGCCGATAGTCACTTTCGTTTGGATTGTGAAGGTCTTGCTCCAGCACCTTCAAGATGTCTACACTGCTGATGAGAAGCCTGATATCATTTTAACTCCTGATCTTTTGTACGTGACCTGCTTTTTTCCTTAATATACACTGATGTGGATCTTTTTGAAATTATTATTCTACTTTGGGCAGTGAACTTGATGGACACTGTATGTCAAGAGATGTAGGACTTCAGTCCTGGGAATTATTACATGCTTTTTATATGAAGTTGGTTGAAAATGTGAAGAGAACAAAGCAGCTTGACTTTCTCACAAGTAGGAGGGAATTCTTTCCTGCCTTTGGACTCCAACTGAAACATTTGCTCTTCCCCAGTCTTGAACTCACCGGCCTTTGGCTGGGAACGCAGCCATTGGTTTTCCCAGTTCTCAGGTCTTCAGACTCACTCTGAAACTACATCATTGGTTCTTTTGGGTTTCCAGTTAGCTAACTCACCCTGCAGATCTTGACCACATCTATGAGGGTGTGAACTATTCCCTTAAAAGTCATCTCTTCATACACACACACACACTCTATTGGTTCTGTTTCTCTGGAGAACTCTGATCAATACAATTGCTCCCGTGTGACGGAGAGATCCTAAAATGCTGCTTTGAAAACCCTGGCTCCAGGCAGGGCTTGTTGACTAGAGGGTTTCCACTGTCAATATTTGTAGTTCTTTCTTCTATAGCTCTTCAATGTCCCCAAGGAAGCATCTTCTAATCTTCAGCCTTGGGAAGTATAAATGTGGTCGATGGGTGGAGGAAGAGCCAGAGGGTCTGAGAATTCAGTGTTTTCAGTAGTGGCTGTTCAGGGTACCGAAAGCCCTGGCAAGTCCAGCTGTTCATCCTCAGCTGGCAATGAGAACAGCTGGACACCGCAAGACACTTAGGCTCTGATGCGGTAAGACATCCATTGTAGTTAATGAAGGAACTGCCTTCTAATGCATTAAAAATAGCACTGTGTACCATCCTTGGAAGAATTGAAAGAATGTGTCCCTCATACTATTCTCTATAGGACTTAATTCTCTTGCAGAACCCCATGGAAGAAAAGTCGGTAACAAATGCTTATCAAGACTCTCAGATTCTCTTCCTGGTTTTCAGTCCCACAGTTCGCCTACCTTTTTACAAGTTCTACAGCTACTGGGGTCCTGCACAGGACATGCCTGCGCCTCTGTAGATACTTAGATTGAAGCCTCCTGACTCTTAATTTTTTTAAGATTCTTATTTATCTGAGACAGAGAGAGCATGATTGGGGGAGGAACAGAGGCAGAAGAAGCAAACTCCTCACTGAGTAGGGAGCCCAACGTCAGGCTGAATCCCAGGACCCCGAAATCATGACCTGAGCTGAAGGCAGGTGCTTAACCAACTGAGCCACCCAGAAGCCCCCTCCCAACTCTTTTTATCAGATACCTCCACCCACCTGCTGTATTTTATTGTTTTTTTCCCACCCACCTGCTTTAAATCTAATAGTAATTCGTTGCTATTGCACAATCTTTGTTGTCTCCATGCTTCTAATCTGGCTTCCTGGCTTTAAAGTATTTTATTCCCTTACAGTCGTCTTGGTGGAATTTATAGGATAAGAAATGACTCAGTATATCGATTTACCAGGATAACCCAGAAGCTCAGGTATTCTGAGTACATGATTAATACTCTAACTAGGATTATGTCATTTATCATTCAAATGAGGACATCACTGAGGGAAAGGGACTCTAAAAATAATTACTACAATATAATTTCACACACTTTTTATTAACAAATTGGTACCATATTAATGGATATATAAAAAAAGTTCTAATCTGGGGCCCCTGAGAGGCTCAATCCGTTAACGGTTTGCCTTCAGCTCAGGTCATGATCCTAGGGTGGGATCAGGCCCCATGTTGGGCTTTCTGCTCAGCAGGGAGTCTGCTTCTCCCTCTGCCTCTGCTCCTCCCTCTGCTTGTGCTCCTGTGCTCTCTCTCATGCTCTCTTTCTCAGTAAGTAAAATCTTTTTAAAAAATTCTCATCTTTCAGATTTAAAAACTTTCTTGAAAATTTTAATATATCCAAAATAAAATTACATATCCATGTACATTAAAGTAAAAATTTTAGTGATTCCTTATATTTTATCTGAGCATTTAAAAACTGAATAAAGATTGCTGGAACATTTTCATTTAATCACTTTTTAGTCCTATCTGTTTCTCATATGTCACAGTTACATTTCTGAATATACTTTATTGTGTAGCTTTCAGGTGTACATTATAATTCAACATCCGTGTACATTACAAAGCAATTATCACCAAAACTCTTAGTTACTATCCATCACCCTACACCCTTTCACTTCTTTTGCATATCCCCCCCTTTGGTAACCAGTGACCTGGTCTATGAGTTTCTTTTGTTTTATTTGTTCATTAGGAGTTTTTTGTTTGTTTGAGGGGGGTTCTGTTTGGGGCATTGCTTGTTAGATTCTAGGTGTGTGAAATCATATGGTATTTATCTTTATCCTTCTGACTTAATTCACTTAGGTAATATTCTCAAGGTCCATCCATGTTTTCCCAAATGGCAAGACTTAGTTCTTTTTTATGGCTGAGTAATATATATGTATATGTATACTATGTTTATACATATTGCATATGTATGTTTTTACATATTATATATTATGTAATATATATTACATAGTATATATACATATTACATATACTATATAATGTATGTGCATATTATATACTAGATACATTATACATAATATGTATTATATATATATATTACATAAATATATTTACTTCTTCTTTATCCACTTATCCATCAAAGGACAATTAGGTTTCCATATCTTGGCTATTACAAATAATAATTCCATGAGCATAGGGGAGTATTTATCCTTTCCAAGTTGTTTTCATTTTCTTTGGATACCCAGTAACTAGATCACATGGTAATTCCATTTTTTTTTAAAGATTTCATTTATTTCTTTGACAGCGAAGAGAGAGATCAAAAGTAGGCAGAGAGGCAGGCAGAGAGAGAGGGAAGCAGGCTCCCTGCTGAGCAGAGAGCCCAATGTGGGGCTAGATCCCAGGACCCTGGGATCATCACCTGAGCCGAAGGCAGAGGCTTTAACCCACTGAGCCACCCAGGCACCCCAGTAATTCCATTCTTAATTTTTTGAAGATTCTGTTTTCCATAGTGGTTACAGCGATTTATAATCCTGCCAACTTTGTAAAGGGCTCCTTTTTCTTCATATTCTCTCCAACTCATTAATGCTTGTCTTTTTGATACTAGCCACTCTGGCTGGTGTTAGATATCTCACTGTGGTTTTGAGTTGCATCTCCTTAATAATTCATAAGGCTGAACACCTTTTCATGTGCCTGTTGGCCATCTATATGTCTTCTTTGGAAAAATGTCCCTTTAGATCCTCTCCACATTTTTAAATTGGGTTTTTTGCTTTTTTTGTTGTTGAGTTGTAGGTCTTTGTACATTTTATATATCAAACCCTTATTGGATGTATAATTTGCAAATATCTTTTCCTATTCAGTAGGTGGCCTTTTCATTTTGATAGTTTCCTTCATTGTACAAAAGCTTTTTTTCAAATATAATTATTTAGTATAGTTATTCTTAAAATGTTCCTAATATTTACTATAGTATTTTTAATATTATATTTATAGTTACTGAATTTCCAATAGCTGACCCCATCAGTTGACTTTTTCTCTCTAGGCCATAATATTTTAGATGATAAAATACACTCTCTACAGGGTTGAGGTTGATGGGAAGCTCACTGCAAATTCTACTAAATGGAAGATATTCTCAATTCTACTTTTTTTTTAAGTAGACTCCACGCCCAACATTGCACTTGAACTCATGACCTTAAGACCAAGTGCTTCATGCTCTACTGAATAAGCTAGCAAAGTGCCCCCTCAGTTGTACTTTTTAAATAAATATAAATATTTGAGCCCCGTATTTTCACATGTACTTCCTTTTTGTCTCAATTCAGAGTAATTCTCCTCAGCCATTTTATAGGGTAAAACTTACCAAATATGTTGTCTGTTATTAAAGTGATTTTTATGAAAAAAAAAAAAAAGGTTTTTTTATGAATGAAATGCAACCAATATTTAAAGGACTCATTTACAAAGTAACTTAATACCATCATGGGTCACTAATGTGGACTTGCAGTTTTCCAAAGGCTCAAGATTTTAATAATGGACAATAAAGAGCAACATATAGCCAGACTGAAAGATCTTTGAAAGATCTAAATTCAGCACCAGCTTTGTCCAAAAACTTTTGTAGCTCAGTTCCTTTATGCATATATAAAAATATTTGTAAATCTTAACAACTACAACTTCTATTTTTATTGGTAGAGTACTGCAGCTTGTTTGAACACACAATTATGAATTATGCATGTATACAACCAATTCCAAATACATTTCTGCTCCATAGTTTCCTAATTTAGTAAGAACATTGTTATTGCTATGATTCTGTGCCTTACCAAAATTTGTATTTGTATTATGACTACAAAAACAAATCATGTTCTCTTCAGCGTTAAAATCTTTGAACTATACTTATAAGTGAAAATCACTATGATGTCAGATATTTCAAATTCAACACAATGAACTTATAAGAAGCTTTACTTTGACACCATTAATTTTATGGAAAAAGATGAAGCCTTATTGATATTAATAGATTTTGGCTGAAGCATCTGATGTCATGGTCATTAAACAGGCATAAGTTTTCCATATGCAAATTCTTTCTTTGCTAATGGACACAACACATTGCCAGTCATTGCTTCATTTGTTTTGTCCATGCACAAGGAATTTGCAATTAAAAATGAGAGAAATTAATTTAGAACAAGCCATTTTATCCAAGGAAAAGTCATCTTTTACAAAATGATGTATAAACATACTTCCTGCAGCTATACATGTTGAATTGTCTTTACACATGGTATTCTTAGAATAACTACCAACTTCTCAAGTAGATTTTGACAGTTCTTCAGCAAATTTTTGTCTATTTTTCAGTGGACAAAGATGTCACCACTGATTCCATGGTGAATGGGAACATTTTTTTGCTCACATCACATGGCTGATTTTTTTTTTTGAGAAACTAAAATTCAGTTTTTAATTCTTCATTAAACATGTGCACTTAAAAAGCTCATTGCTTAGACAAAATAGGAGCATAAGGAACTCCAAAAGCCCACTCTTCCATCCAAGCAATGAAAGAACTGATGACAACAGAACCAAATTTTTTTAATCATTGGAAACTAACCACAGGCTTGCAGCAACCTAGAAGTGCTTATTCAAGAAAAGTGGCTGAGGGGCACCTGGGTGGCTCAGTGGGTTAAGCCTCTGCCTTCAGCTCAGGTCATGATCGCAAGGTCCTGGGATCGAGTCCCTCATTGGGCTCTCTGCTCAGCAGGGAGTCTGCTTACCCCTCTCTCTCTCTCTCTGCCTGCCTCTCCGCCTCCTTGTGATTTCTCTCTTTGTGTCAAATAAATAAAAAAAATCTTTGAAAGAAAGGAAGAGTGGCTGAATCTCAGTAAGAACAGTGAGGCCTGCGGCATCTTAACTTACTTTGTTCCTGTTTCCTAATCCCTAGCTCAACAGTAGCCTTGAAAATAACATTCTACCTCCCTAGTAGCAGTGGAGCAGAGAGCAGATAGGCATCAGTTGCAAATCGTCCTTAGTTGATCTAGCTGGTGGCTCTCAGAAGGAGCTTCTCAAAAGGTCTTTATCTGACCTGACTGGTACTCTCACCTTGTGCTATAAAGCAAGGGGGTCAGGACTCTGCAGAGTTGTAGTCCCTGCTGCCTAATTCATTAAGTAACCATTGGAGCAAACAACAGATGAACCAAAAAAATCTTGGGAGGAAAGTCTTGGAATGAGATGTTTAAAAATAAATAAGGGCTTAGCAAAGCTCTGACATATCCCAGGGAATTTAAGAAGTCATACACATGCCGAGGTCATGCTTAGGTTCAGCTGTGTTCAGGTTCAGGAAAGATGGCAGAAGGCGCTAGGCCCTCCTCTGAATGACTTTGAGGCCTGCAGAAGCCCCTCTATTAAAGATTAGGAGATTTCTTTGGTTTTGGGTATTGAAGGAAATCCCTACTCCATCATTACCTTAACACTAAGCCAAGGCTCATCAGGGACCTTAGCCAAAACAATCACAGGAAAGAACAAAGCTAAGGGACGCCTGGGTGGCTCAGTTGGTTGAGCAGCTGCCTTTGGCTCAGGTCATGATCCCAGTGTCATGGGATCGAGTCCCACGTTGGGCTCCTTGCTTCGCGGGGAGCCTGCTCCTCTCTCTGCCTCTGCCTGCCTCTCTGCCTGCTTGTGTTCTCTCTCTGTTAAAAATTAATAAATAAAATCTTTAAAAAAAAAAAAAAGAACAAAGCTGGGAGAGTGACACTTCCTGGTTTCAAAACTTACTATAAAGCTATAGTAATAAAAATACTGTGGTACTGGTATAAGAATAGACTTGAGCTATCAACTCTTATAACCATATTAACTGATTTTTGAAAAGGATGTCAAGACCATTCACTGGAGAAAGAACAGGCTGTTTTGTTTTGTTTTGTTTTGTTAACAAATAATGCTGAGACATACAGATGCAAAAAAAAAAAAAAAAAAATCCATGCCCCCCCCCCCAAATTGGGGTCACTAGCTTACACCATAAATAAATATTAGTTCAAAGTAGATAAAAGATTTAAATCAAAGAGCTAAAACTATAAAAGCTTAGAAGAAAACATATATGTAATTCTTCCTGACCTTGGATTGGCCAATGGTTTCTTAAATCTGACACCAAAATCAGAAACAACACAAGAAAAAAACAAACGACTTCATCAAAATGCCAAGCATTTGTGCCAAGGATGCTACGAAGAGACTGAAAAGAAAACCCCCAGGATAGAAGAAAAAATTTGTAAATATCTGTTACAGGTCTAATATCCAGACATATTATGAACCCTTATAATTCAATCATAGAAAGACAAACTACCCAATTAAAAAATCAGCAAGGGATTTTATTACATATTTCTCCAAAGGAGCACAATATGCACATGAAAAGATGTCTAACATCATTCATTAGTCATTAGGTAAATTAAAATCAAAACCACAAATGAGATATCTGCTCACACCCATGAGGATGGCTACAATCAAACAGCAGACAGTAACAAGTGCTAACAAGGATATGTAGAAGCTGGGTCTCTCTTACATCCCTGGCAGGAATGTAAAATGGTGTAGCTGCTTTGGAAAACAGTTTGGCAGCTTCTTAAAATGTAACCTTATAACTCAGCAATTCCACTCCTAGGTACACATCCAAAAGTATGGAAGACATAGGTATATATAATTGCTTGTATAGGCAGACTTTTTTTCACCCTGCAGATAATTGCATTTTTTTTTTTAACAAATTGAAGATGTGTGGCAACCCTGCTTTGACCAAGTCCATTGGTGCCATTTTCCTGACAGCCTTTGCTCACTTTGAGTGCCTGAGTCACATTTCGGTAATTCTCACAATATTTCGAATTTTTCTATTATTCTTATATTTCCTACAAGGATCTATCATCAGTGATCTCTAGTGTTACAATTGTAATTTTGGGGGAGGTGCCATGTACTGTACCCAAAGAACACGGTAAACTTAATTAATAAATGTAGTATATGATTCTGAGTGCTCCAACAATCTGCTATTCCCTTCTTTCCTTTTCCTCAAGCCTCCTTATCCCGAGACACAATACTGAAACCATTCCCATTTATAACCCAACAATGGCCTCTAAGTGTTCAAGTGAAAAGAAGAGTTACATGTCTCTCACTCTCAACGAAAAACTAGAAATGATTAAGTTCAGTGAGGAAAGCATGTCAAACATCATGATAGATCTAAAACAAGGCTTCTTAAAGGAAATTAAAAGTGCTACTTCAGTTTACACACGAATGATAAGAAAACAAAACAGCCTTACTGTTAGAGAAAATTTTAGTGGTCTGGGTAGAAGATCAAGTCAGTCACAACATTTTCTTCAACAAAAGCCTAATCCAGAGCAAGGTCCCCCCTTCAATTCTTTTAAGGCTGAGAGGGGTAAATGTGCTGCATAAGACAAATTTGAAGCTGGCAGAGTTTGGTCCACATGGTTTAAGAAAAGACACCATCTCGATAACACAAAAGTGTAAGGTGAAGCAGCAATTGCTGATACAGAAGCTCCAGGAAATTCTCCCGAAGACCAAGCTAAGGTAATTAAGGAATGTGGCTACACTAAACAGCAGATTTTCAATGCAGATGAAACAGCTTTCTATTGGATGGAGATGCTATCTGGGACTATCATAGAGGAGAAGTCACTACGTGGCTTCAAAGATTCAAAGCACTGGCTGACACTCTTGTTAGGGCTGTGTATAGGTGGTAACTAGAAGTTGAAGACTGTGCTTATTTACCATTCTAAAAATCCAAGGACCCTTAGAAATCATACTAAATCTACTCAGCCTGTGCCCTGTAAATGGAACAATAAAGCCTGGATGACAGCACATTTACAACATGTTTTACTGAATATTTTAAGCCCACTCGTGATACCTACTACTCAGAAAAAAGATATTCCTTTTAAAATATTACTGTTTGTTCACAAAGCACCTTGTCACCCAAGAGCTGTGATGGAGATGTACAGGGAGATGAACGTTGCCCTCATCCATTCTGCAGTCCATGGATCAAGGAGTCATTTTGAATTTCAAGTCTTATTATTTAAGAAGTGTATTTCGTAAGGTTTTAGCTGCCCCATGTAGGGATTCCTTGAATAGATCTGGGCAGAGTAAGCCGAAAATCTCCTGGAAAGAATTCACCGTTCTAGATGCTATTAAGAACATCTGCGATTAACATAAAAAAAAGGGGGGGAGTAAAATATCAACATGAACAGGAGTTTAAAAGAAGTTGATTCCAGCCCTGAGGGAGGACTTTGAGAGGTTCCAGACTTGAATGGAGGCAATAAGTACAGATGTGGTGGAAACAGTGAGAGAACTAGAAGTGGAGCCTGAAGATGAGACTGAATTACTGTGATCTCAAGCTACAACATTAATAGGTGAGGACTTGCTTCTTATGGGTGAGCAAACAAAGTCTTGAAGTGGAATCTACTCCTGGCAAGATGCTATGAAGATTACTGAAATGACAACAAATGTTATAGAATATTCATAAGCTTAGTTGAGAAAACAGCAGAAAGGTTTGAGAGGATTGACTCCAATCCTGAAAGAAGTTCTACTGTGGGTAAAATGCTACCCAACAGCATCATGAGCTACAGAGAAATCATTTGTGAAAGGAAGGGTCTATTGACATGGCGAATTTCACTTATTTTAAGAAGTTGCCACAGCAACCCCAGGCCTCAGCAACCACCCTCTGCTCACTCAGCGGCCATGAACACTGAGACAAGAACCTCCCCCAAAAAGAGCAACTTGGTGAAAGCTCAGATTATAGTTTGCAATTTTTAATAATAAAGTATTTTTAGGGGTGCCTGGGTGGCTCAGTGGGTTGAAGCCTCTGCCTTTGACTCAGGTCATGATCTCAGGGTCCTGAAATCGAGCCCCACATCGGGCTCTCTGCTCAGCGGGGAGCCTGCTTCCCCCACCCCCACTCTCTCTGCCTGCCTCTCTGCCTACTTGTGATCTCTGTCAAATAAATAAAATCTTAAATAAATAAATAAACATTTTTATTTTTTCAGGATTTTATTCATTTATTTGAGAAAGGGAGAGAGAAAGAGCAAGTATGCCAAGAGGGAGAGGCAGAAGGAGAAGCACGGTCCCCCTGGACAAGGAACCCAATGGTCTTGATCCCAGGACCCCAGAATCATGACCTGAGTCAATGGCAGACACTTAGCCAAATGAGCCACCTAGGTGCCCCAATAATAAAGTATTTTTAAGTTAAGGTATGTACATTTTTTTTGACATAGAGTTACTGCACACTGAACAGAGTATGCTAGTATATGTAAAGATAACTTTTATATGCACTAGGAAACCAAAAAATTGGTATGACTCACTTTATTGGAATATTTGCTTTACTGCAGTGGTGTGGAAATTGAACTTGCAATACCTCTGAGGTATGCCTGTACATAAATGTTCATAGCTGCATTATTTATAGTAGCCTCCAAATGGTAAGAATACAAATCTCCATTAACTGAATAATGGGTAACAAAATGTGGTAAACCTATACAGTGAAATATTATTCAACTATAAAAACATGTGAAGGACTGATATCTACTACAACAGGGATGAACCTGAAAAACACATTATCCTAAGTAAAAGAAGCCAGACACAAAATCCCTCATATTCTGTGACTCTACTTAAAATATCCAGAATAGGCAAATCCATGAAGACACAGAGTAGATTGCTGGTTGCCAGACAATGGAGAGGGAAAATATGGAAGTGACTGCTAACAAGTACAGGGTTTCTTTTGAGAGTGTCAGAAATGTTCCAGAATCAGATACTGGTCATAGTTGCACAACACTGTGACTATACCAAATACTGAATTAGGCAACTTAAATTTGTTGGGATTATGAGGGGTTTTTTTTCCCCAAATATGTTTATTTTAATTTTTCAGTGTTACAAGATTGATTGTTCGTGCACCACACCCAGTGCTCCATGCAATACATGCCCTTCTCAATACCCACCACCAGGCTCACCCACCCCCCCACCCCCTTCCCTCCAAACCACTCAGTTTGTTGCTCAGAGTCCAGTCTCTCCTGGTTCATCGCCCCCTCTGGCATTGTGAGAAGGAAGGGAAAGGTGAATGGGGGGATTGTGAGTTTTATGTGGATTTTTATCTCATTAATAACAATAAAGCTCATGCAATGACAAGGTATTTTTGCAAAATAAAGGTGTTGCCAAGCAATAAAATAAACTAACGTTGCTTTGTATCCTATAATAAATCAGAGAAATGCCGCAACAAAAGCATTCCAGCAGTCTTCTCTATATGCCCTGTGGCAGGATCATTCAGCCTGTTTCCTGGACTTATTTGTGGCACAACCTTTAACTTTCTCAATTTTCCACTGACGCTCATGCCAAATGGCCCAGAGGCCTAGACTTTGCTGTGAGAGGCCGTGGCACACTGGCTGGTACATCACTATCCAGTGAGAGCAAAAATGCCAATCACTTTCTTCACCACCACAGGCTGTTAGGAGCAAGCTGTCCTTCACTACTTGCATTCCCAAGCACCTGCTTTTATCAATAAATGTCCTGCTTGCTGCCCTTGAAAGGGAAATGTTAATCGACACTGAATCAGGAAAAGAGAGATTACTGCTGGTCATCTTTATATTTAACTACGTGTTAAAACAAGACCTCTGTTCAGCACAGGGTTATCTCACACACTATTAGATGAGACCTGGGCAGAAGCTGGAAGTACAAAGTGGAGGACTACCCAACTCATCCAGGCTTATTTAACACCATTATTAATAATAAGATTTTGTTGCAAACAGGGATGCCTAGGTGGCTCAGTCGGTTAAGCATCTGCCTTCAGTTCAGGTCATGATCCCAGGGTGCCGGGATCGAGTCCCACATCGGGCTCCATGCTCAGCGGAGAGCCTGCTTCCCCTTCTCCCTATGCTCTTCCTCCAGCTTGTACTCTCTCACTCACTCACTCTCTGTCTCTCAAATAAATTAAATCCTTAAAAAAATATTTTGTTGCAAGAAAAACAAAAATCCTGGATCACACGCTATATAAGAAGGGATGTTAGGAAAAGCAGTTAATCTGGACTTCCCAGTGAAATCAGGACCTATGTCATGTCAACTCTCCTGCAAGCCATCGCAGGGTAAGTGCCACAGAAATTGAGTTCTACAGAGATCTCACGTGGAGATCATGTCCGGCCTCCGAAAGGTTCATGTTTGGGGCTATCATGTAATTTTAATAGGTAAAGACGGGGAGCAAAGACAACCTGGGAGGAATGAAAAAGGAGCACAAGAGCAAAAAGTACATTTAGAAGGAAACAAACAAAACTTCCTCCAGGGTTCATCTATTACTGATTAATTATCGAAGTCATGTTTTAGTTTGATTACCTGTATTTCCCATATTTTCAGGCTGCCTATATACAAACTATACCTACAAACGATACTGCTGACATTATCTCTCTTTAGTCCTTTTGCAACATGATAAGGAGAAAAAGAACAAGAAAAAAATAGAATTAGACATCTTACAAAAGCAGGGATGCTTTATCTCCCTTCTAATAAACATTTCAAGTCCCCCCAAATACTAAACAAATGAATAACCATCAATGGTAAATGATAATCTCGATAACCTTTAAAACCCCTGTAAAAACATTTACTTCTTAAAACAAACAGAAAAAACAACTCATTCCATTAGGTTAAATCAAAGATTTAGTGCCAATTCAGATGAAGTATCACAATGAAAGAAGCTCAGACTGAGTGCAGTCTAGGTACTTCCCCACCCCGACCCTGTGACAACCATGTCTGGCTTTCTCAACTATACGGACCCACGACTCTATTTCAGAAAGCGCTAAGTGCCCAGAGCCTTTCATCTTCCTCCTCCTGGCAGATGTCTCCGCAGCCTTTGCTACTGCAGAGACTCAAAGTAGCTGTTATATTTGCCAGATATATTTGCCAGCAGTCCTTACTGCTACAATTTGGCATTTCCAAAATTTTTCCAGAAAGGTATACTAACAACTACTTTTTATAATTTTTATAATTGGGGTAAATATAGTTCAGCTTCCAGAATAAGAATAGTCACACACAGTTTCACACAAGTACTACTTAATTCATCTTTTGACCTCTAACTTACCCCCAAGTCCTTCCTACCCTGTTGGGTATCACTCTTTGAGGAAAGCAGTCTCCTGGAGGAATCAAAGTGTTTTAGCAACCATCACATTTACAGGAAGAAATACTTTGGACATAAAGGTGTGGTTTGTTGGTATTTCAGTTGGTTGTTTATATTCTTTGCAGCAGGGAACTATTACAGATCCCAAGCATTTTTCATCTACTATTCAGCTAATTTTCATGGAGATGACAAATCTTTGGAAGATAAATTTAGAACATGGTATGAGCTTCCTAATTAGAAGATCTGAGCTAAAAATTAGTATTTTACAATTTATTAGACACTGAAATAAGCTTTTTCAAGCATGAAAGAAATGGAGGAACTATAATCTCTCTCTACACAATCTTAAAGCACCCACTTACTTAAGCCATTTCTGGGGGAGAAGAATTCTACTAAATCAAGTGCTGTGTTTCTTTAGATCAGAGCATGAAAGAGAACCTCTTGTCCTACCAAAGAGATAAGACTTGGAATGCTATTGTCAAGAAAATTTGTATGTATCAGCAAAGAAGTTAAAAAATGAAAAGGTAAATATTTATTTTGAAAGTTAGAAGTGATCTATATGAAACAGTTTAGACTTAGTAAAGCTCCAGGTTTAGCCCTAAACACTTGGAGCCCCATGTCAGACATCTGCTCCAGGTAAGGACCAGAAGCTGGCTAGAGGGAAGAAAGGAAACATTCAGCTTGGAAGGCATCTATTTTTTTATTGTTTTAAGAAAAATTTAATAGAAAAATTAGATTTATGAGAAGAGGCTGCTCATGAAAAGTTGAAGAGTTTCTTCCAGGAGAAAACAGAACGGCTGTTTTTAAGAATAAGACTTGCTATTCTCAAGGATGAAATCTCAACCTGAAGTTATGCAAAAGGTTATGGCTGCAGACAGCCATGGGCTGAGTCACTGAGCCACCGTGAGTCAAGGTCAGGCTAAGAGTGAAGCACTCTGGACTGTGCCAGCGGTTAGATACCTTTCCTCAGAAAACTGAGACAAGGCAGGTTTCGAAGGAGCATTTTCTAAAAGGAGGAGGGGACATTTTTCTCGATAGTTAAATCTGAAGGCAGAATTACTCTATATTATCTGAGGTTCGTTGGATATCTCTAATCCTCTGCAAATATATTTATGTTTTCTTATTCTGTGAGCTCTTAGAAGCAGAGTGCAGAGGAACAAGGCCTGGGGCTCACATGGATGCCTGGGATACAAATTCCTAAAAACGAGCATGCCCCCAAAGGTAAGGGAGAGGAAATGCTGTGGGCCCTCTTCTGGATCAGTCACCAACTAAAGGATACCTTCTTTAGTGCAACCAAGATTGAAGGGCTGCTGAGTCCTCTGCAGTCTTCCTTAACGCTAAATACAGTTGAACTCCCTTCAGCATGGAGATGCAGGCCTACAAAATCCCAGCTTTTCAAGCTTTGCCAAAGCTAGGTTTTCTGTTTTGCAATAGAAACAAGGAGAATTTAAACCTCAATTATACCTTGGAGTGCTTCAGCACTTAGCACTTTGAGTCTGATTTCTAATCAAGGCCACTAGAATTAATGCCATCCCATTCTTGGGTTTGCAGCTGTGATCACGGATGAATCGAAGCCAGAAACACACACCTGCCACCAGTCCCTGTAATAAGACTGAGCACCTCTTCCTTTCAGAAACAGGCCAAGGAGATACCTGTTGTCCCTGCTAGGGCTTCACACTGATTCCCCAAACAGCCCATCTTGAGAAAAGCATAGCAATTTGAAAAGGTGAGATTACATAGGCATAAATGCAAATTAGTGCCATATGTTGAAGAGTCTTTGTTATTTATGTCTGAACCAGATGCTTCTGTCCCCTACATTATATTTGCAATCAATCATCTTTAGCTGTTTTTCCTGATGCAATGTCAATTTAATAAAAGAATTGTGCTTCCTTTTTTCTTCATGACTGTGAAAATTCTCATGACCAAATAACCTCCCTATTTCATCTCAGAAAGGTTCCCCTTGGAATTAATTACTTTGAAATCAAAGTATTCCTGAACACACAGCTCCTTTTGCAAACATCATTGGCACTTCTTCCTAACAGATCATCTTCCTTAAGTGATTCGAACTTTCACCATGATGTCACTGAGACAAATTAGAGCAATAACAATACACAATGAAGCATTACAAGGTAACGTGGGCAACCAATCCAAGCCAGTTTTCAAATGTTGTTCTTATTTATTACTTTACATTGTAAAATAGATTTTAAAATATCCTACTGTGGAATTAAACCTGAGATTTGAAAATGGACATAGGAGATTCATGAAATTCTGCCTTGAGCGTAACATACATCATCAGCATTGTGTGAAGGTATTACTTACATTTTTTTAAGAACTACTACTGAAATATATACATATATTGCTTTTTTGAAAGTTTAGAAATAAATGAATCTCAAATAAGGCAACTCTGAAATACTAAAGCCCATCCCAGTAATATCTCCTAAATTACCCCCTAAACACATCTGTTATTTCGTTTTCTGCTGTTATTTCGTTTTCTGCTTAAGTTTTCCTTTCTCTACACACCACTCTGGCAATGTCTCTCTTTCACTGTTTTCTAATGAAAACCTATCTTTATGATTTTTCCTTTTAAAAAAAAATATGGTCAAATACCCATAAAATTTATCATTTTAACCATTTTTAAGCATACAGTTCTATGGCATAAAGTATGTTGCCACTGTATTTAGCATCACCACCATCCATCTCTAGAACTTTCTCATTATCTCCAACTGAGATTGAGCCCATTAAACACAACCTCCCCCCCTCCCCCCCGCCCATTCTCCCTCCCCGGTCAACCCCTGGCAACCATCATTCTACTTTCTGTCTCTAAGAACTGGACTCTTGTAGGTACCTGATATAAGCGGAATCATACAGCATTTTTCTGTGACTGGTTTATTCCACTTAGCATCATGTCTTCAAGCTACATCCATGCTGTAGCTTACATCAGAAGTTCCCTTCTTCTTGAGGCTGAATATTCCATTGTATGTACATACATTTTACATGTCCATTCATTCATTAATACAGACTTGAGTTGCTTCTACCTTTTGGCTCTTGCCAATAATGCCACTGCAAGCGTGGTTGTGCAAATGTCAGTTTGAATTCCTCCTTTCATTTGTTTTGAGTATCTGCCTAGAAGTGGAATTGCTTCATTGTATAATAATTGTATTTTGAATTTTTCAAGGAATCACCATACTGTTTTCCACAGGTGCTTCTCCATTTCACATTCCTGCCAGCAAAGCACAAGCATTCCAATTTCTCCATATTGTCAATACTTGTTGTTTTCTGTTGATATTTTTTATAATAGCCATTCTAATGTGTGTGAAGTGCTAGCTCATTGTGGTTTTGATTTGCATTCACTAATGACTAGTGATATTGAGCATCTTTTCATATGCTTATTGGCCGTTTGTACATCTTCTCTGGAGAAATGTCCATTCAAGTTGTCTATTTTTAACTCTTTTTTTCTTGTAGCTGAACTGTAGTTCTTTATATATCATGGATATTGCCCCTTATCAGATAGGACTCGAGAATTTTTCCTCCCATTCTGTTTGTTGTCTTCATTCTTGATATTTTCCATGGATAGATAAAACTTCTTAATTTTGATGAAATCCACCTTACTTATTTTTACTTGTTTTCTGTGCTTGTGGTATCACATCTAAGATATCCTTAACAAATCGAATGTTGTAAAAAAATTTTCCCTCCATTTTCTTCTAAGAATTTTAGAGTTTTAATCCTACCTGTAGGTCTTCAGTCCATTTCAAGTTATTTTTGCACATACTGTAAGGTAAGAATCCAACTTCATTTTTTTCTTGTGGATCTCCTGGTCTTAAATTATTTCTCCTCACTCCACTCAGCCTGAGCACCAAATTCAGACACACTCTGTATTCTCTTCCCTTCCCCAATGATTCCCTACTTTCTTGACCTGTACACAATATTTCAATTCTACTTCTCATCCTACATAAATCTGTTTATATCTGCTTTTTGTCTTAGAGTATGTTTTCCTCACAGGAAGGGAAAGAGCTTTGTGTTTCTATAGTACTCAAAACTGAACCCTTTCCATAAATGCTTTTGATCATGGTGATTGTCTCAATCAGGGTTCAGCAGCAGCAAACAGAAATTACTCTAGCTAACTTAAGTAGAAACAGATTTAATAGAGGGCCATAGATGTTTGCAATTTCACAAGAAAGCCTAGAGTAGTGGGGATAGGCTGGGCCTCCAAGAACAACCTTGTAGATCCAGCCATCAAGGAAGCTGCTCCTTCTGTCTTGAAAGTAGGGACTCACAAGGATCCAAATGAACTTCTGACTTCCTAAACAGCACCCTCACTTGATCTAGGAATCAAGAAGCTGTCACTGCTGCTGCAACCGGAGCTCTAAGATTATACCAATGCCCAGTAGATCTGAACTAGCCAAAAAAACCCCCAAAGATTCTCCATAATCTACCTCTCGACACCCATGAAGCCAGTGACCAGGCACTGTAATCTTGCTGCAGAGAAACCCACTGCCTCCCCAAGTGTGTATACCAGTAAAATATTGCAAAAACAGAAGAAATCTTTCCAGTCTGTCCAATACATCACTTGTGTCTTTCAAATCTCATCTGGGTACATCAACTTGAAGAAAACTACATCTATTCAAGAACCTCAAATGTAAGGAGTTGAGCAAAACATCAGTTGTAGCTTCCAGCCTCTGAAGAATAGGAAAGCAAACCAGAAGAATGAGAAGTTCAGTGCAATCTCCCATATTGCCCACCATGATGAAGACAATAATGCCCTTGTCATTATCGTAGATAATGTATCTAGATACATCTGTATCTAGATAAACACATACACACATACATATGTATACACAAGGTAGTGGCTGTCAGTTCACTAAAAACTGGGAACCATGTGGTTACCTGGGGTCACGAAGTTGGAAATCTTTACTGTTTTGTTTTTAAGTTTTTCATCTAGTTGAATCAGTATCATCCTGAAAATAGAGAGCACACACAAAAAGAATCCAACTACCCTTCCCTGTAAAATACTCTTCTATTTCCACTGCTCTCTTTCCACTAGCCTCTATTTTCTTGATCCTGAACTGATTCAGATTGAAGACACACACTTTTTTTTTTTTTTTTTGGTCAAGAGCCACTGAACATTTCTTCTCCTCTGTTAACTAAAAAATTGGGTATGGAACTGTAAGGTTTAACGGGTACTGGGCTGGCTTTAGGTACAATTATATAGGGATGAAATAATTCATTTTAACTGTTTTTCACCATCTCTTGGCTGAGTTTCTTGTTCCATTGGCTTAATGTTCAAACTACATGGCGTCCTCTGAGAACTTGAGCTCTCCCTCTGTGATGGTTAAATGCATATAACAGCTAAAACCTCTCATGTGGAGGCAGGAGGAGCAAGATGGCAGAGAAGTAGGAGACCTAAATATTGTGGGGTCCCAGGAGTTTAGCTAGATACTTATCAAGCCATTCTGAACACCTACAAACTCAACAGGAAATCAAAGAGAAGAGCAGCAATTCTAGGAACAGAAAAGCGACCACTTTCTGGAAGGTAGGATGTGCAGAGAAGTGAATTGGAGGAAATATATGGGAAGAGAGACTGTAGGGGGAGGGGCCAGCTCCTGGCAAATGAGAGATCAACAGAGCACAAAATGAGAACTTTTAGAAGTCTGCTCCACTAAAGAACGTTGCTCCAGAGGCTAACAGGGGGAGGGGGGAGGCTCACGGGGACAGGGTAGTCTCAGGATGCACAGGGTCACAAAAAACCAGAGGTGCCGGCGTATGGCAGAACTCCCAAGTATCAGAACAGGAAAGACGGAGCCAAGGAGTGGGCTCTTACCTCGGGTTTACCTTAAACCATGAACCAAGGCACAGTCAGGCCACTGACTATCTGGGGAGCCTATCTGGGGAGAAGCAGCCTATCTGGGGAGACTCACCTTCCTCCTCCAGGAGGAGCAGCATGGAAGTGTGTGGCAGGAATCTGCTGCATTTGGAGACTCCAAATGGGGCTGTGCGCCAGAGACAAAAACACTCGGTCACTGGCCCTGTAGCCGGCTGAGCTCAGAGTGTGGTCAGAGGCCAGGGAGACAGAAGCGATTGACTTTTTTTCTGAGGGCACGCTGAGGAATGAGGCTCGGAGCTCTCCACTCCTACGGGGCCGGAGACTGGGAGGCCACCATTTTCATTCCCGGCCTCCAGGGTGGTACGGAAAGCATCGAGGGAACAAAAGCTCCCAAGAGCAAACCTGAGCAAATTGCTTGGCCCCGCCCCTGGCAAGGGCAGTGCAATTCCGCCTCGGGCAAAGACATCTGAGAATCACTGCAACAGGCTCCTCTCCCAGAAGATCAGCAAGAACATCCAGCCAAGACGAAGTTCACCGATCAATGAAAGAGATCCAGAGTAGGGGAATGAAACACATAGAATTCATGGCTTTTTCCCCATGATCCTTTAGTTTTTCAAAGTTAAATTTTCTTAATTTTATTTTTTCTTATACGATTTTTTTTAATTTTCCCTCTTTCCTAAACTTTTTAAAATATTTTATCAGTTCCTTTTTAAAAAAATCTTTAATTTTCATTGTTAAAGTCACATTCTATCCCTTCATTGTATTTAACCTTATTTTTTGTATATATATAAGCTTTTTTTTTAAATTTTGGGATAGAGTATCTTCTAACAGATCGAAATATACCCAAATCTAGCACATGGCTTTGTTCTATTCTCTAGCCTGATCATATTCTTTCCTCTTTTTTTTTAACCAACTTCTTATCAATTCTTTTTTAGAATCTTTTTTAATTTTCATCTCTGCAGTCATATTCCATCCCTTCATTGTGTTTACCCTTATTTTTGTGTATATATATGTTTTTCTTAAAAATTTTGGGAGGCAGTTAATACTAACAGACCAAAATACACCCAAAATCAAGTGTGACTCTGTTCTATTCATCAGTCTAATACACACACACACACACATATATACATATATACATTTTTTTCCTCCTTTCTTCTGTCCCTGGTTTTGAGTCTCTTCTGATTTAGTTAGTGTATATTTTTCTGGCATTGTTGCTACCCATTTAGTATTTTGTTCTCTCATTCACCTATTCTTATCTTGATAAAATGACAAGGTAGAAAAACAACTCAAAAAAAACAAAAACAACAACAACAACAACAACAAAAAAGAACAAGAGGCAGTACCAGCAGCTAGGGACCTAACCCATACTGGCATTAGTAATATGTCAGAACTTGAGTTCAGAATGACAATTATCAAGGTGCTAGCAGGGCTCAAAAAAAAGCATGGAAAATACTAGAGAATCCCTTTCTGAAGAAATAAAATCCCTTTCTAGAGAAAGAAAAGAACTAAAATCTAACCAAGTTGAAATTTAAAAAGGTATTAATGAGGTGCAATCAAAATGGTGGCTCTTATTGCTAGGATAAATGAGGGGAAGAGAAAATTAGTGATATAGAAGACCAAATGATGGAAAATAAAGAAGCTGAGAAAAAGAGAAACAACTCCTGGATCAGAAGAGGAGAATTTGAGAGATAAGTGATACCATTAAGACAAAACAATATTAGGATAATTAGGATCCCAGAAGAAGAAAGATAGAAGGGCAGAAGGTACATTAGAGCAAATTATAGTGGAGAACTTCCCCAATTTGGGGACGAGAACAAGCATTAAAATCCAGGAGGCACAGAAAACGCCCCTCAAAATCAATAAAAATAGGTCCACACCCCATCATCTAATAATAAAACTTACAAGTCTTAGTGACAAAGAGAAAATCCCGAAAGCAGCTCAGGACAAGAGATCTGTAACATACCAAGGCAGAAATATTAGATTGGCAGCAGACCTATCCACAGAGACCTGGCAGCCCAGAAAGGAGTAGCATGATATATTCAGAGCACTAAACATGAAAAATAGGCAGCCAAGAATACTATATCGAGCTAGACTGCCATTGAAAGTAAGAGAGATAAAAAGCTTCCAGGACAAACAAAAACTAAAAGAATTTTCAAACACCAAACCAGTCCTACAGGAAATATTGAAAGGGGTTCTCTAAGCAAAGAGAGAGCCTAAAAGGAACATAGACCAGAAAGGCACAGAAACAATATACAGTTAACAGTCACCTTACCGACAATACAATGGCACTAAATCCATATCTTTCAATAGCTACCCTGAATGTAAATGGGTAAATGCCCCAATTAAAAGACCCAAGGTATCAGAATGGACAAAAAAAACAAAAACAAAAACAAAAAAACCATCAAAATGCTGTCTGCAAGACACTCATTTTAGACCCAAAGACACCTCCAGATTTAAAATGAGGAGGTGGAAAACCATTTACCATGCTAATGGACATCAAGAGAAAGCCAGGGTAGCGATCCTTATATCAGATAAATTAGATTTTAATCCAAAGACTATAATAAGAGATGAGGAAGGACACTGTATCATATTTAAAGGGTCTGGCCAACAAGATCTAACAACTATAAATATCTATGCCCCTAACATGGGAGCAGCCAATTATATAAACCAATTAATAACAAAACCAAAGAAACACATCAACAGAATACAATGATGGTAGGGGACTTTAACACCCCCCTCACTGAAATGGACAGATCATCTAAGCAAAAGATCAACAAGGAAAAAAAGGCTGTGAATGATACCAGATGGACATCACAGATATATTCAGAACATTCCATCCTAAAGCAAGAGAATACATATTCTTCTCTAGTCCACATGGAACATTCTCCATAATAGATCACATCCTGGGTCACAGATCAGGTTTCAGCTAGTACCAAAAGACTGGGATCATTCCCTGCATATTTTCAGACCACAATGCTTTGAAACTAGAACTCAACCACACGAGGAAAGTTGGAAAGATCTCAAATACATGGAGGCTAAAGAGTATCCCACTAAAGAATGAATAGGTCAACCAGGAAATTAAAGAACTAAAAAAAAAATCATGGAAACAAATGTAAATGAAAATGCAACTGTTCAAAATCTTTGGGATACAGGAAAGGCAGTCTTGAGAGCAAAGTATATAGTAATACAAGCCTTTCTCAAGAAATGAGAAAGGCCTCAAGTATACAACCTAACCCTACACCTAAAAGAGCTGGAGAAAGAAGAGCAAAGGAAGCCTAAATCCAGCAGGAGAAGAGAAATAATAAAGATCAGAGCAGAAATTAATGAAATAGAAACCAAAAGAACACAGAAGAACAAATCAAAAAAACTAGGAGCTGGTTCTTTGAAAGAATTAGTAAAATTGATAAACCCCTGGCCAGACTTATCAAAAAGAAAAGAGAAAGGACCTAAATTAATAAAATCATGAATGAAAGAGAAGAGATCACAACCAACACCAAAGAAATACAGACAATTAATAAGAACATAGTATGAGCAACTATACATCAGCAAATCTGACAATCTGCAAGAAATGGATGCATTCCTAAAGACATATGAACTACAAAAACTGAACCAGGAAGAAAGAGAAAACCTGAACAGACCCATAAGCAACAAGGAGATTGAAGCAATCATCAAAAATCTCCCAACAAACAAGAGCCCAGGGCCAGACAGCTCCCCAGGGGAATTTTACCAAACATTTAAAGAATTAATACCTATTCCCCTGAAACTGTTCCAAAAAATAGAAATGGAAGGAAAACTTCCAAACTCATTTTATGAGGCCAGCATTACCTTGATCCCAAAACCAAAGACCCCATCAAAAAGGAGAAATACAGACCAATATCCATGATGAACACGGATGCAAAAATTCTCACCAAAATACTAGTCAATAGGATCCAATAGTACATTAAAAGGATTATTCCCTATGACCAAGTGGGATTTATTCCTGGGCTGCAAGATTGATTCAACATCTGCAAATCAATCAATGTGATACAATACATTAATAAAAGAAAGAATAAGAACCATATGATACTCTCAAAAGATGCTTAACAAGCATTTGACAAAGTACAGCATCTCTTCTTGATCAAAACTCTTCACAAGTGTAGGGATAGAGGCTACATACCTCAATATCATAAAAGCAATCTATGAAAAACCCATGGCAAATATCATTCTCAATGGGGAAAAACTGAGAGCTTTCCCCCTAAGGTCAGGAACACGGCAGGGATGTCCACTATCACCACTGCTATTCAACATAGTACTAGAAGTCCAAGCCTTAGCAATCAGGCAACAAAAAGAAATAAAAGACATGTGAATCAGTAAAGAAGTCAAACTCTCACTCTTTGCAGATGATATGATACTTTATGTGGAAAACCCAAAAGATTCCACTCCCAAACTTCCAAAACTCATACAGGAATTCAGTAAAGTGTCAGGATACAAAAATCAATGCACAGAAATCAGTTGCATTTCTATACACCAACAGCAAGTCAGAAGAAAGAGAAATTAAGGAGTCGATTCCATTTACAATTGCACCCGAAACCATAAGATACCTAGCATAGTACTGGCACAAAAACAGACACATAGATCAATAGAACAGAATAGAGAACCCCATAATGGACCCTCAACTCTGAGGTCAACTAATCTTTGATAAAGCAGGAAACGATGTCCAATGGAAAAAAGACAGTCTCTTTAACAAATGGTGTTGGGAAAATTTGACAGTCACATGTGGAAGAATGAAACTGGACCATTTCCTTACACTACACACAAAAATGGACTCAAAATGGATAAAAAAGACCTCAATGTGAGAGAGTAATCCATCAAAATCCTTGAGGAAAACACAGGCAGCAACTTCTTGGACCTCAGCCCCAACAACTTCTACCTAGAAACATCACCGAAGGCAAGGGAAGCAAGGGCAAAAATGAACTACTGGGACTTCGTCAAGATCAAAAGCTTTTGCACAGCAAAGCAAACAGTCAACAAAACCAAAAGACAACTGGCAGAATGGGAGAAGGTATTTACAAATGACATATCAGATAAAGGGCTACCATCCAAAATCTATAAACAACTTCTCAAACTCAACACTCAAAGAACAAATAATCCAATCAAGAAATGGGCAGAAGACATGAATAGACATTTTGGCAAAGAAGACATCCAAATGGCCAACAGACACATGGAAAGTGCTCTACATTACTCACCATCAGGGAAATACAAATCAAAACCAGTGAGATACCACCTCACACCAGACAGAATGGCCAAAATGAACAAGTCAGGAAATGACAGATGTTGGCGAGGATGCAGAGAAAGAGGAACCCTCCTACACTGTTGGTGGGAATGCAAGCTGGTACAGCCACTCTGGAAAACAGTTTGGAGGTTCCTCAAAAAGTTGAAAATAGAGCTACCCTACAACCCAGCAATCGCACTACTGGGTATTTACCCTCAAGATACAAATGTAGTGATCCGAAGGGGCATGTGCACCTGAATGTTTATAGCAGCAATGTCCACAATAGCCAAACTATGGAAAGAGCCTAGATGTCCATCAACAGATGAATGGATAAAGAAGATGTGATATATATACACAATGGAATACTAGGCAGCCATCAAAAAAACCCTGAAATCTTGTCATTCCAACAACATGGATGGAACTAGAAGGTATGAGGCTAAGCAAAGTAAGTCAATTAGATCAAGACAATTATATAATCTCTTTGATATGAGGAATTTGAGAGGCAGGGCAGGGGGGTTGCAGGGGAAGGGATGGGAAAAAATGAAACAAGACGGAACTGGGGAAGGAGATAAACCACAAAGACTCTTAATCTCAGGAAACAAACTGAGTTGCTGGGGGGTAGGGGGGATTGGGATAGGGTGGCTGCCTTATGGACATTGGGGAAGGTATGTGCTATGGTGAGTGCTGTCAATTGTGTAAGACTGATGATTCACAGAGCTATACCCCTAAAGCAAATAATACATTATATATTAAAAAAAAAAAAAACTCTCACGTGGACAAAAGGGCAAGGGTCTTTTTAGATAGCAGAAAAAGCAAGAGTCTTCCTGAAACTCTCTTAAAAGACTGAGGTTCATTCTAATTGGATCGGATTGGGTCAAATGCATCTCTTGAAACAATCACTGCGGCCAGAGAAACGGGATGCAGTCATTAGCTTAAACCATGATCCTACATTCCACCTCTAAAATCTGGCAAAAAGCCCTCCCTCCAATCCCCCAACAGGCTGCATATATCCAGGATGAAAGATAGATTTCCCATCTCCAAAGTCAGAGACAATAACCACAAAAAGAACTGAGCTATGGTCTTTCTACCTAGCTTCCCCTTTACCCCCAGAACAGCACCTGGTGACTGCAGACTGTTTAAGGCAAGAATAAATGTGTGATATGTAAATATTATCTCATTTTCCGTACTTTCTTTCCCTACTCCAGCTCAATGACTTCTGCAGTGCAGAAAGGCTTCTGAAAAATTCTTACCTGACATCCACTGAGTATTTCTTTAACCACATGTCCTTCATTTTCTGTACAACTGAGCTCTGACTGAGAAAGTGAGAGTCAGTTGAGTTACTCTGGAGCAATCTAATTGTTCCCGAAGAAATCGGATACAATTCTGTTGCTTGCTGACATGTTCAAGGGCAACTGAATAGTGTCTGATAGAGTTGGGAGCAACAGATTTGCATTTGAAAATCTCTTCTCACCATTCAGTTGGGCTTAAAAATTATGGCATAACTCCATGGCTTGCAACAATTGTAACCACTGTTCTCTGCATTCAAGCCAGCCTAGGGAGGCCCTTTTAAACAATTTTTGACCAGTAATGTTATTCTATTTTCTTGTCATCAAAAATAAATCTGAGTGCTCTTCTAACGACTATAAAGGAAGCTGGAGAGAGTTTTTCCTCAACAGCCAGCTATTCAACTAGGTGGAACGGTGGCCATAAGGGCCAAAAGCAGAAGTCTAGCAGAGAGTGCAAATTGCAATCCTACAGTTAGACAAAGAGCTCCTTCAGAAGAGCAACAATGAACTTATAGAAGGCTTGCTCTGAGAGGTTTCTCCCATGGATTTAATTAAGGATAAGGAGTATACCTTTCAGGATCTTGCCTCAAACACAGTTCAATTCAGAGAACTGTATTTTGATGTGTTATGAGGCTGAGAGTGAATTTGATCTAAACTGAATTAAGGAAATTCCCACCTAAGTGGGTTTTCAGTTCTTTGGTTTTACTCTGACTTTGAAGACACCATGAGTTTCACCCTGACTTTTGTTCCTGCTATTATTATTTCTGACTCTTTCAAGTTTGACAACAAATAACAATCCAAATAGGGAACAGAACATGTGAGGGGAAGAGAGTCTTGTTACCCTATTTAGTTCCCATAGCAACAGTGGAATGTGCGGTTTGCCTTTGGCACACAAGAGTAGCATCTCCAACCATGTTTCTCAGAACCTTCACCCCTTGGGTAAATTTTCATCTCTCAATCCCAGTGGCCCATGCTTTCCCTCTCCCTATTTACTAAACTATGTTCTTAAATGATTCATACATTCTATACAAAACTAATGATGGCTTAAAAAGCTACACCACCTTGCATATTTGAATCCTGTTAAGTATCAGAGCTCTAAGTTCATTAAACATTAATGGTAGAATTCCAGACCCCAGCCATGATGCAAGCAAGGCTGTGATGTAATACTGTCCTTCGGGACCTTGCTATTGGTCAATGGGTGGGTTCAGTTGTATACCAACCACGTGAGGAGTTTCTTATATGCTTATTACACTGCAATTAAAAAAGAAATCTAGCAGAGGTATGAAATATGAGTAGCTCTGCATTATTGTCGAAGGGGAGAGAAGTACTCAGATTTCAGAGATTTCAGAAGTAAAATCAATAAAACTTGGTAATTAGATAGAAGGTGAGCAAGAAAGACAGGTGTCAGTGTTTGTGATGTGAGGTTGTAATATTGGTATTGGGGCACCTGGGGGGCTCAGTCAGCTCATCTGACTCTTGGTTTCGGCTCAGGTCATGATCTCATGGGTCCTGGGCTCAAGCTCCGAGATGGGCTCCATGCTTGGCGGCGAGTCTACTTGAAGATTCTTTTGCCCCTCCCCCTCGCTCTAAAATAAATAAATAAATCTTTTTAAGAAAAAGGTAATGTTGGCATTAACCAAGATGAGATTCATGCAGGAAGGATATCGTAGAAAGAATTGTGTTGTGAGGAAGATAATGAACTTTATTTTTGGACATGTTGAGCTTAAGCCATTGAGCCAATACAACAGACAGCTTGAAATAAGGGTCAATATCTCAGGAGAGAAGATGAGCCTGAAAATAGATATAGAGCACTCATGTATGAGTGGCAAATGAAGCCAGGTCAGTTTAAAGTTAGCCAGAAGGATGTATTTGAATGTACTCTTCGAGAAGTAGGATGAGGTTTGACTCATGGAGAGCATTAATATATTATGCATTCAACAGAAAGACAGATGGATATGTATTATTATATAGTATCCATATCTACCTATCTACAGAGAGACAGAAAATGTATAGGGGAATGCTGTAACACAGAAGACCAGAGAGGGGTGATCTGTAAGACCAGGTAGGGCAGTTGCATAAAAATTCAATGATCTTGGCAATATCTCAAGATTTTCTGGTGTGATATCATGTCATAAAAAAATTTCTTGGAGTGCCTGGGTGGCACAGTCAGTTAAGTGACCAACTCTTGGTTTTTGCTCAGGTCTCAATCTTAGGGTCATAAGATTGAGCCCTGTGTAGGGCTCCAGGCTCAACATGGAATCGGCTTGAGTTTCTTTCTCCCTCTCCTTCTGCCCTTTCCTCTGGTCTCTAAAATATGTAAACAAATCATTAAAAAAACACACACACCATTACTCCTTCTCTACCTGGAGAATGAAAGAAATGGGCTAGACCTGCCATAGAATCAAAATTTTTAACAATCAGTGATGCAGTATGCGCACCAACCCATCAGAATGGGCCATCAACCAACCACTCAGCAGGAATGCCTGGACATCATCAACCTGCAAAGTTATACCATTACATACTGGCTGATTATGTAGCTCTCAAGATTCTCACTATTACCACTGAGGAGCAGTATCGGATAGAGGTTAAGAGGTTTCAGATCCATTCTTACTGGGTTTTACCCCTGGTTCTGTCACTTTCTAGCTTGTAATCTTGGGATGGTTACTAAACTTTTCTGTGTCTGTTTCCTCATCTATAGCGTGAGGATGATCAAACAACCATAAAACAGTTTTTAGAACAATACCTGGCACGTGAAAATGACTAATAGACGTTAGTTGCTAATATTATTTCTGAGTAACTTAGCCTCGAGCAACTCTGCCTCCCTGTACCTACACAACTGAGTCTTGCTTCTTTAGACGTATTGAATCCACATGGGCAGGCAATGATGCATTCACGCGACCATGATCTCCTCTTGGAAAAACTCCTAAATTCAATTTGCATCTTTGGTTCAACTAAACAAACTGGAAAAAATCCCAACTGCATCAGATACTTTATTTAGATGATTTCAGTGAGGAAGGAGAAAAAAAATCTCAGAAATGAAACCGAAAACTCACAACAGACACATTTCATGGTTGGAACTGTAAGGATTTCAAAGGCATTTGCTTTTTTGGAGCAAGGTTTGGAGGATTTGACTAAAATGCTATTTGAGAAAGAGGATTTGGAAGGAAGAGACTTTATTTGTGGTACAACTGTTTCATCTCCACATCCTGAAATGGATTTTTGCCTGAGTACTTGCTTCAATTCTGTTTACAGTGACCATTATTTTGTGGGAAAATAAAAGGGGCTCTTCAATCAAAAGGGAAGGGGGAAAAAAAAGTAGCAAAGACATGTTTGAATGAACAAAGAGGAGATCAAGAAATATTGCCTGTGGCCTTCCAAAAAATCTGCTCATCTGTATCATTTTCTGTAATTTGTGAAAACCCACAGAAATGACATCTCTGAGAAACAGCAGTGGTGGGCCAGCTTAGAAGAAGCAGTTTCTTTTGGATGATAGGGAAGTTGATTAAAAAAACACAATTTCCAGGATTCCTTCCAGAAGAGGGTGGGCAGGCTTAGAGAAGAGAAGAGCCCAATGGGCTCACCATACTCAAAGGTGACTGGTTCAAATGTCACCTTCCCGGGCCGCCTACCCCTAATCACCCAATATTAAATGGTCCTCTGTATTGTTCTCCAATCTTACTTCTTTTCTCTTTAGAGCACTTCTCTTTGTTAAAATTGCTACGTGGATTGTTTACTTTCTTGCTTATTGTCTTTTTCTCCCCTTGAATGTAATTCCATGAAGGCAGGAACAGTTTTGCTTCTTACTGCATCTCCAATTCCTAGAACATCCAGAACGAGGGCTCAATAATTTGTGTTAAATGCGTGAGTTAGTGAATGAATGAAAGCAGTTGCTATAGTGACCATTTTGAATAAATTACTGTGTCAATTCAGTGTCCTATATACATTATTAGCCAAATTGGTCACTTGGTCAGCTGATAAGTCTTCTGACCACATTAAGCAGTCAAATCAACAAAAAAATGATCAACCCAGGAATTTCATTCAAAGCAGTTTTGACTTTCCTGACAGTAGCTCTAATTTTGACAGAGAGGTTTCAAAGCATTCTCCTGGCTCTTCAATAGTTTTCTTTTCCAATGGCTTGCTTCCACAGCCATGGCTAATACGAAAACAAACAATATAGTAAATTGCAAAACAATTAAATTGTTGAAGCCAAATGGTTGATCTGGGCAAGTCAAATCAAATCAAGGGCTTGTTGACTATGGAGCAGTTGACCTGCGTGTGCTCAGTATATCGACCCTGAATCACCCAATTCGGAGCGAGGACAGCGCTCATGACACGAGACCGTGCTCTCTGCATCCATATTTTAAATGAGTAAGAAGGACTTTGTGGAGCTTAACAGATGCTGAATCTTAGTGAGTGCTTGAGAAGTATATAGCTATGATTTGTTTTAGGAAGAAAGGAGAGAGGTAGGGAAGAAGGTCAGCTTGTGGGGAGGCAGTAAAACGTGCACACCTGCACACACACACACACACACACACACACACACACCACCCCATCTTAAAAAAAAAAAAAATTCGAAACAAAACTCAATTCCCTAAAATCCAAAGCACTTAAAATGAAAATGAAACAATGCCTCCAAAGTATATATTATCAGCAAGAACATATAAATGAGGGGCCAGGTCAGTGTCCTGAGGGTTTTTATTTGGAAGAAATATAAACTTTATCTAGCAGCTGGTTTCAGCATTGGAAAAGTTCTCTTGAAAACGTTGTGCCAAATGCGCTGAATTAGGTAAGTGAGACAAAGTCTCTTATTATCAAGAAAATGTGCACTATTTTGTTTGCTTGATGTCAACTCTTAGTGTTTATAAATGGGGCATTTCAAAGCCACGTAGGCAAAGCCCTCCCCAAAAGTCTTGAGAGCATTTTATTCATATAATAACAATGATGATTTTTTCGGTTCTTTACTGGCAAAAAAAAAAAAAAATCTGTCAAGGAAAAAGAGAGAGATTCTTCCAGGGATTGGATTGTATAGAGTCAAAGACAGCTCTATCTAGGTTGCTGGGGAAAAAAAATCAGTATCCCGGGCTAAAAACAAAAGTTGGGGGTAGGGGGGAGAAGAGAATTGATTTGTGAACTGAGTAGTTCATGCAGCTCAGTGCAGTGAGGAAGGATGGCTGGGGGTGGGCAGGGTATTTTTATGTTCTAAATGGAACTCATTTCCATGCTTTAGAGGTATTTGAGGATGGAAATAATTAAAAAATTATCATTTCCATAATATATGACAGACTCTGTACTAAATATTTTATGTCGATTATTTGGTTCCGGCCTCCCCACAATCCCATGTGGTCGTGACTATCGTTTGTATTTTACAGATGGGGATACTATGCTCCAAGTCAAACAGCCGCTAACAAGAACAACCTAGCTGCTGGTTATAAAACCCATGTTTCCATGCAGCACATGGAGCAAACATCACCACAAGGTGTCAGGTTCTGGCCAGTCGGCAAGAATGGCCCTTCCTGAGCGTTGCAAGGAACCAACTCCCCATGGACCTTCATTGCCTGGTTCCCTGGAGAGGGCAGGGCGGGAAGGCGACAAGAGAGCACTGGCCAACTTAGGCAGAACCAGAACTCGGGTTGGGTGCCATGAGACTCGGCCCTTTATAAAAAGGTTTGATTTTGTTTCCAAAGCAGCTATACGTACATTCTCCTATTCCAGCACAGTGGTGGATTCAAACCTACCAAGAAAGTGAACAGTCAATTCTGACTGGTAACGATTTGACTGGAAACTGAAGGGGAACGGGAAATCGAGGTGGTCGCGCTGGGATGCCACCATGCCCTTCGTCTAGATTTCTTTGATGATGAAGTCCCAAAAGTTCATTTTCGCTTTTGTTTCCTTTGCCTTTGGAGACATGTCCTGAAAGAAGTTGCTGTGGCTAATGTCATACAGGTTACTGCCTATGTTCTCCTCTAGGGTTTTGATAGATCCCTGACTCACGTTGAGGTCTTTTATCCATTTCGAGTTTATCTTTGTGTATGGTGTAAGAGAATGGTCAAGTTTCATTCTTCTACATATAGCTGTCCAATTTTCCCAGCATCATTTATTGAAGAGACTGTCTTTTTTCCACTGGATATTTTTGCCTGTTTTGTCAAAGATGATTTGACCATAGAGTTGCGGGTCCATCTCTGGGCTCTCTATTCTGTTCCACTGGTCTATGTGTCTGTTTTTGTGCCAGTACCATGCTGTCTTAGTGATCACTGCTTTGTAGTAAAGCTTGAAATCAGGCAATGTGATGCCCCCAGCTTTTCTTTTTCAACATTTCCTTAGCAATTCGGGGTCTTTTCTGGTTCCGTACAAATTTTAGGATTGTTTGTTCCAGCTCTTTGAAAAAACTGGTGGAATTTTGATCGGGATGGCAATGAAAGTATAGATCGCTCTGGGAAGTATAGACATTTTAATAATGTTTATTCTTCCCATCCGTGAGCATGGAATGCTTTTCCACCTTTTTGTGTCTTCTTCAATTTCTTTCATGACTTCTATAGTTCCTCGAGTACAGATCCTTTACCTCTTTGGTTAGGTTTATTCCCAGGTATCTTATGGTTCTTGGTGCTACAGTAAATGGAATCGATTCTCTAATTTCCCTTTCCATATTTTCATCGTTAGTGTATAGGAAAGCAATTGATTTTTGTGCACTGATTTTGTATCCTGACACATTACTGAATCGCTGTATGAGTTCGAGTAGTTTGGGGGTGGAGTCTTTTGGGTTTTCCATGTAAAGTATCATGTCATCTGTGAAGAGAGAGAGTTTGACTTCTTCATTTCCAATTAGAATACCTTTTATTTCTTTTCGTTGTCTGATTGCTGTTGCTAGGACTTCTAGTACTATGTTGAACAAGAGTGGTGAGAGTGTGCATCCTTGACGTGTTCCTGATCTCAAAGGGAAGGCTGTCAGCTTTTCCCCCTT
>CM052809.1:43771973-43803021 GCA_028533885.1 Nasua narica | reverse complement strand
AAAAAAAATCATTCATGTATTCTTTCTGCAAACTTTTTTTTGTATGTTTATGAATTATTTCTTGTACATTCATATTTTTGATCCACCTAAAACGTATTTTGATATAAGATGCCAGGGAGGGAACCAAATCTTATTTATTTTTTTTTCAGAGGCTGACTACTTCTTTTCACCAATATCATTTATTGAATACACATTATTTTCTCTTTATATCACTTAGTGTCCTGCCAGGAAATCTGAAAGCACTCTAGAGATTTCAAGCAGAGGGAAATTTAATGCAATGAATTAGTGACAAAGACATTGGACAGGCTAATGGAGCAAAGGGGAAAAGGGATATTACTCTGTGGCCGCAAAGTGTCCAGGGCTTTGGGCTGGAAACCACCGGCTGATCCTCACTCTTAGTTGGTTCCCTTTTTGAAATCTCAACGTAGACACGAGCGGGAACCCAGAAACTTCAGCTCCAATGATGCTGCTGAAACAACTACCACTCTAACACTGGTGAAGCCCAAATTGCCCCCCGTGAATGGGGTTAACTGCAGCCAGAAAAGGCACCAGAAGCAGCAACATGGTCCCTTCCTTCACTTGCCTCTTAATCCCGACCAGTGTCACCCATTCGAAGGACTGAATCAGATGAAGAGGGAGTCTGAAAATGGTGGGGTTAACTGCAGCCAGAAAAGGCACCAGAAGCAGCAACATGGTCCCTTCCTTCACTTGCCTCTTAATCCCGACCAGTGTCACCCATTCGAAGGACTGAATCAGATGAAGAGGGATTCTGAAAATGGTGGGCAGTGGCCTTTGTAACACTTGAGAGCAGGGAAGGTTAAGAACGGAGCAGAGGGCTCAACCAGCCCACCCGCTGGTGTGAAAAGTCACATTTATCAGACGATAAGCTTCTCCACCTGTGAGGGTCTATTTCTAAGACTTCCTATTTTTTTTTCCATTAGTCTATTTCAGGTTCAGTGTCACACTGTTTTGAAGATTATGTTTCCATATTTGGTAGAGACGGCCTCCTCTCATTATTTTTCCTTTTTAGAATTTTCCTAGCTTTCCTGGATTGTTTGCTTTTCCATATAAATTTCAGAATTAGCCTGCCTCATTCCAAAAAACTCCAGTTTGTATTTTTCTGAAAGTATATTATAATTTTAGCACGTCTTAGGGAGAATCAATACCTTTATGGCGATAAAATTCCCTATCTATTCATTCAATATATGGTTCGTTTGCTCCACTGTCCAAATGTGATCTTCACTAATGTTGAAAGTTTTCTTTCTATACATCTTATACATTTCTTGTTAAGTTAATTCATAAGGATTTTGTGTACTTTGTATTTGCTGTTGGGGTCTGTTCCGATCGATTATTGTTTGCACATGTGAAAGCGCTTGGTTTCCATATGTAATTGTTGTTCAGTTATCTTTGTTCAGAATTCCCTGATAGTACCAGCATTTCAATGTACTCTCCCTTGGATTTTTGAGGCAAATAGTTATGCTCTCTGCTAATAACTATAATAACTGTAATTTCATGTCCTCTATTTCAACTTTTAAACCACTCATTTCTTTCTCTTCTCTAATTGTGCCGAAGAATATCACCAGACTGTGAAAAATCATACAAGTGATAGTGTGTCCTTTCTTTGTTCCCGATTTCAATAGGAATGCTTCTATTCTGTTGTTCATAATGCTGGGTTTTCCATAATAGCTTATCAGTTGATACTCATTTTGTCAAAATTCTTTTTTTTAAACGGAGAATGGGTGTTCCATTTTCTCAAAAACCTTTAAACTCTCATAAAAATTATCCTATGATTTTTCTATTTATATCAGTGAAAGTGAAATACATTAGTAAATATGCAAATACTGAAACAGCCTTGTATTTATGTCATAAATTCTTTGGTCACATTGTATCAGTCTTTTAGCATGCTATCTGTTTGCACACACTCTGGGTTTGTTGCATTGATTGTCACGAGTAAGCCCAGTCTGTAGGTTTGTGTGCAGGTGTGGATACATGTATGTTCTTTGTCCTCATCCATTTTAAGGTGATTTTTCCTAGCTTCACCCTTAGATAGTGACCTCACTGCCAGTTTCCTCAGGGGTTCCTTACAATGGCCTCTTATATGCCCATTACAATGAAACTAATCTCTTACACATAAATATTGGACTTGATGTTTATTCCTGATAATTTCATCTTAGGGTTTCATTTTATTGCACCAACCGACCAACATCTTTTTGATTACTGATTTTCTTCCTCATGTTCTATTCTGTGACTTAAAGACACATTTGGAAAAAAATGAAATACAGACACATTTGGCAGATCGGTCAAAAACTTAGTCTGCTAGTTAACAGACTAGCCTGTCACCTTTCACTTACCTTGTGAGGAAACACAGAAGGAAATTAGAATCAGGTAATGCCTCTCCATCCCATAAAAGAAGGAAATGGAGGAAATGCTTCTTAGTGTCATGTCAGGTGACCACCTGACCGGTCAAGGCCACCTGCTGCCAGGAAGGAGGGGGCTGTGGAGGCCGGGAGTTCAGAGAATCTCTAAGGTCACTGCTTTGGTTTCTAGAGGTGTTTTTTTATTTTTTTTTTTTCTTTCATTAAGTCAGATGGCAAAAATTCATGTAGGATACTGAGATTGAGAGCAGTAAGTGTGAAGTCATTTATGATTGCTCACTCCAGTCCTGACTTACAACTTCAAACACTCATACCTTTTAGGGTCAGAAATCGGGAGCCAGCCTGTCAGAAGCTATTTGCCATATTTGCTCAAGATTCCTACCCTAGGTGACAGCAGAAGAAAACATGATTCCAAGGGATGTTTCACTGGCTGAAAAACAACAAGGAGTTCATTTTGGAAGCCATCACTGGATACAATAAGTGTGACTTTTCATCTCTGATAGACTCATTCTTTTGGACTCTGCCTACAATGCCAAAGCTGTTAAAATTAATAATGACCAACCAGTTATTTTGTCAATCTATCAGGCCTGAACAAACATTTAGAATTATTTCTTCTTGGTGAATTGATATTTCTGTCATTATATAATGACCACTGACTGCTGATAATAATCCTTGTTCTCAAGTCTGCCTTGTCTGATATTAGCAAAGCTCCTCCAATTCTTTTTGTTATTATTTACATGATATATCTTTTTCTATCTCTTTAATTTTAATTTATCTATGTCTTCAGATAAGCTTTATATTAAAGTGTAAAATGAATAAGACTTTTTTTTTTTGCCTGTGAATATCCAAGATCTAATGTCATTGTTGGAAAGGCTATATTTCTTATTTCTTTCATGAAATTACTACTGAAATTTCATCAAAGTCAGTTGGGCATGTTTATGTGAGTCTCTTTATGAGTTCTCTATTCTGTGGGTCTATGATCTGTGGGTCTATCCTTCCTCCAACACCACACAATCTCAGTTACCATAGTTATATAAATCTTGAAATCATGTAAACTGATTACTCCCACTTTATTCTTTTCCAAAATTGCTTTACCTATTCTAATTTCTTTTCCTTTCCATATTAATTTTAGAATAATTTTGTCTATATCTACCAAAAATGTTTTTCTGGACTTTGATAGACATTGTGTAAAATCGGTGTATCAGTTTGAGTAAGACTGACATCCTGACTATGTTGATTTTTCCAATCAACCCTGGACCCTCCAGAGGGTCATAATATACGTATATGATTAGTTTTAGTAAAAACTGCCCATTGTTCATAATGATCATAGCAATTTGCACTCCCGCCAGCGATGTATGAGAATTCTAATTCCATCCACATCCTCACTTTCATTTTGGCCATTCTGATGGGTGTGTAGTAGTGTTGCACTGTGGTTTTGCATTTCCCCACTGGCTCGTGACACATTATTTTTAATGTGCACTGTTAAATTTTTGTTTTTTCCAGTTTTGTTGGTATGTAATTGACATACAGCATTGTGTAATTTTAAGGTATACAATGTAATGATTTGATATATGTAGACATTATGAAATGATCACCATAAGGTAACATCCATCACCTCACATGTTCACAGTTTTTCTTCTTGTGATCAGAACTTTTAAGATCTATTCTCTTAGCAGCTTTCAATTATACAATACCTAGTACGGTTAACGATAGCCATCGCTTTGTAAAGTACATCCCCAGAACTTATTCATCTTATAAAGAAGTTTGTATCTTTTGACCACCTTCCCATTTCCTTAGCCTCCAGCTCCCTCTTTTCTCCCACCACTCCTGGCAACCACACATCTGATCTATTTCTAGGAGTTTCATTTTTTAGATGCAACATATAAATAAGATCATACAGTATCAGTCTTTCTCTGACTTCTTTCACTTATTATATTCACTTATTATATTACCGTGAGGTAATGCCTTCACGGTCCATCCATGTTGTTGCAATGGCAGGATTTCTTTCTTTTTATAGTTGACTAGTATTCTGTGAGTGAGTGTGTGTGTGTGTGTGTGTGTGTGTGTATCTCACATTTTCTTTATTCATTCATCCATTAATGGACACTTAGGTCGTTTCAATGTCTTGGCTATTGTGATAAATGCTGCAAGGATTATGGGAGTACAGATTATGGGAGTACGGTACCTTTAACTTTTTGAGGAACCTCCACACTGTTTTCCATAGTGACTACACCCATTTACAATCCCACCAACACTGTGTAAGAGTTTCAGTTTAACCACATCCTTGCCAATACTTGTTATTTCCCATCTTTTTTTTTTTTAAGATTTTATTTATTTATTCGACAGAGAGAGATGACAAGTAGGCAGAGAGGCAGGCAGAGAGAGGGGTGGGAGGCAGGCTCCCCGCTGAGCAGAGAGCCTGATGCAGGGCTGGATCCCAGGACCCTAAGATCACGACCTGAGCCGAAGGCAGAGGCTTTAACCCACTGAGCCACCCAGGCGCCCCTGAGGCCATATCTTGTTGTGATTTTGATTTGCATTATCCCTAATGATTAGCAATGTTTCTCCAGAAATTTTTGTTGTTCTTAGGGGTAGAACAGAGAAAAGTATGTCTTTTCCACCTACCTAGAAGGGGAAGTCCTTGTTTTGGTCTTTTCAGTTTGGATGTGATTCGGTTTGGTTTGGGCTTTCATTGTGCAGATCATGTACAATTACCTGCATGTTTTTGCCACCTGGCAGAGGAAGCCTTAATTAAACTTTCTGGTGATAACATATAAAGTGGCAATAGCCTGTTTAGGAAACACTGAAATCAACAGGTGATGAGTCTTTTCTACATTTATTCTATCCATATCAAAGAATGAATTGCACTCACATTTTCCTCAATTGCTTATAAATGCTTATTATATATAAGCCACTGTGCTTGGTTCTGGGTGTACAATTAATGAACAAGGCATTGTTTCTGCTCTTACGAAGTTCGTGGTCTTGTAGGACAAACAGAAAAGTAAAGTGATATTTTAATTGCATTGTATTAACTACTATAAAAAGCATAAGCCCATAGGAGGGCTAAGGAGCCACAAAAGACTTTAGAGATTTTAAAAAGTGAAAACAAAGAAACCAACTTTAACTTAAAAATAAAGACATTTCGTGAAAGCGTATTGAATACAAGCAGAGTCAAGGGAACAGCTGGAGAAACGGGTTTATGGAACCAAATCAAGGCAGTTTTGAAGAGTTTGGAAACTGGAACCCAGGCAGTGTCTCTGGACCAGAGCAGTCCCATCAGAGGCCTGCCAGGGGCGTGGAGGAATTCCGCTTCCTTTCATCTGGCACTATTTACATGAGACTCAAAGTCCTGGAAGAAAGCAGCTGATGGGCAAGCTCAGGTTCCAGTTCATCGACCTGATTATCCTGGGGCCAGGAGATGAAGAGCTAACTCCCTTTAAGTTCTGTAATAGGAGCAGACATTTCATCTTACCATCTAACCAAGGATACACAAAGGAAAAATGGTTAATTATCCAGAAAGCAATGAGGTTGCTGAAGAAAAGCTGAATGCAGCTAAAACCGACAAAAGTCCACGGTAACAGGTAAGCTGAAGCTGATTCATGGGGAAGACTTAGCTAGTCCCGGAGTGGGAAAAGAGTATCTTTAAGGCAGAATGACAGACATGTGCAAAGTCATGGGGGGAGAGGAAGCATGATCAATTTAGACAACTGAAGCAGGTCCAAATGGCTGGAGCACAGAGTTGGAGAGATGGTGGGTAGGTATAAAGAGGCCAAGAATGGGAGGGGGTGATGTTAGACAGGAAAATAGAAGCAAAGTGATACTGTGTCTTCAAGATGAGTGAAGAGCTCGGAGTTCATTCCTAAGGATGAGGGAGATGTTAAAATGTCTTCTATAGAGTTATGACATTTTCATTTTTGAGAGATGGCTTTGGCCATTGTGATAACAGGGAGAGACACAAGGAGCCTGAGCCAGGATGATACTGAGCAGATGGAGAGATGTGATTAATTAGACTTAGAGAAGGTGGGAGTGAGGGAGAAGGAGGAGAAAGGATGATTCCCAGGTTTTTGGCTTTTTCTGCATGGATAATAATGCCACACTCGGAGAAAGGGAATTAAGGTGGGGGAAATGAGTTTGGGGTCAGACATACTGAGTTTAAAATAGATTGTTGAATATATGGTTTTGAAAGTAAAAAATGAGACTTGGGCAAAAGATTTCAGTTAGGTATTCATCATCATAGAAGCCAGATTGATGAAGGAAATACCGTGGGAACAACGCACAGAGTGGGAAGTGATGAGACCTTAGGACGGAACCCTCACAGCCTCAACACTGAAGGACCGGGCTGAAGAAAAGAAGGGGCCAACGAGAATCACGAGGAAGACCGGGGAGGTGAAAGGGCAAATAGAGGAGTGGTGTCAGGGAAGCCGACGTAGGGGACAGGTTCAGCACGAGGAAATGGCCAGTGGTGTCAGATGGTGAATAAAGTAAGGGGGGAGAAGTGTCCACTGGATTTGTCAACAAGGAGGGGGCGGGCGTGGGAAGAAGTTTCAACTGAGTGGTGGCAGCAATAGCCAGACTGCCAGGGACCAAGGGACAAGGAAGGGTGAGGACATGGAGACAGTGCGGCTCACGGGCCCTCAGTCCTACTGCACGTGAAAATCACCTGCAGAGCTTTGCAGACTAACCGACACCTTGGCTCAGCTCTCCAAATTGAGATCTGATTAGAAGAGAGTGAATTTACATGATGCGTTAGTTTTCTCTTGCTGCTCTAACAGACAACCATAAACTTAATTGCTTGAAACAACACAAATTTATCTCACAGTTCTGTAGGTCAGAAGTCTCACATGAGTCTCATCAGGCTAAAAATCAAGGTGCCAGCAGAGCCCTGTTCCTTTTTACAAACTTCAAAGAAAACCTGTTTTCTTGCCTTTTCCAGCTCTCAGAGGCAACCCCCTTGTTCGTCTTCAAAACCAGCAACACTGTGCCTATGTTCTTTCCTTCCATAGTTATAACCCCTTACTCTCTTCCTCTGCCTCTTTTCCACTTTGAAAGACCCTCAGGATTTCATGTAATCCATTTTGATCCCAGGGAAGATAACAGCTCCCGGGGGTTAGAACGTGGCCATCTCTGGGAGGCTGTGATTCAAACTGCCACACATCCGTAAAACTGTCAACACCCCGGGTGGTTTTCCTGAGCAGCCAGGATCAAGCAACAGTAGAAGGAGAAAGAGGCTGATAATGGAGTTAATAGTTTTTTGTTTTTGTCTTTTTTAATGGGGTGTGCCACGGCACGATTCATTTCAAACCCTAGCTCCTTTTTTCCTGTGGAGTATCAACAGCAAAATCGTTAGAGAAGAACAATTTTTACTTGGCACCTTTTAAAGATGCCCAGAGCTGACTCTTTTCCCCTTCTTCATTTACTCAAAACATGACATATTCTATGAAGCTTCCAAACCCATAGTTATAATTAAATAGATGAGCAAAAGATATGCAGTCGCATGCTTGAGGTGAGGCTGAAGAGAGCCAAATCTAGATTTGTAGAAAATGAGCTTTTCAGAGACAGAGGCTGAAGAGGTTGGTCTGAAATGAAGTACCATTTCCCCCCCCACACAGCAACCTGGGGTGACTTGAGACCAGTCTTTTGTCAGCACTGGGGAATCAGAAATGAAAGAGTGCACATATCCAAATGCCAAGATTGCCATATTGCACAGGGAAGGCGAGCATGTGTTTTGGTTGGAAGGGGGAAGAGTGTTCAATTAATCCCGAAATGTTTGCAAAAACAAATGATGGGCAAAAAGAAAACTCAACTTGAAAGGAATGTGATTTCTTTATGAAAGACCCATCTCCCCCAATCTGGCAGCCACAAAATAAACACGTCAGCCAGCCAGGCCAGGGCAGATAATTAGGAATGAACAGCAGCACACGGGCCGATTTCGGGAAAACCAATGCAGCGTGGCAGATGGGCAGGCCTCCATGGCCCACCACGCCGGGAGTGGGGGAGGCTGGGCCAGGCCTCCCCGGGTCTTCCTGGGGCCCAGGGACCAGCCACTTTCCCTTCCCCTGGAGCCATAACGGGAAGGCACGCATTCGGTCTGCGTGGCTGTCCCCACTTCAGCTCCTGGCCCACAACAGAGGAACCCAGGCCCAGAGTAACTCAGTCCCGGAGGGATCCTGCAGGCCTGTCAACGAGAGGGGAGTTGTGCCTACTCTTCAGACATTTTTCCCGTTCTGGGCACTCCCAAGATCGCAAAGGACTTGAGGGCTGCCTCCCAGGACCCCTTAACTACAGAGGAGAAAGAGCCACACAAAAAATATATGTATTCTGCTTAATTGCCTCGTCGTGCCATTTTTTTTTAAAATGGGGATTTACGTAATTCAGTTAAGGCCCAATGCTGATCTATGCAGAGCAAAGGCTGGGGTTTCCAAGGGCACCTCCACTCCCTGTGGTGGCGTCTGGGTCATCAAATCACCATGCCTGTGGCCGGACTTAAGCCTGCCTGACAGGAAAGCACCTGCCCGACGGCAGCAACGCACCCTTTTCCCCGAGGCGGGTCACTTTATGACGGCTCTGCATCGACCCCATAGAAGATTTGATTTGCGTGGCCATAAAAGACACTGTCAACCACCAGTCTGAGGTGAACATGTTGGAACTAACGCAGCCAAAGAGAAGGAGGGCCAAATATTCCGAGGCATCCACACTCCAGCCCATGCTCTCCCGCCGCCCCCCGCCCCCCCCCCCCCCCGACCACCCATTGTTTCCTGAGGAGTACAGACGGGCTGGGATTTGACATACAGACAGTGGTAGGTCTGCATCCGGCTGTCCCCTCTTCTCCTGCTTTCCCCTCACCCCTCCCAGCCCTCAGTCAGCTCCCAGCCTCCGCGGCCATAAAACCAGTGCTCACCACTCGGCAGAGGCACCTTCCTCTTCGACTCTGGGCCTTGCCAGCTTTGCTCTCTGCTCCTCCCAGGCAAGAACTCCAGCACAGAAGACAGGGTGTCCTGCATGACCCGTTTTAGCGGGAGAGTCCCCTGCCAGCTCCCCACTTCTGTTGGCAGACCGCATCTCCCTGCCCAGAGAGACCTCTGCTCTCAGCTCCCTAACAGGGGGCTCTCTGCAAAGGCAGGGCTGCTCCAGGAGCGGAGCTGTCTATAATAAGTCTCCGCACCCCATTCGCCAAGATGGTCTAGTGTGTCATCAGGTTATATTGCTTCCAGACTTTTCTCTATGCATTTCCACATACCTAAAACGAGGTTTGTGTACAGGTCAGCTGCCCGTGTGTCTTTCCGTGGGGCTGCTCCTCTATAGGATGGGCACCTTGTCAGCTCTGCCAATGGAAGGCACTGGTGGGAGATCGAGGCGCGGGAGCCAGGAAGAAGCCCCCCTCTGCTCCCTACAGACTCTCCTCCATAGCTTGTGACCCCCATGACAGGCCCACCACCATCAGCTCCCAGAGCGTCTCTGATTCCGAAGGCCTGTCTTCTCTCCTCATCTCTCTCTAGCAGAGAGATAGTGGCAGCTTCCCACTGTCACTGGAGAAGCTCCACATCTTTTATTTGTTTCCTTGTTCTTCCACTTCACAAAGCCAATCCCCTGTATTAGATTCACTTATAAAATCATCCAAGCCATTTCTAAGTGCACAGTTCAGTGGTGTCCCCTCTATTCATCTTCTTGTCAATCCATTCTAGTTTAAAAAACTAGAGGCATTTCTCTTTTCCCAATTGATGTAGCTCTTGGAGCGGCTTTAAGAAACAGATTCTCGTAACAGGATTCTGGTTTGGGTTGCTTACCTGTTAGAACATGAATACAGTGCTGATCTCCTCGCAAATGGAAGGACTATGTCGTATACAGTGACAACACCTGCCTTAAATTATCACCTGAAGTCCCCCTGGGATAATACGCCAGTTAAGACCAGGCTTTGGGAAATTAAGTCACTCCCACCCTCAACTGGCATAAGCTGTCAGCTGGCCTCCTGCTTCCACAGGTGCAGAGAACTTAGGAAAGCAAACTATGAGCTCGGGCACAGGTATAGAGTCGTTGATCTCCTTCGGTGTACTTAAAAGAATCTCTTATTTCTAGCAGCCATGTAGGTGAACATTTGGCTCCAACCCTAACTGCATGGGTTGCAGAATCACACTGTAAGCTGCACATAAAACCTAGCCATGTCTCACATGTTAGTGTCAGAGCATTACTTAAGAATGAGTGGGATCCTGACCCTTGAGAGGGGATGTTTGGATGAGCTGACACACTTAGAACCTTGAAGCAGAAAAAACTCCTGAACTTCCCTGTCCTCTGGAGGCCCGTCCATCATACCTTGTCCATGGAAACAAGATTTCCCCTATTCAAAGTCTCTGTGATGTAATGATCTTACCCCAGGAAGCTTCTTGCAAGGGGATACTAGCTTCCTCAAGACCCAATCCTACTAGTTCCTTCTGCCTCTGGACTCATACACAGGATCCAATCCCATAGTACTCGAGGAGCACGCTCACAAGGAGTATTCTAGGAAAAGGCATTTTATACACCACAGGAAAACTAAGACCCTGCTCATTCTTAAAAGCGGGGACCTGGAGAACAAGTGTGCAATCAGATTCTAAGAGTGACAGCCAAAGAAGAAAAAAATCCCATTAGATGAAGCTGAATTTGTCAATAAGGACACACTTAACTCAAGATTCCAGACATCCTGTTCTGAATCATGTAGCTGAAAACAGTTCCAACAGTTTCTTTGAGTGGTTGACTGAAACTTGGATGCAGCTGCCCACATTCAGTTACATCAGGATGCCCAACTGCCCTGGTACAATGATCTTAGCCTATTTGTCAGAGCTAATGTCCATGGATTTAGGGAATGCCTCATTTATCAACACGGTATTTCATACTTTCTGAACAAGTAGTACATTTTATAGCAAAAGAAATGCAGTGATGGTTTCACACCCATGGAATTAATTCACTGACCTTACTATACACCTCAGTTGCCCAGAAGAAGCTGGCCAGACAGAATGGCTTGGTACAGACCCAGTTAGAGTGCCAGATGGGAGACAACACCCAGTGAGCTGGGTACTATCCTGTAGGACACAATCTGCTCTTTCAACTGCAATAAATGGCTGATGCCTTTTCTCCTGCAGCCAGGTCACATGGGCTGGAGAACCGGGGGTTGAGGACTGGTCCCATTCACTATTATATTCATTTTCACAGGTCTGTTTCCTATCCCTGCAATCTTGGAGTTTTTCCCAAGGCTTCCACAGGGAAGAGTAAGGGGAGACTACCGTCTAGCTAATTGGATTTCTCCACGCCACTGGATCAACAGACAGAGGATGGGGTTGATGTCAATTCCCAAGAGGAGGCAAAGAAGCATTGCTGGAGCCCAGAGGATAATCTCACACACCTCTTAGTGCTTCCTAATAGAAATCAGTAGAAGAATACAGCAATCCAATAAAGGCATGGCCACTAAACACTCTGAACCTCTAGGAATAGTGATTTTAGTCACCCCAAGAGGCCAAGAACCCTGATCGGACAGAGCGCTAAGGGCAAGGCTCTTAGCCACACAGTGGATGAGTGGTGGAAGAATGATAAATATTAACTGTGATAAATATCAACTGTGGTCCCACGATCAGTTCTAGAAATGATGACTCTAGCAGTTACAAATATTTCGTTATGTTTCTTTCTTTCATTTTCTCCTGTTTTTTAAGAGTAAGTGTTCGTGGTGTTTAACTTCATAATTAAGTTGATAAGCCACGGGACTGTGAGAAGCCACATCCATACCTTAGGGAAAGACCATCTCAACTCGAAAGTATGTGCTTCAAACAGATAATGACAAGTGATGAGACTCTGCGTCTCCCCTTGATGAGAGGGTGAGAACTTTGGTTTATATCACCTGCCTCATGTCAGACAGAAGAGAATGGATGCCAGGTGGCAAAAGAAATATAGGTCAAGGCTATCTGCTTTACATCCACTCTCTGTTCCTCTTTTGCTCTATTCTGTACTTCAGGAACTATAGCATTTCGTAGGCTCTCTTTTCTCCTGGCTCCAGAGTAAAAATGACCAATAGGTGGTGATAGGAGAAGACAAGGGTGGGAGGGGAGAAGCCACGGCCTTTCTCCCCCTCACTCTGCCTCCAGTGGCATCTCTGGTGGTGGCTGCGATTCTGCCCGGCTCCAGACCTCCAGGGAAGTGACCTAGCACCTGGGCTCTTCTAGTACTCTCTTCACTTTGTCTCTCCAACGCAGAGAGGCTTTTAACCTTTTTAAGAGATTCCCTCGCTTTTAAATATTGACAGGGCTTTATATTTGCTGGTCGCACCATAACTAATAGAGTTTGTTTTAGCATATTATGTTACATAATAGGCTCTATATTGCTCAACCCCTTGTTCTTTAACCCTACAGTGTATCAGGGACAACCTTGTATTTTGGACAAATAGATCTAACACACTTTTTAAAAATAATTCATGTACTAAAAAAAAATTTTTTTTTTTAAATCATGTACTATAAAATGCCTCTTTTTAAAGTACATAATTCACTGGCTTTTACTATATTGCCCACAAAGTTTTAAAGCCACAGCCCTACTTAATTCCAGAATATTTTCATTACTGCACTAAGAAATCCTGGATTCATCAGTAAGTCACTCCCCATTTCTTCCTTCTCCCTGATCCCTGGAAATGAACATTCTATTTTCTGCCTCTATGGATTTGCCTATTATGGACATTTCATATAAATGGAATCTTATAATATGTGGTCTTGTGTGTCTGGCTTTTTTCACTTAGCATAATGTTTTCAAAGTTCATACATGTTGTAGCATGAATCAATGCTTCTGTTCCTTTTTACGGCTGAGTTATATTCCATTGTATGCATGGGTATGCCACGTTTTGCTTATGCATTCATCAGGTGATGGGCCTTTGGGCTATTTTCACTTCTCAGCTATTAAGAATAATGCTACCACATGCACTAAAGAATAAAAACCACAGTGAGATAACACCCTACACCAGTTAGAATGGCTAAAATGAACAAGTCAGGAAATGACAGATGTTGGTGAAGATGCGGAGAAAGAAGAACCCTCCTACACTACTGGTGGGAATGCAAGCTGGTACAGCCACTCTGGAAAACAGTATGGAGGTTCCTTAAAAAGCTGAAAATAGAGCTACTCTACGACCCGGCAATCGCACTACTGGGTATTTACCCTAAAGATACAGATGTAATGATCCAAAGGGGCACGTGCACCCATGTTTATAGCAGCGATGTGCACAATGTCCACAATAACCAAACTATAGAAAGAGCCTAGATGTCCATCAACAGATGAATAAAGAAGATGTAGTATAAATATACAATGTAATACTACACAGCCATCAAAAAACCTGAAATCTTGCCATTTGCAATGACGTGGATGGAACGAGGGGGTATTATATTGGCAAAATACGTCAATCAGAGAAAGACAATTACCATATGATCTCTCTGATATGAAGAATTTGAGAGGCAGGGCAGAGGGTAATGGAGGGAAGGAAGGGAACAAAATGAAACAAGATGGGATCGGGAGGGGGACAAATCATAAGAGACTCTTAATCTCAGGAAACTAACTGAGGGTTGCTGGGGGTTGGAGGAGGGATAGGGTGGCTGGGGGATAGACACCGGGGAGGGTATGTGCTATGGTGAGTGCTGTGAATTCTGTAAGACTGATGAACCACAGCCCTGTACCCCTAAGGCAAAAAATACATTTTATGTTAATAAAAAAATTTTAAAAAGAATAACACTACTGTAATATTCATGTTCAAGGGTCTATGTGAGCATACGTTTCAGTGCTCCAGGTTATATCTTGCTGGGTCATGCGGTAACTGTTCAACTTTTGGAGGAACTACCAAGTGTTTTCCAAAGCAGCTGTACCATTTTACATTCCTAATTCATTCTTTTTAATAGCTACATAATATCCCACAATATAGCAATATTAATGTTCTATGATGAACTTAACATGTCCTCTCTTAAATACATTTAAATTTTCTCCATTTTTTCATGATTATAATTAATCATGATCATTCATGAACACCTAACTGAGTTTACCTCCACAGGTACCTAGACCCTTGCACATGAAATTGCTGGGTCAATTCAATTTTTTGCTTCAAAAAGTTTTTGCTATCCAAATTTTTGCTTTTTAACTTTTTAGTGTTTCAATTTTTGCTTTGAAATGTGCCCCTGTGTCACCAAAAGGTAGCTACTGATCTACACTCACACAACAGTGTATGAGAGTGAAATTTTCCCACATACCTGCTAATACTGGATATGTTTTTGTTTTTGCCAATCTGATAGGGACAAACTTTGTCTTATTGTTTTAATGGCCTTGCTCTGATCGCAAAGGAGTGAGAGTCATAGCTTTTTCAAGTACTCATATATTTATTACCCAAACATAAACAGCTAGATTGGATGATTTCTAAGATCCCTGCAGCTGTAAAATTTGACTTGTGTGATTTATGCTCTGGCAAGAAATGATGGTTATGACAATGCTGGCTGAAGCCAGAACCAGCTTTATGGAGCATGTGATTGTTTTAATTATGTTTCCTAGGTGCTGGGATGGGCCTGCATGCTCACCAACATCCTCCCACAGGATGTCCACTGATAGAGCCACGTCCCTTATATTTAGCCCAAGAAAACACGCCAGTGCCTCGAGGAGAGGCACAAGTTAGCACACATGGATCAGAATAAGTTTTGCTTAAAATTAGTCAACTGATATTTGCGAGGGCAAAAGGTCATAGAAAAAAGAACTTGGAAGACTACAGGGCAGAATTGACCTACTTTGCATTTTTACCAAAAGTCACCTGTTTCCCGGAGGGGAGACTGTGTTGTAATGAAACAGGCCTTGAATATAGAGTCAGAAGATTTTGCGTACGGTCCTGAATCACACACTCATGGCAAGGTCTTGGGTCACTTCCATGCCTCACTTATCTAGTCTACTGAGTGGCAATATTCTCTATTAAACCAAATTATTACAAAGTTCAAATAAGAAAATGTAATAAAAAAAAATACAGTGTCCTCCCTCAAAGGCAGCGAGAACCATGAGTTCTCTCCCACCCCCCAGGCCTCAGATACAGCAGAGCGGGGCCAGCAGTCAGATCCAAGTGCCTGGGAGCTGTACTCCTCCACTTGGCCAAAACCCCAAAATGACTCCTCTGAGAAGCACACAGGTGAGAAAAGCCACGCTCTACCGTGCTGGCCCATTCCAGAATTCAACACACTTGGGCCGAGGTCCCTGTGCAAGGCCTTTCTTCGTCTTCTAAAAAGATGAAGATGCTGACTGAGGGACCCAGATGGGCTTCGTTTATGTTTTACTAATTTCTCAGGTTATCATATCCCACTGTGGTTTCCTCTGCTGTTGCTATTATTTTGCAAACTCTTTCTTGTAAATCAAATTAAGTGGCAGCTGAACTTGGGAGACACACACCAGCCTGGCCCTCACCGTGTGCCCCAGAGAGTCGGCCATCCACCCAGAGTCCAATGCTCTCCAATTCCTAATTAAAAATTGTGATAGGAAGCCCCTAGGGCTTACATCTCCTACCCCCTTGACATCTAGATGTGACCACGTAATGAGTTTTCGCCCAGAAAAATAGTGAGAGTCTGAATCATGTGTGTGATTTCCTGTTTTTTTTTTTAAGATTTTATTTATTTGAAAGAGAGAGAGAGAGACCATAAGCAGAGGGAGCAGCAGGCAGACGGAAAGGGAGAAGCAGGCTCCCTGATGAGCAGGGAGCCCAACCCGAGGCTCGATCCCAGGACCCTGGGATCATGACCCGAGCCGAAGGCAGATGTTTAGCCAACTGAGCCACCCAGACACCCCTCCTGAGCAGAGTTTTTGAAAAGTGGGAGTACCTGCTTCACGTTCCCTTTTAATTCCTGCCAGCTGGATACAGATGGTCACGTGGCTAAGAGAATGACTGAACGGCACAGTGGAAGGAATCTTGGTCTGCGGGTAACCACGATGAGGAAAACTGGCTGGCCTGGACTATTATTTAAGTGAGAAATAAAATTCTACTGTTTAATTTTGAAGTCTGTTTGTGCCAGCAGCGACAATGACTTTAACATCCTGCCTGAACGCATCTCGCCAACATGACCATTTGAATAAACAAGGTACTCACAAACCTCATGACACTCCCAATAGACATCTTCATTACAGCCTAGAATTTTCTCCAAACAGAAAGCTCATTAAATTACCCTCATGTCATAGGACAGCTCCATTCTGCTACATCCAGCAATTCTTGGCTTGTACTTTGAAAATCTCTGAAGCATAAGAAACAGATGTTTTACAACAAAAACTTACAACAAATAGGTTGATTGTATGTTACCGAAAATTATCTGGAAGTGTGCAAGATTCAAAGAAATATTTAAGAATAAGATCAGTCTCATCCAGGAGCCTACAATTTTAAAATGGGAAGGCAAGATGTTTATACAAAGAATTCTACTTCAAGACAGTATGTCTGGTTCAACAGGAGAGACTGCGGACTCTGAGCAACAAACTGAGGGTTTTGGAGGGGAGGGGGTGGGGGGGGGTGGGCGAGCCTGGTGGTGGGTGTTGAGAAGGGCACGTATTGCATGGAGCACTGGGTGTGGTGCAGGAACAATCAATCTTGTAACACTGAAAAATTAAAATAAACATATTTGGGGAGAAAAAAAAAAAGACAGTATGTCTGGTTCTTACCAGGAATAACTGCCCTAAGACTTTTAAAGAGGGTGAGATCATTTTCATTTGGGGGCAGTAAGGGAAAACTTTATGGAGGAAATAGGATTTGAGCTGTGGCTCAAGGTGGGTAGAATTAACAGGCAGAGTCATGGACAGAGGCCCAGAGAAGTTAAACTGGCAAGGTAAGTTACTGTTATATGCTAGACATCTAGAAGGTCTTCAATGGCAGCCTGAGGAAGTTAGACATCATTATAAAGGCAACAAGAAGCTGGTTATTTTAGATTCCCCCTTAAGTCCTAAAATGTTAGAGCTAAATATGTGACTTACCCATAGCAAAAGCCATGGCAGCTGCCTGTTCTTTTCAGAAATATACTCCAAGCCTGCTCTGTTCTCCTGTGGCCTACTTTCATAGTCCCTTATTTCAGGAATTCAAATGCCACCTTCACAGTTTTATTCCATTCCCATGTACCGTTTACATACTTATTACTTAATCTTTTTATTTAAGGCTACTTCTAATTTCTTTCTGAGCAAAAAATATCTGTGAAATTACAGAGTAGACCTACATGCTAGGTAAAATTTTTTCTGATGTATCATCAAAAAAAGTATGCCTATTAAAAGTTTAAAAAGTGTTCTTCCGTTTGCCACCTCCATACGCTCAGGTCCTATTAGTGGTTGATAGGTCACACTTGGAAATCAGGGCCCTGCTCTGAACCAGCACACACATCCTCTGCCTGAATTTCCAAGTCACTTATCTGTCCACACTCACTCTCCCATCTTATTGGGTCCATGGTTAGACTTAGTAACTGATGAATAGGTAATGTCGCTAATGTTCCTAAAATCTTAGTGGGGTTCAGCAAAATGAAGTTCATTTCTTGCTTATGACACAGATGAGATGCCTTCCTCCATCTCATAGCTAAATTCATCTAGAATGCAAGGCCTCCAGGGTTACCATGATGGGGGGAGAGAGAGGGAGAGGGAGAGAGGGAAAAGAGAGAGGGGAACGGGGGAGAGGGGGAGAGAGAGAGAAAGAGAGAGATAGAGAAGCTGGAGATCACTTGGGTTTATCAAAGCACTAGGCCTGGAAATAGCCTTTATCGCTTGTGCTCACGTCCCATTGGCCCTGTGGCCCCAGCCCAGCTGCAAGGGAGGCTGAGAAAGGCAGCCAATCTTACAGGTAATAGTGAGCACCAAGGGATCTCCACCACGGTAAGCTAATTACAACTGACCTAGAGATCCTGTGGGTCATTGCTCTAAAACCGCCCCCAGGACAGAGCTGGGTATCCCAAATCTGCCCTTCCTAGCTTCCAGAGGCCACACACATTCCTTGGCCCCTGGCCTCCTTCCATCCTCAAAACCAGCAACATTGCACTGATTCTTCCTCACACATATCACTCTGACACCAGCCCTTCTGCCTTTAAAGGATCCCTTTGAAGTGGATGACACTGGGCCCACCACAATAGTCCAAGAGAATCTCATCTCAAATTCAGCTGATTAGTAATATAATTCCATTGGCAACCTTAGTTCTCCTTTTGCCATGTAACACAACATATTCACAAGTCCCGGAAATTAGGACAGAGACATCTTTTGGGGCCAGTCCTCTGTTCACCACAGAGACCAATAGGTCATAACCAGGCCATGGGCATGTTCTCTTTCATTAGCCTGGTGTTTTCTTTTTCTTTGCTCTTTCAAAAAATACATTTTTTATTAGGATATTTTATATATTTTTAATATAGCTTCTCTTAAAACCTTAGGAGATCTAGGAACAAGGGCCTGGATTCCCTCATCAAAACAATGGGCTGGTAATATTTACAACAGCCAAGACACAAAAGCAGCCCAATGGTCTATCGATAGATGAATGGATAAAGATGTGGTGCATAAAAATATATGAATAATATGATAGACTTTAGGTAAATATATATGTGGAATGTTGTTTAGCCATAAAAAAGAATGAAATCTTGTCATTTACAATGACATGAATGGAGCTAGAGACTATAATGCTAAGCAAAATAAGTTAGAGAAAGACAAATACCATATGACTTCACTCATATGTGGAATTAAGAAACAAAACAGAGGGGAGAAAAAAGAGAGAGAGAGACAAAGCAAGAAACAGGTTCGTAACTATAGAGAACAACTATAGAAAACAAATGGATGGTTACCTCGGGTACAGGGAGCAAACTGATAGCTGGGCGGGGGTGGGGGGAGGCGGATGGGCCAGATGGGCGATGGGGATTAAGGAGCTCACTTGTTTGATTGAACACCTGGGTAATGTTTTAAATTATTGAAACATGATATTGTACAGCCGCAACTAGTATAACACTGTATATTAACTATAACAGAATCAAAATTTAAAACTTAATGAAAAAAAAAAGAAAGAAAAAAACTCAATGGGCTGGTGCCAAGCAGGGGCTGCCCCATTTAAATGGGGCATGGCCCCCCCAGGTGCTATGATCTTGACCACCTTCTACTACCACACATTCCAGGCCCACTTCAAACTCTGTGACCTGCCTTATCCCCCTTTAAACTTGCAAACTTTGTACCAGCTGTCATTTTACCCTATCACTGATCCTCAGACTTCCATCTTTTGTTGGCCGCTTGTCCCCTGGTTCCTTTGCTTCTGACTCTAGAAGGCTCAAGAGGTCCTGAGCTGGGGTGAGAGAACCACAGGCACTCACGGACCACCCCCCACCACCACCCCCTTCAGACCTCTGCCTCCTAAAGCTTCTGGAGAAGCAGGGACCTAAGCACATCCCAGAGAAAGTGACAAAGTTTTAATTCACTGTCACTTGAGCAATGCATGTGCCTCTTTTTCTTCTCTTCGGCCCTTGCTAAGAGATCTCTGATGAATTTCTTGACTCTGATGACAGGCCCCCATGCTGGCGCCTGTCCAAGCGGCATGTGGGCTTTCATTGTCCTCGCGGGCTTCAGTGAAGGGCATCTCACTTTGTTCCACTCACCGAGGCGCACAGATCCGGCACCAGCATTAATAACAATGCAGGCCTGGCCATTCCATCTTCATAAGTGGCCGCGCATCACTCGCCACTCCGCGGATGAGAAGCTGCCTAGGCTACCAGGGAGATGAGCTCTTCATTACCCAGGTCAGCTGCAGGGCCTCGGCACCGAGCACCCGGAAATCACATTAGCTGGGCAAATCTCTCCCGTCACTCAGACGAGGGCAGGGTGGGGGGAGGGGGATGGAAGAAAGAGACCTCAAAGCCCTAAATTATGTTGAAACTCTTACCAAGGTCACAGGAGTGAGAGGCAGGGGCAGGAGCCCTCCAGCTGGGCCCAGTATTCCCCCAGCTTCCCTCGTCTGTGCTTCACCTTGATGATTTTTGCCATTTCTGTCTAATACCTGTAACTCTATTTATTTACTACTTTCCTTAAATCAAATGTATATTGATTTGCTTCTATTTAGCCCCAGTCTACGCAATAATAACCATAAAACTGGAGGTCAGATAGGCTAGTTATATTTTTTTTCTAACGCACATTAACACTGGGGTATTTCTTTAATAATTAAAATTAGGATATTAATATTAAAATAAGGAATATTGATCCACATATCATATATAAAATTATCTTATATGCTGTTTGTTAGATGCAAACCATACTACATTTTGGAAAACACAGTTCTAATCTATTCTCCCATCTCAGAACAGAATCACGTGTGAATTAAATGAAGCAGATTAGTCCTGAGCCATTCTCAAGGCTCTCTGGGTACGGTTCCCAAAAATCGGAGGGTACTGATTCCTGGAGGTACCAGTGGTCATTGAGAAGTTCTTTCTTACAGATCACCTAAATCACTCAGCTGACTGAAAGTCTGTTTCCTCATAGTTTGAGCTACAGTTGATAGTGGTAGAACTGGAAATTCCAGACCACTGAACAAACGGTTCTAGAAATAGTTCATCTTCTCTAATGCAGTGATTCCTAGGTGGCATGCCGGAAACCAGCTTGGAGCTAAAGGCTCCAAGTTCCTCGGATATGCCCACATTTTAGAGATGGACAATAAAGGAAAGAAGCAAGCCAAAAAGGAGAAAAAGAACATGAACAAGCAAGGTAGACCAAACAACCATATTGTAGAGCAGAGGTTGGCAAACTTTTTTTTCTACAAAAAGCCAAATAGTAAATATTTTAGGCTTTGCAGAATGGATGGTTTCTGCCGAAACTATACACCTCTGCCACTGCAATGTGACAGCAGCTATAAACCATACAGACATATAATGGCATGGCTGTGTTCCAGTAAAACTTTACTTAAAAACAGGCAGTGGTCATTGTTTGCTGACCCCCATTTTAGTGTAGATTGATGATTCTCAGTCAGTGGAGAGCACAACCTTCCCTGGTGTATCAGTGTCATGGTCCTCCAGGGTAACAAAACCAAGAGGCTTTTACTTGATAGAAAGAGATTTATTATAAGAAATTGAGCCAAGGGGCATGTGGGTGGCTCAGTAGGTTAAAGCCTCTGCCTATGGCTCAGGTCATGATCGCAGGGTCCTGGGATCGAGCCCCACATCGGACTCTCTGCTCAGCAGGGAGCCTGCTTCCCTCCTCTCTCTCTGCCTGCCTCTCTACCTACATGTGATCTCTGTCAAATAAATAAATGAAATCTTAAAAAAAAAAAGAAAGAAAGAAAGAAAGAAATTGAGCCAAGTGACTACGGAAATAGCAAGTCCCATGATCTGCAGCATAAGTCAGAGACCCAGAGAATTAATGACTGAGTTTCATTATAGTCTGAAGGCCTGAGAACCAGAAGAACCAATGGTGTAGTTCTGGTCTGCAATTTGGCAGATTTCAGACCCAGAAGAGCCAATGTTTCAGCTGGAGTCTGAAGGCAGGGAAAAAACCCATGTCCCAGCCCAAAGGCAGTTAGTCAAGAATAATTCTCTCTTACTTGGGGGAGGGTCAGCCTTTTTGGTCTGTTTATGCCTTCGACTGATTGGGTAAGGCCCACCCACATTGGAGAGGCCAATCTGCTTTGCTCAGGCTACAGATTTAAATGTTAATCCCTTCCAAAAACACCCTCACCGAAACACCCAAAATAATATTTGGTCAAATATCTCAGCATCCATGGCCCAATCAAGTCAACACATAAAGTGAACCAGCACCGCTGGTAAGGTTCTGTCCTTGGTCCTAGGGCTGGAAGTTGTCAGACAAGGGTGAAGTCCCAGATTTACAGAGGAGGCAAAGCTGAGAGACAAGATGGATGTGAGAGACCTTTTTAAATGGCGAAGTTCTGAGGTTAATGTAGTGAAAGAGCCTAGACTGGAGCCCTTGTTTGACTCCAAGGCCTATGCTTTGTCTACTGTATACTTTTGTGATAGATGTAGTGAGTCCAAATGAGAGTGTCTAGGAAGCTAAAGTTGCACAGCCTAAAGGAGACTTTGGGGGCGTGTGGGGGGGGCGGGGTACTGATGGAGGAAACTCTGGAAAATAAACTATTTTGTATTATTCCATGAATAGAAATTGGATCAACTAGAAGTCACAAGAAGATGCATTTTAAGGGGTGCCTAGGTGGCTCAGTTGGTTGAACATCTGCCTTCAGCAGGTCCTGGTCCCAGTATCCTGGGATCAAGCCCCACATGGGGCTCCCTGCTCAGCTGGGGGCCTGCTTCTCCCTTTCCCTGTCTGCTACTCCCCCTGCTTGTGCTCTCTCGCTCGCGCTCTCTCTCTCTCTTTCTGTTAAATAAAATCTTTAAAAAATATATTTTTAATGATAGCAGGAGAAGGATCCGAAATGGAATGGACTTCCTTCCTAGGTGGTGAGATATCCATCACTGGAAGTATGCAAGCACATGGTGAATAGGTCAAAGATGTGGAACAGAATAAGAATATAATAATATATTCTTATTATGTGGAATATAATAAGATTATATACATTAAGTATATAATCTTATACATTATAAGATTATAAGATTATACTTAGTGTATATAATCTTATACATTAAGTATAAGATTAAATTTTGGTATCTGTAATCTTTCCCTATGCTAAGATTCTATGATCCTAAGAAAACAGCACTTTGGCAGAATCTCTGAACCTTGGCCTGGTTCCTGGCTCCAAGTCCCCGGGTTCTGCTCACCCAGAGCAGCTAAGCTTCTTACGACAAACAGTTGTCCCTTGGAGATGCCCCATGGCTAGCCTGCCTGCCTTCACTCTCTGGGGCTCACATTTAGTGCATCAGCCTGGTTCCCTTCTGCCCCGAGAGCTCATAGGAATTGTGTTTCAACACAACTTTTCCCTTGTACCCTCTACTACAAGGCCTGACCCACATGCCTCAGGGGGGACACTTCGATACCAGGGTCAAAGGGAAAGCATGTGTCATGGAGCAGGAAGTCAAAGTAGGCACGCTTCTGTGGCAACTTCCTGGCCAGGAGCCCCCCACGCAGCTCACAGTGTTCATTCTTCAGCAGACCTCCCTGCCCTTTTCAAGTATGACAGCATGTCCCTTGAAGCAGACTGGGGAGAGAGGCCACACTTGGAGTGAGAGCGCGGAAAGCACCTGAGAAGGAGAGGGATGGCAGGGTTGTCTCAGGGACTGCTGCGCGAGAGGTGCATGAGGGGGTGAGGGAGGTGGGTGACTGTGACACTGTGGCTGAAGGCTCCGGGGTGGGTGCCCTTGGGGGAGAGTATGAGGAACACGCATCTTGAGTCTGAAGGGATTTTCCCCTGCAGGGCTCTAATGCCACCACAGAATGAGAGGAATGCAAAGCAAAGCCCCTCTTCTTTCCTATGAGAATGACCCTCCTCACACACTGCCTCCCTGTATCTCAGCAGTATGGGAGCAGCTACCCCTGTGGAATCAAGAGAAAGGGCTTCAGGTTCAGCTGTGTGGGAGACTGGCTGCATAGCAGCAGAAGACACTGGACAATTCCGGGTTCGAGGCCCAAATGCCAGGGAGGGGGTGGGCCTCCTCTGCCCATGGCAGCTGGGACACACACCCCTGCACCCGCAGGGCCTAATGCACATCAGTCTCCTGGAGGGCTGCTGTTTATTGGTTCTGCCAAGGAGACACGTATTTTCACTTCATTACTTCACTTACAAAACAAAATTAGGAAGACAAGATTTAGGCCGGGGCCAGGCTCAGGCGGAGGTGACTCCACACAGCAGCATCAGAGGTTCGGGCCCATATCCCCTCATTATCTGTTCCCAGGAAATAACCACTGCTCCTCTCCAGTGAAGGACCTTAGCAGTAGGAGATGGGTCCCTAATGGTCCTGAGACAGGGAGAGGAAGAGAGCAGCTTTCAGGCTGGATTCATCCACACCAGGGACTTGGTGCGAAGAACTAGGGAAGAGTCGCTTGGGATTCTGGGGGAACATATGGAACCAGGCTCTGGAGAGTGTGGCCAACCCCATAATTCCTTCCTGGAAAGGGACCGCCAATATTCCAGGTGCTCTGTTTCAAAAGGCCCCATTTAATGACCATAAATGAAACTCTTCTAAACAGCCATCTGTTGCCCACCTTCTGCAAATATTTAATTCCGTTCACATTCTATTCACAAGGGAAATGGTGACTCAGAGCTGTTTGCCCACCATGAATCTGTCCAATGGAATGATTAATGAACCCTAAACGTCAGGCACACAAAGACGGCTGGGACCATGGGGACACCTGGGAGAACTGCCCTTTCGGGGGGTAACTGGTGAGGAGTCGTCACCTCCCTCCCTCTCCCTCCTTCAGCTCCTCGTCTCCAAGTCTCCAAATGCAAGGGATGGGGCAGCACCTCCGGCACATCAGGAAAAAAGAAGCGAGGAAGGCAGCCCTCCACCCCACCCCCACCAAGCCCAAGGCCCTCAACTCACGGTTTCCCATTGTCCCTCCCCATCTCCTTCCCGAATACCTCACTTTCCAAATGTTAAACTCCATCCTGCCTTTTCCCAGATCTCTTCCCACCTCATCCAAGACAGAGCAAACACAGTATACGGCAGCTGCCTCGCCGTCTTGGAGCCCCTGATTTCAACCCTGCTCACCTCAACCATGTCACGACATTACAACTTCCAGCTAACTGTAACTATCAACATTATTATAGGGAGACAGTGTGCCTTCCAGATGCCCATTCAGAGTGTATCGCACAAATTGGGGGGTTCTCACCCAGCACATGGTTTCCAACAATTATAAGGAAGATGCGTTTTCTTGGGTTTTGGGTTTCTTCTATAAATTTTTCCGCCCACTGAGCTATTATTTAAATAACAGTGTGTTCATACTCCTGACTCTTGCATTTTCTCACTTCCCAATACAAACTGGAACTGTTCCATCTTAGATTTCTGGCGGTAGATCTATAGTTGTACTTCAGTTGTGGCAATGGCCGCAGCGTATTCCACTGTACACTATCATTTGTTCCATCAGTTCCAGATGTGTAGGCCTTCAGGCTGTTCTAGACTTTTGTTATTTTGTACAGTCCCGCAGTGAGTGTGTATATGTGTGTGTACATTTCAGCACCTGGTCAAGTCTATCTATAAGGATAAATTCCTAGAAGTAGAATTGCTGGGTCAAAGTGTATGTTCATTTAACAGTTTCGTAGATAAATATGGCAAGATAGAGTATAAATCATAATTATAAATCTTACTGATGGCTTAGAGCACTAAACTCTAGAAATGAACACATGAAAAGTATCAATCCTTTGGGAGGAGCTATATATACATTCCTCACGTCTTCTTACTTACCCTAGACATTTCAGTTCACAAGATGTCGGTATTCTAGGTGGCCTCTATTCTAGGCGGTTGAATACAATTTTCTGCAAGAACTGGAATATCTGAGGTAGGAAAAGTGGCAGGCTAATAAAAGATAACAGTACTGAGAGATCAGCTTCTACTTGGCTATTCTCTGTTCTTTTCTTCCCCCACTCAGTCTGCGCCTGGCTCAATACAGACCCTCAGGAAACTATCTGATGAATGAATAAATGAGTGTACAAATGAATGAATAATATAATGATGAAGACTAGCTCAAGGATCCAAGATCAGTGTTTTAGGTTTGGCCATTCTCACCTCCTCTTAGCTGTACGCTTTAAATCTCTCAGACTCAGTTTTGACACTTTATGGGTGGATCTATAGGCTTTTGGCTTTCATTTCAAAAATCAATTACATGATGACAGTTTCATTAGCCAAGAATGATAGGTTCATGTCTGTATGCTGGTATATTTTGGAGTCGGATGCAGAGCACTCAGTTCCTAAATACTGCATGACTTAGCAGAAACCAATTTGGAAACTGGCGAGGCTCTAAGGATGAGTTCTGGCTTGGCCTGCCATCCAACACAGAACACACAGGAAAAGGAGACCATGGCTGTGACGAGTGCCTGTCCTTCTTCCCTTGGACTAAAGCACATGGCGCTCTAATCCTAAAATATGTTAGAAATAGAATTATTAGGGGCGCCTGGGTGGCTCAGTTGAGCGTCTGCCTTTGGCTCAGGTCATGATGCCAGGGTCCTGGGATCGAGCCTTGAATGGGGCTCCCTGCTCAGCAGGGAGTCTGCTTCTCCCTCTCCCTCTATGCCTTCTCTCTCGTTCTCATGCTCTCTCTCAAGTAAATAAATAAAATCTTATATTGAAAAAAGAAATAGAATTACTAAATATGAACATAATTAATAACCATGTGACTTTAAAGTCATTGAGCTACTCCCAATTTCAGTGAAATGGGGATAAAAGTATCCATACTGTGGTAAAGCCAATGCAGGCATTATACTCATATACACAAAACAAATGTAGTTAGTATCTCCCCCCCCCCCTTATATCTGCTCTGATTCTTCTTACCACTGCAAAATGAGGAGCAAAAGAAAGGAAGGAAAGAAGGAAGGAAGGGAGTCTGACTCTAGCGGACTCTAAATACCTCTTAGGATTACATTTCTCTCACTTAAAAAAAACCTAAAGGCACACAGTCCAAGGTTGTAGCATCATGAAATCACCAGGGATCTAGGCTTCCCGTATGTTTGCTGAGCATGCCTCTATCTCCAGATAATCTCAAGCTACAGGATGGCAGCTGGAGTTCTAGTCATTGTGTCCAGCTTCCAAGCAACAGAAAGGACAGGGAATATCTCCCTGCTGGGTTGGTTTCCTTTAAAAAGCCATCCCAGAAGTTTCACTCAAACATTTGCTCACATTTCACTGTCCATAATTCAGTTTTATGGTCATACCTAACTGCAATACAGTCTTTCAAGGGGGTGCATTTCTGCCCCCAAGTTGGAATTCTGAAAACAAAGAGGGGTGCCTGGGTGGCTCGGTCAGTTAAGTGCCCAACTCTCAATTTTGGCTCTGGTCATGATCTCACGGTTGTGAGATCGAACCCCATATCAGGCTCCATGCTAAGCATGGAGCCTGCTTAAGATTCTCTCTCTCTCCCTCTCCCTCCATCCCTCTCCCATGTCCCTTGCGCTCGCTCGCTCTCGCTCTCTCTCAAAAAGAAAAGAAAGAAAATAAACAAAGAAATTAATAGTAGGGAGATAGCCAGTCATCTCCACTAAACTGCAGATACATCCACATCCATTTTATCCTATTCGGGGCTCCAGAGTTCTCACTCAGGCTCTCTCTCTGCCCCTCTCTGATCTGTAGCTTGGCAACCCCAGGTCAGGTTCATTCTGTGTGTGAGTCCTCTTCATGGGTCCCAACAGGATATCTCAGCAAGATGTGTTTGTCTACCAACCTGTACCTCAAAAGAACAGTGGTCCCCCACCCATGAAAACACTCACGTATCCCCCTAGACTCCAGTCAGAGGAAGCAAGGTCAGGACCCACATATTTCTAGCACCCCTGTCCCCTGTTTCATCCCCTATTTCATTCCCTTTTCCTCCCACAACCCCCAAGGATGGAAGGAATAGGATTTTCACTTTCTCTTCCTTTCTATCCTTGACTTTCCAGTGCCATATTCTGAAAACCCCATTTCTCAGCTCGAACGGGGGAGGGAATGGCTGCTAGGCACTGTGGGGAGAAAAACTGAAATGCACTGGCTTAGTATTTTGAAAACATCATCACTGTCACACCTACATTCTTCTTTACTTCGTGAGCATACGGAAAGCATATAGTCCTTTTAATGACTAACAGATTGTCATGGGAATCAAAAGGAGGTAAAATACGGAAATCTCTTGCCACAGTGTGTGGTGTACTGTGTATGCTTAGTCGACGTTAGCCATTACTGTTGTTATTGTTACCTAAGTAACATCACTCAGTCTGCCTCGGTCTTCCTCCGCACTTTTTTTCTCTCCCAGGCAAACACGCAACGAGCGTGGCTCCATCTCGCAGCAATGTCATCACGCTTCCTCACGGATTTTGTTTGCTTTGTTTTAAACCCCATTTTCTAGAAACAGGAGCAATTTTTTCCCAGGGAAGGGAAGAACTACTTAGAGACCTAACTTCTAATCACCTTTGTTACTGGACGCCGCATAGCTGTGAGCGCGCTGCTGTTCTTTAGGGAAGGGGGCTAATTGGAAGAGAAAAGATTGATGAAGGTCAGTGTGGATGGCGATGGAGAATTATGGCTGGAGGCTGGGTCAGCCGAAGTCGGGCCTCACTGAACCGCACCTCATCCTGCGATGCTAAATTATCCCTTACCCCTGGTGACCCCCCACACTCTGTTGTTTGTGTAACAACAGCTCAAGAGAGCATGAGGGAAGAAAGGCAAGATGAGAATTGATCTATTGACAGTCAGTCAGGAGATTGGCTCCGGGATTCTGAGAGGGAGCTGCCCCAGGCTCTGGGCTAAAATTGCATTTAGATTTGAAAAAGAGGTAAGAGCAAAACAAGGGTGCACATTTGGTTTACTTGGGTGTCTTTGGGGATCGGAGTCTACCAGGTGCCTAGGATTTCCTAGGGTCAAAGAGGAAAGCCCCAAAGATATGGAGCTCTAAATGAGCAGACTATTTTAACGTAGGGAAAATACGAATGTGCACATTTATGAAGAATTATGGTTCCGTTACTTTTAAGCACAGCACAGAAATGTAAACAGCTATTTTAAATAGCTCAGAAAATGTCATCACCAGGGCCCAGCCCTGATGGGCAAGAATTTCTCAAACTTGGAACCAGAGGGAATTTCCAGGTTCAGCAGATAAGCAGGGACATGGAGGCAGGAGGAGATGGGTGGGGTTTAGCAGGACAGGAGAGCGGTGTTAGGGGGTCCAGCGGGAGCTTGGCAAGGGGGCCCTCTTGTCTCCCACACCAGAAGCTGCAGTAGGCGTAGTCAGCCAAATCTGAAAGGATTTGTGTTGATTTTGCATTTCAGTGTTCCTAGTGGGGAAGGACTCTGATGGTCACACGTGAAATTTTCCTGTTATGGGGGAAAAGAAGACAAGGGCATGAATATCGGTGAAACTGGAACCAACACAGGAGACAGGTCAGGGGATGGATTTGGGAAATGCCAGATGGTTTTCTATGGTTTCCTAGTTGACGCTAAAATAGATTTATTAGTAACTGATAAAGAATGACCACGTATACCTATCATCTCATTCAATCCACACAGCAATAAAATGAAGCAGCTAATATCGCCACTATACAGATGAGGGAATTGAGGCAGAGAGAAGATTTACCTAAGCAATTTACCTAGAATTACACTTTCCACAAATGGTAAAGTTAAGATTTGAACCCAAGGAGTCTGATTGTACCAAAAATCCCAACAGTAAAATTTATAAATCAGGGAACTGATCCTTTTACCATTAACTGTGAAGTACCATATTAGCATAAATTTCCATAAAGTAATTTTCAGTTAATTACAGAATTTTCAGTTCTACTCAGAGCTGTCCTTCAATAAGTAAGTTAATTTTTTCTACATTTTAAAATAATTGCCTATGATTTGTAGCACTAGCTCAGATCTATCTTTTCATTTTTAAAAGGCAGGATCCAGGAAGTAAGTTCGGAACAACCCAAGAGTGATGAGTTAGCCTGATGTTGCATTCTGAGCTCCAATTGTATTTGGAGATTTCCCTCTGGACAGCCTGGATTGCGGTCCCCTGCAGTGCCTAGCACGGAGCCTGGTCCCTGCGCAGTGACAGCGGACTGAAGAGCGGATAGAAGCGGAGGGAGCTGTATACTCGTTTCCTCTCATTCCCTTTCAGGGCTACCTTCTAGTAGCTGTCGTTTGAAGAAATTTTAGCTTTATTGCCAAAAATAAAAATAGCCTTAGCTATTTTGTGTTCGTATTTTACAACTCATTTTGAGAATTAATATTTTATAAGAAAATTATTTTGATTCTAAATGTGACTTTTAAAAGGTTTATGGTATTCTTACGTGTAACTTTTATTATGCCTTGGGGCCAGTGGCTTTTCTAGAGGAATATACTGGAGTTATTGATGTATGGTACCCCTTGTGAATTTCCCTTCATGTTCTGAGGCTGAAACGAGAGAAATTATTTTCTGTACATAATTCACTCCCTTCTTTCCACCTCTACCCCTCCTTTTCCCTCACTGCCTTTTTTTTTCTTTCAGTGCAAAGTAAATAAAATAACCACCCTTACCAATAGAAGAATTAAAACCAAACAAAACAGGTGGTATTTTTACCAAGCGAGAGTTAAATTAAAAGAATGGGCAGATACTCATCAAGACGTGGGATTTTTTTTTTTTTAATTTATTTATTAGAGAGAGAGAGACTGAGAATGAGAGGTGAGAAGGTCAGAGGGAGAAGCAGACTTCCCGCAGAGCCGGGAGTCCGATATGGGACTCGATCCCAGGACTCCGGGATCATGACCTGAGCCGAAGGCAGTCGCTTAACCAACTGAGCCACCCAGGCGCCCCAAGACGTGGGAAACCAGAAGTGAAAAACTATACTCTCAGTTCTGCCCTAGACTAATGTCCTTCCCTCTTTACCAGTGTTTTTCTTCTATTTTCCCTGGTCTGCGCTGAAATGACTGATCTTTTCCACCTCCCCCTTGAGGGAGTGGCAAGCACTTATCTTCAGTTGAAGTGGCTGCCTGAGGCTCTTCTAGAAAGCTAAAGTCTGCAAATAAAACTGAAGATACTCAAGTCCCTGTATCAGTTAGATAATGATGCCTAAAAAATCACCCCCAAATTAGTGGCTTAAAACAACAACTATCGATTATCTCTTGTGGTCTGTGGATTGGAGGAGGTGCTGG
>CM052809.1:43755850-43771473 GCA_028533885.1 Nasua narica | reverse complement strand
GCAATACAAAAAAATTATAAAAAGTAAGATGAGGGGAAGAAGTTAGAATGAAGTTTGAAATATATATTTCCCTCTTCTTTCGCAATGAGGTAAAAACTGTCCAATGTTGACAAAATAAGAAACAGAGATTTAACTATACCAAAGGTTCAAATATTATTATTAGAAGTGTTATTACTTCTACTAAAAAGAAGAGAAAAAAAAAAACAAAGCAAAACGAAGAATGTACAGAATACCAAAAAAACCCTCCAAATTTAAAGCAACAATATACAGAGAATATAGATATACTATAACCAAATAAATAGTAACATAGCAATTAAATGCAACAAATACATGTTGGGGTTTCCATTTCCTGGGAATAAAATAAATGTAAATGAGATAAATCTATATAATAAAAGAAAAGACTATCAGTCTGGACTAGCAAAACACATCTATTTATGATGCTGAAAGTAAAAAATAAGGAGCTTAGATTAAAAAGTTGTGGTATATTCATATAATAGACTATCTGGAAGTCACTGAGAAAGAACTGGATGTGTAAGAGGTAATGTGGAAAGAAGTCCAATATAAATTAATAGAAAACTATTGTAAGAGGGGCACTTGGGTGGCTCAGTTGGTTAAGCATTCGTCTCTTGATCTCAGCTCAGGTCTTGATCTCTGGGCCCAGTGTGGAGCCCACTTGAAAAAAAATAAAGTATTATAAGAATAATGCATAACACTATTCCATCTGTATTGTCAAAAGATATATGTTGTACAAATACACATATATACATTTGCCCACAAGTATATGCCATACATAAGCATTTGCCTATGTGTGTATACTCAATGTTAGAGCAATGGAGGACGTGGGCCGGCACACAGGCTACCCCAGAGGGAGGAGTATTTTATCCTGGACATTGTTTAGAAGTGCTTGTGTATGGTGTTAATAAAAAACGGACTGGCTTTTAGGTTTCTTACTTTTTACAATCCCCTTCTAACAATGCACCTCCCTACTGCCTGCACCTGGGCTGGACCATTCCAATCCCCTTATCCTGGTGTGCCAGTGTGTGTGTAAGGTGTGTGCAACGAAAGACAACATGTGTGTCTGTGTGTGTTACTAGCTAGAGTGATACACAATACACAGCGAACAGTGGTCACACCCAGGAGTAGAATTGGAAGATGCAGGAAGAGCAGACAACTTATAAACTTCTCTGTACCACAGGAACATTTAAAAATGAAAACATTTCTTTTTAGAATATAGTTTGAATCAATAAGAAAAAGGAGAAGAGTCAAAAAGAGTTGTACCCGGGAAGGAGGGACTGTACTTGCACGCTCAATTTAGTTTGATGTGCCTGCAGATACAGCAAAACTGAATACACCGTGGGTGAGATGGTGCTTACATCAAATAAGAGAAAACATACCAGTTCACCTGTGTTCCAATACCTAGCCCAGTGCCTGGCACTCACAAGACATCCAATAAAGGTTTGTGGGCAGAATAAAAAAAATTAATCAGGTCAATGTTTCCTGGCAATGAATCTCAGGAATGGATCCGATGATGAGTGATGCTTTCAAAAACAGGCGAGCAGAAATTAGAAAAAACACTAGAAGGATGACCCTTTGCTGTATCAACTCTCAGGACTTCCAAAAGCAGAACACGCAGTCTTCAATCCTGAGAGACCTTTCTTTAGGAAGCTCAAAAGCACTGGCGTGCTGTTTCCTGGAAGCCTGAATTAATATACAGATGGTGCTTGGAGGATGGAGTGAAAGTGATGTGGAGCATGTCCCTTAGACTGTGTCTTTCAAGTGACAGATGTGTCAAGTGGCCTTTAGCAATCACTAGGTCACAGACAACTATCAGTTGAGTCTCTCACGAGTGTATGACATGCCATTTGTTGCCTCTGTTGTTTAAAGAGTCACACGTTCTCTTTAGACACTCAGGGAGCTGATGGCAAAGCGGATGTTGCATTCATCTGTTTAAGGACTCATTTACTCATTCCTGCGGTAAAAACAGAGCAGGTTCTTTTTCTTGTTCACTAATGGGAGTGTGCACAAAGTGCCAGATTCACAGCATGCATAAAATCCAAGACAGCTTTCCTCCTTCCTCTCCTTCTCCCCAAACCCAGTGGGGAGGAATGGGAAGGGTCCTTAGATAAAGTGGAGAGTTCAGAGTTACAATTACCCACCATGCAAGGCAGAATTACGTTCATACGGATTCTTAAAAGGGGCAGTGGGGCTATCCCAACATTTTATAGCATTCCAGCAGGTGCGAGAGCAGTAGCAGGGACCCAGGGCTCTTCTCATTCCTTAGGCTGATCCTGGGGGATAGGAAATGGGCTTCTTCTGAAATGGCACCAGCTCAGTTTGGTCCTAACTCTTGATTAGTGACACTTTCAAATACAGGTTTACAAGGCATGTGTACAGCTAGACGACAATGGCACAGTAAAATGTCCATCACAGCACGACACTTCCACTTCAATTGTAGTGTTCCTATCAGTGTGCATCAACCAGACTCAGAGTGAAGGCTGCATGCTTACCCTGCTCTACAGGACAGACAGGGAATAAAAGAATGTCTCGTCGCACAGTGGCATTTGCTTGAAGGGAGACAGGCCCTAGGGGAGATTATTCCAGAGGCCCCTACCATAGTAATTGCCTGTTATGGATATTTAATGGACTTAATTTACATTTGGATACAGACTGGATGCTTTGGATACAGACTGGATGCCATCACAGAGGTGATGGCAGGAAGAACTTTAAATCTACTCATTTGGAAACCTTCTCACCCTTCATGGACCTGTCTCGATGTAGTTTTCTCTAGACAGGCCTCTCCGTTATCCCTTCTTTTTCTTTCCCACATAGAGATTGCAGAATGCTTCAGACTAGAGTATTCAGGATGTGACTAGCCCTTGTTTACTAAAGAAAGAGATCACAGTATGTTCCAAGTCTACCCATCAGTGCTTTTCTCTGCACATGGTGGATATAAATGGGCACAGGGAAGTCTGGCCATCCGGTTCTCTCTCTTTCCTTTCTTCTCCATAGTCTCTCATCTGCTTCATTTTTCTAACCTCTGATGTGGCTGATGGATAGTCAAGTGGTTCAGGTTTCAGAGGAGGGAGAAGTTCCCCTTAGACCTCCAGGCTGAGCCAGCACTTCTTTACTGAGGTTTCTGGCACGACACTCTATCACAGTAAATGTGACTTCGCATTCTTTTGCCATTGCGTTCTGTAACTTCACAGGGAAAGTAGGTTGCTTAAATATAGGACCATGAGTGCCCCAACCATAGTGCCTCACGTGGCGTCATGCACAGAGTAAGCACTCAAATATTTGTTGAACTGGGAGAGTCTGAAGTCTAGTCATTGACAAAAAATTAAAGTGACCTTGGTGAAAGTGACCTTGGCTTCCACAATGAGAAACCATCAGGAGTGGTTGCATCAAGGAGAATCCTCCGGAAGTCCTATCTTGAGTAGAGGTGAATCATTTCGATAGAATGGATTCTGGTGACATATAAGGAATTCTAGTCACCAAAAGCTCCTCTGTGTCTGTGTTTTACAAAGTGTGGATGGTATACGTTGCCCCATAGGTATGTATGAGGATTTAATTCGTATATAAGCAAATGTTTTATTGTAACTACACTGAAATGATTTCATGTTAATTAGTTATAACGTAAGTAATATACCAAAAATGTGATATCAGAGATATCATTGATTAGGACCAGATTAAGGTAAGTATCTATGTTGTAATTGAGTTGAGTTCAGTAAGTAATAGTCTAGGTGACACAAAGTTAAAATGACGGAGATGAGCATATAAAAGACTGAAGTGAAAGGACCACTGCCTACCTCCCTCTCAGTCCATGCCAGATGCATGCTGCTTTGGAAGACCTGGCCAAGAGCAGTCGGAGACCTATTACAGTGAACTACTACACTAGCATATACCCTAAAGGGCCTTTTAAAAATCACCAATGTTCAGTAGCTCTACTGGGCCATTTTGAGGCTAAACTTACTTCTTTAGCTCTGCCAAGTGACCTAGAGTGGTAACACCGGGCACGGGGGAATTGCAGACCTTCCCAGGGGGCTGGCTTTGCAACCTCCGAGCACTTCCAGGAACCAGGGGCAGATGTTTTGGGGGTTCAGGGCTTGTGTGGAACTAGCTTGCCTTGTTTGAACCTGGGCTAGACCCCCAATCTGGGGCTTTTGGGCAAAGAAATAGCAAAGAAATATTTTTTTCAAAGGAACGCAATCTAGAACTGCGACACATGGAATGATAGCAGTAACATGAAGGCAGCTAAAGCACAGAAAGCCCCAAGCGGCCACTCTGCCCTGAGACTCTGAGGAGGTGAAACTGAGCTGCTGTACTGGCACACGGCAAGCCTCCGGGGCAGGACCGGGCACTCACCAAGCCTGAAAAAGATAACTGTCCTGGCTTACCCAACCTCATGACAACGTTGTGGCAAAGCAACAATAGCATGAGAAGGTAAGATGTTAATGGCAGTGAGCCGTGATGTCACACCGCGGGGGAATCAATGGGAGATTCTTGTAGGAATCCCAGCACCAACCTAGCCTCAGAGTCAAGACGGGAGTTCTCGGAAGTTCTGGGACTGAGGGAAAGGTCAGGAATGGAGACCCAACCCCAATACCCATCAGTCAATGAGTGGATGCCCGCGTCTGTGTCATGCGCCAGCACCAATCTGGGCAAAGCAGACGTTGGGTGACTGCTGGCGCACACACTGCTGTTTCTGTGTCAGGAAAAGGTGCTACCCAAAAAATGCCAACTAGATCCGGACTTGGGGAAGAAATTTCTGGAGGGTGCTCAAATGCAAGAGGCAGGGAGAAGGAGGGGCGGACAGAACAGCAGCAGCCGAGGCGGCAGACAACCTGGAGATGAGGGCTGGATACCCAGCATATGAGAGCCGCTTGAGCAGGGAGCCGGGACCCCCATCAGAGGAGCACGCCCAGCTTCCCATGACAGAACCATGGTCCAGACCTCTGGGAGTCCTGACCATGCACCTGCTGAGATATTTGCTATCCCTCTACTTCCAGCAACCTTCACAGTTCACCTCCACTCTAGAGCATGGCTGTGACACTCAAACCTGAGGAAGCCTAATTGATACTCAGGGGCCCAAAAGAGCAAGGCTGTGAAGCCATGAGATTGGGGTCATTTGTCATGGCTGAGACTATCGGGTGGGGAAGTGGGTAGGAGTCAGGGTGCTGCTGATATTAATGAGAGTTCCAATGGAGAAGGTAAGACAGGTGGTCCAAAGTTACAAATAAGGAGATTCCCAAGGACAGAGTGAAATAAAGAGAACAAATTTGAAGCATTAGCTGCAGCCACAACCAAGTAAGTAACTATGGTAACTCCTCTCATAAAGCTCACCTCAGACATGATGGCCTCTCTGAAAGCCTTTGGAGAACCATCCTCCAGGGCTTGGTTGGGCGGCCCTCATGTGTGTGTTCCTCCAGGGCCCTGTTTTTACCCTTTTCACGACACTTTCTGCACTGAATCACCTTGTGGTGGTGTACTCTCCTGTCTCTGTGTAAGGACAGAGACTGTGTCCTAGTCATCCGAGTTTTTCTAACATCCACTGGAGGAGACAGAGGGAGGCAGGGAGGACAGGAGAAAGAGAGATTAAGAGAATTCGACTGAACTAGTAAAACTCCACCACAGCCAAATCACTTGGCGATCCCAAGGCATGTGTTACCACAGGGTTTCAACTACAGTTCAAAAATTATCTCATGCTTGCAGAAGTTTTGGGAGTAACTTATAGTGCAAGAAGTGTACCTCTGCTGAATCCAATTTCACCCCTCACTGTATTAGTGTGAACTCTTTGTCTTTCCGCAAAGCTTTACCCTCCCTCTTCTTTGGAGCCATTGTGTGCTTGACATGAAAAATGTCCTGTAGAAAATGTAATCACTAATTACATCAATGAAAGAATTCAACTCTCAGATGTGAAATGATTAACCACAGAAAAACCACCTTTCAATAATAATTTTCCAGTCTTCTGTTTTCACTAGAATTGGTTTTCTGCCTGTGCGGTGGGCTTTTCTGGAGTCCTTTAATGCTTGTGTTCATCATCAATTCAAGATTAAAATCCTCTCAGAAAGTTGGCCCTCCTGTAGGAGAAAAAGTCTGAGCTGCAAGTCACCTAACTGACTTGCCCTCCCTGGCTTCTCTTCCAAATAAGTGCACAACTTCAAGTGCCACTTGATTTAAGCTCCTAAATTTTGTTGACTTCTAAACTCTCCCTAGATTTTCTTCCCATCCCACCCTCTTATCCTTTCATCTCTGCCTTCTGAGTTCCCTCGCACCATGCTTTGCTGTGAGAGGTGGGGACGTGGCAGGAGGATGATCCGCCATGTTTCCAGGGCCTCTTCCATCTCTCCCAGTCAGTGTCCTCCAAGGTCCACCCTCTGTCCCTCAGAGAGGTAGAGAGCCCTGCTGTGGGCCCTGATTTGTGCTAAAACTGAGGTGAGGGCAAAGACCAGTCAAATATAAGCTGTTAGGCCTCTGGGTCTCCACCTGGCAAATGGCCTTCTGTTCATATCTCAGCTCCAATGTCACCAATGTCACCAACGGTCATCCTGCAAAATTTGTGAATGACGGTTCTGCTTCTTAAGCCATCAGGTGGCAGCCATAATATTCATGGGAGCCCTGGCCTTTGGGTCTGCATCCCTAAAGGAGGGAGGGAACGTATGAGTGGTAGAGTTCTCACAGCCATTGATGACTAGCTAGTTGGGCAACAATTACCTCAAGTCCGTCAGTCAAGGTTAAGATTGCTTCCATCAGCACTACCACAAAATAAAGGTGGTGGTCAAGGAACAAATCGTCTTGAAGCTGACCTACCTTAAAGGATGCAAAAAGGGGAAAAGTGTGATTGAACCAAAAATTGTGACACATAGCTCATTTGCAAAAGAGCATGATGAGTGCCTTCAGACGAGGAGAGAGCAACGGCACGACCAGCCTTTCCCTTCCCTCTCTCCCCAGATGGTGCGGTTTCCCATTTGCTCACCCCGAGCCCCAGCTCAGTGTCTGCGGTGCGGCCCTAGGTCCATCTGCGTGCTGCCAGCCTGCGGCCCTGATGGCGGGGGCAGCAGTCCAGCCACACCATTCCCAGGAGCAAAAGATACAGGTGACTGAGGGGACTGGTCTGAAGGAGTGCGCCATGGAGGGTACTTTAATATGGCACTGAATGTGGCTTAATCTTATTTGTTCACAGAACACAAAATGCAGGGGTAGATGGTTCCAGCACTGCTGCAGCAGCTCAGTTAGACCGCCCCTTTCCCGTTCCTCCGTGGTGCCCTGTTCAGCTTCTACTCCAAGTCCTGCACCTCATGGTCACCAGCCCTCAGCCCCAGGATCTCGCACCAGAAAATCCAGAACAGGAAGAAAGGGAGAGAGAGGGGGAGTTGTCCTCATATACCTCCCTCTTTTACCAAAGAGAAAAATCTTTCCAGCAGACTTCCGCTAACATCTCCAAGGCCCGGGCTGTGTCCTGGGATTACCTCTAGCTGCAAAGGAGTCTGAAAAAGTGATCCTCTGGCACTTTTGGTCTTTGCTGGGGGAGGAGGGCTTCGCCAGCTCGCAAGAAGCAAGATGGCGTATTTGTGGGGTGGAGTCTGTCACTAGCAATGTCTGGGCCCACTCTCGCCTCAGATGGCTCTTGTCACCTCTGGGTCCCCACCTGCCTTGTAGCCGGCTGATTCCGTTGGACTGGACCTCTGTGCTGTATCAAACCCCAAATTCAATCTCTCTGCGCCCTGCAGCAGTACCGCATCGCAGAGGACAGGCTGTCCAGTGACGAAGTGGGTATCACAGCCACCGGTACTCTCAGACTCTGCTTATCCTACGCAGCCGGGGGACCACGGAGAGAGACGGGGACCCGGGCCTGGGAAGGCAGACGCAGCCGAGCAGGACAGCGGCAGCAAAAGAGATTGGAGCCATCCCTCCCAGAGGGCAACCTCATATCATCACCAACCACCTTTGAAGGTCTTTTTCCCTGAGGCCAGCACCAAAGGCAGGGTTGTAATGTTGAAAAAGCTGAGTCTTTTTCATGGCACTATGGATACAAATTAGAACCTCAACCCTGCCACCCGCTGGCAATGTGATGTTGGGCAAGTTACATAAAGTCTCTAGGGCTTTGTTCCCTGAGCTACAAAATGGGGTCAATGCTGACCCCACTTGCAAGGCCCGTGGAGGAGAATGAGTGAGCTAACTCATAAAGCTCCAAGCACAGTACTTGACAGTGACTCAGGGATTGTAAGCGGCAAGGTCGTCCGTTCCCACCATGCCACCCTGCGTGTTCCACTGGGTCACGATCCAGAACTCCTGGTCAGTAAGAGCAGTCTCTGGAGGCTGACTGCCTGGGCTCAGATGCAGACTCAGTCACAGCTCTGTGACCCAAGGCCAGTCACTTAACCTCTCTGTGCCTCATTTTTATCATCAGAAGAAAGAGTCATGATTAGGGCCTGTCTCTCTGGTGAGTAGGAGTCTCAAGCGCAACAATGCCGGCGAAGCCCCTGGAACAGCTCTGGCACAGAGTATGCAAGCGAGCCTACATACAGTAGCGTAGAAACAATGACATTTTTTTGCCCACTCTGTCTAAAAGTAGAAGGTAAGAAAGGTGTTTATGGAAAGACTTTATCTTTCAAATGGCTGATATGAGAGTTAGATCCTTAGAGTCAAGATTCCCTTTTCAAGAAAGTTTTCCAGCACCACTGTATTTCACTTGGCAGAGGGCAACCTCACAGTCCTTGTCAGTGACCGAGGAAAGTCTTTGTGACAAAGTCCAGACGAGGGTATGATGAGGGCCAGACAGACCGGGGCCACACCAGCTGAGTTCAAGTCCTGGTCCTGCACTTCCTGATTGCACAAGCTAGGGCAGGTTATTGAATTTCCCTTGGCCTCAGTTTCCTCTACCTGTAAAATGGAGGTAATAAAACTTACTTCCAAGGCTTGTTGTGAAGAACAGCCCTGGTGCCCATATTGCATGGAGCACTGGGTGTTATACGCAAGCAATGAATCCTGGAGCACTACATCAAAACTAACGATGTACTGTATCGGGACCGATATGAGAAAAAAAAAAAAAAAGAACAGCCCTGGTCAAAAAAATACTCAAAACATACTCAAAAAATATTATCAATTATTGTTATTAGAGGCTTAATTAATAGACGATGATTTAAATGGGATCATTACTATTGTCCCCATTTTATAAGCAAGCAAACCAAGGCAGCCAGCTGTTGGTGGAGCCTTCTGGAGCTCAGTCTCCTGTTTCACTGCTTATTCTATTAAATTCCATTCTGAATGTAAGATTGATTTTTGGTTTGTGGGTACTGCTCCTGGGTGATTTTATTTTCCCCTGGTGCATTTTAGAAACAAGGAGGTCGGTATTCCCGGCCAACTCACCCAACATGTCAGACTTGCTAGACTCTCCTGGATTTTCTCCATAAAAATAAAAGTGCAGTACTCAGAATGGGATGGCACCTTGGAAAATTTCCCCAACAAAGTGAGACCTAATTATGGGAAATAGGAGCAGGTCTTCGAAATAGACCTAGAGACAGAAAACAGTGATGTCACCGTTTCCCCACCCCCTACTGATCCTTCCGAACTTAACCAGCCAAGAACAGAACAGAAAGAGAAGGTAGCAACAGCCCCTGTTTTATCACAGTAATTAGAGCACATGACCAATGGTCACACAGCAGCTTACACCCAACTTTCAAAAGGAATTCCTGCCATTTGGGTGTTATATGCAACTAATGAATGTACTATTGGCTAACTGAACATAATAAAAAAGAAAATAAGAAAATAAATAAATAAATAAAGTTTTAAAAAAAATTTTTAAAAAAAGGAACTCCTACCAGGAAAATACATCTCTTCGCCCTGACACTCTAGAATCTCTTGATCTATCTCTGTTGCTTCTGGAACTTACAGTTCAGTTCCATCATCAGGTACCTTCCAGGGGACAAAAAAAGTGGTTTTCATGTTTCAGACAGAGTAACTTGTTCATCCTTCTATCTGAACACGTGAACCAGCCAGAATCACGCGTCCTTCCAGCTGACACACAAGCGTCAAGCCCAGGATCACTGCTTTCAGGGAACTGAAGACAGAGGTGCCAACTGCTCTCACCTCCCCCTTTCCAGAGCCTACAAATAGTCCGGTGAAGAACCTGACTCTCTATGATCAGCTAGGTGCAAATTTGAGGACAAGTGGCATTGGTCCCTCCTCCGGAAGGGTTCACAGAAGCTAACAAAAGCCCAGTAATAACAAAAAGCAGCCATTTATAGTACACTTACTTAAGCAGCAGGAAGCATGTGGAATGCTTTCTATATATCATTTGATTTATATCCAATCTCAGCCTATGAAGGACTTTCTCATGTATTTCTGAGAAAGCTAAGGGTTATGGAGCAAAAGTCACTTGCCCAAGGTGGCACAACCAGCAAAAGGCAGGGCTGGGATCTGAATGAGGGTCTGCTCTACCTCCAAAGCCCACGATTTAGCCACTATGTCGTAACTCCTAAGACATGTCAACCACCCTAGATGTCACGGGTTCTCTTCAGAAGATAGCTGGAGATTCATCCATTCAACAGATATTTATCGAGCACCTACAATATGTCAGCTACTGTGCTGAGTACATATGGCCTACTAAAGGCAGACAAGAAATGACAGTCAATCAATGGTGTGTCCTGTGAAAACAGACAACTGAACCCTCAAGTAAGTTTTAGGAAATCCAGGAATAAAAGAAGCAGGTGCTGACTTTCCATCTAGAGCTCTGGGACACTAGCAAACTGAGCAGATAAACCCAGAGAGGATCAATTCCTCTGCAAAGTTCCGGGGCCACTGGGGCCGGAGGGTAGCCTTCCAGGTTCCCAGAGATCCCAGCAGCTACAGGGAGAGCAGCCAAACTCTCCCGGGTTCCAGGAAAAGAGCTTGACGAGGATTGCAGGCTTGAGGTCGAGGTGTAGCTACAGGTAGCAGTGTAGACCTGACATGTGGACCCAGGCTACTTCGGCGGATTCCAGTGCGGGATCCTCACCACAAACCAACAACAGGATGAGACAGCACGCAGGACACCAGCCCAGAGTGAACACAAATCCAGGTGCCTCCTAAAGTACCACAACACTTTGGCCTCCCCCAACAGGAATAGCCTTGCCTCCTGAGGGTGGGGGGGGTTGGAGGGGGAGAAATACTTGCATATGACTGAGCTTAAGCCCATGTCCACTGAGACATCCCTGCATTTCACTGAGTCAACCTGGCCATGATTAGACCGAGCTTCCTGCATCAGTCAGCACAGTGCCTGGAGGGAGAAACTCAGTACAGCTACAGGAAGACTCAAAGCTCTACATCTCTGCACATGAGAAGAGTGAACCCAACTCCAAAGGCTAAGAACAGTAGTTGGCTAAGTGTGGATGGCAGCCTGGACTTAGAAGGGGGAGAGGAGCTGGGAAGAAAGGAGTGGTTTTCAGTCATATTTCAGAGACAGTATTGAGGGGACACTGCGATGGGTTATTAGACTTCCAAAAAAACGGGTGTTATAGGTTGAACTATGTTCCCAAATAGTTCATTTGCCAAAGTCCCCAGTACCTCAGAATGTGACCTTACTTAGACACAGGGTCATGGCTGACGCAATTAGGACAAAGTCATACTGGAGTAAGGAGGGCCCCTAATTCAATAAGACTAGTGTCTTCATAAGAAGACAACCTTGGGGGAAAGAAAGAAGAAGAAAAAGAAGACAACAAGAACCTGGTGATACCAGAGATATGGGAAGACGCCAATGAACATGACTGAAGAGATCAAGGTGACGTACCTACAGCCAACGAATGCCAAAGATGTCCAACCAACCACAGAAGCTAGAAAGAGAGTAAACTGACAGAGAGTAAGAACTCCTGTCTCCTTCAAGGTCCTTCTAGCTGAACTAAGAATCAAATTGACATGAGACAGACTTAATAGCCTATGTATGGGAAATTTACACAGACATGAAAATTCCAAATATAGCCAGGCAAAATGAGTTTATCCCGAACTAAGGACAAAGAGGTGGGGGTCTAGGACTTCGGAGGGAAGGAATGCAATTCACAGGGCAATAAGAAGAGCAGATGCGTGGCAAGAAGATGCTTGTCCTGCCAGACAGAGGAGCCACTCAGACACGATTTATCTCTGCTAATAACTCTTATTCTGGGAAAGACCCTCAGTTTAGATTCTTCTACATAGTTAAGGGAGGGGCAAAAGTTTCTCTTTAGCCCACAGGATCTCAAAACAATCTTCATGCAAGAATGGCCCATCTTGGGGCAGCCTGCCTTGGGCCCTACAGATTGTCCCTCACAGTCCTTGTAAGGCAGCAACCCTAAGGAAACCTTAATCTTGGGCTTTGAGACCCTCCAGAACAGTAAGAAAAAATTCTATTGTTTAAGCCACTGGGAACAGCACACCTAGCAAACCAATACAAGGGGAAGGCACAATTTTCTTCACTCATTATACATTTCCTAAGTGCCCGGTTGGGACCACAGAAAGCATACAGTGCTCTGAAGGATACAAGGCTTGGCAATGTGACCACTATGTGACCACTATGTCCATGTCAGGGACCACAAGCTCATAAATGCTCCTCTAGTCACAAGGGGCTGCTGATGGGAATCCCTGAGTCTCTGGTCAAGGCTCCTTTGGAGGCCCGAGTCCTTCCCAGGCTACTGAAGGTGGAGGTCTCATTGCCACACAAACCACTGTCTCACACTCACATGGCCTAGTCCCAGTCCAAGACGTAAGTCCTTCTGATCGTCTATCTTCTGTACTGACTCTATGTTCATTTGTCCTGATCCAATCTCCTCGCACAAAACTAACTCCCAAGTTGTACTAGAAGACACAATCCATGAAGAACAAAACCCCCAATCCTCACCCTCTTCACTACTTACTCTGCCTCTTTATGTTAACTGAAAACTCATTCTGACCTGACAATACCCCTTTCCTTTCAATCTGATTTTGTCCTTTTCCCCCACACCCGGTATTTCAGAGTAAAAGGGGTGCATGAGGAGGGCACTATTTCTTCCAGTGGAAAACTAAGCCTCATTTTTCACTCTCTCGCTCCCACTCTTCTAGAAGCCCATGTCACCACACTCTGTGGGAGGCCCAGACTCGTCTGCTGTCCATCTCTGCTCTTGTGGCCTGGCAAACACCTTGTTTCTGGGACTGGAGAAAGCTTTTTTGACCCATCTTCTTTGGTCATTGTGCAGTCCAGGATCTTTGCTCATAAATGTTCAAAACACCTTTTTCTCTCAAGATGCTGTCACTGTCTTGACATTCAGATCCTATTCTGATATTACAAAGCAGAACCTGGACAGCTTCTCTCTCTTTTCTCTCTAATCTTTCCCATGCAATGGAACCTCCAAGGAACATTCACAAGAAGAGTGCCTTTACTGGTTTCCTGCCCCAGCACCCCACTGGGGACAAGGAGGTGGCAGGTTGTGGTGGGGGTGACTAAAAGTAGGGCATAAGAAGTTGTCCAGAACTTTACTAGAAGAAAAATGTAGAGAGATGAGAAGTGAAGCTATCAGCCTATGTTTTTCTTGTTGCTTCTGTTCCCTACTACTCTTCTTCCCCCAACCCTGGACTCCCGAAGAGTCTTCCTCTCCAACTGTGTGCTCTACTCCTACCCCCCAGCTCACCACTCTCCAACCACACTGGCCTTCTTTCAGTTGTCAGGCTTGCCAAGCCGTTTACCACCCACGCTTTCCACCACTCTGCCCCATGGCCTGCTTACACATGCTTCCCAAGGCTTTCCAGCCTACCAACAGAGCTGACACAGGCACTTCCTCAGAGAAACTTCCTTGACTCTCAGGTGGTTCTGTGCCTACCCTTGCCCCCACAGTTCTCTGGGTCGGCACTGAGAGGATTTCCCGGTAGAACTGTATCCTTTGTTTATTGTTTTCTTTCACCTCAGCTGGTGTGTCAACTCCACAAAGGGAAAACCCACATGGGTTGTGTTTACTCTCTCATTTGCAGGATAGCCCAGTGACTGCATTTAGTGAGGACGTGTTAAATGAAATAATCAGTGGACCCCAGCATATTGTCCATGTAACTTCTTCAATGGAGCAAAGGGAAGAGTGAAGTTTGCTCTGCTCATGTGGGTAATGCTTCCACAACATCTGTTTATAGTACCCTATGGAGCACTTTGCTTTAACAAGCCCCAGAATTTACATCACCAAAAAACACAAGTGGTTACCAGTGACATTAACCTATTGGTGAGCAACCTTTTCTGTTTGAGAGCCAAAGACCAGCCTTTCTAAATGTGATATGAGAAACTTTATTCAATCATACGAGGCACAGGGAATGGTGTGTATTTTTTACCATTGAGATTATGTATTTTATTGATTAGGCAAATTTCAATGGGCAATGGGCATTACTTTTCAGCCACTGAGATGCTAATGTGAGCAGTAATTCATAGACATCTGTGATATCATAAGAAACACATATTTGGTCTTTGTTGGTCCTGACACAGAGCTGCTTAAACCTTCAGAAATTCCTGAGTGGTAAAGATAACAGGAGCATCTCCTGTTATTCATAACAAGCCCCTTTCAACCCTACCTGAGTTTATGCTAATGAGATGACTCCTGATTGGCACCTAGATGGCTTAGGGATGAGAGCTGTTTGCCTGAGGAACCAAGCCTATGATCAGAGGGTTAGAACTTTGGGGAGGGGGTTGCTGAGAGAAGGGGTGCCAATCCCACCTCTGGGGAGGACAAAGTGGCTAAAGATTGAGTTCAATTACCAGTGGCCAATGATTTCATGAATCATGCCTATGTAATAAAACCTCCATTAAAAAACACACACACACACACCTAAACAATGGGGCTTAGAGGATTCCCAAGGTGGTGAACACATCAAGGTACTGGGAAGGGATGTACCTGGAGAGGGCAGGGGAGCTCTATACCCCTCCCACTGGCGGAAGTGTTGGGAGTCAAACCAGTTCAACGTCTCATCCTTTCCCCCGAAATGTACATCAGACTTCACAGTCATGATATCCGTAGTAAGACAAACACACCCCAAGGGCATACGACATTATTCAGAGAGTTAAAGGATGAATATATTATAATGTCTGGTTTTTTCACGTTGTCCATTAAAATGTACATTATGTACGTATATAACAGAACATACGTGTCATATATACATAGAGAGAGAGAGATAAAAAAGATATAGATATAGATATGGTGGAATGTATATTTTAACTTTCTACTAACAGGAGGACGTGCTGAAAAATACTGGAGGCTACTGCTGTCCCATTCCCAAATGCATTAAATTATTTCATCCTTGAAACAGCAGTAGGAAAGTCCCTGTGATCTACGCTTAAGAGATGAAGCGCAAAGGTGAGCTGGCTAGTTCCATGTCACACAGGGTGTCGGGGACACAGCTTAGGATGGAATGTGTTCACGCCACTCCATAACATCTCCTGACTGACCACCTGTTGTGTCAGGCTCTGCAGCAGGAGCTGGGGATAAAAAGACAAGATACGCTCCCTGCCCAGTACATATACGTATCCTCCTCAGCTCAGGTCACCCATTGCCGCTGGGATGGAATCTCCTCTCTGGTCACGGTATGGACTTAGAGAAACACTGTGGCTCCCGCCAGCTACCTGGGGATTTCCTCTCTGCTCCTTGCCCACCTTCCTGATCCAGCCTTCC
>CM052809.1:43679802-43755350 GCA_028533885.1 Nasua narica | reverse complement strand
TAGGAAATATAGCTGTATCTCAAGGGGTGATATCTTAACAAAGAATGATATGTTTCTAGAAAGACTGTGCCCACTGTCTAATGGAAAACTTGGCATCTAGAGTTGGATGAACTGGTTCTGAGTCCCAGTTCTACCGGATTCCCAGCCAAGGGAGGTTGGGCAAATCATTTCACTGCTTTTATCCCTGCATTTGTTTGTTTCTTTCCCCCCAGGACAAATTCAGATGGACTGAATTTGGTTCATCATAACCCTTGGTTCATGACCTTTTTCCATCATTATTAACCCATCGTATTCCAAAGAATCATTCATATTGTTCCATGTAGGTGATATATTTTAAACTTCTGTATGATATTTTATTATACGAATACGAATCCATGTATAGATCAATGATATATGTCAGAGTTTAAGACCTTATCAGTGGAGAAAGTAGAAATTCAACTAAAGAGAGCTAGACAATAAAAGAATTTTCCAAATGGAATAAGTTAAAAAAGAATCTCTAAATAATCCCACAGGAAAAAAAGTATCCCCAGATGAATTAACATCTTACATGTCAAAAAAAATATTAAAACTTGTAGAAGAAAATTTTGGATATTTTATACCTTATAGTAAGGAAAGATTTCTTAAAGAAGACACATACAGCATTGATTCTTAAATAAAAAGATTCATAAATTTGAATATAATAAAGCTAAGATTGTTTTCATCAACAGACAGCTTCTATTTCCTCATTTATAAAATGGGAATAATAATACCTTATAGAAATCTAACAAGATGAAATTAAATAACACATAATAAACACTGAGCATAGATACTGGCCCCTAGAATATAATAAATGATAACTATATTATTATTCTCAAATAACAATGCTATCATGTATCAAACAATACCAAATAATATGACAAGACATATTTAAACCCAGTAAGCCATAAAAGGGCAAATATTTAATATCATAGCAATGGTTTAAAGAGAGAGATAACAATGTAAAATACATTTATCAGAGACCTATAGTCAGATAGTCAACAAATATTTACTAAGCATTCATGCCAGGCACCATACCAGGAGCTGGTTAATTTATATGAACCACCACTAATTTTTCTGCCACAATCTAACACACACATAACTTTCACACATGTCTTTGCGACCAGAGCAGAAAAATGACCCTCACATATTTTGATAATCTGTATACAACACTACAGAAAAACTCTGGCACTATCAGAGACAGAAATTCCAGAACTGTCCAACTCTCAATTGTTGGTGCTAATGGGAGAGTCCAGGAAAAGAGACAATCCAAAATGGTAGATGAGTATACTCTCATTTGTTTTGGGTTTTGAGCAAATAATCAAAAGCCTCAAATCAATCTGACCCAACAATACAGAAGCAGGTCCAGAAGTAAGACAGTCTTCAGGAGCTGACTAATCAGCTACACAATAATGGTAAAAGATTATCTCCATTTCTGTCTTGCGGCTCTGGATGCAGAAGTACAGATAGAGTTCAATTTGGCTGATGGCTGTTCTGGAATGTACAAAGCCTTGAATAAAGAAAAGAAAGCCATGCTATAAAAACCTGGCTCAGGAGGTGTTGAAGGTTACTCAGTATCTGTTCTGTCTCTCCATTTTCTAGGACTGTACTACCTCACACTCTTCATCCATGCATGTTTCATATCTTCTATGTTGGGTTTTCCCCTACCAGGATAGGTCAACATAAACTTCTAAAAACAGCGAATTGTGTCAAACTAGACTTTTTCATATAATTTGCCTAATAATGTATTCAGTAAACATTAATTGATTGACCTCTGAGGTATCCACAATTATTCAACTCTCACAAGTAAGATTTGCTTTAAAATCTACCTAAGAGTAGGAAAAGGACCTTCATGAAACAAGAACTCACATCTAACTAACCAGAAAAACGGCAACAACAAATGGCCTCTGGAATATGGTTTTCTGGCAAATCATCCTGATATGATTTACTGAGCCTGACATGGTTTTGGACACTGTCTTTTAAGAAAAAATGGAAGAGAGGAAAGCTACTACCTACCACAACATATTGTTTTTCCCAAAAGCTGATGAGTTTCCTCCATGTCTAGAACCAATCCAATAATTTTCAGAATACTCCTTTCTCTTTCTGGGAACGTGCTAAGAGCAAGAGTGATACACTGAGTGTGGTGTAGGAAACAGGAAGGAGATGAGACCAAGAACGACAGCCTGGGTTCCAGTTCCGGTCTATTGCTAACTAGCTGTGCGAATCTGCCCTTAATAGGTGAGTTTCTGTTTTGTCATTGTGTCGATAATGTTTTCAAAAGCATGTTGAAGTTTATAGCACAACCTTATATTTATTTCCTATGGGATCATGAGCTCCTTGAGAGCAGGAAGTCTGAATCACATTTGTATACCCCACCATTCCTTGCTCAGAGCTATCATTAGGTTCTCAATAAATGCCGATTTTAACTAACAGATGTCATGAAAGAAGAAGAAAACAAAAGCCAAAAATAGGGCGCCTGGGTGGCTCAGTTGTTAAGCAACTGCCTTCGGCTCAGGTCATGATCCTGGAGTCCCTGGATCGAGTCCCGCATCGGGCTCCCTCCTCAGTGGGGAGTCTGCTTCTCCATCTGACCTCTTCCTCTCTCTCATTCTCTCTCTCTCTCAAATAAATAAATAAAATCTTTAAAAAAAAAAAGCCAAAAATAAAGGTTCAAGATACCTGCTGGTTGACATATTACACCTGACATCTAAAGAATGGTGGCAGTTAAAAGGAAAAGGAGCGTATTCTATGAAACTATCTGCTCAATGAAGCACTGAAAATCACAAACTCTTTCTGGCCACTGTTCCACATTTAGATATGAAAGCTAGGCTAGGCTGAGAATAAAGAATGGCAAACAAACAAATTTCAACAGGCTTAGAGTAGTTTCCAAGATGAGAAATTCTCCTGGCCTTTTTTCCACGTTGGTTCTCATCTCTCCTCCTGGGAGTCATTCCTCTGCAATGTTCCCAATGATTGGTTTAAAAAAGGAGTAATTGGGGCTGGCTTAGCTCAGTGTCTCCCCTTCTTCCCCCTGGGGGTCATTTTCCAAAGGTGATCTGCAAGGGAGGGATAGAGTGAATGGGGAGAGGGAAAAGACAGGTATGAGGAAGGAAAAAGAAACTGGAAGACTTAAGCAAACATGGTGGTGAGCAGATCCAGTGAAAATAAGAAGTTCCAACAACAGGAGTGTCCAATATCCAATTTTTTCTGACTTGGTGCAAATCATCTCTTTTGTGATATGGCAATGTAACCAGCTTCAGAACACATAGTCCTCTAAACAAGACCATAGCACGTCATGGCCTACATGCATGGCTGCCCTGGAGAACTGAAGGAGAAAGAGTTATGCCCATATAGGGGATATGATGTGCAGAAAGGATAGTGTATACAGGAGGAAAGATAAGAAGAAATCAGGAAAGAATTGAACAGAAGTAGGACCCTGGAAGTGGAGAGGGAATATAAGACTATCTACAACTCTGGGAAAATTCCGGGGGCACAATGGTCTTCCCAACAATGAGATGAAGGCTCAAGTCATTCTATTGGACTGCCTTGGAAAGTGGCTCCAAACACCTGGAGAGTGGCTCCAAACACCTGGAGAAACTGGGGATACTCAGGCAGCTGACATCTGGGTTCTAAATCTCTAAGTCTTATTATTCTAGCGTAAAAGTTTGGAGAAGGCTAGAGAAGGCGAAAGGTAGAAGAGGAGAGTAGGGTGGCAGATAAAGATAAGAGGTTCTTTCTTATCTTCTATTTCAGGTGTCAGAAAGTAAAGCCAGAGAACTGGCTGTTTGTACCCACTGGGAAGCAGAATGTTACAGCCCATCGCCTCTCGGCCTTTTGGCTAAGATCAAGTGCAGAATGTTACAGCCCACATCAGACTTAGTAAGCAATGGTCAAACCATTCTTCCTTCAGATGAAGGCAGAGAATGAGGCAATTTCTCTGAAATTTGGATTTTTTAAAAATCACCTTGTGGGGCACCTAGGTGGCTCAGTGTCTGCCTTTGGCTCAGTTCATGATCCCAGGCTCCTGGGATGGAGTCCCATATCGGGCTCCCTGCTCAGTCTGCTTCCCTCTCTCTCTCACTCACTCTCTCTCAATAAATAAAAATCTTAAAAAATAAAAATAAAATAAAATAAAAAATAAATCACTTTGGCCTGAATCATTGGGAAATTGTCCCATGTCTCCACTTCATCTGTGGATTAGTGCTATATAATAATTCTCCAGGTCTACTCATTATCTCATGGGAGTCAGGAATAGTTGGTATATATAATAGCACTCATTTTTTATTATTTTTTTTTTTTTGTTAAAGATTTTATTTATTAGGTGAGAGAAAGAGCATGAGTGAGGGGAGGGGCAGAGGGAGAGAGACAAGCAGACTTCCCGCTAAGGCTGAGCATGGAGCCCTATGTGGGGCTCGATCCCAGGACCCTGAGATCATGACCTGAGCTGAAGTTAGACACTTAACCGACTGAGCCTCCTAGGCATCCCACATGCATTTTTTATTTTGTGTTAAAAAATATCTCAGTGGTGGGGCACCTGAATGGCTCAGTTGGTTAACTATCTGCCTTCACCTTGGGTCGTGATCTCAGGGTTCTGGGATGGAGTTCTCCATTGGCGGCGGGGCAGGGGAGGGGGGGGGGTCCCTGCTCAGCAGGGAGCCGCTTCTCCTTCTCCCTCTGCCTCTCCCCCGCCCCCACTCGTGCTCTCTGGGTCTCTCTCACAAATAAACAAAATCTTTAAAAAAAAATCTCAGTAGCTTTGAAGATGATAACGTACGAAAAAGAGATTTAGCCGGCATTGCTTAGCAAGGTCCTATGATAGCCAGTGGCTAATCCACCTCCTCCAAGGGCAGCCCACTGCATGCTGAAGGCAAAAGCAGAACATGGGAGCTCTGCTCTCTGAGGACCCACAGTCCCGCGAGTCCGGGGTCCATCAGAGAAGTCACTCACCCACTGTAGACCCACGATGCCCAAGGAACTTACCAAGTCTCAGACTGCCCCTCCTCCTCTGACTGACAGTGGAAACTGCCAGCAAACACTGTACTTTTTTTCTCCTACCCTGATGAAGAGACTAAGAATCACTGCTTCTCTTACCCTGGTTCCCTGAGCTGCTTTTTTTTTTTAGCCCATCTCATCTTTTCCTGGTTTTGTTCAATTTTCTGCCAGCTTTTCTATCTGGCTCACTTATCTCCCTTGATCCCTCAGAACCCTCTCCCCTAATTCCTTTGACTAGTGGGGACATTTTCCCTCAGAGAGCCGAGTGGAAGCGCCAGGAACCTCCCCAAATATAGACTCCAAAGCCCCTCTGCCCCCACCGGGGCTTTTTAGGTCTGGGGAAACTTCCCAGACCTACCTCTTTTTTCTTTAGCTTTTTAATTTCTGGCTGCTGAGTTTTCTTTTTTTAATTACATGCAGAGCTACCTTTCACCCAACAGAAGCCAACTCAGTTTTCAGGTGAGTTAGTGTTCTGTGGCGGAATCCCATTATTTCCATTCCCTCATTAAAGCAGGGCTAAGCTTAACTCACCGTAAACATGAGAATGGAAAGGGTCGGTCAATGTTGTGCCATGGAAAAGGCACTGAACTAGAGGCCAAGGGGATGGCATAGGGCCAGGCCCCACAACTTAATCTGCTACATGACCCTGACCTTCAGCAAGTCACCTAACCTCTCTTCCTTCAAAAGATCGCGCCTCTCAGTCTTCCTGATGATGGAGGTGGCAGGATCAAGTGCGTGCATTGCTGTAAGCAAATCTTACAAACTGTAAAGCACTGTTCACTCTGCTGAGGACTGGGTCAGACGTGAGAACACACAGCCAGTGTTCCTTTCTGGATAAACATGCGAGCTCCACCAGAGCGAGGGCTGGGTTGGCTCTTGCTTACTACTTATCCCCAGTGCTTGGCACATTGAAGCAAAGAAGGCAGGAAGGAAGGAAAGAAGGAAGGGAGGAAATATCAGGTCCTTTCATATATCTGTGAAGAGTGCTGGTGGGAAGAAGAATAGCTGAACTATCACCAGGTCTTTCCTGAATTTGCAGCTATGAATTGAGTCCCATTTGTGCAAAAAGGGAAAAAGCTGAGCTAGACCAGGGAGGTTTCTGCTTATAGCTCAACAGCGGAAGTCCTGACCTGGCATGACCTCATGGGCACTGCTCACTCAGGTAAGCCAATGTTACAACAGTGGCAGCCAACATTTTTACAATGCTTTAGAGTTTATCGAGCATTTTCGGGTACCTGACCTTGTTTTGATCTTCAAAATATCATGTAGCTAGGTAATTCATATTTTTCCTATTTTCCGGATGAAGAAACTGGGGCTCAGAGAAGTGCAGAAAACGACAGCAAATCCCAAGGTCAGTAAGTGGCAGACTGAAATTTGGATACAGTTTCTCTAGACTACAGGGACCTTTCAGGGGCTAGTGAGGAGAGTTATGAGGGTGCGGCCGGTGGTAAGCTGACAGCCTCGACCGCAGCCAAAACTAGTCTGATTTCCTCTTTATTGCACTACATTTACTTTTATCCTGAATCCTTAGAGAGCAGAGATCTCCCCTGCTAAAATAAGGACCAAAAATCCTTTTCAAGTAAAATACACAAGTGGCTAGTAAACACAGTTTTAAACAACTGACTTCATAAATAATCCATTAATTGCAAACAACAAGTGTGGTGTGCCGTTTCCCCCAGCAAGTTAGCAACAACAGAACTGAGATTGCTAAGAACGCAGCAAAGACGGTGTTTACATTTAACACTGTGCCGCCATATACGGCTACAACCATGTGGAAGTTTCTGGGCCCTACACATCAGAAGCCACAAAATTGCTCACGCTCTCTGAAGTGGTGATCTTACATTTCAGGATCTATCCTAAGGAAATAATATGAAATAGTGAAAGAAAAAAAATATATCTTCCTGAGACCTGGTTGTTGAATTCTCCCTTGGGGAGCAAGGACATATCATAGTATTTTTTCAATCAATTTTCTCTTTGAGCTACACCCGGTTGGTTCCAATTATGTGGCTCCAGAAACATCATTATTATTTTAAAAACTCACACATAAAGATAGCTAATATAAATATTAATAACCTTCCCGTCCTTCCTCTGTAGTTGATCCGGACTGATCTTTCCGATGTTCCACCTTTCCATCCCCTGCCCTCCCCGCCCCTGCCCCCACCCCTCCAACAAACTCAAAGCTCGGACAAGTCAAACTTCTCCCAGTTGACCAGATGGACCACTGTTAACTTTCAGGAGACTCAGAATCACTTAAAAAGCGGTTAAAATGTGGACTGTGGACACACGCCCTCTCCCACAGACTTTCTCATTCGGCAGGTCCTACAGGAGGCCTGAGAATGTGCGTTTCTAACAAGTTCTAACAAGGTGATGCAGACACTGCCAGCCAGAGACCACACTTAGAGAACCAGGGGGTTAAGCAGTCATCTCCCTTCCAGTGACCTGCCCTCTGCTTCTCCGGGCAAAAATCTTTCCAGCCCACAAGTCCCAGTTCCTCCTAGTTCTGCAGTCATCTCCAATCCCACCAAGCTGAACTAATTACTCGCCCCCCCCCCGCCCCGTGCTGCTTTGAGGGAGAGCAGAGCACCTATTACAATGCATAATGAGGGGTAGCTGGATGGTCGCTGCCAGCTCTGCGCTAATTGTGAGCGTCTGGAGGGCCGGCCCACCGCCTCGGCATCTCCATACCACCAGCACAAGGCTCGGCACCTGCCAGCCAGGTGCCCCTGAAACGCTGACCCTAGTCCTTGCTGCCTCCTTGGACAGGAAGTTATGGTTTAATGCTGTTCCTAGAGGACCCATTAGCATATTGAATGGCTATTTTTCGAAAAATCGCGATTAGCCATGGTAGCAAAAGAAACATGAGCAGAGTTTATTAGTTTGCCAGGCTAGTAAATATCATCTTGCTTTGCTCTCTAAACTCCCTAATGAAGAGAGCAGCTCTCAGGCAAATAAATAAAACATTAGGTTGACAACACACAGCACATCACAAGCACAGTTCACTAATTTGCTCATTGCTGAAGGACATTAGCCGCCTTCGGGATAATCTCCATAAACACAATGCCCAGGCTCCCTTTCTCCTGGATAAATAGTATCAAGCCACGGTTTAGCATTTTTCAATATTGTATATGTATTTTATTTCAATAACTGTCTTTTAGTAGCGAGATAGCCATCTTAATCAAGTGAAAGCTATTTTTCAGTAATTGTCCTAAAAGCCAATTCCTTTTCCAGAAAAACATACTTTCGAATCACAAGTGGCTGGGCTGAACAGTATTCTCAGAATATTAATGTGAGCTTAAGCTATTAAAATGTCATGGCTAACCTTTTTAAAACCTAATTAAATTAAAATAATAATATGTGGAACAGTTTTACTGGAAGGAACGGCTCTTTTTCAGATAACCTGTTCCAAGCCTCGGAGCGAACACCTTGAAGCCATGGTGAGAAAGAGGTTTTGCAGGCAGACAAAGAGAGCCCGGCTTTGCGCATTTTGTGATTAACTTTTAGTTGTTAGTATTAAAGTTAATTATTGTATCGTGCTGGAGGGCAGGGACAATTTACTACCCAGCACCTCCTGGACTTAATCAACAAACTAGCAAGACAATCAATGCTATTAGGCCATATGTCCTTGTGATACTTTTTTCCAAATAAAAATGATAAAATCCAAGGACAGAGCCCTGAGGAGGTAGACAAGCTGCTCCGAAGGACTCCCTTAACTCTTTTGGGCTTAACTCCTTTCCTGATGGCTGGAGCCACTGTGCAGAAGGGTTTGCTCCCCCTGAAGCCTCATTCTCATGCAAGCAAAGTTCAAGCCAGTCCACACCGGGTTGGAGGAAATCAGCATCTGAAAACTCCCTTACCTCTTGGTAACTGGCCCTGGTAGGCTTCAAACAGGGCCCTTTCACTCTTATCCCGTGTGGGGAAGGGTTATCACCCTCAAGACATTGCACTTCCTTTTTCTTCCCCAATGAATGACTTTCTGGTCCTTTATTTGATAATTTACACTTGGGTTTAGAGAACAACTTTTTATTTTTTATTTTTTTTTAAAGATTTTATTTATTTATTTGAGAGACAGAGAAAGTGAGAGAAAGCATGAGAGGAGAGAAGGTTAGAGGAAGAAGCAGACTCCCCACAGAGCTGGGAGCCCGATGTGGGACTCGATCCCGGAACTCTAGGATCATGATCCGAGCCGACGGCAGTCGCTCAACCAACTGAGCCACCCAGGCACCCGAGAACAACTTTTTAAAAGAAACAAACTGGCAATGATACAGAAAAGGCTGGCAAATGCCACAAAATACCATGTCTTAGTTTCAACTCTATTTCTTTGTAGGACCCCAAAACTTTATGAGGAGGTAGGAGGGGCATGACGTGTGCGCACACAAAATAAGGAGGGTGCTACCATGACAAAGCTAGGGGGACTGCAGACAGGAGCGGAGAGGTCCAGGTGACAGTCGTAGCCAGTCTGGGAGCCACTGAAAGCTGAACTAAGACAGTCTTTGGCTCCTAAGTTACCTATCCCGAATAATTAAAGATGACTGCCTTTCCACACAAATACCTAGATTTCTATGTAGTCCACTAATGTATTTATCCACTTGTTCACTCAACACAGATGTGTCTATCGAGGATCTACTTCATGCCAGGTGCTGGGCTGAACATGTTCCCCGCGTGAGCTGTGCAACTTTGGGCTCTCAGTAGTTCACACAGGCCCCATCTTGGGCAAAACTGCTTATATGACAAAGTTGTGTTGACCTCCTGTCTTCCAAAAGATGTCACCACCCCAGAAGCAACATACACTTCCATTCATATTTCACTGGGCAGAATACGTCATATGGCCACATCTATCTGCAAGGAATCTGGGCAATGTATCTTCATGCCCAGTGAAAATTCAGGGATTATCTTACCGGTTGAAAGAAGAGAAATCTCTTCTTTCAATCTTTGCTATCCTAAGATATTTGCTTTTATAACACAAGCTTTGGTATCCTGATCATAAGAAGAAATTCTGATGAGGTAAGAATTTTGAGTATTTCCAAACGACAGAGAGAGAGAGGGATGGCCAGGAGCCAAGAACCTGTAGGCAGATTCTTCAACCAGGATTTGATCTTACTTCAAGGTCATGGCCTCAGAGTCAGGCACAGATTTCGGGGGCCCTTGAGGATTGACAGATGAACCACATAGGCATTACCATTCACACAAACTTCAGAAAAGACAGAGAGTGCTCTGTCCCATTCAGGCATATATGGACCTTTTTAAAGTTTGAAAACAGAGGCACATACAGCAGAATTATCTCTGATTTACATTTTCCTAATAGAGCTTTTTTTTTTTTTCCATCGAGGAAGAAAAACTTCTCCTCTACCCTCTTAGATTCAGTATGCAGAGGCAAGAAAATTAAACCGACACAAGACAGATGAGCAAGAGAAAAGACAGAGTTTATTCACTTACCAAGTGGGAGCTCACAAAGAAAGTGGTTCAAAGAAGTGGTTAGAAGTTAGAGCTTATATACATCTTAATAAGACCAGTGGCAGAGGATTTCATGGGACAATAGAGAGGAACGACTGAGAAATATATGGGGAAACTAGTACCAGAGAAGGCTTGTCTTCCTAAGGTCTGTTTCTGCATCTAGCCCTGACTTCTCATCTCCTTCCCACTAATGCAGGCAGCCCCCCTTAAAGGGGGATTTGTGACCGTTGAATTCTTTTGGAAGGCTGTGCTTATAGGCAGGTGAGGCGTGTGTAGAAAAAAGCCTCTTCCAGAATCCATCGGTTTTCAAATGTCTTCGGTTAAAAATAATCCTTATGCCACAGTGGCATATTCTGGACCCCTTCATATGTCACACCCAAAGTGTATAGAATCAATGACTTTGAAAGAAATAAGGAAAGAAAAAAAAAAGAAAGAAAGAAGGAAAGAAAACTGAAAGGAAAGATGGAAGGAAGGCAGGTCCTGGCTATAATGTTTTTCAGCCAACGGATGAATTTCAGGAAAAAAAAATTATATTCACAGTTCCAAAATCAATGTATCATTTTTAACAAAACAATATGTGAGGAAAGACTTCAGTTACATTCCAAATTCAACTGGTAAGATTTCATACTTGGTGTAAGTCACCTTCTGCCTGTCGTGTCCCTCACCTGAATGTATTGCCACAAGCCTTGGATGAAGGGCCCTGATTTATGCTTAGTGGTGAACAGCAAGACCCGCAAAATTTGAGAAAGTATTGAAGAAACACTTGGAAAAGCAAAGAAAGCCAGGGAGGAGAGCCATGGCCCTGGGAGGGAGGATTTTCCTGTACGCAGAGCAGGTAACAGTCCGGGAGTAGGAAGAAGTACTTCAGCCATTCTAGATCCTAAATGAGGGTTTTTAAGTCACATGCAGGTGTTTTACTATGTTTCCGTTACATTTTAGTACACTGGTTAGGAATTGGGAATTGATTCATGATGCAGGATAATTTTCCCCTTTCAAATAACAGGAAATAGGCTCTGGTTAGCATTTTTAGGCAGAACATCTGATTTTTGATGTGGGTGACTGACAGTAAGTGAAAGGTGCCTGTATTTTAGGAACTGATGGGAAGTGACGCCTGGTAGCTCTTCACTTACTGGACGTGCATTCGGCGGACACGGCCTAAGGACAGTGAGCCAGGCATTGTGCTGCGGGCTAGGGAGAGAGTGGGGAAGAAGCCCGCAGCCCTGTTGTGCTGAGTGTCGGGAAGTGGTCAGCGCGAATGGAAGCTGGGGGAACGGGTGGGATGGTACACATCTAATCCAGCTCCAAGAGCCAGAGAGGGACAAGTAAAAGTTCGCATGGTAAAAAAAAAAGTTCAGATGAGAGAGGAGGCCAGAGAGAGGCACTAGCCTGTGCAGAAGTCCAGAGACAGGGAGCAAGGCAGCTAAACCTGGCTGCACCACGGAGCCCCAGAGGCCAAGCAGAGCAGGTCTTCCTGCTGCAGCAGCCCCTCACCCTCCCCACCCCGTGAAGGAAGCCGGAAGAGCCAGCTCCTCTCCGCAGCTCTGCCCGCAGGCTCCTGGCAGCCACTTTCATCTCAACGCCTGCAGGGACCAAACTGAATGGGCTCTGAGTCCTTGCTTCCTGATTGATAAAATGGGATAGTAAAAGTCATCTTACAGAGTTACTGTGCTATTGAATGGGTTAATACATATAAAATGCTTAGACAGGGACCTAGCACATTTTCAGTGCAATAGTATTGTTAATGCTATTGTTATTAGCCAGAGGCCCTATAAATCTGTCACAGTGAAGCCACAGGTTCCCTGAGCTCAGGCTAAGGATATTGAGATAGAGGTTTCCTCTCTCTCCTCCTGTCCTCGCCCCTCCCCCATCTCTCTCTCTCCCTCTCTCATCTTTTCCTCCCCCCATCCCCTCCTCTTCTCCTCCACACATAGCTAATGTATATTTTTGGATACCCCCCGCTCCCCCCGCCAACTGGTGAAATGAGACTGCATCCTACACAGATTTCATTTAGGCAAACTCAAGAATGTCCACCTGGCTGGATGAGACTGCGGGGAACAATTTCAATATTACCAGTTAGTTCCCTCCTTCTCTCAAAGAGCACAGGCCCCAAAATGAGCTCCGTGGGAGCAGGAATACATGCCCTCCCCTTCGAGAAGGATCATCTCCCAGCCCGGCCCAGTCTAAGTACCCTGAAGCATACCTTCCAAGTTACTTACGGGACTCTCCAGCCTAATTTGGACCTCATGCAATTTGCACCCTCTGCACTGACTTCAGAGCCCAACCCTTCCTAAGAAGAAGCCGCCCAGCACCGCTGTTGGTTTAGCACTGAGTACGTTCGAATCAAGTTGGAAATCTTTAAGGCTTTCTGAGAGCTGGTCTTTACTTTCAACAGTTTAAGTCACCCCTAAGCATAGCCTGAGGAGTAGGATTAAAGCCTCCCAGATGCGGACTGACCCGAAGAGGGGCTGTGATTCACTACCCGGGCCTCCCACCTTTTCCCTCCCCCACCTGCTTTGGAGGTAAAATCGGCTTCCTCTCTGCCGAAAGCAGGGCTAAAAAGAGACCACCGATGCTGAGGCTTGTCACATGGAAGCCACAGCAGCCCAGGCACACAGATCCAGAGCCTGAAAAATTGATGCTTTTGGTTCTCAAGTCCGCAAGTCCTGCGTCTCTCTAGAAGCTCAGGCAGGTAAGTTCTCCCCGCTGGGTTTAATTTCAAAATCCAGTGCAATCACTGAAAAATGAGAGCTATTTGCTCTTTGAGCTATGCACAATTTTCATCAGCAGCCTCCGGGGGCTACAGTCTCGGGCAGTCTTTAACCACCTTTTCCTCGTCCTCCCTCTACAGACCCATATTCCAGGGAAATGGTTTTTCTAATGACCTGTGGACGCCTGCCTGTGTCTGGAGGCACTGTCTGAGCCCCAAGTCCAGCAGCTAGAACTTCCCTCCCCCGGCAGATGGGCAGAGAGAGCTGTGGTCTCACATTTCCATTGGCTTTCCCTCAGACTCTGGAAATCTGATCCTCCCTTTTGTCTTTCCAGCACAGTCCTATATGGAAAGATAAACACGACAATGCAACGGTGCGCACGGAACTCATTCTCAGCAAGCCCTAAGTTGAAGGTGTAATTACAGCTAGAAGGTGGCAGCTTTGGGCGGGAGGGGGGGAGCAAAAGGGAAAATACTCTTTATAAAATGTTCTTGGTCTTTATTTTTAGCTTGGTGTTCACATCTTATTTTCGATCACACAGGGAACTGTACACTCACGTACACAAAAGATACTCCTCTATTCACACGTAGAAGTACACACCTACACACAAAGCAGTATTTTAGAGACTCTTGGTCTTTGATGTTGTTCTTTTCGGCAAGTGGACAGTTAAGAGCGGTTTTCCTCCTTCCTCTGCTGCTCCTAGACACAGCAAAGAGATGAGCAAAACAGCATGAAACCTGAATCCGCTCACGCAGAAGGACCCTCGAGAACAGGATCTTCCAAATGGAAACTCCAGTTAGCTGCAATGTCCTCTGAATCTCATCGCTTAGATTGTGATTCCAAAGAGGAAATCCCTATGGCCCAGCAAGCACATACCATCAGTTGTCCACATTATTTATGGAAAAACCTGTCCTGCTGAATATTTTGGACATAGAAGTGATGCTTTCAAAATGAGATTTGCCAACACAGCCCCCTTTTCCCAAACAGTAAGAATCAGCAGAATATCCCTGAGTCCTTTCAATGCATTCTTCATCATAAGCCAAGGGGAGAGGAGCTCGGCTGAGTGAGATCCCACACCACACACAGCCACTAACCTAATCTCATGCAAAGGCAAATGAGAGCAGAGTGTGAGCCCGGGACTCCTAAGTTAGTGGGCCGGCTCCGAGACTCAGGGGCTCTTATTAGGCAGTGCGACAAGGATAGCAAAGTCGCAAAGAGTCTGGTCTCATGAAGTGTCCAGACTGGGTGGGGCCCGGGAGAGGACAACAGTACTCCAAGGCAAAGACTTTGGACCACACGCCCATTCACAGTGGCCTATGCATATTAAACACAAAGAGGTACGTGTGTGAGTCTTGCTTTAAAAAGCAGGAGGGCAAAAAAATAAAATAAAACAAAAATAAAAGAAGCAGGAGGGCAACGAGGCTTGATTTCATGTGAATTCTATAGTGTTGACCAAACCCACCCTGCCAATTTCCTGCAGGCTCCCCAAAGGGAGAGGATCCAATTAAGCATGAAATAAGGCCTCAGCCAGACACAACAGCCTCACCTAGAATACGGCGCACCTCCTATGTCCTTCCCGCCTCGCCAGATTTGGGGGTGGAAACTTGGGCATCATTGAAAAACTATCTCCTTGCCTGGGTGTTCACTTGCTCTCTGCTTGCTTTCCTGGAGGTGTGGAAGGGATTAGGACAGCTTTCTGTTCGGGAAGGGCCCTCTGGAAGGCTTTCAGGGGTCAGAGCACAGCCCTGGGGAAGGGAGCAGAGACGGCTGATCCAGACCTGCTCTGGCTGAGTCTTCGGGAAGAGAGAGGACACCACATTGTTGAGTTTCTACACTGTCAGCCTAGATCCCCAGCTGGAGAACAGATGAGTGCGAGGCAGACGACCACCCACAAGAGTGCATTTGGCTGGGCTGAGCTTGGTGCCTAGGAGAGGCAGGAAGACTCGCAAATCAGGCCTGAGTCGGGGAACTCTAACCTCAGCGGAGCCCTGGAATCCAGGAAGCCCCTCCCATAGAGCAGCCCATATCTTTTAGGGGGCTCAGAAACCACAGGATGGCGCCACGATGCTGTTAACAGAGCACGACGTAAGAGGTGAGACCCCTAATTATCTCTAGTGTCACCTCTATGTTTCCCGACACAAACCCTGGCATTCGACACATATACACGCACACGTATATGGCCAATTTTGTGAGGACACCAAAGTTAACGAGACACGATGCCCTTGAAGTCTAGGTGGTAATGGAAAGAACAAGGCTTTCTGAAGCCATCCTGATCTTTGTTCTGTCCTTCATGAATTATGTGGCCAGAGCCAAATCACTCTTTGTCTCTATAACATGGACTCAGAAATGCCACCCTGTGTTTCTGGAAGGATTAGAGAGAGAACGTATAGGGATAGGCAGACGCCGAGCAACAGATCAGGTCTACGGTAACTGCCTTGTTAGCTGTGGAGAGCCTCCAGCTTGTAAACAACTAACAAGGGAGCGAGGGATGGGGTGCCTGGGTGGTTCAGTCAGTTCAGTGTCTGACTTTGGCTCAGGTCATGGTCCTGGGATTGAACCCCGCATCAGACTCCTTGCTCAGTGGGGAGCCTGCTTCTCCCCTGCCTGCTGTTCCCCCTACTTGTACTTGCTCTCTGTCTCTCGTTCACGCTCTCTGCGTCAAATGAATATATTCTTATTTTTTTTTCACAAAGTTTTTTTTTTTTTTTAAAGATTTTTATTTATTTATTAGAGAGCGAGAGACTGAGAATGAGAGGGGAGAAGGTCAGAGGGAGAAGCAGACTTCCCGCAGAGCCGGGAGTCCGATATGGGACTCGATCCCGGGACTCCGGGATCATGACCTGAGCCGAAGGCAGTCGCCCAACCAACTGAGCCACCCAGGCGCCCCTCAAATGAATATATTCTTAAAAAAAAAAATGGAGTGAGGGAATAAAGCAACAAACAGAGTAGGTCTGGAACCACAGCAAAGTGGGCTTAAGACACTGGGCCAGTACAAGTGTGAAAGGGGACGTTGTCACAGAGGACCTGACTTGACTACTTTCAAAAACGGACCAGGCGATGACCTGCAGCCAGACCCAGTTTCAAGGGTGTGTGGCCTGACCAGTCGCAGCAGCCCGCACTCAGTCTAGGTTCTGCCGTCATTGTCCTGAAACCCTTAATAATTTTTGAACACCAGTCCCTGCAAACTATGCGGCCAGCCCTGCTCCTATTTACTGAGACTGATGGGCTTTTAATTAACTGTCTCCTCAGAGGCAGCTCACCCCTTCTCAGAGGGCTCCTGAGCTGCTCAGACCCCTGATGCTCCTCTGATATCCCAGTCTGTGGGAATGCTAGACACACTAGAAGGCTCTCCTTCTCCACTCCCGAACTCCTAATCCACATGACCCACCCCAGCTTCTCTGTGGGTAACTGAGTAGGTACTACATCTGCCCCAGACCATTGCTCTCAATATAAAGGCAATGTTCCCTCCACAAAAACCATTTCCAGAATTCAAGAAGTCTACCTGGCAAAGACCATCCCTGTGTCCAGCCCACCTGCCTTCCATTCAACCAGCACTTACTAAGTACCTGCGATGTACTAAGTGCTCAGCTGGGCTGGATGAGTCCTGTCTTCCTGGCAGCAGGCAAATCCCACCCAGAACTGACAGGTACTGAGCGAAAGGAACAATGCTCCCCAGGACCTAGAGTTAAGTAAAACTTGGCGCAATTTGATCCGAGAAAACTTTTGCCTGGGAGAAAGAGCACATTCTGGGAGCAGGGCTAAGAGCATCGAGGTAGGGCTGTATCCTCTCTGACTCCACCAGCTGGTGCAAGGCAGCTCGATGATACACTGCCCAGCCCATCCTATTTCCCCGTCTGCTGTGAAGAAGTGTCCCGCCTCCTCTGAGCTGCATGACTGTCGGGTGTCCTGCATCACTGGCCACAATCCTCCAGGACATCAGCCTTGTGGCGTGGGTAGGCTGGACTCACTTGCCCTGAGAGAAAGCGCTTGGGGTGGCCAAAGAGCCCTCCGTGTCCGAAGGCGCAGGAACAGGAAGAACTGGAGAGGAACTTGAAGGAAGTGGTCTGCAGAGTGGCAGAAGAGTGGGTAGCGGGCTCAGGGCTGAGAGGCAGGTTCCTGCTCACTAATCTCTCTTCCCTTCTCCTGCTCGAGGCCCTCTTCCATGAGCAGCCAGAGACCCAAAGGAGAGAAGGTCCCAGGAGTGGGTCTATAGGAGGTGCCAAGAAAAGACTCCCCATTCATCAGAATCGGCGAGCTGTAAGCCACAAGCAGTGAGAGTAAAAATAACTGCATCCTTCTCAGGAGGGAGACCAGAAATAGTGACAGGAGGACCTACTCCTCCAAATCAGCTCTGAGCTCGGTTGAGCGCAACTCTTGGTTTCAGCTTAGGTCATGATCTCAGGGTCTTGAGATCAAGCCCCACATGGGGCTCTGTGCTCAACACAGTCTGCTTGTCCCTCTCCCTCTGCTCCCTCCCCCCCCCTCTCAAATAAATAACCAATAAACCATAAATAATCTTTTTAAAAATGTGTTGGAAGTTTATTGACTACCCTGCAAGGGAGCAGCAGGCAGGACAGCAAAGGAGACAGTATATGCCAGGAGGCAGTGGTAGGGGCTACGGTTAAGCAGGGAGTGAGGAGGTATAAGAAAATATGGAATTCTACTCCTTTGGTAACTCCACCTGTGTGTAAGTAGCCCATTGATCAGTTAGGGCCTATGACTTAATGAGCCTGTTTACAATCAGCCCGGTGGTCACTGGGGGCCCTTGTACCTTACTCAGGTCTCCATTGCTCAAGCCTGTTGCCTAAAGGCGGCCTCTACACTCCCCGACAGACTCTGACATTAACAAATGGCAGTGACAAATCTCTGGCATTCGGGCAGAGGTCTCACGTTCAGTAGCTGCTTCGTGCTGGACGGGGGCACACTGTCCCTCCCTAAATTTGTTGGCCCATCAGTGGTTCTGTGCAATTACAGACCACAGCATATGTTATTATATCAACATGATGATAAGCAATTTGAGTGAAACTCCTTGGTGGCCAGGTCCACAGGATTTAGGGCGAGGGGACCCTCCAATGGTATGGGCAGGGATCCTTGTATCATTCACTGGATCATGGGATCATTCATATGTGGGATTACTGGATTCTAGAAGAGACAAATTTAACAAAGAGATTAGAGAGAGGGGACCAGTAATTAGTAGCATGAGTACTGAAGCCAGAGGTCCTAAGAAGGAAAGAAGCTGTGATAGCTATGACCAGGTTTGTTTCCAGAAAACCATCCTTGTATTGCACGGTGCCAAAGAGAGGAAGCCACTCAGATGCATAGGACCGTATTTTGCTATAGATCAAGATGGTGGCTGGATCCACAGGAACAAAGGAAAAAAAGGAGGGGCCCCAAAAGAAGCCAAGTGGCTGAGAGTCAGCCAGCATCAGGGAAGGGTCCCAACCGAGTCCATACCATGAGCATGTTCACCCTGGGCGAGCTGCCCCTGCCTCGGGCACCACACTTTGGGAACGGAGACCTCATGGCGGACAGAGCGGGAGAGGAAAGGAAAGAGGTCCCTCACCCTCATAGGAACAGGCAGGCCAACCTGCTCGCCCTCAGACCTTCAGACCACACCAGGGAGCCGACCTGGTCAGAGATCTTCAGTTGTCTGAGGAGTACTAGGGTTAGATGGCCAAAGGGAGAAAAAGAAAGGAGAGGGAAGACAGGGTCCCCCCGAAGGGCAAGAGGGGAAGGCCCTCGCCCTTCTGGGCAAGGGCGATCTAGCAAGTCTCCCCTTGGGGCTTTGGATCTTCACTGAGGAGTAAACTCAGCTGGAAGTTGTCAGTTCCCCAAGGAGTACTAGGGTTGGTCCACAGAAAAAGAATCTCAAGAAATTCCTGGAGAATCCAGGAAAAGTCCCAGCCTAGCAGAAGTTCCCCATATGGGCCACCAAATGTAGGGTGGAGGCCGGTGGTGTGGGCGGTGAAAGAATTCACCCAAGGCAAACAAAGGACATAGAAGCCTACTGAAGGCACTGCAAGGCAGCAGCAGGCAAGATGCAAAGGAGAGACTGTCTGCTGGTTTGTGGTATTTTTAAAAATTCATGCTCCATTGTAATAAATGTAAAAAACTCTCACTCTTTTTTATAAATTTCAAGTAAAGTAAATATACCAACTTCAATTAAGTACAAGGCGTAATGGTGATCTAAGCATGTGCTTTTTGAACAAAGCTTGTTACTTCTCCCTCTCTCCCAGTTTCCTACCCCCATCCCCACCCCTGGCCTAAGATTCTAATAAGCGCTTAAGTGGAGATGTTCGCTTTTGTTCCCCTGAATGGAAAGGCTTATTATAAACTTATTTTCAATTGTGACCTTCTTAACTCTCTCTCTTAATCTCCTTAGATCTTCTTAAGTCTTCTTTGGGCGTCTGGCTGCTCACAGAGAAGTGGGGCTCAGGAAGATAAGAGAGGTTAGTCAGCAGGAACCCACCCCCCACAGGGGCTGTCTCCATGCCTGGTACATGGCCTATGATGAAGTCTGTGCTCGATACATGTTGATAAATGACTGCATATGTGAATGGACGGATGGATGGGTAGAAGTAAGGGATGCCAGATCAGTATCTCCTGTAGGCCAAAGTTAATTTTGTGCTGTATCCTTGAACTTTACGGGATCATAGTTTGGGATAAAGCGAAAAGAGCGGACTATTTCTGGGAAGAAGGCAGGTCCTCAAAGAGGACAGGTAAGGATTCACCAAATCTAGTTTTCTATACTTACTGGGAACATCTAACCTCCTAGGCCTCACTATTCCCACCTGGACAAAGCCCCTGTCTTTGGGCAGCCCTAAGCTGCTAGGCACAGAGCAGGCGAAACATCCACACACAGGAAAGCCCAGGATCACAGAGAGGAAAAAGGAGACAGGCTGTAGCTCACTCTGACACAGCAGAGACCATCTAGATAAACAGGGAGGGATCTAGAGCTGTGGTGTATATGATCAACAAGACAGTGAACTAAAAAAGAAAACCCTTGGTGAGGGAAGGGTAAGGTGGCAGCTGAGAGCCGAAGAGCTCTTTTTGGATAAAAGAGGCTAGTCAATAAATTTGAACGTTGAGATCTAGAGAACGCAACCACGACCAAGAAGTGTGTTTAATTTCTAGACCAAGAAGTGTTCTAAAAAAAACAAGGCGTCCCACAATGGAATGTTCAAGTCTATCACTGTTGAGAGATATTATGACTAAGTTTCCTTTCAGTGGAAGAACTGAAACAAGAAGCTGTATGCTCATCTGTCTGAGCTGTCATGTGAGGGATTTCTATGGTGGAGGAAGGTGGGGCGAGATGATTGAACATTTTCCCATGACTCATTTGTTCAGGTGAGGCAGCCTTGCCATCCTTTACCCCCACTCCACCCCACAATGAGACTCTGAAATCAAGTTTTGATCCAAGGGTCTGAATACCAACCTAATTCCCCACTTAGAATTTATGGATCTCCAAATTCCTAAGTTTATTGATAGACAACCCTGCTATGCTTCCCCAGGCACCATGCAGCCCTGAAGGGGAGCTAACCTCCTTTCGCCATAAAGGGTCAGGCTCTCCAAGGGATGGTACAAAGCCTCACTTACAAAATTCTCCTCCAACTCTGCCTCTGGATTTGTTTCTCTGGTTTTCTCTCCTTCTGTGTCCACAGCCTCACACCTGAAGTGATTGCCAGCAAGCGCTTTGGAAAGGTTCTCCCCTCGGTCCTGCGCTCTAACTCTGTTCCGGAAGGACCAAAAGCAATCTTTCAGCTCATCTCTGGAAGATACCTGACAATAGTGTCCCTGCCTCGTGGTCTCCAAGCTCTTTTAAGGAAGTGGTCCATAACCAGTATCACTAGCAAATGTGCTGAGGAACACCGCATACCCTTCTCTCACCAGCCTGGTGTCATACTCCTTCAGCCACTCTGCCACCACTGTGCTGGGCTCTGAGCAGGACGTAGGCCCAATGCCAAGCGTCCCAGCATGTCTGTGCCCAGTGCCAGCCCAATCCAACTGAGTACTGCAATATCGAACCCCTTACCATCTCCTCAGGTGTGTCAAACCTTGGAACACGAATTCCCCTTCACACATCCACTGTACCCACACCGGACACAAGGAATGAATGTGAATTAGGTGCCAGGAACTGTCCAGATGGAGCCAAAGTCCACTCTCAAACTATACCCTGAAACTGACTCTCGGTTGCCCACATCATCACACAGGGCAGGTGACCAGGTCACGTGCATCAAACCTGGTAGGTGCTTGGTAAGTAGTCAGGGTGATGACAGCTGCACTGCTGAGTGACTCTGAGCACAGACTTGGGACTCAGGAGAAGTGACTGGGTGCCATTTCTTCATCCATCAGTGAGGAAGTTGGTCTTGATTTCTGGGGCTTTCCCCTGTCTAAAAGGACACAATTTTCTCACTGACAGGGACGTTTCTCCTGAATATCTTCTTTCAGATGAAGAAATCTCTGTCCCAGAAGCTACAATGACTCGGTCAAGCTCACACTGAACGTTACAGCCTGGACTTCTGCCTCCTGGTCCTCGTTCCCTTGAACAATTCCAAACCACTTGTCATCAACCCTGGACCTTGGGACACAGAAGGCTCTAGATATTAGAAATAAGAACTGCGAAGAAATGCAGCAAAGGGTAAAAAGGAGCCTGCCGTCCACTCCTCGGCATCCTGAGGCAAAGAGTAATGCTGTTAGCATACGGCCCTTGTGGTCGACATCAGCCTTCACAGTCCCTCCATCTTTCACCACAGCACGCCCCCACCCCTCAGAGCTAAAAGCACCCAAGGCCAAGCAAGCCCCCCAGAACATCTCTGCCTGAGACTGTGTGTAGATCTGGTGCAACAAGCACCAGAGAACCACTTAATTCTGAATTCAATGTTGCTATCATGCCAGTGAGGTGCATGCATTTCGGGGGACACTGTGAGCTGGCTTGGAGCACTCCCAGAGGTATGACAATCAAGGGTTTCCTAAGCAACTCTCATAGAATGATTATGACCTCCCATAGATAACTAAGACTATTCAGCCCCCGTGTGTTGATGGCCCCTGTCACACTAATGAGGTAAAGGCAGCAGAAGACAGAGGAGTCAGGTCTTGAGTTCCAAACTAAAAACCACATGTGCAGTATCATAATTTAACAAGGCTCCCTAAGTGAAAGTAATTCATGGCTACTTGACAAGGGTCATGTGATAAAGTTTTGGTGAATGTTAAGTTTCAAGACTATAAAAGGGAAATGTTGGGGGCGCCTGGGTGGCTCAGTTGGTTAAGCGGCCAACTTTTGATTTCGACTCAGGTCATGATCTCAGGGTCTTGGGATGGAGCCCCATGCTCAATGGGGACCCTACTTAAGGATTCTCTCTCTCCCTCTCCCTTTTCCCCTCCCCCTGCTCACTTGCTCTCACTCTCTTTCTCTCTCTCTCTAAAATAAACAAATAAATCTTTTCAAAAAGGGAAATATTGGATGCTTAGAACAGTTATGCTGGAGGAACTATGTTATAAAGTTTTAATTTGGAGAAAGATCCTTTCTTTTGTAGGGTTGTTTGTGCCATTAACTTTGATGATCTAATTCACCTTCAGATTTTCCATGATCCAAGCCAAGGCTGCAAATAGTCACATGTGCAGTGAACATTTTCGAGATATAAATAATTTGAAACACAGCCTGCTTATTGCTCTGAATGATTTACAAATTGCTCTACGTGAAGAACACCACATGAGACTTCCAAATGTCTGCCCAGGTGTCAACAGGTAACAAGTCAGGCTGATAGAGTAACTGCCTAGGTCCACATTCTAAGAACTCAGCATCCTGAAATGTCGGCAGGGCTCAGAAAGACAAGAATTTTGTGTGTGCTAAGTATACATGCTAATAAAATTACTCCACAGTGGTCACCATTAGAACTTCTCCAAATCCTACTGCCAGAAGCAATAAAGTAAGTATTGTAATCTAAACGGCAAAGACATCTCTTAGTTTATGTCAATTATCTAATAAGCTACACAGAAACACAGCTCTTCCAATTTTATCACTGGTCTTCTTCTAAGTCTTGCCTATTTGCAAAACAGAAATGAGAATACGCACACAAAAGAACCATGGATTATCACAATAGAAAGGGACCTCAGAGCTCATTAAGCCAATTTCCTACATCATTTTATAGAGATGTAAACTGAATCTCTACATTACATTCCTTAAGAGCAGAGCCTGAGACAAAGATTCAGGCACACATGCTTTATTCAAGGTACCTGGGTGGCTCAGTTGGTTAAGGTGTGACTCTGATATTGGCTCAAGTCGTGATCTCAGGGTCTTGAATCAAGCTCCCTCGTCAAGAGGGAGTCCACTTGCCTCCCTCTCCCTCAGCCCCTCCCCCTGCTTGCTCTCTCTCTCACTCTCTCTCTCTCTCTTAAATAACTAAATAGATAGATAGATCTTTAAAAAAAAAAAAAAGAGTGCTCTTCAAGAAAAGCCTATGAGGGAGCAAGTGAAGTAGTGCTGGAAAGAGGAAAGGGCTAGGCTAAGATGTGACCTCAGGCTCCAGCTATGGGCCTCCCCCAGAATGGGGGCATCTGATGTCCTGTCAGCAGTGGACAAGGCTCGAGAGAAAGGAGCAGCTATGAACTGCTTACGTTAGCAGGCAATGCTCCCAGCAGCTCCCAATGCTCCCAGCAACTACCCAGCAACAGGGACCTGGACTAAGCCCAGCAGCAGTGCTCACCACAGCCCCAGAGAAATGTCCAAATGAAACTGTCTGCATGTAATGTGACTATATAAATATATCAATAGATGTCTGTGTATCTCTCTATATAGATATGGGAAAAAAAGAGACAGAGAAATTAGGTGGGGAGACAGAGACTGAGAGACAAAAAGAGACAGAGCGAGAGAAGACGGGCAGGTTACAAAGGGCCATGTAGAAGGGAAAGTAACAAAGGAGCACACATTATTAATGAGTGATACAGACACTTAGTAGAACAAAACCACTGAGGGGAGGATGAGGAGCCTCAGCCCCCCAAGAACGGAGCAGCACACAGAAACACTTGTGCTAATGGCAGAGCTCTAAAATGAACCACAGGCTCTTCCTACTGAGGCAGAGCTTTATAGGCAAGACCAGGGGGTTGAGAACCCAAGAAAGTTATTTATCCATGAGAAGAGGGGAAAGATTGAAGCGTGAAGCCAGCTATAGACAGAAGGAAGACACCCAGTGGTCAGTGGACAGTGTGCAGAGAAGGAGGCTGGCAAAGGGCAGGGAACGCAGAATGACAGCCCAGGGTCATGAGTGAGATCCTGCCAAGTGACAGAGCCCCCGACAGGGAGATGGGACCAGAATGCCCCGGTGACTGGGGACAGCCTTCAGAAGTCAGCGGCGGGGGTCGTGAGGTGGGACACCACATCAGTCACAGGAGGCCTGGCTGCCATATAGTCCTGGTCTGGTGGAAGGGGATCCTGGAGGGGAGTGTGACAGCAAAAGAAGGACAAGAGCCTGCCATGAGCACCAGGTGCCAGCAGACCCAGCAGCAGCCTCCCTTCCTGGGGAGGGTTTCTTTTGTCCCTTCCCATTGCGCCCAGAACAAAGAGCAGCCTGGGCCTGCAGGTAGCTAGGTGAAGAGGGGGTTGGTATGGGAAAGGTGGACGGTAGAGTGGGAGGGAGGTCAGTGGTCTCCCTGAGGCAGAAGTCAGGTCTCAACTGTGGCCTGGGACAAGAAACCTATTTAGGGAATGGAGCTTTGCAGTCACTGAAAGTTTGAACCTGAATCTCTAGGGCATCAGGGCAGCCCCTCTTGTTATCCAAGCCTGTGTTTGCTGAATGCGCAAACATTCATGAGTAGGATCTTAAGAATGATTAAAAAGAGCAAAGCTCCTATGGGGAAAACACGCTATTAATCTTGAAAGCTCTCTTCCATTTTTTTATGGCTGCTTTTCTCCAATAAAACATCATATCGTGGTTTTGTTTATTTTAGCATATTACAGTTTTGATAAAGCCCCAAATCCTTACATCAAATATATTCTTCAATGTCAAAGGGGCATGCAAAGAAATGTTTCCTAATGAAAGATTTATCCTTTATCTGACAGTGATGATTTAACTGGTTCTGATCTCTTCATCCTCTTTTCCATTTAAAAAAAAAAAAAGAGTTGAACAAAATTACCTTTCTTGGAATAACAACCCCTTCTAAAACCTGACTGCTTTGTCATTACCTCTGTAATCTCCCTTGGAGATCGTGGGCTATTCATTTTCTCCCTGACTCCAATTTGCCTTTTGATATTTTTCTTTGGTCTGTTCAAACGGTCCCCCAATTGCCTAGCTCATCAGAGCAAGGCCTCAGCACAAGGAAGAGCCCACTGCCACCACGTGTCACCCATGGAGTGTCACCCAGGGCTCCACCAGCTCTGGGGCCCCTCCGTGCACGGTGGAAGGGCTTTGAAAATGGTCTAAGCTCTTCTCGTTAAAGCTTTCTCTAGCTCTTATCCCTGAGACATCTTTCATCTCCACATCACGGCAGAGGCTGAAGCTTCATAGCCCTAGGGGAAAAAATTAGCTACTGAGTCCTTTTTTAAAAAGGAAACCTGAGAAAAAGAAAGGCTGCCAATATTACCTGGATGCTCAGGGCCCCATGCACACCGCTGATGGGGTTCCCTACGTGAAGGGGCCTAGGCGAGGGGTGAGGGAGCCTGAAATTGAGCCGGCGCAGAGCTATGTGTGCCTAGAGTATGCCTTTTCCCCCTCTGCACCAAACGTCTCTGGGTGGACAGCAGCTCTGGGATCTCAGTGGGTCCTTTCTTCCGGGTGTTGAGTTGGACCAATGGGTGGTTCTATCATTGTTGTGACTTCTGATTGTGTTGAGCTGTTGCTGTTTTCTTCCTTTAATTTCATCTGTGTGATTTCATCTCTGTCGTCCTCCACGGAAAGCATGGAGACCCCTGGCACAGCGCTGGTTCAGAGGAAGCACTGAGCACATGCAAATCTCACACGCTTTCTTTCTCTCTCTCTCTCCTCTTAAATATCCCCTGGGGGGGGAGGGGGAATCTTTTTAACTATGTTTAATCAGCAGTGTGGATCCAACTGTGCTGGCTTAGTCCTTACTAGATTTTGAATGCACAATCACGTCCCAACTCATTAGTGACAAGAAAGCTGAGCTGTCAAGCATAGCTTCCACTCCAGGAAAGGGGTCTGTGTGAGAGCAAAGTCCAGGATCCACACAAAAGCTGAGTTGGCTTTTTCTTTTCTTTTAAGCTTTATTGATCTCAGGAAGAACTGAAGACCTGATAGAAAAAAAGGTGGGAATCAGCTCCACATACTAATTTATGTATTATTTATGGACTTAAGCCTACACTCGCCATAATACCGAAAGCAGAAGCAGGCCACAAGAGCTGCACACAGCGCCGGAAGCAAGTCACCCTGCAAGTAGGAAATCTCACAGGGCAGGGAGAATGGCTTCCTGGGAGCCATGTGGAGTTCCGGGTAAGACAGCATCACGTCCACCAGAGACCTGGGGCAAGTTCCTGGACCCCAACGGCCTTCAGTTTTCTTGTCTCTAAAACGGGCAGATTTATCGACTCTCAGGGTTGTTGTGATCATTCAGTGGCCAAAGTAAAAGACGCAATTCAAACAATTCAAAGTTACAAATACGTGTTGTAGGTATCCTGTGTGGGGAAGGACACGTGTCCGACTCCAACGTGTCTTGCAACAAAACCGTCCCTTTCCCTGAGCCAGGCCCACGAAAAGAGGCCACTCTGGCAGCAGCAAAGGGCCTTGCCGTCCTGCATCCAAAGAGCCCTAAGAAGAAAGACCTGCTCCACTCATCCAGGACACGGTCTCAGTCTCTCTTTCCTAAAAACAAAAGAGAAACTGGCACGATGACCCCCTTCCCCCACAGCACCCAGTCCAGTGTTTCTCCTAATGACAGCCTCAAAGTAACGAAGCGGGCCTTCCACAGGCGGCAAGGGGCGTGCAGGTCTCCAGGCCGTCCACTCCCATCCTGCTTTTTGCTGTCACTAGAGCCGGGGCTAAAATCTGCTTGTCCCCAGCCTGAGATACCATCCAGCCTGAACTGTCCGGTACCCTCAGTCCTCTGAAGGAAGGCAGTTGATTTCAATGTCACCTTTAGCTGAGGATGCCCACCCACAATACGGGTTTCCAAGAAAGTGGTTCATAGTGTTCTTTCTCTGCCTCCCCAGCCGTTCCCCAGATGCCAAGCTTCTTAGGAGCTCTGTCAGAATTAGTTCGTGTGGCAAGAATCCTCTGGCCCTTTCGGTACCCTGCTATCTGTGCCCTCTGAAGGCAAGCTGACTTTTCCTTTCATTTTTTTCTAACAACCAAGGACAGCTATTGATTGTCTTCAGGGAGCTGAGCCCTCATCGATCCTGCCAGCTCCTCTTCCAAGCCTTCCCCTTACCCCGCGTTGCCATCCCCTTCCCAGGCCTTCCCCACCTTCTCCTCTCCCCTGCCCAGAGGACACAGCTGCCTCCTGCATTTTACCACACTGATCTCACCTCTCATGCAAAACACAAATGAAATCTTCAGTGGGACATTTTACCACAAATGTAACATTTATGGAACACTTACTATGTGCGACAAACTCTGTGCTAGATATTTTACATCTCTTATCTCATTTATTTCTCACAAGCATTTGGTACAGGTACAATCTCCATTTTACAAATGAGAAACGGACTTGAAGAGGCTCATCCAAGGGCACATGGCTTGTAGCCAGCAGGGTATAAATCTGAATCTCTATCCACCGGCTCCACTGTTCCTTAGAGCTCGCATCCCCCCAGCGTCACTTCCACACTAGTGTTCCGTATATTTGATGAGCATGTACTGTGCCAGGAATTCCTAGCAGTTCTTAGTACGCCTAATAAAATAACTCATTTCATCCTCAGAGAAACCCTGTGAGGTAGGTACCATTCTTACCCCATTTCATAGATGCGGAAACTGAGGCATAGTGAGTTCAAGTAACTTGCCCCAAGTCCTGCAGCCGGTTCACAGCAGGACGGGGATGCGAACCTAGGTAGTCTGAGACCCTTCACGCTGGATGGCTCCTGGCCAGCCCAGCTCATCCCAGAAGGGAATTCTCTCTGTCCCAGAACCCTACAGCCAGCAGAGGGCCAGCAGGGTGAATGGGGCAAGACAGGAGCTAGTGGGACTGGGTCTTCCTAAGGTGCTCTACTCTGGGAAGACTTAGCAGCTGGGGTCAGCAGGACCAGGGAGGGTTCAAGCCAGGGCGACCCGCTTGTACGTCATGCTCCCATCCCCGCCACAGATGTCCTACTCCCTGGACTCCCTGGACTCAAACGGCCATATCTCACCTTAAAGATATATTCTCCTGAACCCTAGAGATGTTTCTGGGACTGAGAGCCCCCTGTCGAAATGCAAACACATCAGAATCACATGGCCTTCCTTCACTGTCGGTTGCCAGGGTGCCAGGCCCAAAAACAGCTCTTCCTGAGGGGCACCCTGATCTCCGGTGCCCTCGAGGTGCCCTGATTCAGGAACAAAGCAGCCCAGGGAGCTGGTCTTTGAGCCAAGGTTTTGAGAATGTGTCCTTTTCAGCTTCCCAGTCCTTAACACTGGCCCAACAGTTTGAAAACCTGTGAAGGCCTGACCTCCTGAGATTAGCTGAAAGAGCTCTCATCCCTGCACGGTGTACTAAGGCAGGGACCTCAGGAAGGGCAGATCAAGGACACAGAGAATGCCACAAACGACCTTGGACCTTCAGAGAAAGGAAGCTGCTCAGAGGCAGCGAATATTGCACCTACAGGCATTAATTCAGGACCTATCATGAGCTGAATTTGTACCATGATTAAAACAGTCGGTCCTTGCCTTCATGGTGCTCTTGCTTCACCTAAGACTTTGACTGGCTCCAGCATTCTACTTAAATTGACCCAAAGTTGCAATGCTTGTTTTTCTTATTTGGAGACTTCATCACAAAACAGTACCAAAACCCAGCAAATAATAACATTCTTAGAGTCCACATTCCCACCATGTGGAATTAGTGATCCTGTGTGCTGTGTCTTTCCTTGTGAGTCTCATCCCCCAACGTGTGTTCCCGACCCAAACCTTCACCCCAAAGAATCACTGCCAGCCCTTTAAGGCACACCTTTCAGTCCATCTCTTTCTGCAATTTTACATTCACAAGCCTCTTTTTTCCGCTCCTGGTTTAAAAGTTTCACTTTCTACTTCCATTCTTTCAGGGATTCACTTTTAGATTTTAAACTGAATACTTAACTATGCATTTTTCCAACTAAAATAATTGACTTATTTGATATCTGCATCCCACCTCACAAACCTTAGCTTGCTTTAACTTCTCTTCCAAATGAACTCAGCTTCAAGCTTTTGCTGTATTTACAACCAGAATTTTTGTTATGTTTTGCTTAAACATACGCATAAATTATTGTCTTCCTCTTGCATCCCATGCCTTCCTTCCAGGTCCCTTTGCATCCCTGCTTTACCACATCCTGTATTAGTTCTTTTCATCTGTGGGAGGCAAATTCTCCAAGTTCTTTTATGTTTTTAAATGTCCTGGTTTTGCCCTAACTCCTAAAAATACTCCTTGCCTAGTGTTAAATAGTCTATAATTCACTTTAATGTTTCAGCAGAGATAGTATGACATCTATCTATGAATGTATGCTAGTTTTAATCTGTGGTCCTGGTTGGTTAAGATTAGCAGTACCCCAATCAATACTAAACACTCCAATAGTGGTTCATTTGAATCTCAAAGAGTCCATTCAAGACTCCCTCCCCTGAGGCAACTTTTATAGGCCCTGGAAATGCTGGTATCTAAAATCACGTAGAGATCTTTGGAAAGAGCATAATTTTACAGAAAAAAAAAATTTATTGTTGCAGTAATTGGGGGTCAAGCTATGTGGATGGGTTAGAAATACTGCACATATGTCTTCTCCTCTCCTGCATGGGTAGGGTATAGAACCTGGCCGGCCCAACAGCTCACCTCCCTGCAGAGCAGTGGGCTCCCTTTTGACCTGTGTTCTACTATTTAATAGAAAACGCTGTCATTTGATCCCGCAGGAATATCCTACTTCTAGAATATTGTCACATCTGCCTCTAGGGAGTGTTTTATGCAAGACATTGGGAGAAATGCCTAAAGGCTACAGAACTAGAATTTCCTTCATTTTCCAAAAACAGGTAAGACTGTTTGTTTTGTTTGTTTGTTTTTAAGATTTTATTTATTTATTTGACAGAGAAAAAGAGATCACAGATAGGCAGAGAGAGAGGGGGAAGCAGGTTCCCTGCCGAGCAGAGAGCCCAATGCGAGGCTAGATCCCAGGACTCTGAGATCATGACCTGAGCCAAAGGCAGAAGCTTTAACCCACTGAGCCACCCAGGCACCCCTGTTTTATTTTGTTTTTGTATCTGCTTACCAAAAATGTTTGAGTACAGCAGAATTTGATCTGAGACTTGCTTTCATTATAAGATTCTACTGGGTGGCAAGATGATGCAGCAGAGGACCTCACTCACCACTAATCACTGGAGGTCCTCAAAATTCATCAAAAGAAAAAGGCAGTGATTGGAGCACCTGGGTGGCTCAATCAGTTAAGCGTCTGACTCCTGATTTCAGTTCAGGTCATGAGAGCCTGTTTAAGATTTTCTTTCTCCCTCTTTCTCTGTCCTTCCCCTCCCTCTTTCTCTCTCTCCCTCTAAAAACAAAACAAAAACAAAAATAAGAAACAAGGCAATGACTGAATATTGAATAGGCTTAGATTAGTTCTTAACAGCTGGGTATGAAATTCTAGGTTCAGTTTTTACGAGTATTAGCCATTGTGTGCTGACATCTATGATAAGAAGTCAGCTGTAAACGTGATGGCCACAGCCTTGTAGGTAATTCTTGTGAATTTAGCATTTTATATTCAACCATTCTACCACAAGAGAATCTACAGAAGGATTTTTTTTTTCTAAATTCTTCTTAGCCTTTTGACTTCCCTCTAGAATATCATCCCTTCATATTTAGAAAATATTCAGCCATTGCCTCTTTGGATCTTGGCTTCCAAATGACTAATTCTCTCTTTATCTATGTCTAAACTATTTTATAACCCATTTATTCAATTATTTCTAGGAGTCTATTTCTCATTTTTAAGATTTCTGCTTGGCTCCTTTTAATTTGACTTTGGATAATTATTTTTAGGCATTTCTATATCTTTGATGTCAGAACAGTGTCTCTTAGCACATGTTCAATGTGACCCTTTGATTCAGAAGTCATCACATTAATTATTCAGTGTAATTAGGAATCAGATCCAAAGTAGCTTTCTTTTAGAAAAGTATGACAGCAGAAGTATGAAGAAGACATCCAGAATCTGTTTAATGTTACAAAGACGAGAACCAGGAGTGAGACAACATCAACACAGGATTCTGAAAGATGTTGTCTGAGTGAAGAAATCATTTTACTGCTACTTCACAATTATATTGTGCTCTAATAATTGGTTTAACATCATGGGTGGAGGTTGGCTCTAAACTCTTGAAAGAAAACTATGCCAAAAAGCAGGGGTGTTTGATCCTGAGAGATAGTTATTAGGGGACTATTTGATGCAAATAAACCAGAAACACTAAGCAGCTGGATACCTAATACCAGGGCAAGCTTGGAGAGACTCAGAGGCCGGCCAGCAGGGAAACTGCTAATTGAAAATAGACAATCATAGGGTTTTTAAGCAGACTAGTGAGATCATGCTGCTACTTTATTTTTCTTTCTTTTTCCACTTTTTGACAGAATTGAAGAAAGACACAGAGATTTTCCATTGGTCATGAACATCAGAAAAGTTAAATCAGGCTATCCTTCTCATTAGCAAACAGCCTATACAGAAAAAAAAATTTATGGTTCTGATGAAGAAATACTGGAAGTTCACAAGACTAGAAGTCTTACAATTACAAAAAACAAAACAAAACAAAAACAAACAAGTAAAAAAAAAAAAAAAAGTGGGGGAGAGGAGGAAAAAAAAGAACACCAGAGAACTAACATTTACTAAGGTCCTTAGGACAAACAGGGTTAATACTAATGAAAACCAGTTAAGCATTTCTCCTGACTCTCACCAAAATCCCCAAGAGCAACTGCCCACATTGCAGATTCCTGGCTTTCCACCCAGAGTGTTTCGTTCAGTAGGTCTGGAATGGGGCCCAGGAATCTGCATATTAGCAAGCACCCAAAATGGTTTTGGTATAAATTGTCACAAAACACACTTTGAGAAACATTATATTAAATTGTGGAATAAATTATATCTAGGTGATGCTACATATTTCAATTTAGCATTAAAAAGTGATTGAGCTTTTTAAAAGAACAATTACTGATCAGTGAATGTTTACACTTAGCTATTTGCATGAAATTTTTTTCACTGAAGGGCACCTGGGTGGCTCAATTGGTTAAGCATCTGCCCTCAGCTCAGGTCATGATCCCAGGGTCCTGGGATGAAGCCCCACATCAGGCTCCCTGCCCAGTGTAGAGCTTGCTTCTCCCTCTTGCTCTGTCCACTGCTCTGCCTGCTTGTGCTCTCTCTCTCTGTCAAATAAATGAATAAAATCTTTAAACAAAATTATTTTTCTTTCACTGAAACACAAAAAATACAGAATCGAAAATTATGGGGATGCCTGGGTGGCTCAGTCGGTTAAGTGTCTGCCTTTGGCTCAGGTCTCGATCTCAGGATCCTGGGATTGAGCCCTGCATTGGGCTCCCTGCTAGGTGGGGAGTCTGCTTCTCCCTTTGCCTGCCATTCCCCCTGCTTATGCTCTCTCTCTGACAAATAAATAAAATCTTACGGTTACCCATACCTATGAGGAGGGCATTGTATAAAGAAGTGCCTCCAGTTGAGATGCTCTGACACCATGGTTCTCAGCCCTGGCTGCACACTAGAATAATCTAGGGCACTTATTAAAAATACCAGTGCTCAGGCTCCACCCCAAACAATTAAATCTGAGCCTCTGGGGGTGGAGCCCAGGTATCAGCAATTTTACAAAGCTCATCAAGCAATTCTAAGGGCAATCAAGGTCAAGTACCACAGGATCTATGGAGGACTGAGTGGCAAGTCCTGCAAAACCCATGCTGGAAAGCAAAGGCAAATGTTACTGCCTGTTTCTCAAACGCCACTCAGGCTGAACCTTAGAAATAATTGGGCATCGGGAGAAAAAAAAAAGAAAAAAGAAATAATTGGGCATCTGGTGGAAAGACTAGTATTTCAGACTGTCCCCTGAAAGCAAGCTGCTATGCAATTCACAAACATGGATTTTGTGGGGAGTGCCTCTTCCTGAAATAACAGCAGACAGGAGCCTTCAGTTCCAACATCCTATGGCTTCTGAGTAGGAAGTGTCAGCTCTGTTCTCAGTCAAATATCGAGGCAGTTGAAAATTAGCTCCATCGTCTTCATCGATCAAGCAGTATTTTTCAAAGTCTCTATTCATCAGGAAAGGGACATCACCACTCAACAGATTAACACAGTACTTTAGTGATTAGCTAGTGTTTTCCATCAGGTTAGCAAAATGCTTTATAGATGGAGTGGGGTCAGGCCGTACCCATGATATTGACAAAAGAAGTCTCCCACTGCCTCTCTCACCACTCCCCACGCTCAGTCTGGGGAGGCAGGAAATGAACCCACAGAGGCTCTATGTACTCCATTCTTTCTACCCCCTCTGCATTCTGAGGAGAGGATAAGTTCTGCTTTTTGACTTGACAACATTCAAGGTCTCCTCGATTTTGCTTTTCTAAATGAAACGAGCTCCATATCTTGACTCCTTTGACTTCCCAAAGTAACTCGCAACTGTGGAGGCATTTTTATAGGCTTCCACTGTACTTCCCATCTTCTTCACGTCTCTTAAACAGCACTTTCAGCAAGCAGTGCCCGTCAAGCCATCATCCAGACAGCTGTGTGCCTTGGGTAGGTGCCATGTGAAGGTGCGCAGGGGGCAGCAGAGAAACCAGAGACTCTTCTGCTCTTGCCCTGAATTCTCCAGCACCAGATCTCTGATTCTTTGCCAGCTTTGTGGAAGCAGCCTTGCTACAAGTCCTTTTCTTGTTGCCCCTCACAATTCCACCGCAGGAAGCAGCTCAGTGTCGGGGCTTCAGGGAGGGGTGTGTCCGAGTCCAGGAACCTGGAGACGCAAGGGGGTGTTACAGCCCCACCTTAAAGGGGCACGACCTTGGGCAACCCGTTTAACCTCTCTGACTATTCTGTGAGACAGAAATAAAACACCCATCCTGCCTTCCTTACTAGATGGTTGCGAGAATAAAGTGAGGTAATAGATTTGAAAGTGCTGTGTAAATTGCAAAGCCTGATATAACTCCAAAGTTTTATCATTAGACCATGTGATCCATGCACCCCGGAATTCCATTCTTCATGACAAAGAAAGCTGTCAACATCAAATGCACAATTGAAGGGTCCCTCCGGGACACAAGACAAGCTCTCCTTCCTTCTGTCTGAATTACTGATGGGGATAGATATTCCCAAGGCATAGCGAATTTTGCTAGCCTTGGTCCCCTGAGAGCTGTCACAGAAAATATGACAAGGAAGCCAAGAGAAAGATAAAGGAATTAAGAGGCATCAAAGAAAGGGGTTTTGTTTTAGCAGAGATCTTTTTCCAAGGAGGTCTTTAAGTCAGAATGGGCTTTTTCACTGTCCCCGGGTTGTTTACATGGTGGCCCAGTCCAATGGCCACACTTATCTCTGATGGCCTCACGCTTTCTGAGGAACCTGAATTATAAAGGCAATCAAGCTTCCAATTTTTTACGCTGCATTTTGTCAGCCAGATACACAGCAGAGATCAAGCATTCCACCAATGTCAAAAACAGAACCATGTACATTCTTACCACAATAGTTTCATAGCCAACCAAATGTGCATTCTCTTGCCACACAGAGGATGGGCTAGAGCCTTATCCCCGTCCAAAGAATAAGCTGGTGAACAGTCAAGAGAGGATGAAGCTGTGTTCCTGAAAGTGAATGTCACATTAAACGTAAAAGATTCAGAAAAAATTGATGACGTGGAAAATGTATACAGTACAAATACACTTCTAAAATATTGATAGAATGAGGGGAGCCGTGGCTGCTGAAGCCTCTGACCCAATTGTTCTAAGAAGCTTGTTATTTAGTGACATCTAGTGGCATTGGCTAGGAAAGCCTCCACGGACGCTATTGCAGGTTGACAAAACAAAGAAGCCACCAAACTTGCCTCTCAGTGGAAATAGTATTTTTGCAATTCTCCTCTTTACTTGCCCATCCCCCACAGACCAGGACCTGAGAAACCACATCTGATGGCACCAAACAGTGACAAAAGTAACGGAGAAGAATAGGCCATTGTCAGGTCAGTTATATTGTTCATTTTTTATGAACTGCTGCTTACCATAGCCTACTTCCTAAAGAGGCGACAGATGATTGTAGCAGTGAGAATATGGCCCTTGTGGGCCAATAATCCAAGAAATAGCGCCTGGAACTGTCCTGCTTCAATGGACAGTACGCTCAAGACACAGAGCTCCAAAGAACAACCTCTTACAAGGAACAAACAACACATTCCCTTTTTTTCCTCCCAAAGGTTTATTTATTTGAGGGAGAAAGGATGCAAGTGGAGGGAGGGGCAGATGGAGAGAAAGAAAATCTCAAGCAGACTCCCCACTGAGCATGGAATCTGATGTGGGGCTCGACCCCACGACCCTGGGAACCTGACCTGAGCTGAAATCAAGAGTCAGACACTTAACTGACTGAGCCACCCAGACGCCCCTAACGTATTCCCTTTTAAAAAAGATGCTTAAAAGATGCTTTTCATCCAGAAATAGTGGCCATTCTCCCAATTACCCATTGGACTTACTGTTTCTTTTCTCTTATTTCATCGAGTTCTGGCTGACATAAACTCCATCTTACAGGTCTAGCATGTTCCTTAACACTGAAGTAGCGAGAGAATACCTTTCCAATGTGTCTTCAAAAACTTAAAGTGTGCAAATGGCCACCAGCTTCAGTTTCTAGGACACCTACTCCTATGAGGGCTTTATTACCAAGAAGCCAGTGCAGGTCTCTGTATAAATCAGTGGTGACAGGAACAAGGGTCATTTCATGTAAAAGATAAAACTCCAAGGGGATTTGCTTCAAGTAGAGGAAAACAGCAGCTGCTTTACTGCCCATCCTCAGCCCTTTCTTAGAATTCCCCTGGGATTTGGCATAAGTACTCCTTCATTCGTTCATTCATTCACTCAACAAATAATTCAAGATTAAGATCGGTAAAGAAGAGAAATGAGACTTTTATGAAATTTTCATGACTTTGTCATTGAATTTATTGGATGAGGTATCTTTTTATATCAAATTAAAAGTGTAATTCGAGCTGGAATACTTGTATAATGTCTCAGTTCCTTGCATCACATTCCTGCAATAAACCACCCTCAGAGGACACCATGCCCTAGATGTCATTCAGGCTGATTCAGGTTGTTGGGAGAGCCCCCTAGTGCTGAGGAGCAGTATCTGCACCAAGGAGAGCTCCCTGCAACCAGATCTAGACTACAGCCAAGACCACGGGGTGGGGGGACACATGGGGACCTGGAAAGCTGTCTGCAATCAGTGGTGGCAGGGAGAAGCAGCAGGCGTGGCTGGAGGGTGGGGAATCCTGCCATCGCCAGCGCACACAACTTCAGGGCCAAGAGCCTCACTGGAGCTCACCGATGGACAGATTGCTACCCAAAGACTTGCAGGAGGAGGGGGGCAGTTACGCATTTAGCTGTCGGTGGGCATCTTCCTCCCGACCTCAGCTTCATGGCTCTACAACTATTAGGAAAAGCGGCTGGAGAACTGGCTAGCTATTTGCCTGAAATCTCTGTATGGCACACTCTGTGATTCCATGCAGGTATCTGTTCGAATGATTCCTCCTCTCAATGGCCTTTCCTGCCCGTCTTTTTTTTCTTTTGAAAAAAAAATTTTTAAAGATTTTATCTATTTATTTGACAGACAGGAGAAAGATCACAAGTAGGCAGAGAGGCAGGCAGAGAGAGAGGGAAGCAGGCTCCCTGCTGAGCAGAGAGCCCGATGTGGGGCTTGATCCCAGGACCCTGAGATCATGAGCTGAGCTGAAGGCAGAGGCTTTACCCCACTGAGCCACCCAGGCGCCCCTCCTGCCTGTCTATCTTGAATCCCTCACCCATGTTCACCGCCAGAGTCCTGTCCTGACTTTCAGACTCATGGATGTGCTGCAGGCATTTTGGCCTCAATACTCCCAAAACAGGGCTCGTCCAGACTTGCTTCTCGTCCCCCCGGGCTCCTCATCTCAATTACTGACACCATCACTATCTGGACAACCAAGTAGCTATTCTGGGCTCCTCTCATCTTTGATCCGTTCTCTCTTCCCGCCCCCAACCTCCCCCCCACCGGCCCCCTCCTCGCGCAGGCAGGTACCAGTAGCTGTTGATTCCTCTAACATGTCCCTCTGTCCCTGCCTTAGTGCAGGCCCCTAGAGCCTTGTGTTTCTCACTTGGCTACTGAAACCACCCCCTACCTTCAGGCGTGCTTCCTCCAATTCATTATCTACACCAAAGCCAGAACAGTCTTTCTGGTCTCATCTCACAGCCCCCCTATCTCCTAAATTTCCTGAGTCCCCATCATGTACAGGACGAATCCAAGCCTCTCCATGACTTGGATCCTGGGGGTCATCCCTCACTCCCCTCCCATCCTCACAGTGGTTCCCATACAGACAAGTTGTCACAGGTTTGGAACATTCCACCTTCTGCTATGTCTTGATACCATCTCACATTCTGTTCCTTCTGACCAGGGTGCCCAGCTGCCCAGACTTCAATTCTCCCCTCAGCCTCAGCCTCCCTCCGCATAGACTTAGTTGCTCCTTCCTCCAAGTTTTCATAAAACTTGGCTTTATCTCCATTCAACAACTACTTCATATATTTCTCATTATCCTTTTGTTCCCCATATGTCTCCTCCACTAGACTATAAAATCCTCAAGGGATGGAATGGTATTTTTATTATTCTTTGTCTCTCTTGCATTTGGCATAGTACCAAGCACAGATTTAATGGCTCAATAAATGTTTGTTGAATGAATAAAAAGTGTAAGGCATCGTTAAATCAATGTGGAGAGCTTTTTCAGAGTCAGAGTAGTAAGAAATAAGAAGCCTGTGGAAACCATTTTGCTCTCCCACAGTCTTCATTATTATGGAGCTAGAAGGGCACAGTTGGGTGGTTTGAGCCTCCCCAGCAAATAAGTCAAACAAACCCATTTCTCACTATGAGCATTCTCAGAACAAGAGCACAGAGAGCTAATGGAGTCTAAATTTTCCTCTCATTTTCCTGAGCACATCTTCCAAGAAGTAAGAGGGGAACATCCCAGAGGAAGTTTGTTTCCCAGACCCGATATGGAAAGCTGTCAGCTTGCTACAAACCACACCTCTTGTTCCTATCTCTTCCTTACCCTTCTTCCTCCCTAACAGAAACCTGATTTCCTTCAAGGAAATATGCCTCCACCCATGCAGCCTGAAAGGGAGATCTGACCTCATTCCCAGCTCCACAATGCCACAAAGGTAATGTCATTCCCACCCCTTCCCAGTGATTGGTTCCACAAAGGCATATGGCTGAATTGAGGGAAGCATGACATTAAAAAAGATTTTCTGGGGTCTTCTCAAACTTTCAAAAGCAACCTTTGTTTCTTACTCTAAACATGGCCAAACAAGACCAGCCCCCGAAGGTCACCCATAGAGGCCAGCAAAGCCAAGAACATCTCAGGAAAATGGAGCAGGAGCCCCTGGATTAAGCCAGCACTGAAGCCTGCCCCATCTCTGGACTTCCATTCACATAGCCCCACAAACCCCTTTCTTGTTTTAAGACCTCTTGTGGTCTCCAAGCTGCGGCTTTATTCATAATAAAATTATATCACCCAAAACATGTCCTCAAAATAATACATATATATGTGCATTTGGAAAATGCCACTTAATCCCTGATGCCCTGATTGATTCTTCACAACTAACCCATATTCACACCCAGCATCCCATCTGACTTTGACACAGAGTACAGGTTAAAGGAAATTGGCAGAGCAACCCGTGTGAGCTCCAGTTGCCCACGCAATAAAGTTGGCCGACAGTTCCGGTCACATTTGGACAAAGCTTGTCTCCTGGATGGCCTCCTGGCAATTATACGCATGTCAGAACTGAGGCAGGCAAATTCTTATCACTGTTTACTGCCCTCTGCTTTCTTCCCTGGCTTCATGATGACCGTTTATTGATACGTCCATTGCCCTCTTGATTGTTTGCCTTAAAAAGGAAATTTAACCCTGAAATAATAATGTTAATGGTTCTTAATCATCAAAGAAAGAGTTGACAAGAGTTGTCAAGCTAAACCTGGAAGCTAAGAAAATAAAAGCAAGCAGATGTGGGCCACCAGTTCAGAACGGTCTTGGCTGGGTCAAAATGGCTGCCTAAATCAGCATTCTTTCAGGAAAATGAAACCCGTGGGGAGCTTTTGAGGATAAAGATCTAATGCAAGGCACTGGGTATGGAAGAGGTAGAAAAGCTGGAAGAATCAAAGGGAAACGCTGCTGTGGGGATGAAGGAGCACCAAGGGGAAGAGAGTTGTTCCCAAAGAAAGTCATCCAAAAAGATGGCTTCCTTCCTTCTCCAGACTTTCCTCTCCTTCTGGGAGAGCACTGACAGATCCAACAGGGAAAAAGTATGGTTTGCAGGTTCAAGCCCCATGGAAGAGAAAACATGGTAGAGGGAGTGTGGCACTTCCCCACCCATGCCCTTAAGAATTACATCAGGAATGACAAAATAGCATAGGAATGTTCAAGACTATTTCCTGTGTTTGTGCACAGGAATCACAAGGTCCAAGTAGAGGGCTCCAACCAATAAGGAGACCGGGGGCAAATCACACAGGTCAACACCTGCAGAGGGGGAAGCCATAGTGCATTACTCCCTACTGGACAGTCACACAGATGCATGGAGTTCAAAGGAGCACTCCAAAGAGTTGCTCACTTTTCCCTTTACCTCACTGGCTAGTCCATACACGAGCACGTCTTCCTTCTATTTTCTGTGGCATGCCTTTCATGCTTTCCCCACTCCCATCACTCACCTTTCTTGAAAAGATGTATTTATTCATTTTAGATGGAAAGAGAGTGCAAGCAGGGGAGGGGCAGAGGCCGAGGGAGAGAGAAATCCAAGCTGACTCCGTGCAGAGCACAGAGCCCAACGTGGGGCTCGATTCCACGACCCTGAAATCACAACCTGACCAGAAACCAAGAGTCAGATGTTCAACCAACCGTGCCCTCCTGGCACCCATCCCTCACCTTTTTAAAAAAAAACAAATCCTATGATGCCTCTCTGGTATGGCCATCAATGGAGCTAGAAGGGCACAGTTGGGTGGATTGAGCCTCCCCAGCAAATAAGTCAAACAAACCCATTTGTCACTATGAGCATTCTCAGAACAAGAGCACAGAGAGCTGATGGAGTCTAAATTTTCCTCTCATTTTCCTGAGCACATCTTCCAAGAAGTAAGAGGGGAACATCCCAGAGGAAGTTTGTTTCCCAGACCCGATATGGAAAGCTGTCAGCTTGCTACAAACCACACCTCTTGTTCCAGAATGTGCTTCTCTGAGGTGGTCAGAACCAGTCTCCATGAAAAGTCTTGCTCATCCCCACCCTCACACTAACACCATGCTCCCGGTCAGCAGTGAGTTCCCAAGAAAGAACACCCTCCTTTCCTGCTTTCTGTACAAAAGCTTGGGGATTTACGCCAAAGCCCTGAAGTCGTACCTTTCAAGGATCACCTTCAAGGTACAGGATGCTAAAGCCAATGTGTGAGTGTTTATGATTATTTCATTCAACTCTCTCATCTCTTTGAGAGGCCAACAGCGGATAAAGATTATAAAATGCAAGCATGATACCTTGCTTATTTCACCTCCAAGCACTAAGGATACCACCTTGGAGACAAGAAAACCCCACTTAGCCAGCCTCCTACATTCCCAGTCCTGGAGCGCTGGTCCAGATGCACCCCATCACATGGGAGGACACGGGGATCGTGGAGCAGCGAATGGCAGGTGTGCGACCGCAGGACAAAGCATCAGGAATCATGAGCTCCACTCAGGTGTCTTTGTCCAGCTCTACACCTGCTGTTCTCACAATGACTCCTCCAAAGGGGCGGGAGAGGGGGAGACAACCGGGGACACAGGGGTGCACATGCTTTCCCTGCAAAGCAGAAGAGAACAGCACCTGCACCACACCTTCTTAAGAAGAGTAAAAAGGCCATTTGACATAATCAACTCTTGCAAGTTGTCTGAAATTTCCAGGATTTGTGACATCATTTAAAGGCCCCAAAATGTTTTGACTGACCTAAGGCATCCTAGTAAGCAAGAGAAACACACTGAAGGATAATACTGTTTATCGGATAAACTTTGGGGATCACAGAGGGCTAGCCATCTCTAACAAGGATTAATTTGGTAAATCCAGCACTATTTATTTCCTCCTGGTCGAGAGTGGGGTCTTCTCAAGAGCATCAAGGGACTCCAGGGAAATGTCTTGGCAGCAGCAAGATGCAGTGTAAAGGGGGGGAATGAACAAGCATTTAGATTTCTGCCTTTTCCTCTTAGTGCTGTGTAACCTCGGGCAGTTGACTTAATCTTTCTGGTCTCAGTTTCTTGACCTTTAAACGGAAATGTCAATTAACAGGCAAAATTCCAAGATGGCCCCAAGATCCACACTCCCTCTGTACATGCCCTGTATAACCTCCAGGAATGTGAATATGATGACTTTCACTCCCATGATCGGGTTATGTGATATGGCACCGCTGACTTTAAGAAAGGGAGATTATCTTGGTGAGCCTGGTTTAATCAAGGTTAGTACTTTAAAAACAGCATTTCCTCCAGATGGTCAGAGGACAAACTCAAAGATACACGTTTTTCCTGGCCTCGAAGAAGCAGCCACAACCATGTTGTAAAGTGCCTATAAGGGCCGGTGGCAAGGAATATGGCCGCACTGAGTACTGAGAGGAGCCCTAGCTGACCGTCAGGTAGATCATGAGCATCTTTGCCCCATAAACCATAAACTGAAAGTGACAAACAACCTGAATAAGACTCAAAGAAGACTGCTTCCCAGAACTTCCAGAAAGGAGCGCGGCCCTGCTGTTACCTTGATTTCAGGTTTATGAGACCCTCAGCAGAAGACGCACACGTGTGCGGCCCAGACTTCTGACCTACAGAAGTGTAAGATGATCAATGGGTGTTTTTTAAGCCGGAAACTTTGTGATAATTTGTTATGTGTCGAGTGGAAGCTGACAGAAGTACCAACTCTGTAAGGTTTGGCTGAGGGGAAAATGGATATAAGGCACTTAGCACAGTTTCTCCACGCACAGCAAGTGCTCAGGAAATGTTAGGACTATCATCGCTGACGGGTCCAGCAGGGCATGGAGAGAAAAGACAAAACTTTATGCCTTTAAATTCCGATTTTGGATAAATTACTTAACATCTCTGAGTCTCAGTTGCCCCGTTAATAAAATGAAAGAGTAGAGCTCAATAATAATACAAGTACATTCACAAGTGGTAGTTCATTTAATTGCTCCAGCAGCCTAGGAAGGTAACGTAATTATTATCATTTTTTTTATTCATTTATTTACTTACTTACTTATTTAGTAGGCTCCATGCTTAGTGTGGAGCCCAATGTGGGGCTTGAATTCATGACCCTGAGATCAACACCTGAGCTGAGATCAAGAGTCACACGCTCAACCGACTGAGCCACCCAGACACTTCTTTTCTCTTGAAATTTTTTTAAGTGTATTATCACTTTAGAAACTGAGGACACTGAGATTCAGAGAAGTTAAATGGCCCACCTAAGATCACACCTAATGACAGCAGAGCAAGCTCTCAAACCTAGGCTTTCTGACTCTAAGTCTTTGTCCCTTCCAACCACACCTTATTCCAGCAAAGAAGCTTTGTATCTCTAAAAGTGTGATTCTTCAGGATCTGCCACAGGTTGATGCTCCCAATGGCAGGGTTGATCATACTAAATGTGTCAGTCCTCTTTTTGTGAGGAAACATCCATCTGACCACTGGATGATAGTCAGCATTCTCCAGAGAAACAGAACCAATAGGAAACCTGACTGTTTCTGGATATATATATATATAGGTATATAGATATATAGATATGAAGAGAGAGAGAGAGAAGGGAGTTGACTTTAAGAATCAGACCATGCAATTATGGAGGTCTGAGTCCAAAAATCTGCAGGGTAAGTCAACATGCTGGAGACCTAGTTAAGAGTTAATGCTGCAGCTTAAATCCAAATACAGTTTGGAGCTGACTTCTTTCTTCCTCAGGGAATTTCAATCTTGTCCTTAAGACCATCAACTGACTGGACGAGGCCCACCCACATTATGTAAGATAATCTTCTTTACTCAAAGTCTGAGATTTAAGTGTTAATCTCATCCAAAAAATACTTTCACAGCAATATCCAGACATGTTTGATCAAATATCTAGGTACCAAGGTCCTAGACAAGTTGACACATAAAATTAATCTTTGCACATAGTCAATACCCTGTATATTACAATTCCCCTTGACTTTTGCTTATTTACTTTCTCCAGTTGTGCTGTGGAGTCCCCACACAGAATAAGCAGAAATGAAGTTGGGTGAGAGAACTCTAGAGGGAGGGAGGTCTTGAGCTATACCAATACCGGTTACATAAGGATGTTGACTGAGCACAGACTCCCCATACTTCACACTGGTGATCAGTTTCTAACAACCCACAAAGTAACAATTACAAAGATCTGCCTCCTTGGAAACAGTGGACATCTGCACATATATATTTTCAGATCATTATCATTTTATAGCCCTTCCAAAGAAGGAATAAAAGGATAAAAAGAGGCAGGGAAATAAAGGTAGTGAAAATCATAAAGGTTAGTAAGCTGCTTTCTGCTACATTCAGAAATACCATTAGCTCTAACACTTGTTTAAATTTTTCATGTAATTCAAAATTAACCTGCACAATGAAGTCCTCCAGGCAGAAGCACCTCAGCCTCAATAGTCCCCCAGGTGGTAGAACAGTCACCTCCCACCCTCCTGCCTCATCCCCACACCGGGTCTGAATCTTGCCAATTAAATAACTTCTTCCCTCCAGCTTCCTCACAGCCAGCATTTACTGAGCCCCTTTTGGAAACTGGCAGAGTGTGAGAGCTGCCGGAGACACGGAAAGTTCAGAATAAGTTTCCCAATTTCAAAATGCTTCTTAGTGAATTTCGAAATATCTGTGATGGTTAATCTTTTTGAGACTTGCCTGGACTACAGTGTCCATATACTCGTTCAAACATTATTTGGACGCTTCAGTGAAGGTGGTTTTTGAATGAGATTCACATTTAAATCAGTGGACTCTGAGTAAAGCAGATTGCTTTCCCTAGTGTGGGTGGGCCTCATCTAATCAGCTGGAGGTCTGAATAGATCAAAAAGAATGACCGCTCCCAAGCAAAAAGGAGTTCCACCAGTAGATGACTTTGGACTTCACCTGCAACACTGGTTCTTCTCCTGGCCTCCAGCCTGGAGATTGTGGACTCACCAGACTCCGTAATCACGTGAGCCAATTCCTGAAAACAAATCTCCCTCACTGTCTCTTTCTCTCCACATGCACACACACCACACACACCCCTACTGGTTCTGTTTCTCTAGAGAACTAATATAACCCTGAAGGTGACTGTGGAAGTATGAGATGTCACAGGTCTAATTAGAAGGGACAGGAGGTCTTCTATGGAGGAGTGACTGGAGGAGAGGAGAGAAGAGAGTTTTCAGGGATTAAAGATCAGAGCTCTGACTCAGAGAAAACGGGATTGAAACAGGCCAAGAAAAGCAGAAAGCCATGGGGAAAGGAGGAAAGGAACTGAAACCAGTAGGAACAGCTTCTAGATTCTGAGTTCTGCTTCATATCAGGCACTTTGCTCAGGGTTTTACATTCGTTATTTTATTCAATCCATATAAAAACCAAAGGAATGGCCCAAACCCCAAACACTGACAACACCAGAATCTGGTGAGACTGTGGAGCAAGAGGAACTTTCATTCACTGCTGGGGAAAAGGCAGAAGCTTTTGTACCAAAAGTAGCTTTTGGTACAGCTACTTTGGAAGCCAACTGGGCACCCTCTAACAAAGCTCAATATAGACTTGCCATATTTTCCAGCAATCATGCTCCCAAATGACATGAAAACCGACGCACATAAAAATGTGCACACGATGTTTACAGTAGCTTTACTCATAAATGTCAAAAGTCAGATGCAACCAAGATGTTTCTTGACAGGTGAATGGGTAAGCAAACTGGGACATCCTTACAATGGACCATTTTCAGGTAAGAAGAAATGACCTAGCAAGCAATGAATAGACATGGAAGACTTAAAAGCATATTGTTAAATGAAAAAAGCCAGTCCAAAAACTTTACACTCTATATGATTCCAACTATATGACTTTCTGGAAAAGTAAAACTATGGAGACAGTCAAGACATCAGTGGCTGTGAGAGGGGCGGGTGGCAGGGAGGGATGACAACATGAAGCACAGGTGAGTTTTAGGGGCATGACACAGCTCTGTATGATACTGTGATGATGGATACATACATGCATTTGTCAAAACCCATAGACCTGTACAATGAAAGTGGGGAGAGAAGGAGGTACATGAACACTCATTGTACTTTCTGTAAAGCTTTTCTGTGAACCTAAAACTGCCCTTTAAAAAGCTTAACCAAAAAAAAAAAATGAAGACCCTATTCGATGGCTGTTATTCCCATGTTATACGTAAAGAAACTGAGGCACAGAGAGGTAAATAACCAAGATGACCCAACACAACTCAGCAATGGCAGCTCCACCAAGCACAGCCAGGAGCTGCTGCGATCACAGGCACTTCCTACTAAGGATTCAGGGGCTAAGCCATTTGCCATCCGTTCACACACAAGCCCCCTGTGTCCCTAAGACACCTGCCAACAATTTGCGCGTGTCCTTTCATAAGTCTTGTACATGTCGGCCTTTCTCCACTTAATAGTTCTTACACAGGCCTCACTCTCTGTCTCCATCTCTGAAGCCAACACAGGGCCAGTAAAGGTCTGGAAAATGGCCTTAAAATTAAGGGCCCTAGGGGCGCCTGGGTGGCTCACTCGTTAAGCGGCTGCCTTCGGCTCAGGTCATGATCCCAGGGTCCTGGGATCGAGCCCCACATCGGGCTCTCTGCTCAGCAGGAAGCCCGCTTCTTCCTTTCCCACTCCCCCTGCTCCTGTTCCCTCTATTGCTGTATGTCTCTCTGTCAAACAAATAAATAAAATCTTTAAAAAAAAAAAAAAATTAAGGGCCCTAAAATGGTCCACCCATCCAAAGCAGCAGCGCCCTAGGAACTTGCTAGAAATGCAAATTAGTGAGCCTGATGCCCAGATAACCATGGCACTGGAACGCCAGGGGTGGGTCCTGCCATCTGTGTTAAAAAGCCCGCCAGGGAATTCTGACGCACGCAAGCACTGGAGAACCACTCAGCGAGGACGCAGAAGAAACGGCCACCTGCATGGCTGAAAGTGCTGGGGGGTGGGGGGGAGGGCTGATTTGGTCCTTCTCAGTCTCCAGGTTTCCATGCTAGACAAAGTCCATAGCAACTGAGAGGTTTCAAAGTAGGTAGGTAGGTTAGGTTCATAGCTATGTAGGTAGGAAAGAAGGGAGGCAGGGACGAGGAAAGGAAAGAACAGAAAAGAATCGCCTCGGGTCTCCTGACTGTTTCTGACCTCTTTTTATTGCTCTCCACCACACTAACTGCTGGCTTCTGGATTAGCCAACAGAAGGACCTTGAGTCACTGATAGAACATGCTGTGCTTGTTTCCTCCCTTCAGACTTCGGCTGGAATACTCCTCCCGCCCCACCCTCCTCAATTCCTCCCACTCAGGTCCTCTGCCCAGCCTCTCTTGCCATCCTTCAGGTCCCAGCCTCCACGTCACTGACCCCCTTCTAGACTGTAGGCATCTGCCTCTCCTACCAACCGTTGGCCACACTGGGTACAGAGAAGCGTGCAGGGCCTGCCCTGTCCCGAGGGCTCCTACAAAGCTCCCAGCACAGTGTAATGGTCATGAATAAATCAGTGGGCAACAGCCAAGGGAGGAAGTAGTCCCAGAAAAGGCAGAAAGGGGGTCTTGTCATTTTTGTCCCCTTCTCGCCCCCTTCCCACTGCCACCCAGGACACAAGAGTCCAGAAATCCTGACATTAGGCATCAGTCCCTTGGCAAACTTCTGCCAAAGCCTAGGCCTCTTTGCTTCTGTGGCTGTACCCCCAAACTGAAGTTAGGCAATCTTGTGGGCTCTCCAGGCATGGGCACACTCAGGGGACAGAGTGCCCTGGCCATGGATCAGGTGTGAATAGTCTCGCTCCTCATCTAAGAGAGACACTCACATCCATTTGTCTTCAGTCCCTGAGTTCCTTCCCCACCTGCAACCGCAGACCACTTCATACGCCACATACACTTACCACTTGTCTTGCATGTTTGTAAATTAGAGAACCCTTCGTCTAATTCTAAAGTCCTCAGCACAATAAATTAACCCACATCTACCAGGTGGGCACCTCCAGCGTCCCCCGAAACATAAAGACTATAAAATATAAGAAACGGCCCGAAGACCGGCATCTCAGTGCTCATATTCACTTCAGCAAGAGACAGTTTCTTGCCTCGGCTTTCGCCTGATTCATCTGTCACCTAATTCTGATGTCCATCCAGGCGTTAAATGGATTTAGGCCTTTAACCAAAAGCCTTCTGCCACCTGATTCATTATACCTAGAAACGAAGTGCAGAATGGGGTTTACTAAGTATTTGTCACAGATGATGCTGACTTCAGGGGGCGCGCCCGTGGGGGTGCTGGGATGCTCAGAGACAGCTGGGCTTTGCAGGAGGCCTGCGCCTGGGGTCCTTCTGCTGGGCGCCCCTGCCCCCCACAGCTCTGGCCTGTCGCTGAGAAGAGCTGAAGGCCGGGCGCGCACAGCAGCTTGCGCTTTTTAGTAAGTATTGTTTGCACCCTTCGTATTAGAAAACAACATGTTTAGAAGCGAGTGTCTACGTGGGTGTAGGAGAGAACAGAGAGAGGGATTGTGGCAGACCGTCTTGCTGCTGCACCAAACTCACTGCCGGCCACCCCGGGCGTCCCCAGGGCCCTCATGCCAGCCACCAGGGTTCTGAGGTGAGGCCTGGCACTATTCATTCTGATCTTACGACCGGAATCGCGACAGTTCACCTGTTATCAGTCGCATCAGTTCACCTATTCATAAAGCAGATATTTTTCCACTTAAAAAACCCTAAGAGGCAGGAATCATTCTCAGTTCAGAATTCAAACAGGAAAGCGTTAACATTTACTGGGTAATCACTATTAGCATCTGGAGTTACGACAGACATTGTGTTCATCTCACCTCCTTAACCTTGGCAATAAGCCTGTGAGGTGCACAACAGGTATGAGGCAGGTAATCAGCTCCTTCAAGGGCCCACAGAGGAGGGAAGTCTAGAAATGCCCAGCCTGTCTGACCCTTACGCCTCAGGTGAGTCCAGAAACAGGTCGGTGATTGGGACCTTGAAATATGAGTCTTTTAAATGTGTGTTGTGTGTGTCTGTACACACACATATGTGTATACACATATATACACACATTTAGATAGATAGATAGATAGATAGATAGATAGGGTTCTTCCGCTGGAAGAATGATCCTGGTTATGCAGGTGAGCACAATGTAATCCCAAGCATCCTTACAAGGAAAAGTAGGAGGCAGAAAAGTTGGAGTCAGAGAAGACGTGACAAGAGAAACCGAGGGTAGAGTCAGAGAGAGAGCCATGCCGTTGGAGGAAGGGGTCATGAGCCAAGGAAGACAAGGGGCCTCTAGAAGCTGGAAAAGGTCAGGAAGTCACTCAAAGACAGACATTGTGTTCATCTCACCTTCTAAAAGGTAGATTTAGAAACCTCCGAATACCAGTGCCTACAAAAAATATTAAAACCGGAGCACCTGGGTGGCTCAGTGGTTAAAGCCTCTGTTCAGCTCAGGTCCTGGTCTCAGGGTTCTGGAATCGAGCCCCACATCGGGCTCTCTGCTCAGCAGGGAGCCTGCTTCCTACTCTCCCTCTGCCTACCTGTGATCTCTCTCTGTCAAATAAATAAATAAAATCTTTGAAAAAAAAAGAAATATTAAAACCATCCTAATAAATCTATAACTGCATAATCTTCCTTCCATTTCTCTATTCTGCTTTAGGAAGATGTAGTTGGTAGATGTAGTTTATGTAGTTGTAGATGTTGCTTTGAAAGATGTAGTTTAGAAGATGTAGTTGATTCACCTCTGAATCAGGACTTGGCACAGCACTTGCAATGCTGGCTGCACGTGAACTTATTTCACGCTTGGGAGATGGCTCCAGCCCTGCCCGCAGTGGATCCCATGAGCACAAACTGCCGAGTTTTAGCTTTTAACCCAAACAAACACAGTAAGAATCTCTTTTTAAACTCTTCACCTTTTTCAAGGATGGGAAATTCAAATGTATAAGGCCAGACCAGTAAGGCAAATAAGTAAGACAATCAGCGGCTATTGGCACCCCACAAACTTGAGCCACAAAAGGATGTGCATTTCAAAAAGTTCAAAATCACGGGGCAGCTGGGTGGCTCAGTCAGTGAAGCATCAGGCTATTGGTGTCAGCTAGGATCACGATCTTGGGGTCACAGGATGAAGCCCCAGATGAGTTCCCTGGCTCAGAAGGGAGTCTGCTTCTCTCCCTCTCCCTCTGCCCCTTCCCCCCACTCATGCGCATGCTCTCTCTCGCTCTCTCTCTCTCTCAAATAAACCTTTAAAAGAAAAAAAAAAAAAGAAAAAATTCTTGATCTCAAGGATATAGTGGTGGTGCCGGTGGTGATAGTGTGTTATGTTTCAGTGTGTTTTGGAGGGTTGGTTTTTCTTTAGTGCAATTTTGTTTGGAATTTGTTTCGTTTCACTGTTTTTGTTTTTAGCTTTGGCTTCTTTGGGACATTGAGTTTTGTCTGTTTTATTTTATTTCTGCATTGAAAAAGTAATTTTCTTAATGGGGGTAGGGCTTTCTAGTAAAATTAGAAGATATGTTTAGAAATTTCAGGAGACCCCTGCATATAAGAATATTTAAGCCATTTAAACACTTATTTTGGGCACCTGGGTGGCTCAGTTGGTTAAGCGACTGCCTTCGGATCAGGTCGTGATCCCGGAATTCCGGGATCGAGTCCCACATCGGGCTCCCAGCTCCATGGGGAGTCCGCTTCTCACCCTGACCTTCTCCCTTCTCATGCTCTCACTCTCTCTCTTTAAAAAAAATAAAATAAAATAAACAAACATTTATTTAGACTTCTTTTTTTTTTCATTTATTTAGACTTCTTTACACCATTCTAAGAACATCACTACTCTAGCATTTTCTTAATGATAGTCACTAAGAGAAAAAGATTCCACAATATCCTGAAGTAGAACATTCTTTTTTTTTTTCCCCCAAATTTATTTTAATTTTTCAGTGTTACAAGATTGATTGTTCATGTACCACACCCAGTGCTCCATGCAGTACGTGCCCCTCTCGATACCCACCACCAGGCTAACCCCCCCCACCCCCTCCCCTCCAAACCCTCAGTTTGTTGCTCAGAGTCCACAGTCTCTCCTGGTTCAACACCCCCTCCGATTTCCCCCCATTCGCCCTTCCCTTCCTTCTCACGATGCCCTCCATGATTTTCTTTATGAAGTAGAACATTCTAATCAAGAAAAAAATGAGACTCTGAGACAATGCTTATTTATTCTATATTTACTTTACTTGCAGTTTTTATTTCCACCTGGCCTCAGAGATATTTAGGAAAGTGTTTTATAATGTCTATTACTTGTGGGAGTTTCTGTTTTATTAATTTTTAATCTTTGTAAAAGTATTTACTTTAGGATCTATTTTAGATGATTTTAATGATATTTTTATGGTTACTTGAAAAGAAAATATAGCAGAGCAACCCCTCTTCGTGATGCTGTTCAGATGATCTTTCTACATTACTTCTAACATTATTTGCTTTGTATATTTTGAAGCAATATTATTTGGTTCATAAGAGTTCATGGCAGTTATATATTTTTGACAGTAATTTGTTTTATTAACATAGAAGGTTCCATAATCTTATTTAATTAGCAATAATCACGCCTCAGGTAAACCTCATCGGCTACGATACTGCCACTTCGCAAAGCTTCCATAATCTTATTTAATCTCATTTAATTAGTTCCTTAGATTCTATCTTATTATATTTACATTATCACCTGCTTTTAATTTGTTCAGTTATCTGATATACCTCCACTTACGCTTTTACGTTTAAGCATTTGCTTCACTTTGTTTTAGGTCTCCTGCTTTTCGATAGCGTAAGGTTGGATTCTGTTTTCTGATTCGGTATGAAACTCTACTTCTTTTAATGAGGACATTTTATCCCATTTATATTTATCATTGCAACTGAGCTGGTTGTTTTTATTTTTATCACAGTATTCTATGCTTTCTCAGTACTAATTTAGTTTTAAGTCTTTTACTATATTGATTCTTACATTTTTTTTTCTGTTCTTTGTTCAGTTGGTTTTGATTTATATGCTCCAGAGTTCTAGAAATTAGTTTGTATTTTATTGCACTAAATAATCTACTAACTCTGTAAATAATTCTTTCACCTATATTTCTCTGTCAGAACCAAGAAAATATTATATTTTTTTTTCAGTTGCCTCTATTTGAGATAAGAAATGAAGCACATTCCTTCTTCCATTCTTTCAGGTTCTTTTATTAATATCATATGGACTTCAAAATCTAGATTACTGTTAATTTCATATGACATATCCCCTTTAAAAAAGATTGTGGGACACTTTAATTCAGCTTTTTTTTTTCACCTCAATTCTGCTTTTGCTGCCTTCAATGTAATTGTGAATTCTGCAAAGGCATTCCAGCTGTGAGCAATCCTCTCTCTATTCATCTAGCTGCCTTTTTATCTTGTACAGCTGCCTTTTCACTGCAACTCTTTTTCACTTCCGGCTTTCTCTCCTGATTCACAGAGGTCAAGTCCCCTTGAACTATTTCAAAATGTCAAGAAACCCTATGAAATTTTCTTCCAAGTTCTGTAGGAGATGATTTTTAAAGGCATGCTTTTCCTCTGAGTTGGCCAGGTCCTGTAGGATGTATCCTTTCCTTGGCTCCACACAATTTTTTTCCACGTCATTGTTTTCTCTTCTTTGAATGAAACATCTTTCTAGCCTTAGAGTTCATCAATGGAGAGTGTGATCTCCCAGGCTAATTCTTGATTTTGTATGGGTTTCATCTAATGATCACCTGATGATCATCATCTAATGATGCAGAGGTATCTACTTCATATCTCTTCTTCCTTGTTCTCTCATACTTGAACTAACAGAGTACATGAGAGACTGGAATTTCCAACATGCATTTCCTATCTCTGCTCCTAAACTAATGCTTTATTTGCATACACACACACACACACACACACACATGCTCAGATCATTTTTGAGATTTTTAGGCTCCGCCCAGATATACAAAGTTGGGAAAGGAAACACATACTCTTCCAGCCTCCAAGAGGGAGACTTAAAAAGTGTTAACTGGTCATTTTCAAGTTATATAGGACCTAAGTTCATATAGAGAGAGGATAAAGGAAGGTGGGATATATTATATAGAACTCTAAAGCTTGAGGAGTTTTTCCTAGTCAAATCCCATCTGCTTTATGATTACTGTCAATCCCTCCCAGATTCTGTTACCAGGTTACCTAGTTTGGGTTGGGGGTGTAAATGGTCATATTATACTGGATATTTGTGAATATTTTAGTAAGAAATAAACCATAAGTCTCTTTAAGTATTTATTGGCTTTCCCCCAAACACAGCCCCTGAAAGGTTATAGGGTATCCTTTCAAGATCAAGATCCAAGGTTCTACACACACACACACACACACACACACATACACACACACACACACTTGCTGCCAAGCTGTCCAAGATTCCCTTCCATCTAATTTTGATGTCAATGATGCAAAAAAATCTCTGGAAATTCATCAAATAAGCTTCTGCCAAAAAAATCCCTGGAAGTCACTCAAAGATGTTTCTGCCATCAGGTGCTTCAATTTACTCATACATCACCGTGGCTGTCCATATGTTGGGAAGTTTACAGGGTGATACCTAACTTTCAAACTCGGATCCTAAGTCCACCAGCCAAGGAAACACAAGTGCTTAAGCTTGCCTGCCAGGTGCCATCCTGTCCCCTCCCTCCCCCCAGGAAATGGATGCTGGCAGATGGTCGTTCCCAAAGGCAAAATCATGGTCTTGTTGTATTAAAAACTCATCCGTATGCCCCCCCTGGAGGATAGTAGGCTGCCACAAAATGCTGGATGCTCTAGAACATGATGCCATATGGTGGTCACCATAGCCAGAGACTTAGTAAATGCTGCTAAACTGCAGACAATCCAAAGAGACACCTCTGTTTGCTGCTGAGACCTTAGTCTTGCCAAAAATCACTGCCTGACCCTGAAAGCCCAGAGAAAAGATGGCCAATTCAGTGGAGTGCAACTGCATTACTTGTGCTCCCAAATGCCCAAGGAAATGGTGACTCGGGGGTCCCAGAAGAGTCAACCCCCCCCTCCAACACATCAGCCACAAAGGTCCGAATAACCTTCCAGTGCAAGCAGTCTCAGGAGCAAAGTAGGAGAAAAGTCAGACTTGAAACCCCCAGGGTGGACCCAACCTCAACACCTTCCCTGGACCCAACCTGATGTCTCACTAGGACCTCACTCAAGGGTGTGAAGTCAGTGACCCAGGCACGGGGACAGCATCCCCTCTGCAGCTCTCTGCCCGTGGCCCTCCTGTCCCCTCTCAAGCAGCCAGCAGTAACACGGCCTTGCCCAAATAGCCTCCATCAGAGACTCAATTAACTTTGTCTTCCTTCCTTCTTTCCTTGCCTTTATTAAAAAAAAAAAAAAATGTTGTCTGGAAAGAGACGTCAAGCTGTTTAGTCCACTGAGCGATCTGAGTTTCTGCAGATTTTTAAATACTGCTAATAAAACAGAATCCAAAGAATTACAGCCTCCATTATGAGAGGTATGATTAAATTGTCTGGGCATGATTTGATTCCATTATATAAGAGCATGAGAGAAAAAGATTAAACCATCATCTTTATCACCCCTGGGGAGATAAAGTACCTTTCTCTGCACACCGAAGACTACACCTCCGCTCACAGAGAAGTTAAAATCCATTCATGGTTGTTAACAATCAATGAGCTGGCCACTACCAGAGTATTTGGGGAAGAGCTGATAATTGTGCCTGCGAAGATGGTAATTTACATTAATGTGGACCATAAAGCTAAAAATGAAAACAAAACAGGAAACGGAAACATGGAAACCAGAAGAGAACTCTCTCAGGTCATGCAACCTCCAGGAGGGCTCACAGCACCAACCAGCTTGAGGAATCAGTGGGGCGGCCTTGAGGATAGGAGATTTGAGTGCTCTGCAAACACTGTCCTCTTCCAGCTTTACCTATGGGCGCCTGGTGCCTGCAGACCTCACGGGAGGGTATTGGTGCATGGTGGTTCCTGCAGGGATGTCCAGCGTCCCTATGCCTCCAACGTCAGTTGTTGGGATGTTGGAATTCTCTTTTCTGATAAGCTTATTTGACCAACAGCAATGGCAGAGGTAATACTTTGGAAATTTCAACAAATCCTGGGTCCTCCCATGGGAGGGTGTCCCCGTCATCCATTGCAAGTTAGGGAGGAGAAACGGCTCGCTTATTTGGAAATTTTTATTATTCTTTCCCTGGCTTACCCCCCACTCCACACCCCCAACACTCCTGACCCACCTCCCTGCCTCTTTCTCTCTCTCTCCCCCTCTCATTTGCTTTGTCTTCAGACACATATGATACCAGCACACTGGGAGTAGGTGAAATTTTATCTGAAAGGAATCTGAGCACTTGAAATTTAGAGAGCAGTCTGGTTTGGGTTGGTCAACAAGAGGTTTTAATTATTCTAATTTTATTAGTCATTTATGTCTAACTCCTTAGCCATCCATGGCACACAGATTTAAGAAGACATAAAGAGGGGTGTCTGGGTGGCTCAGTCAGTTAGGCACCTGCCTTGGGCTCAGGTCATGATCCCAAGGTTCTGGGATCAAGCCCCACATCAGGCTCCCTGCTCAGCAGGGAGCTTATTTTTCCCTCTACCTCTGCCTAATGTTTCCCCTATTTGTGCTCTCTCTCTCTCTGTTAAATAAATAAAAATCTTTTTTTAAAAAAAGAAGACATAAAGACTATATATACAGTGACTCCATTAAAATTGAAACTAACCCTGCTTTCATAATACAGCAGAAAAGGCCTTGTACTGGAAGCCACTAGACCTAGAGCGTATTCTTTGGTCTGTCACTATTCATTTATGTGGTCCTAGAGGAGTCATTTGTACTTCTTAGGCATTGCTTTTCTCATCAATGACACTTACTTAACCGATGGGGTCAAGGACACCTCTGAGAATTTGATGAAGCTATAGACCCTCTTCCCAGAGAAATGCACAGGAACACAGAACTTTGAACACAGTTTCAACATTCCCCAAAAAAGCTCCCCACAAAAGCCTACCTACGCCTTCACATGTGTAAACGAACCACAGACCAGGAGCCCCCAGACAGGAGCACCTCGCCAGCTGCTCTGGGCCCCAAGGTGCCAGCCACACCTTGGAAAACGTGAGAGCAGCAGACAACACTAAAGCATTTACTTTAGGAGAAAGAGGGGAAGGAAGGAGAGAAAGAAAAGTAAAGGAAAAAAGAATGAGGAGGAAAAATAAATTCTCTTTCCAGTAACTTGAAAAACACAAAATGAACACTTAACTGAATTAAATGCAATATAATAAAATTTCATGTTATAAAAGAAAATGCGATATAACATTTTAACTCATTTAAAAGTTATACCCTCTGGAAACAATAAAATGACTCATTTTAAATAAGATAAAGAGAGGAAAATGGAAGCAAACAAAAACATTTACTGTAACTAAATGATGATCTCAAAATAGGATTTAAATACTGGGAATTGTATGATAATCGGATTAATCTTTACATTTTTTTAATCATCTGGTTTCTGCGACTTGATTCTTAGATCTTCTGGGAAAGTAAGCCTCGGCTACAGATGGTTGTAGTTCTATAAAAACACACCACTACCCCCGTTTTTGAAAATGCAATTTTAACAACTCCATACAGGTATTCAATCTAAAAGATGTAATTACCTTTAGATGAACATCTCGAGTCAAGCCACAAGCAGAATATAGCCTCTTCCAAATATTATGTATACACTGAGTCGGAGAAGCCACGAACTCAACAGAGAGTGCACTGGGCTCCAGTCATGGAGATGGGGCGCCAGGCGAGTCCCTTGCCCCGTCTGGACCTGTTCTTTCTTCTGCAAAATAAAGATGATGAGCCTGATTTAGGAGGCGCTCATGTAAGGCATGACCATGTTTCTCTGAATTCTAGTCCAATCCTCTCTGAAGGACCATGAGAGCCACTTACTGTTCCTAGAAAGCAAGCAAGCAAGGAACCTGGTTGATGGATGCCATGCCCTCCTATCATCCAAATCTGGTACCTTCTTTGTGCGTGCAGAGAGAAGGGGCTAGGAGGAGAACCTGGGGTGCCAGAAGAGAAGGAGATTCTGGTGCCATTTTTAAAATACAACTGAAGCATGTTCAACACACTTCACGCTTTAACATCCAGAATATCGCGTAGCCATTAACTCTCAAGGTTTATTCTCCTTTTTACTACTCATATGTTATGCTACTTAATTTCTCTAATTTTCAGGCTGGCTCAGGTGCAATAATGAAATTCTAGGTCAAGGATAATTTTTACACATGATTAACAAGCTGGAAGAACAGTCTCTTTCCAAAAAATGAATTATTCCCCTAAAGGAATTAACCAGCGGTTCCTAGCTTCTCAATATTCTCATTACAACCTGTCTCCTCCTGCCAAAACGGGACTTGCTCTGGAATTTGGACCTTCATGTGGGCACCGTCCCCATGTGTGGGTTTGGGAACCAGCAGAGGAGAGGAGCTCTGCCTTTCATCTGCCATGAATGAGCCTCCGTCACTGGAGTGAGGCTTTCATCAGCGAGCCTTGCTGGAAACCTTCCTGTGTGAGCAGGAGCCTGCCAGACATTCATATCAAAAATCCACAGGCTTTATTTAACTCTCCCTGGAAGGAGGTACAAAGGTTACCAAATAATGAGGAAGAGCTCTGTTGAGCAAGGACCCAAGAGTCACAACCTCTTTGTTAAAACTGACAAAAGAGGTTTAACCTGCCGAAGGGGAAGCTGGAAGGGAACAAAATCACAGGATTCATACATATGAAGAGATATTATAATAGGGGATGCTGAGCAGCTGGCGAGGTGCTCCTCAGAGGGAAGGTAAGAAATGGGCTTTCATAGCAACAAAAGGGTTTGCAGGTATTTGAGTATGTTGGAAAGAACAGGCATTAAGACAGAAAAGCTGAGTTCTAATCCGGGCTCCTCCCTTAGCCAGCTGACTAGCCTGGGGAGCCCTGTTTTCTGGGAAATGGGAATGGGATCGCCACGGCCCCCACATAGTGCCAGCCGAGTAACATTAGAGTGAAAAAGAATGTGAAGCACAAAATCACCCTGAGAATGTAAAGCGCTTCAGCACAAGGTCAGGAATTATTACCTCCGTTTTGGCAAACCGCACTGAGGGGCAGCTGGTCATTTTCAACAGTAGGGCCCTGATGGACCTGGTAGCCTCATGGGGCAGAGCCTCTTCAGCTCTGCACATGCTTTTATTTCCCAAGAGCCAAACAGACTGTGTGTGTCTGTGTTATGTTTATACATGTGTATTTGTAGACATGAAGGATCCCGATAATGTCACTTTTCAAATTCTCTGGCAGAGGCTACTTTAGGCCTAAAATTATAGTAACAGCATAAGAAATGCTGAAGTGTATGAGAGGTTACCTTGGTGTATTAATAAATAATGAATGGTCTTAATAAATACTGATGTCCAGAACTCTCTCACAAGGGAGCTTTCCAGTCCTTGCTAAAGACACCAAAACATAATATACCAGCAGCTGATACTAGTTTATATTTGGAAAACCCAAAAGAACCATTGGAAAAGCTGTTATATAGAAAAATAAAATAGCAGATTATAAAATCAATGTACCAAAATTAGTAGGCTTTATATATATACAAAGAAGAACCAGTTAGAACGGGAGAAAATGCCCCATTTATGATATCAAAATATGTGGGTGCAACTTAATAAGAAATGCCCAAAATCTTTATGTGGGAAAGTACAAAGCATTCCTTTATGTCCCAAAAGTTGACTTGAGAAAGTACAGAAATATAGCATGTTTTAGCATATCAGTTATCATGAAGGCAATATATAAATTTAACATAATTCCAATATAAAATATCAGTAGAATTTTTGCCTGGCACAAAGTAAGTGTACTACAAAGTGCATTTGGAAAAAGAATAAACAATAATAGCCAGGGGGAGAAAACCTAAAAAAAGAAAAAAAACAATGTGAGGAGCACAGGGAACTAGCTTATATAAAATAAAGCCTCGGGTGCCTGGGCGGCTCAGTCGTTAAGTGTCTGCCCTCAGCTCAGGTTATGATCCCAGGGTCCTGGAATCAAATCCCACATCGGGCTCCCTGCTCAGTGGGAAGCCTGCTTCTCCCTCTCCCACTCCCCCTGTTTGTGTTCTCTCTCTCTCTCTCTCTCTCTCTTGCTGTGTCTTTCTCTGTCAAATAAATAAAGTCTTTTTTAAAAATAAAACAAATAGGGACACCTGGGTGGCTCAGTTGGTTGAGCAGCTGCCTTTGGCTCAGGTCATGATCCCAGCGTCTTGGGATCGAGTCCCGCATCGGCCTCCTTGCTCCTCAGGGAGCCTGCTCCTCTCTCTGCCTCTGCCTGCCTCTCTGCCTGCTTGTGTTCTCTCTCTGTTAAATGAATAAAATAAAATCTTTAAAAAAAATAAAAAATAAAAAAAATAAAAATAAAAATAAAACAAAATAAAGCCTCTTTAAGTTAATAAAAGCAGCGTGGCATTGGCACATGACCAGAGAAACCAATGGAACAGAACAGAAAATCCAGACCTGGGCCTAACTGCATGTGGAAATTTCATATACAATAAAGAAACCATCTCAAGTCAGAGAGGAAAAATTCATGCTAACAGTGTGAGGGGCTGGCTATATGAAAAAGATAAAATTAGATCATTTTTCACAATACAGACTATGTTAAAATCCAAATGGATTAGACTCACCAGTAAAACATAAACCTATATAAATACCGTAAGAAAACCTATGTAAATAGCTCTCGAATTAGAGAGAAGGGTAATTTGTCTCACTATGGCTCAAATCCATAGAAAAGGTTAATAAATTTGATACTATAATAACCAAAAACTTTTATAGAGGTCAGAACACCATGAACAAAGTCAAATACCACAAGATGAACTGGGCAAAACTATTTATTGCTAAGATCACAAAATATTGACATCTCTAAGAGAGAAATAACTTCTGAGAACACAAGAATAAGGTCCAACAACGCTGTGAGAAAAACAGGTAAGGTGGTGCCAGTGAAAATGTCAGAGTAAGAAATGGCAGGAGTGCACTCCTCCGTGAGAGCAACTAAAACATTGGCAAAAACTGTCAGAATTAACTTTTTCTGGAACTCTGGAAATGAACCAATAGCTGGCTACAATTTGGGGGGCACTCACCCAACAAAAAGGGCCGAATCTCAGTAAGAACAGTGAGCTCTGGGGCATTTTAATTTACCTGAGTCCCCTTGCCTGTCCTCAGCTTAACACTTACCTTGAAAGTAACAGCACACAGTCCCAGGACCAGAGCTGCAGATCAAGCAGAACCATTCTCATTTGCAAAGAATTGTCCTTGGTGACCTACCTGGTGCCTCCAAGGAGGCCTTGCTCAAACGGCATGTTTTTTGTTTTGTTTTCTTAAGATTTTATTTATTTACTCGAGAGAGAGGGAGCGGGAGCAGGAGCAGCGGCAGACAGATGGGTGAGGGAGAAGCAGGCTCCCGGCTGAGCGGGGAGTCCGATGTGGGACTCACTCCCAAGACCCTGAGATCATGACCTGAGCTGAAGTCAGATGCTTAACCCACTGAGCCACCCAGGCGTCCCTCAAAGGGCCTGTTTTATCTTCCCTAACTAGAACACACCCAGCACTCTAACAATTACCCAAGGGGCATTTGTCAAAAACATTTACAATGTTGTAGAAACATTTACAATTTACAAGTGGAACAGACAACAGATTAAAAAGCATGGGGGGTGGGGCGCCTGGCTGGCTGAGTCTGAAGAGCATATGACTCTTGATCTTGGGGTCATGAGTTCGAACCCCCATGTTGGAGGTACAGATTACTTAAATAAATGAAAACTTTTCTAAAATTTTGAAAAATAAAAAGCATGAAGGAAAGGCTGGGAAATATTACCCTTGGGCAACAAGGGCTTAGAAAAGTTCCAAAGTTCCAATAACCTGGAAAGCCACATCCACCAAAACTGGACTGTGCACGCGTTCAGGAAAGACCTGAGAAGGCCTTCCATCCTCACTCCTGGCTGATCCAAACTCTACACATGCAGGAAGTGAAGACTAAATTGGGGATACAAACTGCCTGGCAGTGGATTGAGGGTGTACCCCAACACACACAGAGCCCCTGGGCAAAAACTCAGAGATATCTGATTTCCAAACACTTAAGGAAATCTTCATTCACTCATTGCCTGACCCAGAGGCTAATAGAACAGGAACTTCAAGGGTCACAAATGACAAAAACATAGACTTAAACTCTGGCTCAGCAAAGTCCCTAAAAGACAAACAGCAAAAGCAAGCAGAAACAGCAGATGCTGGGGAAGATGGAGAATCTTATTTCTAAAGTAACATATTACAATGCTCAACCTGTCCATTTTTACTCTAAACATTGTGAGATATGGAAGGAAACAAGAAAATATGGCCCATACATGGAGGGGGGGGGGGATGCAGGGGAACACTCAATAGAAACTATCCCTGAGGTAGCCCAGACAGTGGAGTTATTAGAAAAAGATTCTGAGTCAGCCATTTTAAATGTGTTCAAAAAGCTAAAGGATATCGTGAGGACAATGTCTGACCAAAAGGAGAATGTCAATAAAGAGAGAAATTATTAAAAAGAACCAAACAGAAATTCTAGAGCTGAAAAGTACAATAACTGGAATTAAAATTAAACTACTTAAAGATGGGTCAATTGAGATTATGCAGTCTGAGAAAATAAAAGAAAAAGAATGAAAAAAAATGAAAAAAGAAATCTAAGAAACCTGTTGGACACCATCAATCATATCAGCAAATACACCATGGGAATCCCAGAAGAAGAGAGAGAAAGGAAAAGAGGATAATTGAAGAAATGGAGGCAAAAAAATAATTGGCAAAGCCCCCCAAATCTCTTAGCCTCAAACAAAAGATTTTCATTAAATGCCCTATAATACTTAGATATTTACTGTAACTGTTTCCCCATAGTTAGGAAAAGTATGGCCACAAAGAAGCCAACAAAGAATCATTGCTTTGCAAAACCACACTGGAACTTAAGCCCTTTCTTCTAGAAATAAGTAGAGAATCACTGCCAAGAGCTCCTTAAGCTCTTTCCTTTTGGCACCATCTTCTGTTCTTGCCGATGGGAAAAGCTTCTGTCATGCCCCAGCTGGGTGCAGAAAATACCATCAGGAGGAGTCAGCTCTCCGAGCAAGTGTTCCCAGCTGATCACCAAAGCAGATGATCCCCCAGAACACAGGAACCCACCACGGGCTGTCATCACTACAGGACAGCAAGCCAACTGGCTGCAGAGGTCAGTCTAAGGACATCTTTTGATCTCATGAAACCTGGGGAGGAGGCCCAAGGGGGGTTGCACTGTACTGACTTTTTCCTTTCCTCTCTGCATTGACAGAGCCCATGAGGGATGTGGTATCATGTGGCTCTTGCCACCGTGTATATTGATGAGGCCTCTCAAACTGTTGGTCATCTGATTTACGGTCAAATGCCCTCTCTCAGTTCCTGAAAGATTGGCACTAGGAGATCTGGCATTGCTTTCCATTCAAAGAGCTGCTTGATTAAAGCAGCAAACTGGCGGGAGAGGGGGGGGACAACTCTGCGGATACCCCAGAGCCGGAGCAGCCCTGGTCACTTCAGGGCTCCCCTCAAGGTCCACAGAAAGCCTTCCCCCAGCGGCGAGGAGATGGGCTCCGGGTGCCTGGTCTCTTCTACCCTGACAGCTAAGTCTTAGCAATCACAGACCTTTCTGACTCTAATTCAATACTGTAAAGACCCTTTCTCCAGAAATAAGGTTGAGGTCAGAAGGGCTGGAGACCTGTGTAAAGGTTACATTAATCCTAAAACTGAACGCTTTTCCTGTTTTAGAGGGCTTTCTCATTTTATTATTACTGCTTCCCTGTTAGTTCTTCTTAAAAACAATTATTTTTTCCTTTTTTAAATGGTGTTGTAGGGATGGGGTGGCTGGGTTATGGACACTGGGGAGGGTATGTGCTATGGTAAGTGCTGTGAAATGTGTAAGCCTGATGATTCACAGACATGTACCCTGGGGCAAATAATACATTATAAGTTAATAAAAAAAAAAAAATGATGTTACCTCAGGACACCTGGGTGGCTCAGTGTATTAAGCCTCCGCCTTCAACTCAGGTCATGATCTCAGGGTCCTGGGATCGAGCCCTGCATCGGGCTCTCCAGAAGCAGGGAGTCTGCTTCCCCCTTTCTCTCTGCCTGCCTCTCTGCCTACTTGTGATCTCTCTCTCTTTCTCTCTGTCAAATAAACAAATAAAATCTTTAAATAAATAAATATAAATGGTGCTACCTCTGGAAAATCCTAGAATGAGGTGGGGGTGCGAGTGTATGACCAGGTTAGGGTTGAATCACACCTGACTTGTGAGTATACACTCCGCATGAGGGCCTCCCTGCCCCCGCCCCCAGGCTGGGACATGAAACAGAGACTGCCCATTTACTTAACTTGCTGTGCAAACATGAGCAGCCCTACCTCTCCCGGCCCTGGTTTCTCATTTGAAAGTGGGGAGGGAGAGTATTTACCTAATGATATTGAGGAATGGCACATACTAAGCATTTTATGAGTATTTTTTATTGTTGTTGTTATAGTAACAATTATTATTAGACTGTGAGCACCTTGAATAGGAGCACTAGGTCTAATTCTCCAGGATGTGGTCCCCAGCACATAGTAGGTGCTCAATAAATAATGAGTGGGTGGTTGAATGAATGAATAAATGGAAAACTATTTAAATGAGGAAGCAGCAGTGAGAATCAGAATGCAAACCATGGTCCCACTGAGTGTAGACTGGGAACTTCCTAGATCTTTCTGGATAGACAGTCATTGATGCTTGTATGTCCAGTGCAAAAGGAATGAGTGTCAATAGGAACAGAGAACAATGGTGAGACTCCGTGTTTTTATTTAAATGTTTACTTCTTTCTTTGATGGGGACAGGGAGGAATAGAGGGAGAGAGAGAATCTCAAGAAGACTGAGCTCATCAGAAAGCCCAGCACGGGGCTTGATCTAATCACCCTGAGATCATGACCTGGGCCGAAACCAAGAGTTAGACCCTGAACTGACTGAGTCACCCAGACACCCTGTGAGACTACATTTTGATATCTGTTGATGTAGGTATTATAAACATGTATTGATTTGTATATTCAATGCAGAAAAAGCTGTGATGTCTGCCAGCTGCAAAGAGACCTCCAAGTACTGGAGAGTCTGGAGACATAATGAAGATCCCAAGAACCCTGAAGGGGACTCTGGAAGCCATGGCTACTAAGAGCTACAGGTGCTGTAACTGAAGCTACTGCTACCGGTCACGTTGCCACCAAAGAGCTGCCTCAGAAAGAAGTCGAAAACCACTGAGGACCAGGGAAGAAGCTGCTGAGACATGCTTTCCCTGGGACAGCCTTGCCAAGAGCCACCGTGGGTCCCACATCAGGGGCCACATACCTGGTGATAGGTAGGGAGACTGCTATGCTTCTGGCTCTGGGTGTCTCTGCCTTGCAATCCTTGACTTTCTGGTAGGGGTAGGGACTCTGAGTGTTCCAGTGTCTTCCCTTACAAAAGAGACTGGTGGGCACGAGGCCAGCCCAGTCACACAGAGCTTAGGTTCTCGGGGAAGGATGTGGATCCCTGTTCCTGCTTTTGTACCCCATGGGAGAGGAAGGAAATCTCCTGATTACCAATCTCTATTTAATCCCTTACTTGTCTGCATTATTTTTCTCCTGAGGAATTAAAATGACGGTACTACAAATCAGGAAAATTTGTTATAAGATATATATTCCTTTTTTTTTTTTTTTTTGCCAGAAGCTCACTCAGTAAGCATGGGCAAGTTACTGAACTTGGTTGGCCTTCTCCTAACATGTTTTTTCCCATCTATGAGGTCGGGCTCCCTTCCCATTAAATATGGATGGTGTTGATCTCTACCTGCTGACTCTCCCCCTTGTGTTGATGTTTTATATTCATGGGAGCCCAGCAAGGAACAAAATACAGAATTCAGCGCTGAGCTTCTGTTCATTGGGTTTTCATTCAAAATTCAACAGGTAGACAGAACTCCTGCATAAGAAAAGGACAAGGTGACTCAGGGGAGGCAAGTAATGCCATACAGTAATGATGCCCGGATGTGGGCTGCCAAGGACTCTGAGGGCCAAAGGATGAGCTTTTCAAGGAGAGTCTGAAGATGCGAACAGTGTGCGCCAAGGTCACGCTGAGTGAGTTTTGCAGCCCGCGAAGTCGGTGGCGTGTGAGTTCTGCAAACGCAATCAACTCCCATTTGCCTGGAACCAGGCTGGTATTTTTGCACTCCTCTATAGGAGATGGGGACGAATGGAGATAATACAACTGCATCTGGCTAATGTATCCAAAAAGCAACTAAATTGACAGCATAATATCAAGTACTTCATGTGCAAAGATGATGCTAAGTACTGCCAGAAAGTACAAAGGTACTAATAAGCAAGCTCCTCGCCCTCAAAAAGTTGACCAGATTGTTGATGAGATAGACCTACTAAAAATAAAAGATGGAATTAAACAATCAGATAGGTGTTAAGGACTAGTATCAACTAAAAGTATTGAAGGATTTGCAGGCAGGAAGACCCCATAGGGTACCTGGAAGGTTATATAGCAAGCTGGGGTTTTGGCCGAAGCTTGCATACTGGCTTGAATCTGGGTCAGCGGAGAGGAAGAAGAAAAGTGGGGGTGTGTGGGAACCAGGTCACACCATCTCCTGAGAGCTGCTGGTTACCTTTTTCAGGAATACTGTCAGCCAGTTGTTAAATGCAGCCATTACTAAAAATTAAATTATAAAATCTTAAAATTAAATAAATTATACCTTATAAATTAATTTGTATTTATATTATTTAATACTGTAATGGAGAATATAGAATTAATATATCATTAAACATTATCTAAATAAACACTCAGAACTCATTGCTTCCTCATTATTTTCCTGCTTTTTACTGTAATTTATGTTCTTTAGGATATTTATGGTATCTATATATACATTTATGGTATATATAGGTATCTATATATACATTTTTTGTATTTCCTAGTGTTTATCTCAATTTTTTTTGCATATCTAAAGGTCAGAAAGTAGATATATACACACAAAATTCAAAACAACTTCCTAAAATGGCTTTAGTATTGGCCAGTTACTGACATCCTTATTTTGAAAGTCTGAATTGTCACATATGTCTAAAGTGCATTCTTGTAAGCTAATCTACAGCAGCATTTGTTTTATTTATAAGACCTTAAGAAGTATTCAGACAAGAGCAGGAAGAGTCACAAAAAAAGTGTGATTTACATATATTTTTCCTTAATCACCCAGGACAAACCACTTGTGTGAATTAGTTATTAAGTATACAAGAAATATACAAAACAAAAGCACTATAAAAAAGTTCATATGGCAAGGCATAGAATATAAACAGTGTGCTGAAGCCTAGATATCTTTGGAACCATTGGGGATCTCATCATGCCACTCTTGCCTGAGAACTCCCCAGTATCTCCTCCATTCCTACCCAATACAGCCCAAGCTCACTAACACCAACCTTCTTTAACAACACACACGCACAAGCTCTAGGGAAAGAATTATGACAACTCCGAGGGATAAAACCTGAACCCCAGTGATCTAGCCTGGGAAAGATGTTGCAAATTCAGCTGTTTAAAGACATTTCCTAAACTACTTGTTCAAATACCCAGCCCCATGTAACTGCTGTGCCCTCCTGAATGCCACACAGAGTTTGGGGAGGACAAAGAAGTCCAAGCACAGAAGTAGCACTCAGCCCCCGGGGCCCACGGTGAAATGTGGGGAGACGGGGAGCAAGGAGAGCTCAGCAGAGCCCCAGAGAGCCTGCTGGGTCCAACTTCTGACTCCCTACACATTATCTGATTTCCCCCAGTTTCTGGACTGAATGTGCCCTTCCCCCAACTTCATTTATTGAAGTCTTAACCTCCCAGGACCTCAGAGTATAACCTCATTTTTGAGATAAGATCTTTAGGGAGATAATCCAGTCAAAATGAGATCATTATGGTGGGTGCTAATTCAATATGGCTGGTCTCTATAGAAAGGGGAAGACAGGCACGCAAACAGGAGAACACCATGTGAAGCCAGAGGCAGAGATTGGGGCGATGGTTCAACAAGACAGAGAACGTCAGACACTGCAGCAAACTACCAGAAGTTAGTGGCGAGGCTGGGAACAGATTCTCCCTGACATCCCTCAGAAGGAGTCAACTCTGCCAACACCTTGATCTTAGACTTGTAACCCCCAGGACACAGAGACAATAAATTTCTGTTGCTCAAACCACCCAGTTTGTGGTATTCTGTGGTGGCCGACCAAGCAAAGTAACACAACTCCCAAATCAGCTTCTTGATCTACCCCTGCCTATCTCTCTAGCCACACCCCGCCTCTCACCCCAGGTGAGCTGCTTCCTCCACCTGGAGGGCCCAGTCCCAGCACGCTGCCCCCTGGAGGGTACCCATGAGTCCTGGAAGGCTCGGCTCAACCTCCCTTCTTTAGTTTCCCGGGTCACTGTGCTCTTCTCCCTCCTGGCCAAACTTCCACAGAATCAGCCACTCGTCCCCAGATGTACCACTACTGTTGTTTGGACCCAACATCGCTTCCCACGGTCTCTGCTCCGTCTCCTACTCGAGCCACTGGTGCAGCTACCTGCGACAACCCCGCATCAACCAGCTGCGCATGGGTGTGATCTGACCGCCCCTCTCATCCGCCCACACCGCCTACCCCTCCCTGCCTGGCCCAGGCCTTCTCTGATGCCAAGAATGGAATACCCACAGAAACCCACTAGACACAAGCATAGGCCAAATGGAAGAAATACAGGGGAGATAGACACTCTGGAGCTACCCAAGGATTAAGTTGCCTTTCTCATCCCCTGGGCAGGACGTTCCAACTCACTTGTCATTAAGGTCCTTAGAAGTTGCAGTGAACTGAGTGCCAGTGGCTGTGGCAGTGGCCACAGTGGCCAACTGCACAAGCATCCCTGTGTCCCGGCTTTCTCTCCTTCCTTGTTTCAATCCATTGGTTCCTCCCTTTCTACTGCTCCCTTGAATCATTTCCAAATAAATGGCCTACAAGCCTGTGTCTGTCTCCGGCTCCATGTTCAGAGACAGTCAAGCCAAGACATTCTGTTTATTTTGTATTGGATTGAGCCATATGAAATTGCCAATATTTGACCATTCTTGGCTTACAAAAATGGCAATTTCATATGGTCTGACTAAGGACTGTTTGTTTGTATTTAGGTCTTTTCCAGCTGAACGTAAGCTTCTTGAGGTCAGGAGCGTATCGGGCATTTCTCACCCCCATCATCTACTGTGGCTGATACCCAGCGGTCCCTCTATAAATACTGAATGAGTATATAATAATCTTCCAGATGTAGGTAAGGAAGAGATTAAGGGAAGGATTCTTCCTTAAATTGACCTCTACTTCACATTTTACACCAAATTAAATCAATATGAATTGAAGATTTAAATATAAAAAAGAAACAATGTTTTTAAAATACTAGAAAAAATGTATAGCCTAGTGGTGGAGTTACTCAAACCAAAATTGCAAGACGGAGAGGGAAAGGCTCCACTAACAGAAGTACAGAGTGCTAGAAACGCACCTAAGTCAAGCTAGGGGCTCCCAGGGAAGAGACCTCAACCCTGATCTCTGAAAGACAAGTAGAAATTAGCCAAGGGCCACGAGAAGGGTGTTCCAGGCAGAGGGAAGAGCCTGTGCAAAGGCAAGGAGATGAGAAAAGGGAAAAAAATGAAAGCAATGGTCTTGAAGTTCTCCATGTAGATACTAACTGATCCATGAGGATTAAAATACCTTCCTTCGGGGAAGGGATGCCAAGTTTCGCACAAACAGCAGCTGTCTCAACATCACTCATCATCACAGAAATAGAAATCAAAATCACGAAGAGATACCATCTCACACCTGTCAGAGGGGCTAAAACTGACAACACCAGAAACAACAGGTGTTGGCGAGGATGCAAAAAAAGGGGAATTCTCTTGCACTGTTGGTGGGAATGCAAACTAGTGCAGCGATTGTGGAAAATGGTATGGAAGTTCCTCAGAATGTTAAAAACAGAACAATCATACAATCCGGCAATTGCACTACTAGGTATTTACCCAAAAGATAAAAAACATACAAGGATGCCTGGGTGGCTCAGTCAGTTAAGTGTCTGCCTTTGGCTCAGGTTGTGATCCCAGGGTCCTGGAATCGAATCTCATATAAGGCTCAGTGGGGAGACTGCTTTTCCCTCTCCCTCTGCCTCTCCTACTGCTTGTGCTCTCTCGCTCTCTCTCTCTGTGAAATAAATAAGTAATTTTTAAAGATTTTTAAAACTTCAGGCTCAAAAAGATGCATGTACCCCGATGTTTATACCAGCATTATCAACAAGAGCCAAACTATGGAGAGAGTCCAAGTGTCCATGGACTGATGAATGGATAAAGAAGATGTGGTATGTATATATACATATACATATGTATACGTATATATATGTGTATGTATGTATATGTATATATACGTATATATATGTGTATGTATGTATATGTATATATATGTATATGTATATATATGTGTGTATATATATATGGAATGGAATATTACTCAGCCATCAAAAAGAATGAAATCTTGCCATTTGCAATGGCAGGATGGAGCTAGAGTGTATTATGCTAAGTGAAGTCAGTCAGTTAAAGACAGATATCATATGATCTTGCTCATATGTAGAACTTAAAAAAGAAAACAGATGAACATATGGGAAGGAGGAAGACGAAAAAAGGAGGGAAACAAGTCATAAGAGACGCTTCATGATAGAGAACAAATTGAGCTAGATGGGTGATGGGCAATAAGGAAGGCACTTGTTGTGATGGGCACTGGGTATTGTATGTAAGTGAAGAATCACCAGATTCTTCTCCAGACATCAATATTGCACTATGTGCAATATTGCACCTAAAATTTAAATTAAAAAAAAAAGCAATTAATCAACAAATAATAATAAATTTAAAATTAAAATAAAATGAAAACAAAAAGCAGCAGCTGTTTTCTTGGGGCAGGAGCTCAGAGTTAGACTCGGAATTAGTCCAGGCTCTCTTGATGGGGTAGACTGGGATCTCTGTGTGAGGTAAATGCTTGCTGGATGCCCAGGGTCATTGGGATCTCAGTCCACACACTGGCACCGGCTTTGACAAGTAACAGGAAAACTGGCCTGGCCTGCTCATGAAGGCCACGGTTGGATCGTGCACCAAATATACCTTTATAAAGTCAGTCAGTCAGACATTTTTTTTTGAGGTCATTCTCCTTTGAGGTCTTGACAGAGAACTGCTTGCTTGGGAAGTCACCCCACCGCAGATGACGCCCCAGGAGCTGCTCAAATCACATGACCTGGCCTGGCTAAGAAACGGGATCTCACACGGAGCCACAGAACAGGGCATAAAGCAGGTTCGCTCTTTACTTTTGGTCGAGAATTAAGCTAATTAGAGACTCTGGGCACTATGTTTTACGTTCCGTGATAATCAAAAATCATTCCCTTACGTAAAATCCAGTGTTTATACCATGTTTACCCTAATGGATTGTTCTACACAATAAAAAGATGGTTATTTGCAACTTGATAACTGAAGACAACTTTTAAATTTATCTGTTCCAAGAATCAGGCATACTGAATCAATTTACTTCATTTTATAATAATGCAGGGTTTCACCATATATCTTTAAAATCCACTTTAAGTAATAAAGTATGCGTTTTGCCATGAAATCCTTCAAAACAAGAGAAAGTGAAGTGACTAAACACAGTAACATTCTAAAGAGGACCAACCAGTATACACCATGTCTGGTTCAAGAACAGGAGTAATTGAATACAAGTCCCGATAAGAGATTTTATGGGAAGCTTGTCATTTGTCATTCATAATAATGAGGAAAAGTTACTCGGTTCCAGAAACTTGGTCTGTCACTAGAGGGTAGGCATAAAAATGCCCATGTTCTTTAAACCATCTATTTCAAAACACCTGTCTTTGGTCACTTATCTACTTTTTTCAGACATCTGATAGGATAAATTGGAAGAAACTGATCAAATAATATCATCAGTAATATGCCCAGGGAATGTCTATAGTCATATATTCCCCAAATTACAACTGAGTGTTATTTATGACTCGTGTCAAAAATGCCTTGGGACTCTTGCTCCTCAATTCCACAGTAGTTTATTGCCCAAAAATTGTGCTCCTGTTTTACACCAAGATCCACAGCAATAAAGCAAGACATCAGAAAAATCAGCACTTGATATCCACAGCTTAGCATTCTCTGCGACCTGGGACAACCAGGAGATCACAGAAAGGGTCTCAGTGACCTTGCAGTAGCTGCAAATCATTGTGATCTGAATTATAATGGTCTCCTTTCCAATAATACATTACAGACTCCGTGCACTTAGGCGTCCTCAGGATTTCTCAGTAGGAACCAAAAATATTCCGGCACACACATTTTTCTTATCACACAGCTTCCATCAATACATTCATGATCTCTTTTAAAGCACACAATAAAGGGCACACCTATGCATTGTGCCCACATTTATCCACAAGTGCTCAGATAGATACATAAGCCAATAGATCCTAAATAACTAAATAAAAGAACTAAAATTCTTATCCAAGGGGCGAATGCATGGCTGTTCACGTTCAAGATCTGTCCTAATAGAAACTGAGTGAGAAACCAAACAAAAGCAAGCTAGTGGAGGTCAGCTGTGAAGGACAGGGAGATGAAGGGGCAGCCATAGCGGCCGGTAGCAGGTGGCACCAAAAGGAGACCCACTGAGACCCTTGGCATTAGCTGAGAATGAGTCCCCAGACCATCAGGGGTTCCCATATTCAAGCAAGTCTCTATAGGACAGCATTCCTCCATAAAAAGCAATAAAATACCAAGAGAAACACAATGCCCTTTCAGACCCATGTAAAGAACAACAAAGCCACATTGAAATGTCATTGCCCATTGCTGGGAGTCCTGCTGGGGACCTAGCCAGACCCCAGAGTTCCCATCCTGCCCCAAACACCCAGGCCTTCCCCCCGGTTTTCTCACAACCTGAATGATTCACTCACAGCGGGAACAAGTCAGATTTGTCCCTCAGGACAACGACAAAGTATTAGACACCATGATTATAAAAATGATGGCTAACAGATCCGGGGTGCCAATGGGATACCAGGCACTGTGCTAAGTGTTGTCTACATCGGAGCTCATTTCATCTGCACCTCAACCAAATGAGACACATGCTATTATGATCCCACTCTCACAGATGAGAATCTTCATTTAATGAGTTCGACATCTCAGCGAGAGTCCGTACTCTACTGTTCACAGGCATGTTCTTACCTCTTTGAACCCTCGCATCTTTGCCTCACCATCCAGTAAGGTGGGTCCCCTGGAAACACACTTGTACCACCTGATTCTGTCCGATGACCAGTCAAAATCCCAAATTTGGCCTGAGAACAAGGGGGGCTTGAAGCTGGTCTCTGAGTCTTAGCAGCAGACCAAAAGGAAGAGTCACCAACTCCTGCTGCTGAGGTCCCAGCAGCCCTGAGGCCCATGAGGGATTTTCAGGAAAGCTCGATTTTTCCTGGACTAGACTGGGTTTCTTCTGCTCATTGTTGCGACCTCCTTGCCTCTGATGGAGGAGAGAAGAAAGCACTCTGTACCCCGAGGAGGACCGCAGCCCCTGCACCTGGGCACCTTCATCAGCTGGAGCCAAGAGGGAGGCTCCGAACTTCCACAGGTCCCCTGCCACGACTCCCACCCCGGCTGCCACCCCCTGTCTTGGGGTCACAGGTCATTCTCCTCCTACAGCAGCCACCCCAGGAAGCCCAGGACCCCAAAGCACCTGAAATTTCCTTTAGGGACCCTGTCACCCACCATCACTCACCCCCCCACCTCTGAACTCCCTACCTGCTGGATCACATAACAGTCTGCAGTGAAATCTGGACTGTTCTCAGCCTCCTCCAGGACTATTTCCTTTACCTCTTGCTGTGACTAAAACCTGAAGAGACCACTTCTCCTGCAGCCCTTTCAAGTGGTGGCCATTTTTTCCCTCGCACCCCTTCAACTCCTGGACTGGGGATGGGGTAGCTGTCCTATGATCCTCACCGCCACTTCTAGACCTTTCTTCTTCCTACATCCTCCAACCTTGGCTTCGAACTTCTGCCATCACCCTCTTCCCAACCACTACCTCTCCTGGTTACAGTCATCTACCAAGGCCCAACATCACTCCTCATTCCTCTAATATTTTTGCTCTTGGCTCAGTGTCCCTTTCTCCAACAGTACTCTCTTCAAAATCCTTGGTGATTTTAATATCCTCAAGGACGATCTTACCAATAGGCTGTCTTTTCATGCCCTAAAGCTCTTGTCTTCCACCCTACGTCAGTCACTCATTCCTATGGTCATACCCTGGACCCTGTCATTCCAATAATGGGATCCCCTCCGTAACACTGATTTCAAGAATTTCATTCACATTTCCACTACTTATTTAATATCCCCATTTGTCTAATTGCCATCTCATACTTGGCAACCCCAACCTTCCAGGGATGTGGACCATTTTTCTCATACTCCATATCCAGTCTGTGAAGAAATCCTGGTGGATCTACTTTCAAAATATTTCCAGAATCCAGGGCACCTGGGTGGCTTAGTCAGTTAAGCTTCTGATTCTTGATTTCCGCTTAGGTCTTGATCTCAGAGTCATGAGATTAAGCCCTGCATCACGCTCCAAGCTGAGCAGGGAGCCTGCTTAAGAGTCTCTCTCCCTCTGCCCCTTCCTCCTTCTCACACTTGCTCTCTCATGCACTCTCTCTCAAAAAATAAATACACACACACATATATATACATATGTATCTCCAGAATCCAACCACATCTCACCAACTCACCATGACTATCCCGATGGGCACCACTACCATCTCTCACCCAGATTTTGACAGCAGCCTCCCAAGTGGTCCCACTGCTCTACCCTTGGTCACTCTCCTCTCCTCCAATCTCTCTTTAACACAGTAGTACCTAAAGAAGACCATTTAAAATGTACATCAAGGGGGCGCCTGGGTGGCTCAGTGGGTTAAAGCCTCTGCCTTCGGCTCGGGTCATGATCTCAAGGTCCTGGGATTGAGCCCCACATCGGGCTCTCCGCTCGGCAGGGAGCCTGCTTCCCCCTCTCTCTCTGCCTGCCTCTGTGCCTACTTGTGATCTCTCTCTCTCTGTCAAATAAAGAAATAAAAAATAAAATAAAATGTACATCAGGGCAGCTCTTTCTGCCCATGGGTCCTTTCCCCGTGCCTTAATAAAACCACCATTCTGCACCAGAAAAACAACAACAACAACCACATACTTCAGATTATGGCCTTCTCTCTTCAAAAGCTCTCCGCTGGCTTTTCTGCCACATTAAAAGTAAAAACCAAAGTCTTTACGGTAACTTTAAAGACCTTGGAGGTGAGGGTCCCCCAACACCTCTCGGACCTCCTTCCCAGCTGTACCCCTTTGTTTGTTCTGCTCTGGTCTCTCTGATCTCCTTGCTGTTTTTTCAACATACCAGACCCGCTTCTGCCTTGCTCTTCCTCTCACCTCAAGCGAGAATGTTTTCTTGTAGATGGTCTTACCTTACACTCCCTTCTCCTTCTGGGTCCTTACTCAGATCACCTCACTGATGGCTTCCCTAACCACTCAACTTAAAATTACAACCCCTCTACACCCTCTCTCCCCACATGTCCCTTTTTCTTGCTTTTTTCCCTTCATGACACTTACTGTCCTCTTCATGTGATAAACCTTACTTCTTTCGTGAGCGTCTGCCTCCAGCCGGTGGAACACCAACTCCACTGAGGCACGGGTTTTTGTGTTTCTTTTTGCTAAATCTCCAACACACAGGACATAGTAAGTACTCAATAAACATTTCTGAATCAGTGAACAAATAAATGAGAACCAAAAGATTTAGGCAGATGAGGCCATTTCTCAAAGGCCATAGAGCAAGTAAGTGGCGGAACCAGGACCTGAGTAGGCATTTACCCAAGGCCACGGGCCCTGCACTGATGCACCACCTGATCTCACGGAATGAACGCTCGGGCTGGCTCAGGAAGAGACACAGTCACAAAAGTTAAATCCTCACGAGACAGGTTTGCTGTGCCCTTATTTTAAAGATGAAGGATAAACAGTAGACTGCTTGGCATTGTTTAAATCAAGGCAAACTTTGTAAAAGGCCAGATACTATTTAAATAATTCAGGCCTTCAGGCTACTTGGTCTCTCTCAGTTGCTCATCTCCACCACTGCAGCACTAAAGCAGACTCAGACGATACACAGACGAAGAGGCATAGCTGTGCTCCGATAAAACTCTATTTACAAAAAAACACATCACAGACTAGATTTGACCCATGGGCCATAATTTGCTAACCGTGGTTCAAATCTGTAAAAACGCAATTAGGCTGAGTGTGCCCTTGTGTTCCAAGTCCTAGGCCACCACAGGAAATCTTGGGATGAAGTGAAAAGTGCATCAACTTCAACTGAAGCCAGTTCTGGGTTCAGATTTCAGCCCTGCCATGTGCCAGCTGTGACCTGGACCAACTGCCCACCCCCTTTGGGATTCACAGTGCTCATCCCCTAAGAGGGACCTTCCTCTGGCAGGGCTATGATGAGGCATGAATGGAAGGACATGCACACAACAGCACACAATCGCACACTGTACACAATCATGCACACAATCGCACACCGCAGTGGCTCAGGAGTGACTGTTAGGATTGCAGATGGCTCCTCTGGGTCCCGCTAGACTGCACATCCCATGGGCGCCAGGTATCACCCTGTGTTTTGAGTTCCCCTTAGCACCTAACTCTGGCCTGCAGATGTCAGTACTGAGTGTTTTGTGGAGGACAATGAAAGGACGCCTCCCTTTGCCTAATGCCTGGCAAATTTTTAAACCCAAGAAGCATCAGAGACTTTAA
>CM052809.1:43637893-43679702 GCA_028533885.1 Nasua narica | reverse complement strand
GGGGCAGAGGGAGGAGCAGACTCCCCACTGAGCAGGAAGCCTGACAAGGGACCAGATCCCAGGACTTCAGGATCATGACCTGAGCCAAAGGCAGATGCTTAACCCACTGACGCTTAAGCCCCAGTTACGATGATAACAGTATCAGGGGAGTATTAAACCCACGTAGTTTGGTCCTTGTTTTAGCTAGTCATCAGCTCTTTTGTTATAGATAGTGGAGATGCCTCACACTTGACTATTCTCTGCCCCGCCCCCACCAGTGGCCTTGCTGCACACACCAGAGACTGAAAAACAAGACACTTTCCCCTGATCCCCTCAGATCTCAGGATGCTCCTGTTGCCTGGCTTCCACCAAGCAGACACACCCCAGGAGAGGTGCAAATCCTCGCCAGCGGAACGCAGGGCCCGTGTTTGGGGGCATGCTGCTGGCGGAGGCCTGGTGGTCCTGCACGTGCGGCGGGGTCTCCTGATCTCCCAGCCGAGGCTAATTCGGCAGTGTTGTTCTGGGGGTCATTTCTGGTAGCGCAGCCCAGAGCCGCCTCCTCTGGCCTGTGCCACAGAATGTCTCCAGTCCGTTTATGTTAAATCTAACCCGCGGGATTGCTGCCAATTGGAACGGACTTTGCTTCTTCACCAGGGGCCTCGCTAGCCGGTTCAGAGCAGGTTTCTTTCACGGTGCGGAAGGCCCCAGAGATAAGCTCCCAGACTCCTATTAAATGGGAAGAAAAGGAGACAGGTTTGTCCTTCCCAACAAGTGGGTACGGGAAGAAGGATAGAGAGAGGAGAGAGGCAGATGGGGAGGCACAAGCATTCTAAGCACCTCTCTCTGGGGCAGCATATGGAGGGAGAGGCAGAGAAGACAGAGAGCCGCCCTGCCAAAGCAGGGGACCCTTTGTCCCCCGGCCTCCCAGGACCTCTATTGTGGGGGCAGAGCCCCACAGCCTACCTACCCATCAATCCGGGGTGATCACAGAGCTGGCTCCCCTGTGGCCCAAGGTTTTCAGACATTTCCACACACCTGTGTAAGACGGTGAGATGCAATGAACAAACTGGAGAACAATATGCAGGGCACTCTCTAATTTTTGTCTTTAAAAATGGTCCCTCGGGGCGCCTGGGTGGCTCAGTAGTTTAATGCCTCTGCCTTCGGCTCAAGTCATGATCTCAGGGTCCTGGGATCAAGCCCCGGATCGGGCTCTCTGCTCAGCGGGGAGCCTGCTTCCCCCTCTCTCTCTGCCTGCTTCTCTGCCTACTTGTCATCTCTCTCTCTCTCTCTCTGTCAAATAAATAAATAAAATTTTTTAAAAAATGGACCCTCCATTGTGTATTGGTTGGCAGACCTGTCTGATACTACATGGCAACCTGTGAACCACAGTTACTTCCCACAGGACAGAGAGGGAGTCTGAGGGGATGAAATGTCACTTTTGAAGATGTGAGTTGCAAAAGTGAACAAGGACTTCTTTCGTAATTATAAAAAATTGTTTGCCTCTTTATTCACAGCTACTAGCCACATGGAAAGAGCCACGTGTGGGGCAGTAACGTCACGAGAGGTTACTTATGATCTGCTCGAGATGCTTTCTATTCAAACTTGGCTTTTACACAGACAGATGAATATTCTACAAGTTCCCCTCAGTTGTTTCTGAGAAAACTACATTGGTAACATCAGAATGATGAAGTGGGCAGTGGTTCTCAAACTTGAGCAAACATCAGAATTACCCACTGGGCCTGTTAAAACACCGACTTCGGGCATATCCCCCCATCCTGCCAAGTTCCTGTTTCAGTGCCCCTGGGGTCAAGTGCATGCATCTGTGCTTGTAGCAGTTTCCCCGGGGGCAGGGGGCCACATTCTGAGACCCTGACTTCTCAGTGTAGTCCCAGAACCAGTAGCAGCTGCTTCAGGGACCTTGGGAGGAACGCAGAGCCTCAGACTTTTCTCCCAGACCTCCTGAGACAGAAGTCCATCTGACAAGAGCCACATGTGGTTCCCATGCACAGGGCAGCTGGGGAGCCCTGCTCGAGACCTCCAGAGCCCTCAGCCCCAACACTTCAAGATGCTCCCCACGCACCCGCCATCCAGGAGCTCCCCTCCTCGTCCTAGCCCTGTAGTGCTGAGGCCTGTCAGTGCCCTCTTGATGGCCTTGGGCCAGGGAACAGAAGGAAGGAGATCCTGTCCATGATAGAAGGGACCTCAGCCACAGCCTCTCAGGGTCGTGTAGCTAGAAAACCCTTTTCTCCCCTCAGGCACATTTCTGCTGCAGTGTGAAGTGCTTTTCTCCACACGACAGTGCCCAGAATTATATCCTCCTGACCACACAGAGAGGCAGAGGGCTGGACCTCATTCTGGGGGGACACCCCAACAACTCCACCCGGGGGTCCTTCCTAGAAATGTTCAGTCTGCAAAGCTGTGCAAACAAAATACAAGACAGCCAAACTGAAGGCCTTCTGGATGTTTCAGAGACAAAGACCAGCATGATCTCCACCCCTTAATTTCATCCCGGAGCCCCTGTGACGAGATGATTTATTCAGGCCACATGCCAAATGCAGTTTCAGGGCCTTACTGGGCTCACACAGGCCACACTGGGATCTTCACCACCATGTGAGGAGGCTGTCCAGCCTCTGCACCAACACACTCCGTCCCTACAGGCCAGCAAGACCCCCGGGAGGCTAAGTGCTGCCCTCTCACCCCTGCCTGGGCTTGCCTCTCAGCCCTTCCCACTACACAGTGTGCCCAGTACAGAGGATCCTTCGCCGGCCCACAGGCGATGAGCACATTGAACCGGAGTTCCCTTCCTTGGAAGAGGAACTGGGGCAGGAAAACGGACATCAGAAACAAACACACAAACTGGGTTTCAGCTCACTAGAAGGGCTGTTTTCCTCTATTTCTCTACAAATGGTGTTTCTGCATAATCCTTGCAAAGTGTCGACAGCAGGGCACCTGGCAGGCTTGGTCAGTGGAGCATACGACTCTTGCTGTGGGGGCTGTGGGTTCAATCCTGCCCCACAAAGAAATGAGTGGTGTTGACTGGTCTCCAAAACAGTGTCAAGAAAGGGACGATATGCTGAATGTCTGAAGAGAAGTCAACTTTACAATCGAGAAAAATGAACTAGAACAACAATATCCAAGTGAATAAGCAGGTATAATCCTCTTATAAATTGCTCTGATTGTGGTTTAAAAAAAAAATCTTACCCCATACGAACACTAACACTTGTGAGGAGTTTACTCTGGGCCTGGCAGCAAGCTAGACCTCCCTGGCTTCACACCGCCCTCCGGAGCAGCCAGGGCTGATTTCACTCACAGCAATTCTCACACCCAAAGCGTGGGCTTTTCCCACACTGACAACGAGTTCTCCACACTCCAGCACCAACTGGGAGGGTGTCCCACACTTCAGCTCAACTCTGAGAAGAACCATTGGGAGTTAACACCAGACCCCACAAGTGTCAGGGCTCTCTCCCACAAGACTGCAGGTTGCAACTAGCCGGCACCCAGGGTACCCACTCTCTGTCTGACACAGCTACAAAGCTGAGGGCTCCCACACCACCTCATTCCAGGTTCCGTGATTTGCTAGAACAGCTCACAGAACTCGGGAAGTCACTTAATTTAAGATCACTAGTTTATTCTAAAGGATACAAATGAACAGCCAGATGAAGAATCCCACTGTTTAGATCTATTTATGGGGGGTTCATTACATCAGTATGACTAAGTCATTGACACTGGTGACTGAACTCAACACCCAGCCCCCTCTCCACCCAGAGGTCGGGAGATGGGATAAAACTGCCAACCCTTCATTTAAGATTTGGTCTTTCTGTGGACTGACCCCCATCCTGAAACCACCTAAGGGCCCATGAAGAGTCATCCCACTAGAATCAAAGATGCTTGAACACTCTGGGTTTTTTTTTAGTTATGCATACTATTGATTGGAGAAATAAAGCTCAGAGAGGTTAAGTAATTTGCCCAAGGTCCCACAGTTAGTTGCTGGAGTCTAGATTTGAACTCGTTTGTCTCATCTCAAAGTCAGCAAGTGCTCACAGGCACCATGCAGTCCAGATTTCTTTTCTCCTTGCACAAGGGCCAATGCTTGAACACTCTTATCACTCTGGAAAATACAAGCATTTTCAGACCTCTGTGCCAGGAAACCTGGAACAAAGACTAAACATTTTATGCTATCACAAGTGGCTATCATCCCCTTCTTTGTACATATGGGAGATCTAAAACTCAGAGAGGTTCATTAACTTGCAAAAAGTCATACAGCCAGGAACCTGGGTAGGATCCTTTGAGCCTATATGCTTAATCATTAGTCTATACCACCTTCCAACCGTAGGGCCTAATGAGGCACTTCCCTTGAGAAAAAATAAACACAATGATGGCAAGATATCCAAATGCTTCTGAAAAAATTGGAGGTGTCACGTTGCCTTTGGGTAAATGTAATCCATGAGTAACAATGATGACATATACCTATCTTGTGGCATCTTCTGGAGGTCCAGATGGCTTATGTACTGTTGGGATAAATGGGGAGGCAGTCACTCCCATCATTAGAAGGGAAAGCGAAACTCTGCCTCAGCTCGACCCCAGGCCATCATGGCTGCCGGCTGCAGAAACACTGCACTTGGTCTCAGCCCAAGCATTAGCGCTGACCTCCTCCGCCATGTTCATCAACCTAGACTGAAAGCACAAGGAGACTTTCTGCTTCTCAGTCTTCCTACCTAGTTGCACTCATTCCTCACTTCAGAATGACAGAGGGCCTTGTGTCCTGTTGCGGGGAAAACAGCACACACACAAACGGGTGAAGCCTGAGAGGAGCTCAACTTCACCTACAAGCAGGAGGCAAGATAAATTAAAAAACTCTGTTTACATTATTCAAAAGGGAAAAGGCAGTTGGTTTTTATTATAAAACCAAAGGATGATTTAACGTGTGCTGGAGAGTTGGCAACTTCGCCACAGAGACATTCATCTTTTTGTAAATGCTAACCCTCAAAACTTTAAGTCAGTCATAATTCAATGGTGGGGATAGGAAGGGGGGAATGGGATCAACGCCATTCAGGTATAAAGTATAGAAAACACCCAAAGTCATAAGCATACAAGAAAAAGAGAAGGGTAGGGGGAAGTGCAAATGGGAGTATTATTAGAAAGAAAAGCCAGGTCAGTGTTTAACACTGGCCACCTGGCTGGCTCAGTCAGGAGAGCATGCAACTCTTGATCTCAGGGTTGTGAGCTCGAGCCCCACAATGGGTGTGGAGAGTACTTAAAAATAAAAATTTTTTTTTTAAAGATTTTATTTACTCATTAGACAGAGAGAGAGAGAGAGACTACAGGTAGGCAGAGAGGAAGGCAGGGTGGGGGGAAGCAGACTCCCCGCCGAGCAGAGAGCCCAATGTGGGGCTCGATCCCAGGACCCTGAGACCATGAGCCGAAGGCAGAGGCCCAACCCACTGAGCCACCCAGGCGCCCTTAAAAATAAAATCTTAAAAGAAAATAATAAAGAAATAAAGAAAATAATAAATAAATAAAACTGGCCTCAAAGAAAATCATATAACGCACATTATGCAGAAATGGACTCAAATGTCTTATTGAGACAAAATAGGAAATTGGAGTTATGAACCAATTTATGAGTGGTCATAATGATAAATACCACTTATTAAGAACCTACTAATCACCAAACTAGATATTATTCCTATTTTATGACTGAGGAAACCTGAGGCTTAAAGAAGTTGAATAAGCTTCAACAGATGCTACAGATTATATAAAGTAGAGCCTTGATCCAAATCAAAGTGGAGCTGAATCTAAAGCCCAATGATTATTTCAGACTACATTGAAAATGGCTACAAATTTTTTAGGACTACAAATTGGGAAGTGGTATCCCATATGAGGTACGCCTAGAAGGGCCTGGAGCGACTGCTATTGGTGACTTGCCCAACATCTTTTCCCCCTTCACTCCTTCCTGTTCAAACCTCAATTATGTTATTTAATCATCCAATTTCCAGCTCCCAAGGGGAGAGTCCTGACTGAAATAAGAGAAACCTTGATGGATGTTCTCTCAGCCACTGTTTCTGGTCTATGAGTGAGCACATGACTTAGATGACCCAGTTATACTGAAGGGAGAGGGCTATATATAACATAGAGGAAATATTCTTCTCTCTTCTCAGGAAAAAATAAGGAAGTGTGTTGTCCTTTGGCTAAATGGCAGCCATACTGTAGCCATGAAGAAAACCAGGTAAAGACAAAGCCAAGCCTCCATGAATGGCACTGTAGCAAGATGGGGAAAAAAACTGGGTTTGTCCAAAAAAATCCATTGAGCTGTTGACTTCACAACTTTTTGAAAGTGTCATATTTCTGAACTTCTTATTGTGTGAAATATGTCTTTATTTTTTTAATATGTCTTTATTTTTAACTAATTTGAGGCACAGTTTCTGTCATTGGCATATAAAAGCATTCTAACTGGTATTGGCTCCCTGCCCAAATCATCCTCTTTAAAGCTTACCAAGTAGCCATGTTCCACAATTAAGAGACTTAGTCCTTTGAATATTTGTGTTCCTTAATTGGTAATAGGCAAGTAACTATCTAATCTTAAAGAAGGAACTATTTTTCCTTTTTTTTTTTTTTTTTTTTTTAGATCTCATGCATGTATTAGAGAGAGAGAGAGAGAGAGAGCGAGAGCATGAGCAGGGAAAGTACTGGAGGGAGGAGAAGCTGACTCCCCTCTGAGCAGGGAGACTGATGTGAGGCTTAATCCCAGGACCCTGAGATCACGACCTGGGCCAAAGGCAGACACTTAACTGAGCCACTCAGGAGCCCCAGGATTATTTTTCTTAGTACTGCACAAAAGGAAATGATTTACAAAGGAAAATATTAATACATTTATCCACAAAGAAAGTTAAAACTTTTTAATAAGAGATACATAAATAAACTTTAAAGGGAAACAACAAACTGAAGAATGATTTTTCTGTATACAACACAGAGTTAGTATCCTTTCTGTGTAAAAAGCTTTGCAAATAGATGAAAACCTCAAGAGAAAATGTGCAAAGGATATGAACGAGCAGTGGTCATTAAATATATTTTTAATGTTCAAATTTACTCATAATCAAGGGAATACAAATTAAAATATAATAGCATGTTCATCTACCAGATCTAAATTAACTATTTTCCCTTAATAAGGACTACCTCATTAAGGAAAGACTACCTTCCGATGATGCCTACCAGCTGAAGCTCTGTAGCACTCACTCTGCAGCAGACTAGCCTGGGCTGGTTATCAAGGCCAAGGCAGAGGTGGAAAGAGTAGAAACACATGGGCTTCTCAAGACCCCACCTCAGAACTGGCACACCATCACTTCCACTGCCTTCCATTGGGCAAATTGCATCACAAAGCCAGCCAACAGTCTGGGCGGGGTGGGGAGGGACCCGACATTGCTTCTTGATGGGGAATTTGCAAAATCATACTACAGAGGTTCTGAATACACAGAGACGGAGAATTGGGGCCAATTTTCAATCAATCTGTCACAAGCATGTTCTACGTCATCCCAACTACGCTTTAAAAAAAATTAAGTGAAAAAAAAATTTAAAAATAAAAAAAATTTAAAAATTAAGTGTATTTATGATATAGTATACATAATATTTTTTCTGTTTGTGATATGTGGATAGACCGTCCACAGAAATCTATTCACTACTGCACAAGCACCACACAGAAGAGAATATAGAAATGGCCAGTAAGATATGAAAACACGCTCCACAGCACCAGCCACCATTTAAGTGCAAATTCACGCCACAGTGAGACACCATTACCTACCCAGTGGCATGGACAAAATTAAAACGAACAAAGTTTTAAAACCTGACAATACCACAGATTCATGAGGTGTGGAGTTGCTGGGACTCCTATACCACTGGTGGGAATGTAAATAGGTAGAGAACCACAATGGGAATTGTCCCTATCAACTCCAATGAATACAGACACCCCTACCGGGCCCAGCAATTCCACTCATAGATATATCCCCCAAAGCAAGGCACTTGTGCGTGTGAAAGATATTTTAAGTATATTCAAAGCAGCCAAAATCAACCTAAATGTTCATCAACAAGAGAACAAATAAGTTGTGAGGGGTTTTCTTTTTTTTTTTTTTTACTGTATGGCAAATGGAATGCCATACAATGACATGAAATAAAATGAAAAGGGAAAAGAACAAATACTACTGGCAGTAACATGGATAACCCTAACAGACATACCGTTAAACAAATTAAACCAGACCCCCAAAAAGCATAAACCTTACAATGCCATTGACCTCGGGCAAAACTAAGCTGCAGTTACACAAATCAGAAGACCAATTACCTTGAACAACAGGATGATCCGAACTTGGCACAAGGTGCTGCTAACGGACTGATCCGGGTTGAGAGTTTACCTTGGAAGACTTCAGGCTGTACACTTAAAACGCGGGTATTTTGCTGTACGTCCGTGATACTTCAGTCACACTATTTACCAAAGGAGGGTAAAAAGTAGATTTATTCAAAACGTTTGCTATTAAGATGCACGTACCTCTCCAGGGAGATTTTTTTGTGGTAAACCATCACCGAGGGCCCCGCCAAGAGCGCCTGGCCTGGCGGGGCAGAGAGCCAAGTGGAGGGCCGCAGGACTGGCAAGTCCGAGGCCCGGCGGCCGGCTGGAAGGGCGCCCGCGGGCAGGCGGTCCCCGCCGACCGCCCGGGCCACGCCCCGCGCCAACAGCACGCCCTCGTGCAGCGCAGCGTGCAGCGCGAGACCAGCTGGGCGCCGTAGGCCACGAGGCGGCTCCTCGCGACCCCGCCCCTTCCTGCCCTGCGCACGCGCGCGCGCGCGCGCCGCTTTCCTGCTCTTCCCAGCTTTTCCCGCGCTCAGCGCGCGGCCCAGCAAAACCCACGGCGCCTGGTTCAGTGGGAGACCCTGCAAAAAACTGTCACAAGTGACAGCAAGTTTAAAGGGACCCAGGTGAACCCCGCTGAAAGAGCTTTCCCCGCTCCACTTCAATTTCCCGGTCGTCGAATGCGTCCTTGTCAACACATTTTTAGGATTTTCTCACCAATAAAAGGGTGCTTGGACTTGGGATGCCTAAGGGGCACTGGGGACAAGTTGCTAGGATCGAAGGAAGGCTATAACTAAAAAGACAGAGTTCATTCCGGACTCTGCGTGCAGGTAGATGATTAATTCAAATCACTGCCTTTCCATAACAGCTAGGAAATTCATCCAGACTTGGCTCAAGGATTTTAAAATGTGCTGCAGTTTGCCCGAGATCTTAAAATATCTATGATTTTAACCAGCATAATGTTTGTGTCTGGTCTCTGTCAATATAGTTAATAAATTTGATTTACTGAACATAGCAAAGTAGGGCACTGTTGTGTGCAAAATAGCACTCAATAAATCAAAGGAACACTCTAAAATGAATAATACATTACATCTTAGTTAATTGAATTTAGGTAAAATAAAATTTAAAAATAATAATCAAAGGAACATAGAGAGAAAGTGATAGGAATCTAATTGCAAGGTAGAAAATCAAATACTGTGCCTTTTCTGGACCGATTAAGCCTGTTGCAGAAGAACAAACTGGTTTGCTTTTTAGCCACAAGAACCTATTCTGCTTGTAGCCGTGGGTGACTAAGTCCTGGGAAATGTAAATAAAATCAGGAACCGTTTGGCAAGTAGAATCTTGAGAGTTATTTTGACCTCACGTCACACACCAAGTAAGCCAACCGATGCCCCAGCTAAATCCTAACACAAATAGAGGAATACACAAATTTTTTATAGGCCAAAGTCAGATTAACTTCCAAGAAATGCGCTGATGGCTCCATTCACCTCCTGACACAATGCCATGACTACTCACATAGCAAAGGAAGGACCATCATTGGGAAGTTCTGCTACCCTCACTAATAATGCTGAGAGATCCAATGTCCCAAATAGGCAGTATGACCAACCTGCTCAACTCCCCAGATAACTTCAAAGATATGAAATTCTAGATTCCATCTACCAGTTCAAGGAAAATATGTATTATCCTTCCATCCCATGATACCTGTGCTTATCAAGGGCTGTAACTGGGCCCAAGGCCAGACTGAGCAGGTTTGTTGAATGGAGATAACGCAATACAATGGCTGGACATGGAAAGAAAACAGGAAAGACACACCAAAGCAACTGAGCAGATGTCTGAGGAGTCCAATCCTACTTTAATTTTTCATAAGATGATTAGGCCTCAAGAACATACAGCCGTTAGACCTGCTGCTGGAATCTTCGTTCACTCACTCGCCTATCACTGTGCCGGACCATCAGCTGTGAGGGGAACACGGTGATCAGGAACTGTGCACGTTCCCCGGCTGTGAGGAGATCAAGGCGTAGAAGGAACACCTGTGTGTGAACACCCATAAAACACGGGTTGGATGAGCGAGTGTGTAAATGCCATAGAGGAACGAACATGGTGCTGGAACCCAGTTTGCTAAGGGCCTCCGACGAGTGCAGCCAATAGCCACTCAAAGGTGGCCGGTCCCAAACCCTGGGACCCAGAAATGCCACCTTATAAGGAAGAAGGATCTTTGCAGATGGGATTAAGTTAAGGAATGGACATGGGGGGATCATCCTGGATGATCCTAAGGGGCCAAACTCTGATCACAAGCACCTTTATAAGAAAGAAGCAGAGGGAGATTTGGCACAGACCCACGAAAGAGGAGGCCATGTGACGAAAGAAGAGATTGGATGATGCAGCCCCAAACTTTGGAATGGCAGGAGCCACCAAAAGGTGGAGAAGTGAAGGAAGAGTTCTCCCCCAGAAACCTCCAGAGGGAGTGTGTGGCCCTGCCAGCACCTCAAGTGGGACTCTGGCCGTCAGACCCAGGAGAAAACACCATTCTTTTGTTTTAAGCCACTAAGTTTGTGTCAGTTTGTTCCTGCAGAAACAGGAAACTAACATACCAAGAATTAAGAAGGACTTTCGAGGGGGAGAAAGAAAATGCATGTGCTGAGTCATAGAGGGTGTGGAGATGCAAGTGGAGAAGGCAATAGTAAAATGCAAAATGGTGGGGTAAGAACAGCCTCGGGCTGGATTATGGAGGGCCCCGATGTTTCCGTTAAAATTTTACCTTGACATTTATTCATGGTGAATGAGAGGGAGCTCTTGCAGTGTTTTAAGCCATTTACATTATAAATTTACACTTTAGAAGGTCTCTCTGTCCACACTATGGAGACCTTCCCTCACCACCCCCACATCCAGTGTACTAGGAAATCCTATGGGCTCTATATTCCAGATGCACCCACATTCTTACTTTGCTCCCTGCAGGCACAGCTAGCATTCTGATCCAAGTCCCTGTGTTCACCTCCAGATTTTGAAATAGCCTAATAGCCTCCTCACTTCTCTCTCTCCCCCCTCTCTCTCTGCCTCTTTCTCTATCTATATATATATCCATGTATATAGAGAGATATATATATCCATATACATATGTCCGTGAGTATACCATATATATGTTCTATTTTACACATTTATATGTGTGTGTGTGTGTGTGTGTGTGTGTGTAAAATTGAAAAGTCTTTGACACAGTAACAATAAGCTCATTCATTAAATATGTATTAAAGAGATAGAGCTGGTTGCCTTGGTGGTTCAGTAGGTTAAGTGTCTGCCTTTGGCTCAGGTCATGATCCCAGGCTGCTGGGATGGAGTCCAGCATTGGGGGGGGGAGGGTCACTGCTCAGTGGGGAGTCTGCTTTTCCCTCTGCCCCTCCCTCCCACCTTCCCCTGCTCATGCTCACTCTTTCTCTCTCTCTCTCTCTCTCTCTCTCTCGCGCGCGCGCAAAAATAAATTTTTTAAAAAGAGAGCTGTAGGAAAAGCTACACTAGGTACTTTAGTACTCTAAGTACTTTAGTACTTAGATACAGATACACAAATATTATTGATAAAGATAGAGACATACAGGGACACCTGGGTGGCTCGGTTGGTTGAGCAGCTGCCTTCGGCTCAGGTCATGGTCCCAGGGTCCTGGGATCGAGTCCCACATTGGGCTCCCTGCTCAGCGGGGAGCCTGCTCCTCTCTCTGCCTCTGCCTGCCTCTCTGCCTGCTTGTGTTCTCTCTCTGTTAAAATAAAATAAATAAAATCTTTAAAAAAAAAAAAAGATAGAGACATACATTTGTGGGACAATTATGTAAAATAGCACAAAAAATGTCCAATAATAAAAGAATGCTTCATTACATTGTGAAATATTATTCAATCATAAAATATTTTCAATCATATACACAAAACAGTAATTAAATGGACATGATTAACAGCCTATTTTAACTTATCAGATTAGAATATACATTTAAATGATGATACCTAATTTGGCAAAAGTATAGGGGTATGTAAGTATTCTAAATAGGTACAATATCTTTCAAGGACAACTTGGCACTAAGTATAAAATATCTGGCCCAGCAATAATAGGCTAAGATTTATCCTCAGAGTAAAAGGAGAGATGAACAGAAGACTCATTTCTATGAATGCTAAAAATGTTAAATTTTTTCCCTGTAAAAGGAAAAAGTATGACCAACTTAAATTTACAACGATGTCTAGTTACTTAAATATATTATGATATATTCCGGTACATTCATGTAATGGATTACAGTGCAGCCCTTTAAAATGTGCTAACAAAGATATTAAGTAGTAAGGAAATATTCACAATGTTATCAAGTTAAAAGAAAGTCTCAGAGTAGTACATATAGAAATTTATGTCCAGAAAATATTCAGAAGACTAGACGGGCGTACTTCAAAATGCTCAGTTATTTCTGATGGTGGGAACTACACATCCTTTTTAAATTTATTGTTTATGATTTTCTCCTTTATCAAATATCTCCACAATAAATATATAACACTTTGAAATCAGATTGAAAATATTTTACTCCTACATTAATATTTGAGAAAAGTCTCACGATGCTATTTTAAAAGGTAAACTACTATACACAAGTTTTGATTCCAAATTTGTGTGTATGTTTACCAAGAAAATACGCTGGAAGAAAGACTGAAATACTAACAATGTTTAGTTCTGAGTGGTAAGGTTCCCGTTCCGGGGAAAATGGGATAAGTGGGTTTAACCCGGTCTCTCTCCAAATGAATGAAGTTACAAAACCCGGACATAACATGGGGACCAGCGATTTGAGAACTCTGGAAACAGAGTATCAAGAGGACGAGGGAAGAAGATCGGCATTGGAAGTACCTTGACCCAGTGGAGAGAACTTACCATTTTAGTCAACTCCACTATGTCCCTATCTGGACTGGAGGTACTGGGGGCACGTGGGGGGAGCCACCATGGGCATCCAGCAGACGGCCGGCTCCAGCAATAGTGAACATGGTCCTGGTAGAGACCATGCTGGCAAAGGCAGCCCGCGACCACCTATAAAACTCGGGGAAAAATCTTCCTCTCTCTCAAAGAGCTGTCTTCCCAAAAGAATAGAGTAGATCCTGTTGCTTTTTTCTCTGGGTCCCCTCAGTGTTCAGTCCACTAGGTCCACAAGGTTGCCGGAAAGCACTGCAAAGCAGGGTAAATAAAGCCACAACTTTCTGGGGGAGGTACCAAAAAGACGACTCCCCATGGAAATGGAGAACTGAAGCAATCACAGAAAGGCACTTGGAAAATCATCCCATCAAGTTACTGATGACCCCTGGCCTCACTTCCAAGCTGCACAAACTCGGCTTAATCTTATTCACTCGGTGATTTGAGATCTGAACTAAGGGATAAACCACTACCTAGGAGTCAGGGTGATGGCACACCCCCTGGGACGATCAGAACCGCCCTGCAAAGCTGCCCACAACACACTGGGTAAGAACTTGCAGCCTGGGGGCACCTGGGTGGCTCAGTTGTTCAGCGTCTGCCTCTGGCTCAGGTCAGGATCCTGGGGTCCTGGGATAGAGTCCCACAGCAGGCTCCCTGCTCAGCGGGAAGCCTGCTTCTCCCTCTCCTTCTGCCCCTCCCCCTGCTTGTGCTTTTTCTCTCTCTTTCAAATAAATAAAATCTTAAAAAAAGAGAGAAAGAGAGAACTTGCAGTCTTTAATCTCTTGGACATCAGCCTTAGCAGACTTTTCAGCATCGGTAGCCTTAGGCAAGGTACTACTACAAAAAAAGCTTTTGTGCTGCAAAGGAAACCATCAACAAAATGAAAAGGGAACCTATTGAAATGGAGAAGTTATCTGTGAATATCTTTAACAAATGAATAATATCTAAAATATATAAAGAACTCATACAACTCAATCAAAAAAAAAAGCCCACTACATAGTCTTTGGAGTTACCTGATTCGGAGTTTATGGCAGCTATAGTCAAATTCCTCCATCAGGTAATGGCGAGCATTCTTGAAATGAACAAAAGAAAGTGTCAACAAAGAAAGAGAAAACAGAAACAAGGGTCAAATGGAAAATTTCAAAGAAACAAAATTCATTGGAGGGGCTTATTAGCAGAATGGAGATGACTGAGGAAAGAGTCAGTGTACATAAGGACAGGCCAGGAGAAATTATAAAAGTTAAGCAACAAAGAGAATAAAAGATAAAAAAAGAATGAATCTGAGTTACCTCAGAGGCGTCGGGACAATACCAAATGTCTAAAAACACTCATGTCACGAGAGTCACAGAAGGAGAGAAAAAGGATGGGTTGTAAAAAAACTTTTTTTGAGAAAAGAATGAAAATTTTCTGAATTTGGTGAAAGACACAAACCTACCCATTCAAGAAGCCCAGCAATCCCAAAATCCACTCAGATACATCATAATCAAGCTGCAGGAAACCAAAGGCAAAGAAAACATCTTAAAAGCTGTAAGAGAACAATAATTTGAATAAAGGCAGGTTTCTCCTCAGAGCTGAGCCCTGGAGACCGAAAAGAAAAGGGCAATATTTTTTTAAGTCTGAAAGAAAAGAACTGTCAGGATTCTATACCCGGGGTAACATCCCTCAGGATAGAAGCCATTCTCATACGAAGAGAAACTCAGAGAACTCATGTGTGCACACCTGCTCTCAACTGCTGTAGGAAGTTCTTCCAACGGTGGGGAAAAGGTATCAGAAGGACACTTATCTACAGAAACAAAGGAAGAGAAACAAAAATGGTGAATATCTGGTAAATGTAATAGATGATTATTCTTCTCTTGAGTTCTTTAAAATATGCGTGGCAGTTGAACACAAAAATTGTAACTTTGTCTGATGGGGTTTTGTTGGATGTAGATGTAATAGGGAAGATCACTATTGCATAAGGAAAGGAAGGCAAAGAGACTTTGCGTGGTGGTGATATTAGAATAAGAACTTAATTAACAAGAAAGATGTTCAAGCTCTGCATAGGAATCAGGGGCAGGGAGAATGTTCTCCAAACCAGAACAAGTCCTGTGCCAACAGGCCTGTCCTCACTTGCACCTCCCGAGACCCAACTTCATCCTTCTTTCTTCAATCCGTGAAGATTTCATCAAGGCTCTCTCACTTCCTTCCATTTCATCCCCTTAGCATTTGGTTTATAACTATCTGAGAATCTTTGTAATACAATAACTAGTAATATTAATAAAAACATCAGCAGTCATCTGTTAGGCATCTTCTATCAGATGGGGCACTAAGTATAACCCTTTCCAAATGTTATTTCTAATTCTTGCCAAAACCCTGTGGGGCAGATCATATTATCCCCCACTTAACAAAACAGGACACAGTCTCATTGTGCTACTGTGATTTGTATGCCTGTTTCACTTACAATAATTAGACTTCTCAGGTTCTGCTAAGTTGGATCTATCCTGAAGCATCTTCGGGGCTCACAGAATCTGAGCTGGAATGACCTTAGTAATGTGTTGCTACTTTAATCCTCTGATTCTACAGCTGACAAAATTGGGTTCATTTGGTTTATTTTGAAATTGACTTGAACCCATAAATCCAAGAGTAGTACAAGCCAATAAAATGTTTGTGACCTGGTAGTTCTTGACTATGGCTCTTAAGCCTCCCCCCAAAGAACACGCAAGAAAAGGCTGAGAGAATTGGAGAGAGCTTTGTGCAAACTGCAAAACCGTTCTGGATTCTAGGATCAGAGAGAAACAATTTATGTTTCTGAGCATCAATACCTTCGACTGACCTTGCCGCTGAATGCCTATTGTGATTTCTGTGCTGCGGCACATTCCAAGTTCAAGGTAAGATGGATATATCTTAGCGATACATGCTGGAGAAAAATCGATTTTTATGATAAATGGTGTGATGCTTGTCTTGTCTGGTGGCTGTGTGGGCAGCCCCGCTGGAGCCCAGCGTATCTACTTCTGAAAGGCCACAGCTCTCGGAGCATCATCACAGGCTTGTTACCTTAGAATGTTTTAGGCCAAGCTGCAGTGCACACAGAAAGAAATAGTATCTAACTGTTCAGCTAGAGTGTCTGCTATGGTCTGAATGTATCCTCCCCAATATTCGTATGTTGAAATCCTACCCCACCCCCCGCCCAAGACGACGGTATTAAGTGGTGGGACTTATGCCATGAGAGTGGAGTGCTCATGAGTGGAATTAGTGCCCTTATGAAACAGGCTCCAGAGAGACCCAGCCTCTTCTACCAAGTAAAGATATAGCAAGAAGGTATCAGCGAGGAACCAGGAAAAGGGCCTCCACGCGAACATGTTGCCACCTTGATCTTGTACTTGCCAACCGCCAGAAGTATGAGAATTAAATGTCTGTTTTTATAAGCCAGGCTGTCCATGGTATTTTCTTATGCCAGCCCAAGCAGATTAAGACAACATCCGAGGAAGCTTTGCATGGAGGAGGCCCGATGCGCTGGGCATTGCAGAAGTGGATTTGGACTTGGAGAAATGGAACTGGAGGGGACAGGGAGCAGATGATATTCCAGGTTGAGAAGGCCAGGGCACAGGAAAGGGGACCAAGTCGTGGGGAGCAGAGTTTGACTAAAGCACAGGGTATATGTTCAAAGAAGGAAAAGGGAGCATGGGATGTAAAGAAGGATAGGGCCTGCATTAGGAAGGGACTTTCCAATGGAAGGAATTGAGTCAAATTCAAATTCGCTGAGTCAAAAAAGAAGGGAATTCATTGGCTCTCATAACTGGAACACCCAGGGCTGCTGCTGGACTCAGGTAAGATTGGATCTGAGCACTATAAAGACCCTCCATTTGTCCCCATCCCCTTCCCTCAGCCATACTCACCAATGGGTGCTGGCCCACTTCTTCCAGGTGGTCAAGGAAAAACGACGAGCAGTGGTTTTAGGGACACATCCCCTCATCTGAAACTCAGGTAGGCGAGTGTCTCCCTTGCCTAGAGCCATAGCTCAATCTGACTGGCCTTGTGCAAGACACTTACTAGCCTCTCCCTGCACCAGTCGCTGGGTCCCTGTGAATGGGGAGCAGCAGTGGGCCAGGCCTGAGTTATCCGCCCACCCTACTGGGGCAGAATAGGGCCTGTACCCAGAAGAATGGAGATGAGCAGAGGGAAGACAAAAGTAGCAGTTAACGGGACGCCTGGATGGCTCAGTTGGTTAAGCAGCTGCCTTCGGCTCAGGTCATGATCCCAGCGTCCTGGGATCGAGTCCCACATCTGGCTCCTTGCTCAGAGGGGAGCCTGCTCCTCTCTCTGCCTCTGCCTGCTTCTCTGCCTGCTTGTGTTCTCTGTCAAATAAATAAATAAAAATCTTTAAAAAAAATGCCAATTGAATAACAATGAATAAATTAAAAAAAAAAAAAAGTAGCAGTTAACACAGTCTACCACAGGGCTATGTCGTGGAGGGCCTCAGAAGTCAGCATCGGAGGTTGGCACTGTATTGTTTAGACGACAGCAGGGACAGTGACTGCTTTTCAGGGAAGAGGACGGAGCAGAAATGAGAGTTACAAAGGGGAGTCCAGTGGCAGTGCATAGGGTGGACTGCAGGGGTCAGGCATGGGGAGGGTCCCTCCAGCCCTAGAGGCCCACATCTGAGTTTGACCCCCTAGGGAGCCCAAGGGCAGGTCCTTGCAGTGGTAGAACAGGGAAAAACAAAGCACTGGGAGAACACTGTTCTTGTGACTATCCTGACAACCAAACATCTACAGCACCAGAGTGGGGGGGAGGGGGGGCGCTGCAAAAAAGACCAGGGTTCTGTGTTTTCTCTGCCAGCCTGTGACTCCCACAAAGCTTGTCTCGACTAAACATCGGAGGGGAGGTGGAAGGCAGAATGAACTTGCCCCAGGCCGTCAGATAGGGGCTGAGGATGATAAAGACATGAACTTGGTATGTGCACGGAATAAGATCCAGAAGGCCGTGCACAGACCTTCAGCACTGATTCAGAGAAGGGAGAGAGCTTTCACTTTTTAATGGCGACATTTTGATGTTGTATAAAATAAGCAGGTTTCCATTCGTAGTAACAGTATCCACGGGCACTGGGTCAATGTTGCATATACGTGGCAAAAACGTACATTGTAAAGGAAAGGCATTGGGATTTTTTTGTACCTTGAGCTGGAGACTTGGGACACAACAGGTTTGCTCTGAGGGGAGATGAAGGGGATACAGTGGGGGCATGTGACGGACATGGTTAGTTCTGTCTGGGGCCTCAGGAAGTTTCCATTGAGAAGCTGCTCGTGCTTAGACCTGAAAGGGGACGGTGCAAAATAAAAATAAAAATGAAAAAGAGCAAAATAAAAATATTTATTTATTTGAGAGAGAGAGAGATCTCAGGACCCTGGGATCATGACCTGAGCCGAAGGCAGGCGCTTACCTGACTGAGTCACCCAGGTGTCTAGAGGAGAGCTTTCTTAAGGTTCAGTTCATGGTTCTACAATCCTTTATCATTATTCACCAGATTTCACTTTTTTCTCTATTAGGTTAGCTTCATCCACTTTACATCTGCCATCTGGTGATTTGATCATCCCCAGTGATACTGGAGTTGGCCATTCAGTGGCAGCACATCACCTGTCACCTGTCACCTGCACCCTTCCTTGAGCTTCTCAACAATGTCCAGCTGCTCCTCCCCGGGATACTCTGGCCATTTCCCACAGGTGCCTATACCACAGTCCTGGCTCGATCCCAGGATGCCAGGATCATGACCAGAGCCGAATGCAATTACTTAACCAACTGAGCCACCCCGCAACCCCCCACCCGGCCCCAGACACTTTTTTATCAGCCTGGTGAAGGGAGTGTGCTCTAGTTCTCTCGAGGAACATGGGGTCCCTTTTCTGGCCTCACCAAATAATTCCTTCTAACACTCCTGGGCCCCTGCACCCCGGAGCCCTTTCTTAGCACTCCGCTCCAGCAGCTCTGCTTTGCACCTGATTAAATGTAGGCCCCCACTCTGCCCCTGTCTCAGAGAGGACGCGAGCTGCCTGTCAGGACTGGCCCAGATGTCTTTGCCGGGAGGGGCTCCCCTATCAATAATCCCCCTTGCCATCTATCCTGTGTTCTCTACAGCCCCAATTCAAACCTCCGCGCTCCAGCCACACACCAGCCCCCAGGTGCAGCAGAGACTTTAGGACTTGGTTCCTGCAGTTCTTTCAGTGAGGACAACATTTCCTCTGTGCCCTTGGGCTGTGCTCCACTCTGACTCTGGTGCTGGTCTACAGCAAATCTTAGTGGGGCAGATCTTAACCAAGACAGAACTCTCTTATGAGGCCAGGGCTGCCTAGGTGCCTGGCCGTTCCCCACAGGTGCCTGCACCATGGTCCAAGAGAGCGTGAACCACAGCGTATGTCCCTGACCAAAAGGCATTTGCTGGGCAATTTCAAACTTAGGTACCATCTGAAGATTGCTCAAGAATGCTTGACAATTTAGCCATTACTTATGAGCATTCCCCCATGCCTCTGACCCTCGCCTTTCCTGCCCTCCTGCCCTTCACTTCCCTCCTCCCCCAGCCGAGAGCATTAACAGACATGCCTCCCTGCCACCGTTCTAGTGGACTTGTCTGGAAAACGAGGACCCAGCATCCCTCTTAGAACACGAAGCAGGAGGTGCTGGGCTCCGTGGAGCCTGAGAGCATACTCAGTCATTTTAAGAGCTTGTTATTTTTGAGGCCCCAAGCTCAAGAAATGAATTCAGAAAGAAAATGAAAAAATTGGAAGACAGATAGCAGGAGTGCCTCCTCCACTAGCAAAGTCCCTCAGCTGAAACCAATTTGGACAGCTCAGCTCCGTCTCGGCTCATGAACTCCGCTTTACCTCAGAGAAGCCCTACAATGCATGCGCGCACACACACACACACGCACAGGAGTCAGACTGGGTTGAGAGCTATTTGGCCCGAAAGAAGGAAAGGAAACTTGCTCCTTCTATTTAGGTGCTAATCTCTGTGGTTTTGATTTCAGTAGCTTAACATCTTCTGAAGATGTCTTAGGTCATCCTGGGCCTGCAAGATGGGTTTTTAGGAGACACTGTGGGATACTGAACCTCAAGAGAAAAATAGGAAAACTCCAGAACCAGCTCCTGGTGCCTTTGTTTACCCTAACCACTTACCCCTTGAAACACCTCGTCTCACAGCCTTTATTTTTTCAAACCTAGGAATGAAGAATTTGAAATCCTGATATATTTGAGGTACTCAACCCAGAGCTCATCACCAGAGGGTGCCTGAATCCCAATCTCCTGAGAAGAAAATGGCTTGCCACCTCCTGGGGAAGATTCGGGGTCTTACCTTCCAGCTGGCCTCTATCACCTAAAGAAGCAAAGAAGATAATGAAAGGCATGCTCTCTTCCCTGTTGCCTTAAGACCCCAGACAGAGTCCACCTTCTCCTTGAGACTTTCTGAAAAACCAGCTCTGTCCTCTAGAATTTCACAATCCCTGTACACATCAGCTCCCTGTCCTGACTTGGGGCACAGCCTTCCTCACTCAGTGATGCCTGCTGTCCACCCCAGCAGCTTGGATGCTTTGTGTAGACAAGGAAGACTCCTTCACCTCAAGGCCGTGACAGAAACGAGGTAGAGAAAAATTCCATTCTAAAATTAAGTGAGAAAAGCAAAAGCCCGGAGCTGTATGTACAATAAGCTACTAACTGTATAAAAATAGAAGAAAATAAACGCATTTGCTTGCACAGAAATAAAATATCTCTGGGGCCACCAGGTGGCAAAGTCAGTTGGGCATCTGACTGTTGGTTTCAGCTCAGGTCTGATCTTGGGATAGTGAGATCAAGCCCTACCTCGGGCCCTGTGCTCAGTCAGCTTAAGATTCTCTCTCCCTCTACCCTTCTGTACCTCCTCCACTCGCTCTCTCAAATAAATAAATAAATACATCTTTAAAGAGAAAGAAAGAGAGGAAAGAAAGAAAGAAGAGAAAAGAAAAGAAAAGAAAAGAAAAGAAAAGAAAAGAAAAGAAAAGAAAAGAAAAGAAAAGAAAAGAAAAGAAAATATCTCTGAAAAGAAACACAGGAAAGAAATTATACTATACAATCTCTGAGGAAGAAAACTATATCCTTTTGTGGCCTTTGAATTTTGAAATGTAAAACCATATTTCCTGTTCAAAATGAGGTAAAACACAATTTTAAAACACATGTTTATTTTTAAAATATTTCTATTCCCCCAGAATTTCAAGGTAGACTAGGCAAGGCTGGCTCAATAATAGTGAACTTGTAGGAGAGAGTATTCTTCTAAAGACTGCAACACAGGGAAAGTTAGATATCGGGACCATGCTTCTTTGGGACCAGGTGGAACGAGAGGTGGAAAAAACAGTGTTGTACTAAATAGGAGCAGTGTCAGTGTGGAACTAAAACTTCTTAGACCTCCAGGAGCATTCCTGAATTCACAAAATCATCAGAGTGTCACTGGACTTTCTTATACAAAATGGGGACAAGAACAAAGCTCATGAAGGGAGTCGTATGGAATCAAACTAAGGCAGCACACTTGGATGGAGAAGACAGTTAAGAAGGAGGTCAGAAATTCATAGAAGTCACAAAGAAGGTATAGGATACAGACCAGAGATGTGATGCAAGTCCACGCCCCAAGAGCAGGCCAAACCCCAAAACAGAAGTATAGACGTACACTGAAACTCAGGTTATGCTGGAAGGAAACCTGCTCCTGAGACCCACGGGCAGCACCCCGGCTGACTCATACAGAGCCTGTGTGTGATCAAGAAAACGGCACTCCTTCCTCAAGAGACCTTCCTTATATCTGCCAGAAAATTGTCAAATCTATGACGACTGCTCTTTGAAGGGCACCCTTCCATGCTGTGTAATCCACAGCGTGTTAAACCACTAAAGCTGCAGAGGACAACTCTGCAGGGAGCAGGGAGGCAGGGAGCCTGCAGGGACATGTCTGTGGGTCTTAGAGGCAGGATTGCCTTTCTACACGCACGCACCCACTCATCACCTCTGCCTTTACAGTACAAAAAACCTTAATGAGTAATTCATACTTCAAAAAACTGTTTTGTGTAAAAGACTTCCCTTAAATAAATAAGCTTTGTTTGTCGGGTCCAAAATGTGATTTGTTATTACTGTATTTTATTTCTATATTTTACTGTGCCCTGAGATTTAATTTGCGGACAATTTGTCATGGTTCAAGAAATGTTAGGAACTTAGGATTGAAAGACTCGGAGTTGCAAGAGCAAAGGCGATCCACTTCCTAAGATGTATTTCACGTAGATTGCCCACTGCAGGTCAGCTCCATTTAGTATAACAGGCGATGCAATAAATTATTGGTTTAGGGATCTAATACGGATAATAACTTTCTCCTCAGGACACAGAAATGGTTCTCAAATTCTAATCTGCCTAAGAATAACCAGAGAAGCATGTTAAAATTATATTCCCACCTCCTTCCATCCCAACGACAGCCACCATCCTGACTCAGTGGGTCCAGAGTTTTGTTAAATACTTGAGCGAGGACTCAGTTACAGTACGATCTTTCCTCTCTTGTGTGAACTCAGAGGAGACCTGCCAAATAGCAACAGTATCTGTGACCTCTTTTGTTACCAAAGGCTTTTAAACACATAAGCAATAATCACATGGCTCCCTTAGGTACTTGAAGCAAATAAAGTGAAAGTGCAGGAAAGTCAAAATTGCCTTTGACGTCTTCCTTCCTTTGGGTCCCAGATGGAGAAATTGACTTGCATTCAGGAGCTCCCCTAAATGAGAAATAAATATCACTAAAGAGAATCCGAGCAAGCATGCAGCACACAGAGAATGAGACTGACCCAGGAGGCAACAGATCAGGGTCTCCCAATTCACACTGGCAGAGGAGTAAGGAGCACACGATTCCACGACAGAGGAGGAAGCCCTAATGCTATTAAATACTTACATAATGTGATACTTGTTGGCATGGTGTTAAGCAAAGCACTAAGTATATTCAAGTTGCTCTAGAGCATCTTTTTTCTTTTGCCCTCTCCCCTCCCCACCATCCCAGCCCTGAAACACATGCCCACGAGGAAAGGGACAGGAAATCAACCATATGGACCTACACACCCTGTGAAATAGGTAGCCCTGTTGCCACTTTGCAAATATGGGAACAGAAGCACAGAGATTAAATGCCTTGCTGCAGTCACACAGGGGACAAATCAGGGCTGGGACTCACAGGCTGCTCTGGCTGGCATTCCAAGTCTTGGCTTGCAATGCCCTGGAGCATCTGTGTTGTGCGCTCTGCCAGGCACAAAATAATGGGGACTAACACATGGTGATTGCAGTTTGTTCTCAGATTCTTAAGACTTACTCCCAAATACTCTCCTCCTCTACTCTCTTCCTCAAATCTCGTCTATTTCTCATGGCTTTAAATTCTATCTACATGTAGTCATTAACTTTCAGATTTATATTCCCAGCCCAGATTCTCATCACTGAGCTTCAGAGATGTATGCACTTGGCAATACAACCATGACTTCTTGGTGTCCGAAATGGAATATGTCAAACACTGAACTGTTTACTTACAGTCCATCCCTCTCCAGCAAAATCCTCTTCCTTCCTCATTCTTCACCATTTTGCTTACTGGTACTGCCTTCAACACGATTCCTCAAGCCAAAACAACGAGCATCACCCTGAATTCCTTCACCCTCCCACAAAAGGTACATTAGCATCCTGAGAGGCCACCTCCAAAATATAACTAAAAATCTAACTACTACCTACTATCCTCTCTTTTACTATATATATATATGCATATATATATATATATATGCATCTGTGTACTCTTATTTCTTAGCTGCAGTGTCACATTCAAAAACTTCAGGAGCCACTCATTGCCTGTCAGGTTAAGGTGACTGCCTACATCTTTGATCTCATCTTCCCTCACCTCTCCATCTTGGTTCCTTCCGTACCTGGAGTTCTGAGCTCTTTCCCACCTTGGAGCCTGAGTATTTGCTATTGCCTCCACCTGGAATGTTTTTCTCCATATCTTTCCCATAGCTGTCTCAGTTTAAATGCAGATCCTCAGAGAGGCCTCCCCTGACCACACTATGTAAATTATGTCCCCATACATACTTATTTTCCTTTAATGAATACCTATCCGTTCACTTACTTATCATTCGTTTTTCCATTAGACTAAAAGCCTTGTGAGGACAGGAACGATTGACATAAATCGTTATGTCAATAATGTGATTCCCTGCACCCCACTTTCACCTAACTCAAAGAGCCCCACAGGAAGGGAGAGGAATTAAGGACTACCTGTAGTGTTTCTGTATCCATAGAAGTAGTAAGGTTGCGTGCTGTAATAGGTAGAATTGCGTCCCCCAGAAACATATGCTTGTTTCCTGACCCCTGGAACCTGTGGGCATGATCTTGGTCACAAATAGGGCTATTGCAGATATAAGCAGTTAGGATAAGGTCATACTGGCCTAATAATGATAATGATCCTTAATCCAATAGGACCAGTATCCTTATAAGAAGAGACTCAGGACACACAGAGAGAGAATGCCAGGTGACAACAGAAGTGACTGGAGCAGTGTATCCATCAGCCAAGGGAGCCAAGGATGGCCGGCAGCTTCAGGAGCTACAAGAAAGGCCTGGGACAGATTCTCCCCTGAAGCCTGAAGAGACGGCATGGTGCTGCCAATGCCTTGATCTCAGGCTTCCAGCCTTGGGACTAGAACTCTCAAAGGCTGAACTTCTGTTGCTTTAAGCCACCCAGGTTTGGGGTGGTCGTCTCTCGCTTGAGGAAAGTGAAGAGAGGAAAATAATTTCTATAATAAAATGTAGCTCTAAGTTTTGTGGATTTTATGAAGAGTAATTAGTCAGAAGTGAAGTTGGGCCCAATATAGGATTTGGAGAACCTGGAGATGATTTCTAACGCGGGTCTTCTTCCCCCAAGGTAAAAACTCTCACCCAAACTCTAATATCTCATCCGAACCAATGTTACCCCAACCCCTGAAGCAGAAAATAAGACATATTTAATTCTTTGAGCAATTAAATTGCTCATTAAACTTTTGCCACCTGGCCTGAAAGAACAGAAAAACCTATTACAGTGAGGTTCGAAGATGTTCTCATTGTTTAATAGGTGTCGTACTTTTAAAAGTCAGGTACTGATAATGAAGTTATGTCAGCCTTTCAGGACATCTCTGAACACAAATTGCATTAACTTGTAAGTCTCAGTTGGTTCATCAAGGGTAATGGAATTATTACTGCCAGAAGCCATGATTCCACGGAAATGAAAAGTTTATCTTTCCAAATACTATAAGCGATGATGCTTGGCAGTCCTGTACGCATTGAATCAGAAAACTTCTTTCTATCTGCATTTTTGAGATGGGTTTTAATGTAAGCAGCATTTTGGAGAGGAAAAAAAACTATCCAAATTTTAATTTAAAATGGTAGTTAAATATTGGATTAATATCCAATTAAATCCAATGAAATCACTGATGGTCAAGTATTGGGTCATTCAGTCCCTGTCCAGACTCACTGTTTACCCCTGGTGAACGTGGGGCTACTCACTTCCTCTGAGCTTTGGGATCCTCATCCATTAAAGAGCAAGAAAGGAAGAGCTAGATCATTTCACAAATCTTTTCAAGCTCTAAAATAATGTTGTGTGTGGACATTTCCTTATCCCTCTGTATTTATATTGGCTCAGGATTTCATAGTTAGACTTTCATCCTTTTTTGAGCCAATTAAAGTCTCATTGATCTCAGTGCCCACACCTGGTGAACAAGCCGGCCAGATGTTGTGGCTGGAGGGAGACTTGTTGAGGCCGCCTCCTGTCACTGGGACCCCACAGACAAATGTGCAGTCTATTTATGGCACAAGAATGCCCAGCCCGGGAGACAAGGAGACTGAAGTCGTCTGAGCTCCATTTGCCACGCCAAGCCCCCCGTGAGTTTGCGTCCATCAGGGGCTGCACCTTTTCCTAATCAACACAAAGGCACCAAAGGGGCTTGCAGCAGCCCTGCTGTCACCTCCCTGGACTTCACAGTTTCTGTGGACAAGCTGCCAGATTCCCTTCTTGTTTCAGAGAAAGCAGTTATAGAATATAATTATTATTGTTAATAATTTATGACTGCTTATTATCACTTATTCTTACAAAGTGATAAAGAGCCTCTATGCACATGAAACTAGAGCACTCTGACACCAAACAGACTGGCTATAGAATTTCAAAATTCCAGTCATCCTTTTATCATTATACTCTACACATGACAACGATCTAAGTTGCTAGTTGTAGCTTAGTCAGTTTCATGATTTGTTTTAAAATCACATGATCCTGACAAGCGTGTATCTCAGTTGAACCCCTATCCATGTTTCTGATCCTACCTTGCTCTCACACCATGCATTTAGTAGAAGCTTAAAGTGAGGACAACAAAGATAAAAGCATGCACAACAGATTCAGTTCATGTGATAATGTGAATCCTCTCCCATGTCCCCCACCCCACCCCATCTGTTCCTGGACCACTTGGGACTCCAGGCTGCCTGACCCTGGAAGCACAGGAGATCCACTGGATCCAAGCTCCTGGCTGAGTGGCTTCATGGACCGTTTAAGCACGAGCTTTTATATCTATCAGGAAATGTCTCTGCAAATACTACCTCCTTCACTGGTTGTCACTGGCCACACTGCACTTGGCAACAGTCTAATGAGCCTGGAATGAAGCCTCCATCCTTCTAGATCTTGTCTTTCTTCTTCTCTTAAAGAGGCCCTACGATGGGTTTACTGTAAAAAAAAAAATAAAGTTTAAGCCTCAAGACTCATGCTTACATAGATGTTTTCTAAGACTTTTAATCAATTTTTTTGTAGAGAATACACAGAATCAGCAAAAAGTATGCAACCAAGTAAGTAGGTCAGAAAGGCTCACAGCAGACTTCCCACTTTTATATACTTAAATTACCTTTACATTTTAACATGTAAAACATGGAAGATATAAAAAAATGACTTAAAATGAGCTTTTCGAGATTATTTTTATTTTTAATTTTTTAAAAGATTTTATTTATTTGACAGAGAAAGAGAGTAAGCAACCATGCACACAAGCAGGGGGAGCAGCAGGCAAGAGAGGGAGAAGCAGGCTCCCAGCTGAGCAAGGAGCCCAGTCGGAGCTGAAGGCAGACACTTAACCAACTGAGCAACCCAGGTACCCTTGAGATTACTTTCAAAGATACACTTAGGGGGCGCCTGGGTGGCTTAGTGGGTTAAGCCTCTGCCTTGGGCTTAGGTCATGATCTCAGGGTCTTGGGATCAAGCCCCGCATCGGGCTCCCTGCTCACCAGGGAGCCTGCTTCCCCCTCTCTCTCTGCCTGCCTCTCTGCCTACTTGTGATCTCTCTGTGTGTCAAATAAATAAATAAAATCTTTAAAAAAAAAAAAAAAAGATACACTTAGGAGCGCCTGGGTGGCACAGTTGATTAAGCATCCAACTCCTGCTTTCAACTCAGGCTGTGATCTCAGGACCTTTGGATCAAGTCCCATGTCGGGCCTCAGGTTCAGGGCAGAGTCTGCCTGAGTTTCTCTCTCCGTCTCCCTCTGTCCCACCTCCATTCTCTCTCATATCTTTTTTAAAACGATAAACAAAATGAACAGATTAGACTCTAGAGAAAAAATATATTAATCTCAGAGAGTAAGAGAACTTTCAAAACTCACACACACAACTGAAAAAAAGACTGATTAAGCTGTGGGACAACCTCACATGACAGTATGCATTAATAGCCGACTACAAAGTGGGGAGGAGAGAGGAAACGTGAGGAAAAAATACTTGGCAATTTTCTATATTTAACTAAACTCAAAACAGACCCAAGAAGCTCAAGGAACGAAAAACAGAGACATAAATAAAAAAATACCAAGGCCTATCAAATTAAATAAAACCAATGTAGGGAGTTAATCTTAAAAGTGGCCACAAGAAGGGGTGACTGCCTGCTTCAGTCAGAAGAGCATGTGACTCTCTTTTTTCCTTTAGAGAGATAGTGGGAGGGGGAGGATGCACAGAGGGAGAGGGAGAAAAAGATAATCTTAAACAGGCTCCATACCCAATACAGAGCCCGATGCAGGGCTCAATCTCATGACCCTGAGATTATGGCCTAAGCCAAAATCAAGGCGAACAACTGAGCCACCCACGTGCCCCTAGAGCATGTGACTCTTGATCTTGGGGTCATGAGTTCGAGCCCCATATCAGATGGAGAGATTACTTAAAAATAAATAAACTTATTTACCTGGGTGGCTTAGTCGGCTAAGCACTTGCCTTCAGCTCGGGTCATGATCCGAGTCCTGGGATGGAGTCCCACATCAGGCTCCCTGCTCAGCGGGGAGTCTGCTTCTTCCTCTCCCTATTCACTCCCCCTGCTTGTACTCTCTGTCAAATGAATAAAATCTTTAAAAAATAAACAAACTTAGGGAAAAAAAGTGGTCACATGAAAAAACCACATTCTCTGTAGAGGAACAATAATAAAGACAGCAGATCCATCTGCAACAACATGGACGGAGTTAGACTGTATCATGCTTATAAGTAAAATAAGTCAGTTAAAGACAACCATATGATTCCACTCATATGCAGAATTTAAGAAATAAAACAGATGAACATATGGGAAGGTGGAAAAAGAGAGACAAGCCATAAGAGACTCTTAACGATAGAGAACTGAGTGTTGATGGAGGGAGGTGGGTGGGGATGGGCTAGATGGGTGATGGGTATTAAGGAGAGCACTTCTTACGATGAGCACTGGGTGATATATGTAAGTGATGAATCGCTGAATTCCACTCCTGAAACCAATATTGGTATGTCAACTAACTAGAATTTAAATAAAAATTTGAAAGAAAAAAAAGGGGGGGGGATAGCAGATCTCTTGTTGGAAACAGAATAAACCAGTAGAGTCAAACCTTTCAAGTACTGAAAGGAGAGGTCCCTGGGTGGCTCAGTCAGTTAAGCTCCAACTCTTGGTTTTGGCTCAGGTCATGATCTCGCAGGTCAGGCTCCCCATTCAGTGGGGAATCTGCTTTTCTCCCTTACCCTTTACCCCTCCCACCACTCATGTCCTCTTCTCTATGTAATAAATCTTAAAAATTAAAAAATAAAAGTACCAAAAGGGGAAAAAAAGTCAAGGTAGAAGTCTATATGCAGCAAAGTATCTTTCAAATATTAAGTCGAAATAAAAACTTCAGCCTGAAAAAGGTGAAAGAATTCATCACCAACAGACCTGAATGATAAGAAATGTTGAAGAATGTCTTCAGGCAGAAGGAAAATAGAACCAAGCAGACATCTGGATCTGCACAAAGAAATGAAAAACACCTTAAATTGCAAATATATGGATAAATAGACAAGACTTTTTCCTTCTTCATCAAAATGTCTTTAAAACTATTCACACAAAAATAGTTATTACTGCACTGTGAGGGCTTTAACAAATATAAGTAAAACGTATGACAAAAATAGCACAGACTGGGACACCTGGGTGGCTCAGTCAGTTAAGTGTCTGCCTCTGGATCAGGTCATGATCCCAGGGTCTTGGGATCAAGACCCAAATCGGGCTCCTTGCTCAGCGAGGAGCCTGCTTCCCCTGCTTGTGCTCTGACAAATAATTTTTTTTTTAAATAACACAAACTGGGAGTAGGAAAAGTATTATTACTGTAAAGTTCTTATGCTATAAATGAAGTGGTATATTACTGAAGACTAGAATGTGATAAATGAAAATTCATACACAATAGGAGTTCCTGTGTGGCTTAGTTGGTTAAGCATCTGCCTTTGGCTCAGGTCATGATAGGCCTTGGGATTGAGCCCCACATTGGTTCCTTGTTCAGTGGGGAGCCTGATTATACATCTCCCTCTGCCACTCCCCACCACCCCCCAAAACTCACCCCTGCTCTCTCTCAAATAAAAAAAATTAAAAATAAATTTACACACAATAAACCCTGAACACTTAAAATTTAAAACAAAGTATTATAGTCAAGAAGCCAGCGAAGAGGAAATGGAATAATAAAAATGAGTATTCAAAAAAAGGCAGATAAGAGAAAAAGGGAGATAAAAAACTCAAGATGGTAGATTTAAATACATCAATATTCACATTCAATGCAACTGGTTGTAACACTCCCAACTAAGGCATAGGTTGGCAGTCTGGCTTTAAAAAAAAAAAAAAAAAGCAAAAGCAAACTGTATGCTGCCCACAAGATAGACACCTTAAGTATTAAAACACCAACAAGTCTCAAGTAAAAGGATAAGAAAAGCTAATACTATGTTAATATGGGTTTTTTTTAAGTTTTTAACTAGACTGCTAGTATTAACATATGATTCTATTGTATTAAGATTTTTTATTTTATTTATTTGATAAAGAGAGGGATATCACAAGTAGGCAAAGAGGCAGGCAGAGAGAGAGGAGGGAAGCAGGCTCCCTGCTGAGCAGAGCCCGATCATGACCTGATCATGACCTGAGCCAAAGGCAAAGGCTTCAGTCCACTGAGCCACCCAGGTGCCCCTAACATATGATTTTAAAGCAAAGAATATTACCAGGAATTAAAGGGTAATTAAATAATGATATGTCAGTTCAACATAAGGACAAAACAATCCTAAACATTTATGAACTATTAACAGAGTTTCAAAAGAGGTAAAGCAAAACCAATCAGAACTAAAATGAAAAAGTCCACAATCTACCTGGGGTTTTCAAGACCTCAACATTAAATGGTAGCAACAATAGACAGAAAATCAGTAAGAATATACAAAACTTGAATGCCACCATCAGCCAATATTACCTAATTGGCAGTCCAGATTATTTCCTTCAACAGAGCCAGAAGATACGTTCTTTTTAGGTGAATATGGAACACTTATGAAGATGTATTGTGAGCCATAAAGCAACTCTTAGAAAAATTTTTAAAAGGAATCAAATCATACAAACTATTTACTAACCAAAATAGAATTAGTTTAGAAGTCAGCAACAAAGATCTTTGGACACTAAATATTTGTCCAAGTATTTGAACACTAAATAACACACACTGAAAGTAACCCACTGATCAAAGACAATGTCAAATGGAGAATTATGAAGTGTTTTGAACTGAAGGAAAACAAACACACAACATTATCAAAATTTGTTGGAATGGGGCGCCTGGGTGGCTCAGTTGGTTAAGCGACTGCCTTCGGCTCAGGTCATGATCCCGGAGTCCCGGGATCGAGTCCCATATCGGACTCCCGGCTCTGCGGGAAGTCTGCTTCTCCCTCTGACCTTCTCCCCTCTCATTCTCAATCTCTCTCTAGTAAATAAATAAAATCTTTAAAAAAAAAAAAAAAAAAATTTGTTGGAATGAAGCTAAAGCAGTGCTTAGAAGGAAATTCATAGCATTAAAATACCAGTATCAGAAAAGAAAGCCTGAAATCAGTGACTCCAGCTCACACTTTAAACTAGAAAAAGAACAAACTATACCTGAAATAAGCAGAAGTAGTAATAAAGAGCAAAAATTGGTGAAATAAAATGCAGAAAAACAGAGGAAACGATGACAGAAACAAAATCTGATTTGATTCCTTTTAAATCAATAAAACTGATTTTAAAAAACTGATTTTAAAAATTGACAGAGAATATCACCACGTAGCTTACTTTATTAAAATACAAGGGAATTTCCAATTTTTGCCAATAGATTTGACAACAAATTCCTTTGAGGATGCATAACACCAAAGCTTACTCGAGCATAAGTAACATGAATAACCCTAAATCTACTTTTTAATATTGATTTGTAATGTAAGAAGGAAATTCTAGACTCAGGTTGGCTTTATTAGGAAATTCTACCTAACACTTATCGAAGAGGTAATGAGACTATGATACCCAGTCCTTCAGAAAACTAAAGAGGAGGGAGTCAACACTTTCCCACTGAACCTATTAGGCCAGCATGACCCTTATAAACCCAAGTCAGAAAGATATGACAAAACCCTGGAAGAGCTTATTACTACTTTGTTATTTTTAAAAAGCCATATGTAAATGTTCCAGAAATACGTGAAATTACTACTCAACAGTGGCAAGATTTGAAGATTTTCATTTTATTAAAAATATAGCAACACAATAGCAGCATCGTTTGATAAATTTTTACTAGTACCACTTAGTAGTAGTCCTACTCACATAAATATACACCACCTAATGCAGCATCTTTATGTTTACATTTTAAACTCTTCCTCTAATAATTCATAGCATCATGTAAAGAACACTACTGTTAAGATTCAGGAGAGTAATAGTTAACTATAAAACTGAACTACTTACACAACTACATAATACACCCAAACGTCCTCTTCTGTAGAAATCGGGGAGTTCTGTGGATTGTTGCCCAACAGTCTGTTGCCTGCCACGCAACCTCAGATTGGTAGAACTCCATCCCTTCAACATGATTTTCATAAAATTGAACTTGCACAAATAGTCAAGAAATTAACTACCTAGCAAATAAAAGCGAATCAGGAGTGGAGAAAACTATATTATTCCATTCCAATCCCAGGAAAATAAATCTTACCAGTAAAATATATGAAGTTTCCCAAAAGTTGGCAATTTTCAAAATTAAAATTTTAGCCAGATACAAAGTAAATTTAAAAATCAGTCAACAAACTAAAATATTGCTTTCAAAAACAATATATTAAGAAAAATATAAAGTATAAACTAACAGTTATAATAAATTAGTTGCTAGGAACTATAAAAATACCTCAAAATAGAAAGGAAGAAAATCTAGTTATTACTTGCTATTAACCTGAATAGGGACCAAAAGTCATTAATAGCTACAGTTTTTATTTTTAAAATAATGTATCAATCTTCAGGCAGAATCACCAATAGAAGACTTAAGAAAAACAAATTCATCCACAAACCCAAAATTAAGTAGGGAAGTCACTTTTATTTTAAAAGACTTCATTACACTATACTGGACTACTGCTTCCAGAAATGTAATTTAGCCCTTTTAAGAGCACTAACTTTTGAAATTTGAAAATAAACAATTTTAAGTAAACATTACACTAAATAAACACTGAACACTAAAGTATGCTAAGTATGTAAGTAGTGAAAATAAAAAAATGTCTCAACACATAAAGAACATACTTTGTGGAAATGGCTACTTCATAACCCATCCAGTTAAAACAAGATATTATCTTTTAGTGAAAATATAGTGACTCGTTGAAATGTTAAGTTACTCAATGCATCCCTCCAAAAGGACTCATTTTAATAGCTAATTCAACTACTAAAAAAAAAAAAAAGACAAGTCAAATCATATTATTTCTAATAGATTTTTAAATGTTTAAAAGCCTGTTACTACATACTATAATTCTTTAAATTAGTACTTTCAGAGCTGACTTGGATTAAGGGCTTTAAGTTTTAAGATAAAGATAGCAACATCTATGTAGGAATGAATGAGGTCCTGGAAATAACTAATATCACAAATGAAGTTATTTTCTTCACAAAAAAGAAAGGATTCTAAATATGAGTTCTCATTTTTGACCATTTCAAAACTTAAGCCTCAGACATTTCTGAAGATCAACATAGCATATATAGAACCTCTTCAATATAAAAATTCTGAACAAAATCACAAGCTGATTAGTGTTTGCAATTATAAATTAATTGGATTAGATGGAGAATAATAAGGAGACAATTGCAGAAGTTACAGATTTATACTTGTTTTCACGTATGAAACTAGCCAGCTTATTATGAAGGCCCATCTTAATATAAATAATTCATTATGCATTGCTGAAAAGAAAGAACAAGAGGATCAACAGACTAAAATGATGAATAGCAACACAATTAAGGAACAGAGTGTACTCTCTGCATAATCAGGCTAAAAAAGATAATTATACAACAGATTAAGTATAAAACTTTGGCTGTCTTCTTGGCCTTACCTCAAGTTTTCCTGACATCTACCTGGGTTGAAAGAGAATAGGCTTAAAGAAAAAACAAAATGCCTTACAAGAAAATAACAAATAAATGGAAACCTACCTGGCTCCTATAAGTGAACAACAAAAAAAATGTCTCTCTGTTTCTCTCAATATTTCTCACATACACACGTGCACACTCATACTCACTCCAATACCTCCAGGCCCTAGAAAGCTTTGCTTCCATAAGCCCATTTAAGAACATTGTTTCACTTTCCCTGGATCTCTTGTATTCCTATTCAATTCATGTCCAACTTTAACAAATCAGAATCTTTCAAAAGAAGTATCATTATTTTAAAGCTGAATATCACCAATAGGAAAAATAATTAGCAGCAAGAACCAAATTAAGTGTGTCAACTGTCAACATAGAAAACATTAAGAGTCTAGAGTACAAGAAATTGCTCAAACTTTAAATGATTATTTTATAGACACCACACATTCATTCTCCATATCAAAATAACCTCTGTCAACTAAAACAAGACAAACTTGATAAACTAAGGTGCTATTTTGAAATGCATAAACAAATACTTTCCTCTAAAATACTTAGCTTTATTAGAGAAATGGTACTAAAAATAACAAAGATTCAAACAACATTTGCTCTATTCTACTTACATATTATAAATAAGACAGCTGTTGATGTAAGACACACACTCCTTCACAATCTTTCCATATGCACCCAAGCATTCTTGTATCAGAATAAGCTGTTTACCAGCCAACCGTATGTGGTTGAATGATTAAAATGACCATCTATACTTTACATAGTAAAGCATTTTCAAAAATTTTAATGTACACAGTGACAAAAAGGGAAAAAAACACAGTTATTCTGAACACATGAAGAGTAATTAAGCAGCTTCATAATCAAACCAGGCTTCATTGCAATAAGGGCAATTCTTTCCATTCTCTACCAAATACTTAAGTTTCAATAGTATTAACATTAAAAGAAAACTCAAGTTGAAACCAAGTAACCGATGTGCTACTCAGCTTTTTAAATCTATAAGTAACTCTTCCCATGAGGTAAGGCAACAGAGTAATTTGATTGTATTAGATTGCATTAAAATAATTATACTTGATTTTTTAAATAACATGCTAATTAAAAGGTATAACTTTGGGGGAACAAAACAATAACGAAAAGATTTCTGAAACTGAGTTATGGCTTTGGGGGAAAATATTAGCAATGCTGTCGTTTTCCTACTTGCATACTTCCTACAGAAAGTGAGCCTAAGAGTAATGGATGACCTGTATTTTAAACTCAAGTAAACATATCCTTAAAACGAATAACCTCATGTGTTCTCTCTTACATAGAATTTCTGCACATCACTTATGAGAAGATGATTAAGAGGTAATAATTAAGGCCATCCAATGGAAACAACAAAAGTGTTTGCTTTAAGTAAAGAACGAACATGCTTCATTTTCAATTATCACAGTATAAAACTGATGGTCCCAAAACTGCATTGTTGTTTTAAGCTCTAAAGTCATTCTTGAAAACAGGACTTCCCTCATGTTAGGTGAACTATGTAAGAAGCTCTTCTGACATACCACTTGCACACTTCTCTATGGGAGTGAATGGAATATCCATCTACGTTCCCTATGAACTGAGAATGACTAGCACATATAAAATTCTAGAAAACAGCATACCACACTGTAGAAGGCACTAAAGCTTCAGCTTGTGCTCCCATAGCCCATTTTGAAAACCCAGTTTTCTTTTTATAATGGCACCTTTGCCACCTACAGCTGACAACACACACTGCAATATTATTCGTAATAAGCTTGGAAATGTCAAGAAAGTTTGAAAAGAAATGCTTACTCTATGGGGAGACCCAATGATTCTAAACACTGAATACTAATATGCTATTATTAGTATTCAACACGGGTGCTCTTCCTTAAGAGAGAACAGGAGCATGCATTGTCAGTTGCTTGTTAATCCACTTATTTAAGCAATTTTAGTCTGTAAAACTATTTTAACAAAAAAACCTGTTGTCCTAAACAGTGAGCAAAAGAAAACACAACAGTGAGAATTTAATACAATCACCGTAAATCCTGTGAAGTAAATGTTAAAACTTCTTACATACTCTGCACTTACAAGGATGTGTATATATTTGCACCGATTTCAAGCACATCATCAAATCTGTATATACTGAAATTAAAAAAAATAAAACAATACAAAATTCAGCAACTACCATTTTTTAAAAGAGCCTCCAATGCTTATCTCCAGTCTTTACGAATAGTACAAATTTGAATCTTTGATGTCCCATTTATTTGTAATGGTTCTTGGCAAACACTAACAAACCACATGACAAGTGTGTCAGCCACCATGGAAATGCACAGATTCTAGAAGATGAGGAGTTTGGGTAACACCTGTTATTTTCACGATGTCCGTGCTTTATTTTCTTACTCTGTAACAAGATGGCCACACAGTCACCTAACAACTAGAAAAGCTGTTAGTTTGTATCTTTATGCTCAACTGGATTTCTTCACTGTTTAACATCTTGTTGAGAGATTCAAAAGCTTTGGATTTTATTCCAGCGTATGTTTAGAGGTGCATTTGTCAGTCCTATACTGCTTCTGTTTTGGTAGAGAGGTTTTCTTCATTTAGCTGACAACTTCCGTTTTGCTGTACTTTGTTTTCCTCAGTCCTTGGTGCATCTTTGTCATCTACTTCTTTGCCCGCACTCGATTCTGGTTCTTTATTGTGTTCCTTCTCCTACAATGAATATTAAGCCACACATTGAATGTTTTTCTCAAGAGTTGCCTACTGTTACATCTGGTTATGGCTAAAATATGTGTTTCTGTGAACTTAGTAAAAGCGGGTATTTTCTCTCATTACCTTATCATATAAATAAGATATACAAACATGTATCAGTATGTTCTCTATACTCATAAAAGATGGAAATTATAACTTAAATTAGAATAACATAGTCTAAAAGAAAGTCTAAGAAGTGTTCAGTAAACATTACTGAATTGAAAAAAACGAACAGATCTGCTGAAAGAGTTAAACAGCTCCCAAAGATGCCAGGATAGATTTGTAATCTGGATACCAAAGAAGCAAAATTTAGAGGATGTAGAAAAAGAATCACTATTTGTCCTAGCAAAGACTGCTCAAGAACAGTCCAATTCTGCCCTCAGCTTAAAGGAGAACTAAATGAGAACATATGGAACAATGCCTGACATACAGAAATGCTCAAGAGATGTTATCAATGTTACTAATAATGATGATAAACCCCTAACAATATAAAAGTAAATAAAATTATAAGATGAAAGCTCCAGAACTCATAACTGATTTCCAAATACAAATACACTTACTGAAATAACAAAACAATTAATGTAATTCGTAAGTACTTAAATATTCATCCCCAAAAATAACCTTACTTGGTGGAATTTGGTTTTTCATTAATTTTCTAATTCAATAAACCTGTAATTTCAGTATAAATTACAAAACCAATGACGACAGAACTTTTGTCAGATTTGCCGAAACAAATCTACTTCAGGAATATATATATATTGAGGAAAATACCCTCAACCAGAAATCTTCATATAAAATCAAATACCTTATCATATATTGCTCCACATATAATATACACGTTATGTACAAACAGTCTTATTGTATGCCATTCTAGGATTCCCTGAAGGAAGGAAGGAATGCATTTAGCTCTTACCTCATCCCTTCAAAAATCCAGCTTAAAAAAGTTATCAATTGAGCAAATATTAAAGGATACCAAAAACATACAAGATACCACAGCCCTCTAAAACGTTTTGGTCTACATCTAGTTCTATGTAAAAAACAATCTCAATTATTAATTATTTAAAGCCTAAACTTTACTGCTTTACTTACTTTAAGTGAAGTATTATTCTTCTCCAACTTTTCCTTTCCATCTCGGTCATTAGAACTCTTTCTTGTAGAGCTTGAACGTTCTCTCTCTCTTCTTTCACTAATATGGTCCCTGTCTTTTTCTCTCTTTTTATCCTTCTTATTTCTGCTATAAAAACAGTGATAATACGCCAGTTAACTTCTAAGAAATTGAAGACTTACTGTATCGTTGACAAAATAGTCTTCTCTACCACCAATGCACTATAACTAAGCCTATCAGTAATCTGGTCTGACCAAGTAACGTAAACAGTCCTATAGTCCCACCTGCTCCACTCTGTACCCCAATTAATTTTTTTAATATGCCCAAGTCTTTTTGCAGAGGCCACCATGTGTTCACATAAAACACAACTTGGTATTTTAATTTATTTGTTCAAGATTTATTTATCAACTGTAATGAAATTAAAATAAAACGAAATATATAAGTTTTCTACCCACCTTTTCAAAGAAAAAATGAATAAGCAGAAAGGAATGAAAAGGATAAAGAATTAGAGGCAGCTCCCAGAGAGAAATGCCTAATAGAATAACAGCAAAACTTGGAATTTCAAAATAACCAGTACTACTGCCCTCATCATTCACCATTACAAACAAGTCGCACCAATTCAAGATCAAAAGTTAAGAGAAGACTACAAGAACAAGTTCAACTGGTAAAAACAATATACCGTTAGAATTAGAAGGACAACGCATTTCCGATCAGAAGCATAATATTTTCTACTTTAAAACGTTGGCCTTAACGTGGAATTCTAAGCTTTTTTTCTCTTAATAATGAATAATTCAAAAATAGAGAAAAAGACCAAGAAAACAAAGACACTGAGCAAGCAGGCCTAAATACATATAAAAATGTAATATAACAAAGGTGGCAAGATGCTCTTACAATTGGATTATTATTTGGTAAGTGATAAAACTCAGTATCTCCTATCTCATTCCACAATATATAAATAAGTCCAAATGGATGAGAAACCTAAATTTTTAAAATAAAATACAAGTGCTAAAAGAAAGCATGGGTAAATTCCTTTAAGATTTCTTTAACCATAACTAAAAATTCAGGTACAATAAAAGACTGATAAATTTGCCTACATAAACCTTTACAAGGAAAAAAAAATACATTACCATATTCAAAAGAAAAATGACATATTTGCAACATACGTGTACATCTTTCTACATAATTTTTAAATATCAAGGGAACAATCACATCAAACTGAATAAAAGTCTTAGGAATAAATTTAAACAAGGAGTCAAAATATTTGCTGAAAAAGAAGAGGACAAATAAATAGAAAGACATCTATGTTTATGGACTGGAAGATTTAAATATTGTTCAAATGGCAACAGTATCCAAAGCCACCTAGAGATTGAATGCAACCTCTATCAAAATTCAATTGCGGGGCGCCTGAGTGGCTCAGGTCATGATCTCAGGGTTCTGTGATCATGCTCCTCATCCGGCTCTCTGCTCAGCAGGGAGCCTGCTTCCCCCTCTCTCTCTGCCTACCTCTCTGCCTACTTGTGATTTCTCTCTCTCTGTCAAATAAATAAATAAAATCTTTAAAAAAAAATCCAATTGCTGTTGTTGCAGAAATACAAAAACCCATCCTAAAATGCATATAGAATCTTGAAGGGCATCAAATAGCCAAAACAATCTTAAGAAGAACAAAGGTTGAAGGCACAGCATTCCCAATTTCAAAACTTACTATACAAAGGTACAGTAATCAAAACAGTACAGTGTTACATAAGGACAGAAAATAAACCAGTGGAACAGACCAGAACACCCAGAAATAAACTTCCACCTATATGGTTCAAATGATTTCTGACAAGGATGCCAAGACCCATTCAATGGGGAAAGGAAAATCTTTTCAACAAATGACATCGGGAAAACTGGATATCCACATGCATAAGAATGAAGTTGGACCATTATCTTATGCCATATTAAAAAGTTAACTCAAGGGACACCTGGGTGGCTCAGTCGGTTAAGTGGCTGCCTTCGACTCAGGTCATGATCCCAGGGTTCTGGGATGGAGCCCCCATCGGGCTCCTTGATCAGCAGGGAGCCTGCTTCTCCCTCTTCCTCTGCCTGCCTTCCTGCCTGCTGGTCCCCCTGCCTGTGCTCTCTCTCACTATCTCTGTGTGTCAAATAAATAAAATAAAATCTTTAAAAAAAAAAAAAAGTTAACTCAAAACAGATTGAAAACCTAAATGTGCATGCTAAGACTATAAAATTCTTAGAAGAAAACATAGGAGATCTTCATGACATTGCATTTGGTAATGATTTCTTGGATATGACACCAAAAGCACAGGCATCAAAAGGAAAAAAACAGATAAATCTGACTACATCAAAATTAAGAGCTTTTGTGCACCAAAGAATACTATCAAGAAAACGAGAGGACAACCCACAAAACAGGAGAGATATTTGCAAATCATGTATCTGGTACGAGATTAATATACAGAACTTAAATAACTTTTACAACTTAAAAATACAAATAACCCAATTTGGAAATGAGCAAAAAACTTGAAAAGACAAGTCCCCTAAGATATACAAATGATCAATAAAGCACACAAAAAGATGCTCAACATCACTATTGATTAGAAAAACACAAATAAAAATTACAAGATACCACTATGTATTCAGTAGAATGGCTATAGAGGCAGACAGTAACAAGTGTTGGTGAGCATGTGGAGAAATTGCGAGTGCTAGCACAATGCTGGTGCGAAGGTGGAATGATACAGGCACTTGGGAGAAGTCTGGCAGTTTCTAAGAAGATAAAGACTGGTTCACTTGGTAGAGCACGTGACTAGCACCGCCCTGAGTATAGAGATTACTTAAAAAATAAATAAATAAGTAAACGAGTAAATAAACAAATAAATTGATTCACTGCTCTGCATAATGATTAAAAAAAAAAGACAGTACCATAAGACTCAGCAATTACCACTCCTTAGGCACGTGCTCCAGAGAAAGGAAAACACGTTTCCACACAAAAAACTATACATGAATGTACACAGAAGCATTACACATAATAGCTAAAAAACGGGAAAATACTACAAGTTCATTAACTAATGAATGGATAAGTAAAACATGGTTTCATTCAATGGATGAATTCAATGGAATATTCAATGAAATATTACTCACACAAGGAATAAAGTATCGATACACACTACAACATGAACCTCAAAAACATTACATTTAGTCAAAGAAGCCAGATACAGAACACTACACATACTACATGAGTCCATATATGAATGTCTAGAATAGGCAAACGCACAGAGTAAGTTAGACTAAGGACTCCCAGGAGCGAGGGGGAATAACTGCTTATGGGTATGGGTTTTCAAGTGAAAAAAATGTTCTGGAATTAAGTAGCAGTGGTGGTTGACAATACTGTGAACCTTGGGGTGCCTGGGTGGCTCAGTTTTTAAGCGTCTGCCTTCGGCTCAGGTCATGATCCTAGGGTCCTGGGATCGAGCCCCGTATCCAGCTCCCTGCTGGGCAGGAAGCCTGATTCTACCTCTTCCTCTCCCCTGGCTTGTGTTCCCTCTCTCACTGTGTCTGTCAAATAAACAAATAAAATCTTAAAAAGAAACGACAAGGTAGGAATGATGCCTCATATCAAATAACTAAAGAATAATCTCCCTTGGGGCGCCTGGGTGGCTCAGTGGGTTAAAGCCTCTGCCTTCGGCTCAGGTCATGATCTCAGGGTCCTGGGATCGAGCCCTGCATTGGGCTCTCTGCTCAGCGGGGAGCCTGCTTCCCCCTCTCTCTCTGCCTACTTGTGATCTCTCTCTCTCTCTGTCAAATAAATAAATAAAATCGGGGCGCCTGGGTGGCTCAGTTGGTTGAGCGACTGCCTTCAGCTCAGGTCATGATCCCGGAGTCCCGGGA
>CM052809.1:43595005-43637393 GCA_028533885.1 Nasua narica | reverse complement strand
AGAGAGGCAGGCAGAGAGAGAGGAGAAAGCAGGCTCCCCGCCAAGCAGAGAGCCTGATGTGGGGCTCAATCCCAGGACCCCGAGATCATGACCCGAGCCGAAGGCAGAGGCTTTAATCCACTGAGCCACCCAGGCGCCCCAATAAATACCTTTTTTAAAAAGAATAATCTCCCAAATACATGACGTGTGATTGGCTCGGAAGAACATGCTACTTCTCAATCTCAGGGTTTTGAGTTTGAGCACTATGTTGGGGGTAGAGTTTATTAAAAACGAAAACACAAAACAGAAATAAAAATAAAAAAAACAAAACTTTAAAAAAATAATAATCACTCTAATACAGAAAGAGCCCCTGAAAATAAGAAAATTCTAAAAACAAAAAGCAGACCCCACAAAAAATGGGCAAAGTATACCAACAATTCACAGAAAAAGAAATACATGTGGCCTTCAAATATATGAAGAGAAAGTCACCTTCACTCTTCAGAGCAATGCAACTAAAATTACTGATTATATACTGATACAATTTCTCATCTATCAGTCAAAACCCCACAACTACAGTAACATAATACAGTGTAGGTGACAGAAAACAGACACTCATACACAGCCAGTTGAGTGCAAACTGCTGCCAATCTTTACAGAAGGTGATAAAGAAACACCTGTCCAAATTATAAACACACTTAACCTGTGACACGACAATACCACTTTTGGATTTTCCCACATAACCTGCACACAACAAAGTTAAGTCCAAAGGTATTCATTACAGTACAGTCTAATTTATAACATAGGAAAAAAAAATTTTTTTTTAAAGATTTTATTTATTTAAGAGAGAGAGAGAATGAGAGGGGAGAAGGTCAGAGGGAAACGCAGACTTCCCGCAGAGCTGGGAGTCCGATATGGGACTTGATCCCGGGACTCCGGAATCATGACCCGAGCTAAAGACAGTCGCTTGACCAACTGAGCCACCCAGGCGCCCATAATATAGGAAAATTAAGCAAACCCATACAACTGCAGGCTGGTTAAATAAACCAAGGTATTGTCACACAACAGAAGTCCATGCAGTTCTAAAAAAAGAATAAAGCAGCGCTTGCTGATGAATATGTAAAGGTCTCTGGGCTATTGGGTGACAAAAAGCAAGGGCACAACAACAGTGTTTTTTTGTGCTACCTTCTGCATAAGAAATATGAAAAGAAACTATAAATTTTGATGTTGTACATCCCTACACAAAAACAGAAGAATATACACCACAAAAAAGCAAAGTCACTACTTATGGATACAGAGTAGATGAGTGCATAGGTGAACTGATGTATTACTTTTTATATAGTTGGGATTTCTGAAACATGCAAATGTATAACATACTACTTATTCAAAATAAAAGGTTTAAAAATAGATCCAAAAGGAAAATTTTCTTTGACCGCTCTATTCTTGGATTTAGCACACACTTTCAACCTACCTCCTAGGAGATGGAGATCTAGAAGATTTCCTTTTTATAGTTTTTGATGTTCTTGGTGATCGGGAAGAACTCCTGCTCCTCCTCCTACGCCTTTCCCTGAAAGTCAAAAATTTATCATTTAAAATTGCAGCAATTTTAATAAAGGGCAATTCAAATACACAAAAGCAAAAGAGTCCTTAAGATTCTCAAGTTAACAGTAGTCTTCAAAGACCAGTTTAAACTCATGTCCTTTAAAGAACATGTTCTTTTTTTTTTTTTTTAAAGATTTTATTTATTTATTTATGAGGAAAGAGAGAGAGTGAGAGAGAGAAGGTCAGAGTGAGAAGCGGACTCCCCATGGAGCTGGGAGCCCGATGTGGGACTCGATCCCGGGACTCCGGGATCATGACCTGAGCCGAAGGCAGTCGCTCAACCAACTGCGCCACCCAGGGGCCCAAGAACATGTTCTATTATCTAGTATTACTGCAGGTCAAATTTTGAACCATAAATTTTACAGACATGAATGTATGTTCTAAGATTTCATAACAAAAAAGGAAAAAGACTCCTTTTCATCTGGTTTATTTGAACAGTAATTTCCTGAATAGAAAAAAATATTAATGGTATTTCAGATTCTCTCAAGTATGTTCTTCTCTAGCATCTAAAACATGTTTTGCTTATCCAGATCCTTTGTCCTGCATCTAACTCCTTGCTGCCCCACTGTGGATTATTTTATAAAAAATTAAGTTGGCTTGCAAAAGAACTTCCCAAACCCAAGCATTTAGAATGCCTCTAAAAAAGCATTTACGTTAACCTGTTTTACAGAGAAATTGTTTTACCCTCCAACTTCCTACCATTTTATTGGTCTATTAATTTAAACCGAATGAACAAGTTGCTTAGACAGAAGTAAAATAGTTAAAACCTGGGGCTTAAATATGAAATAAAAAACAACCACTGAATTGATTAACAGTTTTTAGTATTATTAAAAACTATTTTGTTTAACATGTTAGCAAATGATGCATACTCAAAATTACTTCATATATAAGTGTGGTCAAATGAGAAATGATGAAATTCAAGATATCCATAATTCAAGGATGAGGTAGGAGAACATACTTAGTATGATTAATGTGTCCAATGATCTCCCAAGGAGCTCTAATAATTAGTGGCAATATAGGTGAAAGAACCAAATCTCCTAGAAGCCAAGTTCTCCATACCACCTCAGTAAGAATACTCTAGGCTAAAGTAGCATTTTGCCTACATTTTCATTATGAAATAAAAATTAGATAATGCTCAGATGTGGTAAATACGGTATATGTTAAGACCAAAGAAGCCAAGAACTTTGAAAACACCATCAATTTCAATTGTACCTCAAGATCTCTCCTCCATTACCCAATTTTATTTCTACAACACCCCAAAATTATACTTCCTGACTGATGTGAAAAACAGATAAGGATATTCCATTCAGTCATATGGCATTCTGTAATAGCTCAGTGTAAGTACCACAGGTACTTATTTCTTAGCATGAGAATATCAACATATCTTAGATTTTGTTTACACAAAATGGTTCCACTGTGACCAGTTTTGACTGTTTAACTTCGCTCAGGAAGCACTATGTACAGGTGGACATCTAGTAACTAGCAGCTGATGATGATGAGAGCTAAGTCTGGATAGACAGCAATCTAGAATGTCAATTAGGTGAGAAAGAGGCAGTCAAGAGTAGTAAAAGGAACTGTAGTTGGTTACACTTAGATTTAAATTTTAGTTCCACCCCTTACCAGCTGCATGACTAGGGCCATATTACTTTATCTGAGTTTGTTTTTGCAACTGGAAAATGGGGTTATTAACTCAGCTTGATAGTGCTGTCATAAGGATTTAGGATAATATCTATAAAGCACCACACAGTCTCCTGTACATACTCAGTGTCAATATTTTCTCCTTTCTCACTAGCTTTATTGCTAGTTACTGAAAACACTGTGAAAGTTGCTTAAAAATAAAAATTTTCTTAAAAAATGCAGGTTAAAGGATAATACTGAAAGTAAAAATGCCACATACTCTATTTTTCTGAGCCATTAAAATGTTTCCTGTTTACTAAACAAATCAGAGCACGTGAAAAACAGGAAAATGCTAAAAGACAACAAAATGTAACTCTTCACCAAGCTCTTACAAATGCATAAAACATACCAAACTTCTGAGCCTTTAGAAACTAATGTTAGTCAGCATTTCTTCGCCAGGCCCCAGAGGTTAGTTAAAAATATATTTAGAAATGAATGTAAACATCTGAACTTCCTTAAATGTCAAGCAACTTAAAATGGTCCCCGACAAAATTATACATTTCAAAGTCACCCAAAAAGTAAATTCAACTGAATTTAAAAGGAATCAAAACATTGTTTTGTGTTATGAAGGGCAATAACTAAATGATCACATAAACACAAAGGAAGGTGTGACAATAAAATCACTGTGCAGTAACAGAATAGTTGCAAGGCTTGACTGATGTCCACAGCAAAGAGTCTAAGTTAATTCTTCAGTTTCTGGTTCAACATGCTGAAATATGGCAGTGATCTGTTTATTTTAAGCCCCAGTTGAACATATACTATTGCTTTCAACTCTATGTTTCTGCGGCAGTTTCTTAAAGCAGGTACCAAGTACTGATTAGAGAATTCTCAATTAAACTTAATCTCTTAAAAAGAAGAAAAAGAACCACTTTATTTCTAATATGGAAGTGCAGAGCAGATGGAAAACCTCCCTTAAGCTGTGGTATTATCATACTTGGAAACCATGATAACAGTAGTCTTCTCACAGACTTCCTGTGACGATTAAATAAGACTAGTCATGAAAAACTGCCGAGACAAAATCTGACATTTGGTAAAGCATTCAATAAACACCTGCAATTATCCTGTATTATCTAACCAAAGACTGGTATTAAGAACAAGCTACTAAAACACAAAGTTAGAAAAACAGGAAATGTATGTTCATGTCCAATTACCTTTTATGAAAAAAAACCAAGTTTAAAACAGTCATAAAACTTGCTAAAATAGGTGTTCTGTTTTAAGAGCTATCTTAAAAATGGAGTAAAACTCCATTTACTCAGTTACTGTATCATGTGGAGTAAGGGATACAGGTTTAGATAATCTTGAATCAAGGAAGGTCTAGGTTTTCTTTTTGCAGCTATTACTATGGCAACCTGCTGCCACCTGGTGGCAGTGTACTTATTAACAGAGGGAACAGTCTTAAGAAAAAAAGTAAAACCTTAACATTGACAGAACAACGAAAACCAAAATTTAAAAGTCACACACTCAACAAAACAGAGCAGTAAAAATAAATGAAATTTTTATAATCACTCTGCATACTAAAATTTACCAAGAGGTTAAAAAGGGGGGGGGGGGGGGACTTGTCCTTGCCATCTCATCCTCCAAGAATAGCAGCCACTGCCAGCACCGGGGATTACAAAGGATAGTTAAAAATTTTCAGATAACTTTGTCCAATTATCATCTCTTCCACCTCAACAGTTCAGTACTATGGCAAGCGCTCTACTAGAGAAATGTTTATTCTGCAATTAGAGGGCAACATTCTGGTATTACTGTACTGTTTCCACTTACGTAGAATAACCTCTTACCCCTTGGTTAAAATTTACATTTTCATTTGTTATCAGTAAACCCCTTCATAAAAATTTTAAGCATTATCAAACCTGCTGGAACTACGAGATCTTCTTGATGCATTGTAACTTCTGGGCGGTGTTCTGGATTTTTTATCCTTCTTTCTTTTCTCATCTATCTCTTTGGATCTATCCTTGTCTCGTTCCTTTTCTTTGTCCTGTTCCTTGTCCTTGTCTCGCTCCTTGTCATGTTCTTTTTCCCGCTCTCTCTCTCTATCCTTTTCCTTGTCTTTATCCCGGTCCTTTTCCCGTTCTTTATCCCGGTCTTTGTTTTTACTCCGTTCCTTTTCTTTTTCACGTTCCTTTTCCCTGTCCCTTTCTTTTTCCCTTTCCTTTTCTCTATCTTTTTCCTTCATTCTTTCCTTTTCCTTGATCTTTTCTCGGGTGTCTTTTCTCTTGTCCCTTTAAAAACAAAAATAAACAAATAAATTCACAACTAAAATTATTCTACTCTCCAAAACCTCCCTCTCTCTCTCCAACAATTATCTAAAACAATTTATACTAGCTTATAATACATGATAATTTCTATATAACCCAGGTGTACATGAGGCTGTTAGGTGAAACAGTTATGCAGTTTAATTATGTATTTTAGAAACCTCAGGAGTCATGCTGATCATCATCAGATTCCAATCAGTGGCAATCAATATCAACCACTACTAAAACAATCAGAAAAAAGTTTCTCTCATTAAAGACCTAAACCGCAATAATTTTTTAACAAATAAATCCACGAGAAAAATTACTGCTAATTTCCCCAAAACTCACCGTGAACGCGAACGACTCCTTGATTTCCGTCTCTCCCTTGATTTAGAGCGTTTTTTATGTGGGCTCTTAGATCTACGTCTGTCTTTCTGTCTTGAACGTGATCTATTATGGGATCTACTCCTAAAGAAAAATAAGTTGTTAGAATGTCAAAACTTACTCTTAGAAATTCAATTTTTAAAAATTTAAGATGTCTTTCAAGTGAGAAAATTTTAAAACCTATCCTAATAGTATTTATCAATATTTTAAAATTTTCTATCACATAATGCCTCAGTTAGATTATTTGCAATGAATTATTTATTGGCAACTTCACCAAACAGTTCATTTTCAGAATACCGAGAAAGAAATTACGTTATTTTCTATGTCAGACTGAAACTGTTATTTTTAAGTGTGGCATTCTTGTGCTAATTATTATATGCCTGTTACTATAGGACTTTTCCCAAAGAACAAGTTTTTATTCCATAAATTAAATGTAACTCTTGACTTGCTGTAATTGAACTGCTTATGGTTATACTTCAACAAATGGTAGCTTTCTGGCTCAAGAGTTTCTCTAACTGGCTGGCTGTGTTATGATATTAAGAATGTATAAGAAGCACAGTACTAATTATGCTGCTAGTATGACAAGAAAATAAACATTACTCATGAGTTGAAGCTATAGATAATTAAATGCTGGGTTTGAAGACCTCTTGATTTTATAACTATACAAACATAGCTATTAAAAGAAACCTTTTCTTTTTTAAAGATTTTGAGGGTGTGAGCATGAGAGGGGGAAGGAGGGGCTGAGTAGAGGAAGAAGCAGACTCCCTGCTGAGCAGGGAGCCCGATGTGGGGCTCGAACCCAGGACTCTGAGACCATGTCTTGAGCTGAAAGCAGACACTAACCGACGGAGTCACCCTGGCACCCTTAAAAAAAAACCTTTATTACTGGAATTCTTGCAGAAAAAATAATAGTTACTCCAATTCTGAAATTCTCTAGGCTCCTTATTCCCACTGAAATAATGCTTATATATTGTGATTTTTACCCCAGTAACTTTATTAAAATATAACAAAACTGAATGCACACAAATAACAAAGTGACAAGACTCACCAGCTCTAGAGTGAAACAATCTGGCTCTGACACTCAGCTCTGCCACATACTAGCTATGAGAACTCTGGCTACTCACTTACCCTCTCTAAGCCTAGTTTCTTCACACAAAGTTGGAGAATCAGACCTACAACGCCTAGGGCTGTCATGAGGACTGAATTAGATGATGCATGAAAGACTGCCTAGCCGTCCTGGGCACAGAGTAAATGTTCGAAATTCTTAATTTTCAAGATCATCAGCATTAACAATTAACATAAATCAAAACTTTAAGTTACAGCTTTATTCCAAGGAGAGCAAATGAACTTCCACAAGTATGCTTTATATAATTAAAATTCATCTTGGTAGTCATGTTTTCATGAGTTAAGTTAAAACAAAGATCTATAAAAGAAATACATACAGTTAAATGCTTGTGGTATGCTAAAAAGCCAGGAAAATCTAAAGACAATTTTCAATTAATAATGAAATTCTGTTTTTAAACACATTTTTTACTTACTTAAAATGTTTCCAAACAGCTAATTTTCAACTGAACCACTCATCTATTTTATGGTTTTAAAAATTATACATTTATCTTCATACCTATTTTTAATAGAGGAAGATAAACCAGTTTGTTGAAATCTTCAATAACCCAAGAGACACAGGGTTGTGTGGTACATAATAAGGCAAAACTGCAAAACTTAAGACATTTTTAATCTATTTACAGACATCCACATGAGAGGAATATTTTATAAGGCCTTTCCTTCTATGTACTTAATAGAAAGTCTTTATATTTCTGTTCTAGTTAACCTTGCTAAAAATAGACATAGTAATTTTGTTTTCCTCAAACACTGCTTTCCAACCTTAATTAAGCAAAGAAACATCTTTTTAAAAATTAAGTGTATTAAAAAAAGTATAAAAAATTAAGTATAGGCTTATTAAGAATTCATTTTAAAGACACTGATCACTTGGCTTCCCGCCTTACCCTACAGGTCCTCAGAGTTTCAAAGTCCCAAGAGTAATTACTATATTTTAATTATGACATTAAATACTTTCATGTGCCTATTTCATCCACCAGTCACCTCCAAACAAGTGTTCTGATTAGAAATGCTAAAAGCTTCAAGTCAAGAGCAAATCTAATCCAATCAAAGAGAAAGACTTGAGTTATCATTAGAAGATCTTATTTCAGCATAATGTGCAAAACCATGTTTATAAATTAAACTGTAAGTACAGGGCAACTTACCATCATGTCTCATCAAAGTTCAACTCTAAGTCTGCTGTTTCCCATTAAAGTACTATAAAATGTCTTACAGTTCCCATGCTGGTCTGTCAAGGTTACTTAACTTTAAAATATAATAATTACAGTACTACCCACCTTTTCTAATACTGCCCTTTGGAAAAAAAAAAAAACACATATAAAAATTTGAGCAAAGTCAAAATACATCTCCCTGGTTCTAGCCAAGGTCACAGTGACAAGAAACCCCTTCCTGCCTCCTACTATACAAGGGGAAGGAACAGGGAAAGGATTGGGACTGGAAGGAGGCTCCAGAAGCATCTGAGAATGCTGAGAAAGTAGAAGAGGGTGGGCCTTCAAGAGCAAATACTCCTGTAACTCACACCCCTGACAACAAGTCTAGTGGGACAGAGCCAGAGCTGAGGGGAAGTTCCTTCCATACCAAGATCCTTAAGTCAAATGTTTTCAGTTAAGGGATTTTTTCCCCTTAAAAAGAACGTTTATTCTTTTCTATTTCTTTATGAACTCAGTAAAGGCTACATTTGTTTCTATACATGTGTAAAAATAGTATAAATTTACATACTACATAAATACATGAGTGTTACATATATGTGTGTGTATGCCAAAAGCAAGTAATTTCTAATACTACACAGACAAACCTTCAGAAAAGCATTCTCATGAATTAAGAACAGTAACTAACAAAGTTCATTTTAGACTGAAAAATCCTTCCCCTACTAATCCTTGGAAAGCGAAAATATCCAAATATACTTAAAATGATAAAAGCAAGCACCTTAAAGCAAAGAGTTAAGTAAATATGCTCCAATAGATAAATCTCCACAGAGATTATCAAGGAAACAATGATGTTAATCAAGTTTTGCTTTTTTCCAGCCACAGAAAACCACTAAGGTATTAGATTTGGAGCACAGCTCTTGTAATCAACACAAAATGAGATTCAGGTCACTGGTCTCTTTCCTCCTCAGAAAAGAAGTAATTACTCTTGAGCTCAATTTTATATTTCCTTTATCTACTTTACCTTCACCACATCCTATCCACCTATAGAAACATCCACAATCTAGTATCACTGCTCCAATACCACTTTCCTTCTCCGACTCGGGCTTCTGTGGCGCTAACTTCTTCCTTGTACATGCAACAACTTCCTTCACTTGGATCTGAACTTGCCTTACTGGAAGACTTTGTGGGGGGGACAGTAAAACTATATCCCAAAAGAGACCGTACAAACTAAGAATTATGGAGAAGTATACGCCAATAAGGAGCTAGAGGCATAGTTTACTAGAGTCAAAGAATATCATTTTCTCCTATCTCACTGCTTCAATTTCCTTGATATCATAGAAAAACAGACTACAGTGAGCTTGTTGACGAGGTTCACCATACACTATACTTGTTCCCTTTTCCCCTCCTCTCAAACCTTCCTCCTTCTCTAATACTACCACGCACACAGAGAGACTTTTCCCTACCTCCTCTCTTTAGACTTAAGTATGTGTGCACATATTAACATGCAATTAGGATCCACTATATATAGTTTCACATTTCAGTAACATCTCCCTCCATATATTAAAGAAGACAATAAAATTTTTCACTTAACACAAGTTAGGGCACTTTCAAATCCAAATGCTGTTCCAAGTTCACATTCTGATGTCCACTTAGGACTAAGTACAAGACAACAGATTTTTTATTTATTGTTATTTATTTATTTATTTGACACAGAGAGCATAAGCAAGGGGAAGGAGAAGGAGCAGGAGGCTCCCCACTGAGCAGAGAGCCCGATGCAGGGCTCGATCCCAGGACTCTGAGCCGAAGGCAGATACTTAACCAAATGAGACACCCAGGCACCCCCTTAACAGATTTTTTTTAAAAGAAAATTAAAATGATAGAACTATGTTCCAAAATAAAACAAACAGAACAGAAATAGAACTTTAGTATAATACAATAGTTCAAGCTAAAGCTGCAAAGTTACTGCCACGTTTCAGGTCCCAAGTGGGTGCAGGAGGCTCTTACCATCGAGAATACCAAAGATTTAAAGCATTTGACTCATGGAACTAGAGACAGGTAGGTAATGGGGAATTCAAGATATGAGGTGCTACTCCCTAAGTCTTGAGTAGATGGGAGGTGGGGGAGAGGGGGACAGGGAGCTGCTACTTCAACAATATTTCAGCATCAACACACATGTATGTTCCTTTTTCACAAGAAAAAGAAGGAAAAGTTTCTGCCAGTTCTGTATTAAGACTAGTTTATTCTTAGAAGAATAAGTAATAGAGCACCTAAGACAGAAAACCAACTTCCAAAACTGAAAATTAACTGAGATAATAAAAATTATACATTAATTAGATAAAATTTCATTCTAAATACATATATGTATTTATATATACATATTATATACACATGTATATAATACATATACATACATATACATATATATTATACAGCTATATACAAGCATGTATAATATACAATATTATAATTAAAGCAACATTTAATGATAAGCATAATTCCTGGTGAAATCCACTGAAGTTTTTAAATTCTAAAACATAAACGAAAACTCAGAAAATCTTAACTTTAAATACAGGACCAAAAAATTTTAAATGATACCAGAAATTCTCACCTGTGTTTTGACTGTGATCTTTTTCGTCTAGAATGGGATTTTGAGCTAGACCTGGATTTTGAGCGAGTGTGGGAACGAGATCGACCGCCTTTTCTTTCATTGCTCTTTCCAGACTCTGGGAGGAAAAAACCACTTTGCAGTGTAAGCTCAGAACAATTAAAGATCCCAGTTAATAATCAGGCACAAGTGGAATGTACCACATATAGTGCAAGGGGCCTACTCTCTGTACATCCTCCTCCTGTGCAATTATCCTTCAGAAACATCCAAGAAAGTCATTGCATAAACTCGTTGAGTGCAGCCACCCTGCAGCAGTACATATAAACCAGATGATTATAAACAGCTGTTCGTAATATTTTGTTGCTGCCATAATGTACCATTATAACATGTCTGTAATTCCTAGACAGTGATTTTAAGTCTTCTCTCCATTTATTTTGCTAGCAGCGAAGCTTAAATTCTGAGTGCTAAGGTAGAAAATTTGCTCAACTGTAAACCACCTAGACATTTTTAGATTGGATTTTTAACTTTCAGTACGCAACGTAAGTCTGAATAGGTGTACCTTTAACCTTGCTAAAATGGTCTTTGAGTTTTGCTAATCATGGGCTCTTTCCTATTTTTAAAATGAAACCTTTGGAGGAAAGTGAACCTGCTTGATTATAACATTTTAATTATACTTATTCTTATTTTTAGCCTCATAATAACATTTATACTTTGCTTTAAGTCAATCAGTTGTGAGCACTGACTTTGCTACAAAAACATAAGGAACTGATTAACTCAAGCTAATGTGCCTCAATTCAGTATCATGGGAAAATATAACATTTGTGCTAACCAGTTCTTTGACCTTTGACACTAGTAATTCACTTACTCTTTCTCGAGTCTCAGTCTTCTTGTTTGTAAAATGAAGGGACTAATAAACAAGATAATTTCTAAAATTCCTTCCAGTTCTACGGTTCTATGATCTTAAACTATGACCTATGTAACAACACTGTGGCCTTACCTGGTTCAATGGCTGCTGAGATAAAGGACTGAGCCTCTCGTACTCGCTTCATTACTTCTTCTAACTCCTTAGCTGCAGCCTGAGGTGTCATCTCAGGGGGTTTTACTATTGCATTGTTGGAGTGATTAATTCTAAATTAAAAATATTAGCATATCACAAATACACACCATATTTTACAAAACATGAAACAAGTGTTTATGATACACATATTTATAAATCTGAGGACATGTCAAAAGCACATTAAGAATGATACAGCTAAATACAGAATAATCAAAACATCAAAATCATGATTAACCTCATTACCACCCATCTTTATCTCTTGCTAACAGAGCCAAAAGGAAAGAAGAAAAACTGAACCCTAGCTGACTCCTTAACAACTTGAATATACCAGGACAAGTGCTTTCCCACACAATTTAGAACTATAGTAAGTTAAAATCCTGACAGCAGTATTAAAATGCATCATTTCTCATCTTGGATTATAAGACTTTGCTGATATCTGTATACACTGGGAGAATGCAGGAGAGGCTGTATATGTGTATAATTTTAATCAACCCTGAACCATGGGTGAGTCAAATACAGCTTCAAATCTGAGAGGCACCTGATAAAATTCTTCCCCACTAAGTCAGAAGAGGTTTCCCTGACGCACATAAATGAATCTGGTGAGTCTCACTTTGGCCCCTTCACATTGAGAAGACAAGCATTCACGAAAAAGAGGTATTTCGTCCTTTCACAGCTGAATCCTGATCAAGCTATATAACTAAGGCAATTACCTATGAAATTCAGATAAAACTGTCACCTTAATAATCTGCAAGAAACAGAATTTCTGATCTTGAGTATATAAGGTCTATACCAATTCTTCATTTTGCCAACAAGGATATGAGAAAATATTAAAACTCAAAACGTATGACTTAAAACACTTCCGGGTACTTAATATTATTTTCCTCCTGGGATTCTGGATTTACCAAAATTTATCACTCTAAGTTCATCTCGTATGTTTAACCATCCATTAGTCTCGTCATAACGCAAACCCAATCTGCTTTATTAGAGCTTATGGGAAAAGACCTATAATCATTATATAGGGTATATAAATGTTAACATCAATTCAGATCTTATAAAATAGAAAATATGTTTTCAAATACAACTTTAAAGGCTAAAATGGTAACTCATGTATTTCATTTATACTTAACAGAAAGTCTTCCTTTCCACAAATTGCCAATTACTATTAAAAAGAAAAAAAAAAGCCTCAATTACATCAGAAATACTTTTAAGTTTTTCCAAAATCATTAAAATTTCTTTGTTTAGGGTTTCTTACTTCAGTGGCCTGTCTCCAAACATAACTCCATTAAAAGCAAGGGCCCTTGGTACAGAATTTTGGTCTGCAAATTCCACAAAAGCAAACCGAGTTGGCTGAGTCTCATCACCTGCCATCCGCACAAACTTCACTTCTCCAACTTGTTTAAAAAATTCAAGTAGTTGATCAGCTGTCGTTGTCTGAAGAAACAAAGTCATGCTTTAATAAAGTATATTCTTTTTTAAAAATCAGGCAAACATTTATCAATTGCTATCACTATGAAGAAGGGGGAAAGAGTAAGAGGACCTACCACTCAGTTTTTCCTTAAATTAGTTACCTGGGAATTCAAATTGCCAACATAGACTGTTCTCCTAATTTCATCTATTTTGGAAGGATCCACATTTCCCATAAGTGGTGGCTGTGGTATCTCTCCAAGTGTCGCAATGTTGGGGTCTAGTGCTGCTGCTGGTATAGCTCCCAAACTGCTAAGGGAAACACCCAACTATAAATTTAAAAAACAAAACACATATTTTCTGTTAGTATCAAAGATTACTACTTTTTAACCTTAAAAAAGAAAAACGATCAACTCTACAAGAATGGAATAGAGTCCTAACTTTAAGCCAAGTATGTATGTCTGAATTATTGAGAAGGAAGTCACGGTAGTTCTGCATGTAACTAGAAATACAACGTTAAGTCTTAACTATCTGAGTATTTTCACTACTTTCTAACTTAAAACTAAAAATGAACAGTCAATTCTCATTTATAGCACTTATGTCCTATAAAGTTGCTGTATGAATACTATGCCAATTTCACAGATAAAGAAAAAGATTTACAGAGGTTAAATAATTTTCACAAAGCTACTCAGCTACCAAGTGGTAAAAGCAAGGTACTACCACACACAGTCTCAAACTGAAACAGGGACAAAGTTTACCTCAGAAAAGAAACCCGAAAAACTGAACTTATGTATACTTTGATGGGAAGAGGACAAAACCTATCAATGATCTTTCATAACATTACTAAATTCAGTTTTTAATTCAAGGGTTAAGAAGTATGTTTTTAATGTGAGCTTAACTAGGAATGATAGAAGATCTCAAAATTTGAAAATAGAAGACTTTGCAGAATTAATGAGAAGACATTTCAAGGGGAAAAAATTACAACTTTCCTTTCCATTTATGAGATTTAAGAAAATTTTGAGCACTGGGGCGCCTGGGTGGCCCAGTGAGTGAAGCATCCTACTCTATTTCCGCTCAGAGTTGTGTGATAGAGCCCCACATCAGGCTCTGCGCTGGGCATGGCGACTGCTTAACATTCTCTCTCTGCCCCTTCCAGCCCCTCCCCCCCCCCCTCAGTCCAAATAAAGAAAGAAATCTTTGAGCACTGACTACATAATGTTACAAAACTAAGATTAAACAAATACTATGTAAAAACACTACCTAAAGGTGAAAGCATAAGTTGATAAAACAAGTATCACTTACACTGTCACAACGGCCTGTGTATGATCTTTTTAAAATGTCAGATTATGTCTTACCCTGCTTAAAGCTAATCAATGGTTTCTAATTACCTTTTGAATAAAATTCAAATTCCTTTCCATGCCCAAAAGCCATATAATCAATACACTATCTGTCCCTCTAATATCTCAAAACATATACTACCACCACCCCCATTTCCTAAGCTTCAACTATACTGACTGCCATTCTGTACCTTGAAGACAAAGTTCTTCTCACCTTACAGCTTTTGCCTGGAATTTCTCCTGCCAAAACTCTTCCTCATCTTCTGCCAGTCAAATCCTTCAAGCATCAGATCACCCATCCCCTCTAAGAGGCTTTCCCTGACTTTATATAAAGCCTCACTTACTCTCTAACATCTGTTTTTTTCTTCATAGTGTTTATTATAATCTGTGGTATCTTGCTACTAACAAATCTTGGATTTATTGCTCAGCACCACCATTTCAAGTTATTATAAAGCTGTATAAAATATTTTAATTCAAAATGGGTGAGTGATCTGAGTCAAGGCTACCAACCTCTGAGCCTAGTTATTCTCCAAGTTTTGCTTATGTACTGACACTCCTTTATTTTCCCCCACACCTTATCTTCTATGGTATAAGGTTCAGAGATGTTCAAGGGTCATTACATTAAATTTCTTTTACTGTGCAAAAGAATTATTATTTACCATTAAGTTAAATCACAAATATGGACTTATTATTTATTAGTTTTGAATGGATTTAAAGTATTCACCAAACCTTTCCAGGTACTCGTAGTTGTCAATCCCTTTGACCTGCAAATTTTTTCCACTGGGACATCTCACACACACACACACACACACACACACACACACACACACACACACACACGGAATGGGCTTCTCCAAATCATCTAATCCAACCTCTTTGTTTCTCAAACTTAAAGCCATTCAGCTCTTTTTTAGAAACTTTTTTCCTGTCTCTTCTTTTTACTATACCATTCTGCTATACCTATGCTATTTAATATGGTGGTCACTAATCCTATACAGCTATTTGAATTTTAATTAAAATTCAGGGACACATTTCAAGTGCTCAATAGGCAAACGTTACCAGTGGCTACCACACTCAATAGTACAGACAAAGACATTTTCAGCAGAGCATCAAGTTCTAATGAATGCAGATGCTCTGTTCAATACAATTACTTTTCAGTAGTCTACTTTCTAGCCCTGGTCTAAAAAAACCCCAGTATTTAGTTACCCTGTTGGTCTTCAATGGGTTAAAGATTACCTAGGCTCCTGATGTAATACTTTTGCCTTCTGACATAGAAACCATGACCTCCCTGAAAACAAAATGTTCTAGGCAAAAGATGAGTAAGCACAAAAGCCGGAAGGCAAAAAATATGCTTGGCATGTCTAAGAAATTACAAAGCCAATATGGCTGAAGTACAGTAAGCCAGGAAAACAGGTAGAAAAAGGTCAGAGAGGTAAGCAGGAGCCAAGTCACAGAGGGCCACCTGTCCCATTTTCTATTCAAATTGTTCTTCACAAATTAAATTTCAAAATAATAGATATCTACAGCTGAATTTAGAGAAAACCATTTCCCCTCAAGGCAACAAATTAAATAAAAACATTATGCTGTTGCTAAATAAACCCTAAGAATTGTTAAGATAGCAAGATAATACTTTCTGAAAAAAAGATAGTGATCCAAGAATCAAATGTTAAAATATACCAGAATATAACCCAAATAAAATTTTCTAGAAAACTTCTGAAAAGCTTAACTCAAACAATCAGGTGTTGAATTAAAAAGTATTTTCCTGGGATGCCCGGATGGCTCATTCCACTCAGGTCATGATTTTAGGATCATGAGATCAAGCCCTGTGTCAGAGATCCTCACTCAGCAGGTAGTCTGCTTGAGATTCTCTCTCCCTTCCCCTCTCCCCTTCCCCCACTCATACTCTTTCTCTCTCTAAAATAAATATCCCTTTAAAATAAAAGGAGGGGGTTACCTGTGTGGCTCAGTCAGTTAAGCACCCAACTCTTGATTTGAGCTCAGGTCATGATCTTAGGGTTGTGAGATCAAGCCGTATACCAGTCACCATGCTGGGTGTGGAACCTGCTTAAGATTCTCTTTCCATCTCCCTCTGCCCTTCCTCTTTCCACCCCCCCCAAATAAATAAATAAAATAAACATCCCACTGACCAAAAAAAAAAAAAATTAAAAATTAAAAATAAAAAGCATTAAAATAAAGAAATAAATAAAATAAAAAGCCTTTTCACACCAGAAATCACAATGCAGGTCTCCAGCAGTACAATGTTATGTAAAGAAAAGACCCAAAATTTTGCACTTCAAAGTTTCATAGACCACTTTTATAACTTTAGTAAATTAACTTCCATCAAAGGGGCGCCTGGCTGGCTTAGTCAGTAGAGCCTGAGACCCTTGATCTCCAGGTGAGTCGAACCCCACAGTGGAAGAACGTAATTAAAAAAAAGGTGGGTTGGGGAGGGCCTGGCAGGCTCAGTTGGTAGAGCATGCAATTCTTGATCTCAGGGTTTTGAGTTCAAGCCCCACACTGGGTGTAGAGATTACTTAAAAATAAAAGCTTTAGAGGGGCGCCTGGGTGGGTCAGTCGTTGGGCGGCTGCCTTGGGCTCAGGTCAGATCCCAGCTTCCTGGGATCAAGCCCCGCATCGGGCTCCCTACTCGGCGGGAAAGCCTGCTTTTCCCTCTCCCACTCCCCCTGCTTGTGTTCCCTCTCTCTGTGTCTCTCTCTCACTCTCTGTCAAAATAAATAAATAAAATCTTAAAAAAAAAAAATAAAAGCTTTAGAAAGGAAAATCAGAAAGAAAAAAGTATTTATTTTTTTAATAATTTTTTTTAAGATTTTTATTCATTAAAAAAAAGATTTTTATTCATTCAACAGAGAGAAAAAGAGAGCACAACCAGGGGGAATGGCAGGCTGAGGGAGAGGGAGAAGCAGGCTCCCTGCCAAGCAAGGAGCCCAAGGTGGAGCTTGATCCCAGAACCCCAGAATCACCCAACCAAGTGAGCCACCCAGACACCCTGAAAAAACAGTATTTAAAAAAATTAACTACTATCATAAAGCTAGTATTCGTTCACTTCCTAATTATCCAACACCACAAAGCTAAGATACGCCATGGAATTAAGGCGAGCTTTATATTTTGTCTTGCGTTCATTTTTTTAGAAAAAAGATTTTATTTATTTGTCAGAGAGAGAGAAAACACAAGCAGGCAGAGTGGCAGGCAGAGCGAGAAGCAGGCTCCCCACTGAGCAAGGAGCCCGATGTGGGACTTGATCCCAGGGTCCTGGAATCATGACCTGAGCCGAAGGCAGAGGCTTAACCCACTGAGCCACCCAGGTGGTCCCCTTGCATTCATTTTTGAAGAAAAATGATCCTTCTCTAAAACAAATATGACAGGAGCCCAGTAACAGCAAAATCTTTTTTTTACTGCTCTTAGAAATCACAAAGGAGGTATTAAATTCCTATTTAACTGTACGTTGTAAATGAAAAATATTTTTATCATGTTTTTACCTTATTACATATTCTCAGTATCAGACAAATGTTTCTCTGAGATATTTTTTTCCCATTACAAAGCTGTGATTAATTTTATTTTACTTCAATAGATTTAGTCGTTTTGAACTGGGAAATATAGTTACCTAGATTTTCCAAGTCCCAATGCCATCTAAAATGCTGGGTTTCAATAACTGATTCTCTAAAGAATAATCTTTTCTAGTTCTCAAATTTAAATGAATGCCCAATTCCTTCAGAAGTAATTCCTAAAGTCAGTTTAAGTCAATGATAACGTGCAGGGAAAATTAAGTAGACATTTTAAATCCTTTTCATTTAAAAAAAAAGATTCAAAACAAGTATTTTCTAAGCTCTTTTTTCAAATGATTACACAATTCAACATAAATCTCTTTCAGAAAAGGGTGTGGAATACTTACTGTAGTCAAGGGATTTGGGGTCGGTATGGGAAGCAAGCCTGCACCAGGCATTAAACTTGTCATGGTTGGAGCAGGAGCCAATAAAGAGAGGGCTTTGGATTCCTCTGGAATTTTACCTGCAGAGGCAAGTTCCAAACATTACGGAAAGCAGAAACACCACACAAACTTTACACTATGATTTTACAATTACCCTTGCACTTAAAAAATAATAATAATAAATGAATCTATCTATCAGATCTGTACAAAGAAATAAATAAGAACTTAAGTCTTTCCTTTTATCCTGCTCTACTAGGAAAAATAAAAAGTGAGCAAAATTTCAAAGACTAACAATCTCATTAATGGAATATTATTTAAAAATTGAATAATGTAGACAATTATTTAACACTTTGAGCTATGGGTCACCTGTACTGGAAACTTAATGTTCATGAACCAAACGATATCAAGCATGGACGCTTTCCCAGGACGGTGTTTTCGCGGTGATCGAAAGTTGTGTTACACATGACAACCGTTCGTGTTGGCTGCATCACTAATAGCACACAGAACATCAGATACAGAAAAGAAGAACATTTTTTAAAGTTTAATCCCCAGAAATGGCAAATAACCAAATTAGTCAAAAAAAAGAAAAAGAAAAAACAAATATGTGCGAATTGAAATTTGTTCCTTAATGAGTGCCCCTATCCTAGTTACTAAAACTACCTACTGGTGATGCAAACAGTTTTGATAACCTTCCAATAAATTCCATTAAATTTTCAAGTAGAAAAAAACAAAAGCCTACTCCATGTAATCAGCTTCAATTTAAAAGGAAGCCTACACCCATCCAGTTAAAAAGACATCTCGCCAACTAGGTCAGAGATGCCTAAAAGAATCCAATTCCAAAAAATATGCCTTAGAAAACTACTAAAATTTTTTGAAAATCACTAACAGAAGTTCCCTTATCTCAGGAAACTTCTTAAAGTCCTTATTTTTAGAATCAATTTATGTATACTTATCTGAAGAGGGGTGGTTAATGACTTAATGTCTTGCTTATAAACATCTAAATTGGCTAATAAAAATAATGACAGTAACACTAAAATAATCTTAGACACTAAAAAGAAAAAAAATCCTTACAACTAAAAATTGAAAAATTTACTCTAAAATAAAGTACATCAATTTGCCATATTTAACTACTAAACTCTGATCAATTAATTCTGATATGAACTGCAACTTTCACATTTTCCCTTTGTGTCCTCTCTTTCTTACTGCCCCCACTAAAATTATTTCTTAAAAAGTTGACTACATATATCTATTTTAAAAGAACTACTTAGTTATATAGTAGTTCACTATACATTTCCATTATGGAGTCCTCAAAAATAATTTAAAACACAGTGTACAAAATCACACTAAATTGGAAACAGCATATAAAATAAGTTTTCAAAAGCACCATGCTGGATTTTAGAAGTAAAAATTCAACTTAAAACAACCAGATGTGGAGGGATAAATTTCTAAACATTATTATCTGAATATACCTCTAAACATGGATGGAATTCAAGACAGCTTTTAAATTTTGCTTTAAATAATAGTTACACCTTATTTATAGAACAGAAAAATTACATTTGATTAGCTTTAACAAATGTCTACTTTTTCCTAAATTTTGCAACATCTAAGTCTACATTAATTTACTAATTTCAAAAACAGTTATTTTAAAATTTCAGTGTAAATTCTGCACAAGCACAGATTTTTTAACATGCATAAATAAAAGGTAGGTAGGCCTTATTGTAGACATCAAATAACAGTAATTTATTTTATATTTACTAGTTACTGGTATTAATACACATATCTGTATACCCACCTATATATACTAAGCTATTTAAATCGCTACCAGATCCATTTTATCTGTTATAAATAGCTGTGATTTTTAATGCTTATAAAACCTGAACACATCTCGATAAATTGACTGAGGTCCTGCAGTGTAAACCTTATGCTCTGCCACCCTAATTGGCATCCAATAAACAAAGAGTTTCAATTTATTAATGCCCCAACTTAAGATTACTCGTCCATTAAATAAGTAAAACTGCCCATAAAAGTGTAGAAACACTACACAAAATAAAAAATATTCAACACAGGCCAAAAGATGAATACTTAATATTAAACTTTCACTTTTGGCTTAAAAAAAAAGTATCAATAGGCTGACTCTCACCGCCTCTCACAGTAGTAATGAACTATTAGAAATGGTAAGTCTAACCAACTGTAAGCACATTTTTTCTTACTCTAATGACCATTAAAGATACTTTAAGAAAAAAGTTCCGTTGCTTAACTCCCAAGATAGAATTCTATCAAATTTACCCTCCAAGTACTACCAGAGTATATACAAAAATATAAAACAAACAAGCATTTAGCATTTTTCCCAAACTATACTTCACCAAGACAACTGAGAGGAAAAACATTTCTCAGAGTCTTAAAATTAAAGTGCTAGTCCTAATCTCAGAATCCATTTAGAAGCTAGTTAACACCTGAAAATTTTTCAAAAAATTCAAGCAGAGAAATACACATGCCAAGTAAGTTTTCAACAAGTTTCTCAAATATCCATTCCCCACACAGGCAAGCAAAAGTCGTTGTAAGTCAAGGAAATAAGTTCTTTTCTATAATAAATAACTCAAAAAAAGTGAATGTCTCTGCTCGTCCTCTATCCCTAAATAATTCTAAGAAATTTACTTATTTTCCTTGAGGATTTTGTATGCCTAAAATTCTAGAGGGGGAAGGATGAAAATTAGAAGCTAACAGTTGGTTTTTATGAAAGATGAAGATCTGGGAGAAAAATTGAAAAAATGTTGCAATGAGGTCAGAAAATGTTCCTAAGAATTCTATCCCTGTTTTAGTGTTTCCAGAACAAAATGTACTATGCAGTCTATAAACGCCAATTAAGACTCACACTGAGCTTCACAACACTGTATCCTAGTTTACTATGAAAATTTATTTCACTCTAAGATTGAGCTCTGCTAATCATCTCCCAATATAATCTGCAAAGCAATGTTATGAACCCTTAATGGAATACCATTTACAAAGAACTGGAAAACCAGCTCACAAGTTATAAGTGAAAGAGATTTAACAAAACAAAAACAAAAACAAAAACAAAAAAAGGGACAAAATAAAGAAAAAGAAATGAAATTAAAGTAAAACAATAAAAAACAGAGACAGGGCGTCCATCTTCTGCGGTTCAGACTCCGATCTCATTTCCCCAATGAAGGTTTCACTTGACGGCAGGTTTAGTGGCATGGCAAACAATGCCTAACTCAGGCAAGTGTAACAGGTCTGCCTTGGCCAGTCTAGTCATCTAATAATGCACAAATATCACATAGAGAAAACATACAAAACCAAATTAATAGTCAAAATCCATCTACCAGAAAATGTGGACATAAAGTTACGAATGATGATTAGGCTTGACACCCTTGTTATGTTTGACCTTATCTTTTTCTAAGTGTTAACATTTACAAAAAAGAAATCTGAGATGCACGCAACAACAAAAAGAGGTCATATCTGGACAAGTATAATGAAAGCATATTTTATTTTGAAATGGCATGTTTTAATAACAATAGCTAATGCTTAATACGTATAAAACTCTTACACATCAAACATTATACAGCTTAGGATTTTGTTACAAAACTGCATTATTAGAACAGCAAATTGAAAGAAAATGAAAAAACTTAAAACTGTTTCTATGGTTTTCTCATTTCTTTCATAATGCTGTTTCTATAACATCATAGAAAGAATGCATCAGTGAAGTAAATAGAAGAATGCTTATAGCACCCCCTCTCCTCTAACAGAACTTACTCCACTGGAACTCTTTCCTTTGGTTTATTTCAAACTCACTTTGCTATCTTTTTCAATATAATAACACATTACCTTGCTTGCAGTGCATAATATCTTAACAGCTCACTATAACATTCCTCAGATTCTATAAGGTTATTCAGTGGTATTTAGTTAAATTAACAAAAAATATCTCAATGTTTTTCTAATACCAATTATTTTATCAGTGTTCTAATATACATCTAAACCCAAATAAAAAATGTGCTTAAACTTTCATGTTTAAAACTAGAGAAATGGTCTTAAAATGTTAATATTAAAAATATTCAAGAATTATTATAATAAAGGTATATTTACTAAACTCTATTAAGTAAAACAGACAAAAACAGGACCTCTGCATGCCCATAACCTTAATCTTATGACAAATCATCGTTTGGGCTTCCCAAATATATGAAAAATTCTATGGAAATATAGCAAGCAACACTGATAAAACTTCTTCTTTCCAATTTAGTAATGAGCTAAGGTAATACAAGATCCTACACTGTTGGTAGCATAGTTTTATGGTAAGATTAATATTCCTGTTTAATAAACCTTCTGATTTCTTTTTTTCCATGTAGTTTACCTGGATTGAAACTGGTTATGAACTTGGTATACAGAACTAAACCATTTACCAGCTCTTTTCTCACCGTGCGCTCCAATTCTGGGCTGAATGTCCGCTTACAGATGAACAGATAAGGACAGATTCAGCGAATAATTAACTTTAACCCATTCTTATTTTACCTACTCCATTCTAACACCCGGGCATGGGAAGAACACTTTCAAATTCATCTGAAAAAAAAAAACCCAGAATGTCCTATTCTGGGACTTCAAAACCAAACGAATGGTACCTACTGACTGTATCTAACTGTAATGTTTTTGACATCCCAGAATAGGCATTCCGAAATAAGCATCAATCTTTGAAAGTGCAGCACTGTGTACCATATAGCAAGTTATTTTAGTATTAACCTGATTTCTAACAGAGGCATTACATCTGAAACATATGAGCATATGAACATTACATATGAAAGCTCCTTAAATTGTTTCGGGTATATTTTTTATGTTGTAAAACAGTTACCGCTATCCACCAGGGAAAACATTTTAAGGACATTTAAATTGTAATAACCTGTTCTAAAATCCACGTACACACACCAGTGTACTCTAAATAAAAGTTAACTACACACCAGAACTGTCAAATTCAGCATAGTCTATTATATGTGAATGGCTCTGTAAACAAAAATAACTAAAAAGTATTAGTAATAATTAGCTCTTAAAGCAGGTTAAGTCTTAAATTTATTTAATAAACTATAAGGCTTTTGCCCTTGTTCCCATCTTCAACAACTATTTCCTTGATGAAAGCTTTAGAAAATTACTTTCCATGATTTTTCTTCAATTACCCCTCCCAACCCCCAAGAAAAGCAAGCTATTAAAAGAAAAAAATAAATTCCAGTTGCATAGCAATCACAATGAATATGCAATAATGGTCTCAAAGAGAAGGTGAATTACCTTAAGAGGATACTTTAGAGATTAAATTATGAGTATTTTTCTTATATACATAAATACCACTTAACCCCAATTTGGCAAAATGCAGTTTTTATTTATGTGATATCATTAATATCGTATACACAGTGGCAAATGCTCACTTATTTATACATTTAAAATAATTTCCCCTACCAACTTAATATTTTAATTTCAGAAAGCTTTCTTTACAACTTGCAAATTGACTACAGAAAGCCAAAGCAAACCAGAAGTAATTCATGATTTTTTTTAAATGTGCGGCTATTAAATCTCAAGTATACATAAGTAATAAATTAACCATTATAATATATTTTATTATTAGGTAAAAATTCTTTCCTTCTCCAAATTTCATTCTTATACGCACTCACACACACATACACACACACACACACAGTGTACTATCTACCTACCAATTTCTAGGAAAGCCAATAGTAACACACAGGACAGAGATTAAAATAGAAAAAAAACACCTGAAATACCAACCTTCTGCACAGGGTACAACTATCAGAGCTCTGTCAATAAAAACCGTGTTAGTTAGATGCTGGGCCACGCCAACACTTGATGGGTCACGAAACTTAACATAACATACTTTGGAAGAAAAAGCAAGAGGAGCGTTGCTGCAAGATAAAAAGAAAAACAATTGGACTAATAAACATTTGGTTGGTTTTGTCATTTTCATCTGAAATTTGTCTTATATTTTCATATAATCTTACATAATCAAGGTAAGAATTTTTAGTGCTAATGATCATTAATACATAAAAAAAAGTTTTACATTTTCAAATTATTTAATTTCCAGTTACTTAATATATAGTTACCATCAGTTTGTCCCTATAGTTAAGTGTCTATTTCTTGGTTTGCCTCCCTCTTTCTCCCTACCTTTGCTCATTTGTTCTGTTTCTTAAATTCCAGTGACATCGTATGGTATTTGTCTTTCTCTGACTTATTTTGTGTAGTATAATACTCTGTAACTCCATCCATGCCATTACAAATGACAAGATCTCGTTTTCTTTAATGACTGAGTAATAATCCATCATATATACATATCTTCTTTATCCATTCACCAGTCAACGGACACTTGGGCTGTTTCCACATTTTGTCTATAAACTTCGGGGTGCTTATATCCCTTTGAATTAGTATTTTTGTATTCTTTGGGTAAATACCTAGTAGTGCAATTGCTGGGTGGAAGGACAGTTCTATTTTTAACTTCTTGAGAAGCCTCCATACTATTTTCCAGAAGGGCTGTACCAAGCAAAACTTTAGTCTTTTCATGGTGATTTGCCTGCAAAAGTTGACAGCAATCTAAGAAGGCCTATCATCTTATTTGTAAAAACTGGAAATGTAAATTGATGAGTTCTTAGACCAAAATGTGAAAACAGCAGATTTAACCCAAAAATGTTCAACCAGTCTATTATCAATAGGCAAAATCACTTTATGAAAGTCCCAATCATCACGACTCCAAATTTTGTAACCACTTTCAATCCTTTCTAATGTGACTCTCCAGGTTTTAGATCACTAAAAACTTCACCAGTCTTGCAAATAGGTAACACAGAATTAAAATTAAGGTCTTTCACATCTACTAGAGACTGCTTTAAGCTAGGCAGCATTGTGATTTTCCAGACAAAGATTTTACAAATAAAATATTTTTATTTTATATGCAAGAGCATACTCTTCTAAATCGTACCAGATTCAGTTTAATCTAGGTAGACCTATAGTTAAAAAAAAAAAAAAAAACAGCACACATAAAAGCAGTTTTTTATAATACAAATCCATCTTGTTAGACTGCAAAATATACTATATTCACTTATGCTCATTTTGTCAATCTGTCCAAGATTATTTTCAACTAAAGTCTAAAATTCTTTAGCAATGAAAAAAACCGCCCATTCAAACTAAATATATACCTAATAAAGAACACATTCAGTCCTTTAAAGCATTAAGATTTTTCACTAAGAAGTGAGATCATCTGAAAAATATTGTCTTTGCCTTGTGCAGTAAAAATAATTTAGTTTCTGAAACAGATCAAGAAAGCTGACCATAATCCTAGCCCTAGTAAATGGCAAAGGTGGGACTTAAAGTCTAATTATCTGAATCCAAATCTCGTGCAATCTTCATCATTCAACTAATCCAGAATTTTATGCGCATTTTAGGGGTGCCTGGGTGGCTTGGTAGGTTAAGTGTCCAACTCTTGATTTGTGCTCAGGTCATGATCTCAGGGTTGTGAAGTGGAACCCCACATCAGGCTCTGCACTAGCCATGAACCCTGCTTAAGATCCTCTCCCACCCTCTCTCTAAAAAAAAAAAAAAAAAAAAAAGAGGGGCGCCTGGGTGGCTCAGTGGGTTAAAAAGCCTCTGCCTTCGGCTCAGGTCATGATCTCAGGGTCCTGGGATCAAGCCCGGCATCGGGCTCTCTGCTCGGCAGTGAGCCTGCTTCCCCCTCTCTCTCTGCCTGCCTCTCTGCCTGCTTGTGATCTCTCTCTCTCTGTCAAATAAATAAATAAAATCTTTAAAAAAAAAAAAAAAGAACACTCTCTTTTCTGACTAAGTGCACCTGCTTAACTGGCAGCCCGTATGGTCTTCCTACTTGTGTCTCTGCGACTTGTCCTTGCTCACACAAACTCCTCTACCCGGAATGTTCTCCTTCCACCTTTGCATCTGCAGGCTCATGTATTAAGATATTGTCACTGGGGCACCTGAATGACTCAGTGGGTTAAAGCCTTTGCCTTCGGCTCAGGTCGTGATCTCAGGGTCCTGGGATTGAGCCCCGCATCAGGCTCTCTGCTCGGCAGGGAGCCTGCTTCCCCCTCTCTCTGCCTGCCTCTCTGCCTACTTGTGATCTCTCTGTCAAATAAGTAAATAAAATCTTTAAAAATTTTTTAAAAATATTTTAATGTACTATTTAATTAGCAATTCCAAATATTAGCCATTTTTTAAATAAAAAATCATTCACATAAGACAACAAATCCATCCTGATAATGGTTAAACATACATGTTTACGCTATTACCCAAACACTGTGATAATAAAACATATTAACATTTAGAACTTGAAGCTATTTATATTATTATTAACGTTAACTACTCAGGCTAATAAAAGATGACAAAATGAAACTACCTCTTTCTCATCCAACCCAACTCAATTCACTCCTGCCTAAGGCTATCCAATTCAGGCTTCAACAGGCCCACTCCAGCGATGCCTTCTCCCCACCTCCCCACACAAACATCTGAGTCAAGCACTTTATTAATTTGTCACTGAGTACAAACAGTCGTATCCACACTTAACTCACCTTTACATTACCAAATGTCCAATTTAGGCCTCTCTCAAGCTTTAGACTCCCAGATCCAAGTGTCTGCTGGAATATTACACCTTGATGATCATAGGCCCCACCCCCAAGAAGTTACTGAGTCTAAAATAAATTCATCATCCTCCTTCCTCACCAAACCTGGGTCTTTGTCTTAGACTTCACCTCTCAGTTAAAATGCTACCATATTACTCAAGTCACAAATCTAGGAGTCATTAAACGTAACCATCATTCGTACCATTCACTAAAGACTTCCAAATCTCTTCTGGCTACATGGTAAAATTCCATTTCTTTATTCCTTGAAGTCAGTTGTGCCCAAGCAACGTGTTTTGGCCAATTACATACGAGCAGAACTGACATTCAGGAGCTTTTAGGGTCACTGCTTGGTTCTTTTCCTCTGCCATAATGACCAGCCACCATTTGAGAAACGGGTGGCAACTACATCGGCTTCATCCTAAAGTCAGTGACCACAATGAGTAGAGCTCCCTATACCACAAGCTTAGCGTAAGAAATAATCTGTTTCTACACAACTACTAAGATTCAAGGGTATTTTGATCCTTGACCCTTCCCTTTTCATCCAATTGGTCAATAAATCCTGTAAGACTGCACCCTAAATATTTGTCACATTAATTCCTCTATCATCCTATCAGGACCTTAATTCTGGCCCTCATCATTTTCCACCCAGATGATTACAATGGCTCCTAACCAATCACAGTGATTCCAATCCCAACTCTTTAATAATGGTCTTTCACAAAAGCTGTCAGAGTGATCCTTCAAAACTGCAAATTATGTAATGTCATTCCACTGCTTAAATTTCCTCAAAAACACCTTTCTGTTCTTGCTTTGTCATCTAAATGCTCCCCAAAATCCAGGCACTGGAAATTCTTGTGGTTTCTACGACACATTCTGAATATCTGGGCCATCTTTGTACAAGTTGTTCCATTTGCCTAGGATATCCTACCTCCCTTTTTGAGTGGTAATTCCACTTTTTTTCAAGACCCAAGTTTCCAAGACTTTTGGAAAGTTACTTTAAGGTTTCAAAGTGATGAAGTACCTCTTCTCTCTGGGCTACCAGGACATTCTATACACTTTTAGCACAGTCTTATCAGTTTTCTTAGGTGAAACCCTCAACAGATTTTAGAAGCATCTAATTTGATTTGCTACATGACACAAGGGCCCATTATACTGGCTAACCAACAACCTATAATTTGGGTGGCTTGATCAAATCAATTTAAAACAATCAGATTCTCTCTCGGGCTGAAAAGTCACTTAGACTCAAGGTTTGGGCCAGATGCCAAAATACTGAGTACAAAGTAAGTCTGCAAAGAAAATAGAGCTGATAACACGGAAACAAACTAAACAAACAATAAAGCCTCTGAGAAGAGGCAGATAGTCGCCTTGGATCCTGATTATCTTTCTGGTTCCCAGTCCCAGTTCCCATGAGGCCTACTTGTACTACAGTCTTTATTTCAATTTAGGAAAATATCCATCTTTTTAATAATTTTATCTCTTCCTGAGCTAGACTGGGTAGTGCTGTTTGTCTTTTATAACCAGTGCCCCCCCCCCCAAAATTATAATTACAACCTAGCAAATACAAGTATACTCTCTTTTAGCACTGAAATCTTCAAGAGCTTAAACAAACCACCATTGAAACTACATTCCCTAAATGGGCAGATGCTTTTGTGAGAGAATGGAAACCTAAATAATCACTATGGAAAACTAAAAACATATTTTCCAATACCATTCCTTAAAACCCACATCATTTCAAATTTAAAACATCCAGAGAAGGGGCACCTGGGTGACTCAGTGGGTTAGGCCTCTACCTTCTGCTTAGGTCACGATCTCAGGGTCCTAGGATTCAGCCATACATTGGGCTCTCTGCTCAGTCTGCCTCTCTGCCTACTTGTGATCTCCTTCACTCTGCCAAATAAATAAATAAGATCTTAAAAAAAAAAAAATCCAGAGGAAAAGGAAATACGAGACTGGATGGTAAAGCAACTTCATGTTATAATACACTACCAATATTTGAGAAGTCCAGAACCGGCTGTCAGGCTTATCTGTGCAGACCAAACATTATCATAGGAGTATGGACACTAGACATAGCTACCCCACTGTTTTGAAGGATTTTCTTTATCTCCATCTCCAATTACCTTTCTTAAAATACAGACTAGAGATCAACTCATATTTAACACTTTTTTTTTTAAAAAAAGGGCCACCAAGCACCCCTATTTAACACTTTTACTTTGAATATTACAATCTAAAACATAATACAGTGGCAACCCTAAATATGGAAGATGAATTTCTCAAATGTATTTTTTTGAAGATTTTATTTATTTATTGGACAGAGAGATAGAGAGAGAGATCACAAGTAGGCAGAGAGGCAGGCAGAGAGAGAGAGACAGAAGAGTCTCTCTGCTGAGCAGAGAGCCCAATGTGAGGCTCGATCCCAGAACCCTGAGATCATGACCTAAGCTGAAGGCAGAGGCTTTAACCCACTGAGCCACTCAGGCGCCCAACAAATGTATTTTTATTTACAAATCATTCTGTCCACATTTTATATTTACAGCTTTTGTTCTAATACATCTAACTTTTAAGTAGATTTACTTTTTTTAATAGAATTATCATTTTTAAGTGTAATGTTGACCTAGAGTTTTCATTTTTAAAAGGGTGTTACACATTCCAAACACTTCTAAGGAAAGTAGCAAAAGCCAAATACAGCAAATTTTAATTCCACCTCACTTGCTGAATAAAATTTTCTTTTTTCAAATATAAACTTTTCGGGAGCCTGGGTGGCTCAGTTGGTTAAGCGACTGCCTTCGGCTCAGGTCATGATCCCGGAGTCCCGGGATCGAGTCCCATATCGGACTCCCGGCTCTGGGGGAGGTCTGCTTCTCCCTCTGACCTTCTTCTCCCCTCTCATTCTCAGTCTCTCTCTCTCTAATAAATAAATAAAATCTTTTTTTAAAAAATAAATAAATAAATAAACTTTTCTACATTTTTCAAAAAAAAATTACAATTTCTGACTAGGAGTTTACCGCAGAAATTACAGAACCAACTTTTTAAGCATCTGTTAAATTTCCTAGGCCCTAACAGGTTATTTTGTTTTTCATTAAAAACAGTGATGGCACAGTACAATCTTTTTTAAAGTCAAGTGGTACTAATATAGCCAGTCTTTAATTGTAGGAACTATCAAAAAAGATATAATCCAAAGTATGCACAAAGTACATAGACTCACGTCTAAAAATATTAACTGATAAGTAATTTACAACAGGGTTTCTCAGCAGGACTCTAGTGTACTTTGGATGGCATAATTTTTCCTTATGGTAAGATTTTCTCATGAATTACTGGCCCTTGCCACCAAATGCCGGAAGGTGCTCCCATCAGTCCAGACAAACAAAAAGACACATTTTCAAATGTTTCCAGCTAAAATCCACGGACTTAAAACACCAAAACAAAGGAACCAATATAGCCAATGACAGGATTTGAAAAAAACACTTATGACATAATTATAGCCTTTAAAATGTTATTACTATAAATAAGACAGCAATATGAAAAAATTAGTATGTTAAAAAAGTTCACCATCAGCGTATAAAATCCTTTGATTACGCTACATTAAAATAAGCACATATAAAAAGGACTGCAGGAAATATATGGAAACAGAGAGAGGATCGTAAGTGGTGTTTTTCTCTATTTCTTATAAAATGGCTATACTGGTTCTATTAACTTTTTAACTAAGTAAATAAGTAATTGACAGATTCTTCCTTGCTTATTAATACTTTTGAAGACCAGAGAAATGCAAACCAGCAAGCAAAAAAATCCAGGTGTTAATGTGAGAAATGGTGTTAGAAATCAGGATAGAATTACCCTTCAGGGACTGAGTCACTTGAAGAGGGACATTGGGACAATGCTAGAGTACAGACAACCCTGATGTGGGTGCTGATTACACAGGTGTGTTCACTTTGTGGAAATTCATCAAGCTGTATTTTTATCCAAATACTTTTCTGTCTGTACAGTACACCTAAAAAAAGAGATGACTAAAAACCTACAAAAGTTTCTTACTGCCATAAAAAGGTTTTCATGTATGGTATTCATTTGTTGTGCAACAAGTGAAAAAAATTCTGGGTATTTGTCATCCAACAGTACAAAAAAGAGCACAATTAAGAATTTTTAACATATATAACGAATGTTTGCACTAATTACCGATGTTTAAAAACTAAGAAATTGAATCACAGCCTCATTCCAAAAGAGTTAAATTTAAAATTTGAATTTTCCTATTAGCAAAGGAATTCTTAAAATCTTAATGAGAAACTGTTCTCAGTCTTTTAAAGAACACTATTCCCAAATTTAAAACAAATGAAATTATACTCAGCTTCTAAACATTTATCATAACGTACTGTTTCCAAGACTCGGCAAAACAGTTATCTGTCCTCAACTACTATTATTGCACTGTTATCCATTTCAGCTCAAATTTGCAAATACATCTTTAATATAAAAACCAAGTTATGACAACTTCATTATAGAGTAGAAAACACGCTGTTAGTAAAGCATCGCAGTATTTTTGAAAAACAGTAATATGGGATTACACTTAAGGAAAAACTGATTAAGAATTCTGCAGGGCCCATATGTGCTATGTTTATGTTACAACTCTGCAAAATGTATTACAGTTTGTGACACACTAACTCCACCATGTTTAAGTAAATAGCTTTTTATTCTTTTTGACTTTTAAACTCTAAGTAATATCTGATTTCAAAAAACAGCCCATTACTAAGTGTCACATAATGACCGGCAGTATACTGCCACCCATACCCTGGTTTTAACTACGAAAGTGGTATTATGTTGGCACTGAATGATATTCTATAACATACTTCTACCTATGAGAACCTTATTACCACAACCTTGAAAGCAAGGTTAGTTTATAAAATTCATATACAAAATATTTTACTGCTTGATTCCAATTCTTAAGGGTACAGCACTCTTTCAAACATTTCTCAATTATTAAAAAAACGTTCTGAGTGCTGAAAGGAAGAGACAGCAGAAGACATTTTCAAAAGTTAATTTTCAAACTATAAATGCCACAGTTGGTCAATAAATACGTATATGCATGTACTTACGAAGTATTCTTGACAAAAATGTATTATCTGAATCTAATCATGTAGAAACAATCTTTATAAACCCAGATTAAGAATCATTCTACAAAACAAACTATGAGACGAAATGTTAATGTCACGAAAGATTTTTAAAAATGTGACAGGGGACTGTTCTGGATTAAAGAGGTAACAACCAAATAAAATGGGTGGTTTCTGATTATATTTTGGAAGGAAAAAAGTAAAACAAAAAACACATGATTATAATAAATGGGAAAATTAAAACATGAACTACTTGGTATACATTATCAATGTTAAATTTCTTAAACATGTTAATAGTATTGTGGTAATGTAGAACAATGTACCTGTTCTGAAGAGATACATACTTGTTAAGTAATAAACAGTTCTGGTGTCTGCAACTACTTTGAAAAGGATGGGAAGAAAGAGGGGTTTAAGTATAGAGGGTGTAGATTGCTAAGTGGGGAGGCAGAACTCAACCAGCAAGGAAGGAATACAGGTGAAGGAAACGTAGGTTTATTCTTTCAACTTTTTCGTATACATTACATATTTCAAAACAAAAAGGAGAGGGGGGAAAAAACTTCAAAAAGTAAAATTTAAAAATCCAAATACCAAGCTTTATTAGTACCTATGCTGTGGCTATGTTACAGATAGAAACCGAAAGAAAAAGAGGTCTACATGCATCATAATGAAATAAAAAAGTCAAATACAATTTTTTTTTTGGAGAGAAAGAAATCCTGGGCAACTACTAGCCCTTCCTTCAAAGGATTTTGACACAATGAAGAAAATGCTGAGGATTTTAAGATTCTAAACTCTACCTTAACAAAAAACAAAAACAAAACAAAACAAAAAACCTGCGTGGGGCCCCTGGGTGGCTTAGCGGGTTAAAGCCTCTGCCTTGGCTCAGGTCATGATCTCAGGGTCCTGGGATCGAGCCCCCCAGCCCCGCATCGGGCTCTCTGCTGGGCGAGGAGCTTGCTTCTTCCCCTCTCTCTGCCTACTTGTGATCCCTCTCTCACTCTGTCAAATAAATAAATAAATAAAATCTTTAAAAAAAAAAAAAACCCTACGTGTAATAATGTGAACAACCCAAAATCCCTTACAAATTTTTGAGTAGATAGTACCATACAAGGAAAATCTTACTTCAAATTACAGTACTTGGGAAGTGGCCAGGAGCCTAAGACTTTTAAATAGAGACAGACTTTCAAATCATCCAGCAGGGATAATCCTGCACCGACTAATACTTTTTATGAAAGGCTTAGGACAGCGTGACCTTCAAAGCGGAAATTTTAATCCGCTGCCAAAAGGGCGAATAGACAGGATCTTTAACAACATGGATGGGCTCGGTCAAATTAACCAAGAAGATGCTAAATTTGTGAACTCCGCCCTGGGGAATATATCCAGCCTCAAACCCAACCTGTCATGAACCGCAGTCAGTAACAAGGGCCTGACAGTAAGGCCCTAACAAGTGGGCAGTTTCTCCGGCGCGGTCTCTGCAATTTTCACATTGCAAAAACGCTTAACAAGCGTTTGCCATGAGGACGATTCCGGGCCCACCTGCGGCCATCTTAAGTTCGGGAAGAAAAAGGGAACGGGGGAGCCACTGAATATGAGGAGCCGACCGAGACCAGAAATCGGGACGCACGAAAAACAACTTCTCTAAATTTTCTCTAAGGGCTCGGTGCAGAGATAACCCCAGAGTCTAACAAGGAGAGCAGGACCTCGGGGCCCAGGGCCCGGTGCCCAAATCAAACATGGGCACCAAGGTAAGGCCGGGCGGTCACGTGACGGGCACCGCGCGCCCCCGCCCGCACTCTCCTCCACGCCTCGGTGCCCGAGGTCTCTATGGCGCCCGCGCCCCTCCCCCAGCCGAGCTCGAGCACTTACTCTGGGGGGTAAAGCCTCAGCTCCTCGATTTCTCCTAGGAAGGAAAAAAGCGTCCGCATCTGCTCGCTGGTCACTGCCGACGACAGATTGGTCACCTGAATCACCGCCGTAGGGGTGAGGCCGAAGCCTAAAGCCAAACCGAAGCCGCCGCCGCTGTTCATCCCGACCCGCTGCTGCTGTGCTCCGCTCCCCAACGTCTACTACGCGTCAGCGACGGAGCCGGGAAAGCGAAGAACGCGCGGCCGCAAGCGCGCTCCCGCTGGCGAATTCACGGCGGCGGGCAGGTCTAGCCGCCCATTCCACAACTCCCCTGCTCCCAGGGCTGCGCGCGCCGGCCGGAAGCGTCGCCCCGGCAACCCGGCCGGTCGGCGGTGGCTGTAGCCTGGGGCTCCCGGGTCTTTGAGCCGTATCTCCTGTTACTGTTCGCCCCGTCAGGATTTTTATCGATTTTCTTGCCCCGCTTCAACTGAATCAAATTTCAGTACGCGAAAAACGTAGGAGACCCAGCTCTTTCCGTTCTTAAATCTAGGTAGAACTGGCGAACCAAGAGGCCTGGCCCGCTGGTGCGGGGCAGGGAAGGAGGAATGACTCTGGGGCATCACAGATGAATGCTTGACCAAACTATAGCGTGTCGTGATCACAGGCAGGCCACTGCCCCACCCCAACTACTGACAACGTTGGCCGGCGTCCTGATTTAAAAAAAAAAAAGGAAAAATTTAGAAACCGTTTAAGTTGTGATTGAAGGAGGCAGTGAGATGAAAGCTATGCGATCGTTATTTATAACTTGTCATTTAGTCACTAATTTCGCGGCTACTAATATTTGTTCAGCCTTATGTTCCGGATACCGTTAGACGAGGGCACATAAAAGACGGTTACAGACGGTCCATATAGAACTTGAAACCCGATGAGGGACAACTAAGTATGTGCTCCAGGCAGCTGCTCCCAAAATAACATCTTCAGAACCTTGCCGAGGGTCCTGGAGGCCCTTTCAATGGGTCCGTAAGGCCAAAGCGATGTTCAATATGATGGTAAGACTTGGTTGCCCTTCTTCATTTTGTTGGCATTTGCACTCATGGTGTAAAAGCAATACTAGATTAAGCTGCTGTACCTTAGGAGGAAACAAGGCAGTGGTGCCAAGCTGCACTAATACTGGTATTTTGTATTCTTCACCTCCCTGCAATCATAGCATACAAAATTTAAGATTGTTTCAGTATGCTAATCTAAGAATGTCCTTGAGGAAGGGGGTAAAAATTAATTTCATTAACTCTTCACGCTAGCATACACATACACATCTTTTTTTTTATTTTTTTTTATTCATTTATTAGAGAGAGAGAGACTGAGAATGAGAGGGGAGAAGGTCAGAAGGAGAAGCAGACTTCCCGCAGAGACGGGAGTCCTATATGGGACTCGATCCTGGGACTCCGGGATCATGACCTGAGCCGAAGGCGGTCGCTTAACCAACTGAGCCACCCAGGTGCCCCTCACATACACATCTTTTTAATGTGTGGAGAGAAATGGTAAGTACTTATGTTGTATGCCCAAGTAAGATGGTTGTCTCCAGAATGAGCACTTGTGTGTTTGAGTATTCACACAAAAATATAAACTTTGTAAAACTTGTATACACCACCCCCCCTTAAGCTACAGCTTTACAGTCCTTTTCTGCTAAAAAATACCACTGTTAATAACGCGTGTATTTTTGACATTATATAATGAAATATGTGAACATTTGAAAGGTCTCTACAATTCAACCAAGAACTACTTTCAAAATAGCCAATGCATGCTATTACAAAACCAAAATGAGTCATCAAAGTGATAAATAGACTCGTAGATTTTAATGTAGCTGAATACAGAAAGTTAATTGATACAGTTTCAGATTCAGTCCACATTGCAACTGAACTCTAAGAAACTACCATATGTCAAGTTTGATGTGGTATCAAAGAAGAATATATAGATTTATCTAGAAGGCTATGAAAATAGTTTCCCTTTTCCAACTCCTTCTCTGTGTGAGACCAGATTTTCTTCATATATTTCAACCAAAATACATCACAACAGATTGAATGCACAGATATGAGAATCCAGCCGTCTTCTATTAAGGGAGACATTAAAGGGTTTGAAAAATGTAAAACAATGCCACTCAAATTCTTTTTTGGAAAATATCATTTTATCATAAAAACACATCATTTGGGGCGCCTGAGTGGCTCAGTGGGTTAGAGCCTCTGCCTTCGGATCAGGTCATGATCTCAGGATCCTGGGATCCAGCCCCACATAGGGCTCTCTGCTCAGCAGGGAGCTTGCTTCCCACTCTCTCTCTGCCTGCCTCTCTCTGCCTACTTGTGATCTGCATGTCAAATAAATAAATAAATAAAATCTTTAAAAAAAAACAATTATTTACATTAATACATAATAGGTTTTAAAATGCTAAGTTTCTAATTTCCAATGTGGTAAATATGGATAGCTATCCTACAAATATCTCAGGGTCCTCAATAATTTCTAAGAGTATAAAGGGGTCCTAAATGAAGTGAAGTGAAGAGGGAGAAGCACAGACAAAATTGGTAGTATAGAGAAAGGCCACTTAAATTTAGTCCTAATGGGGGCGCCTGGGTGGCTCAGTGGCTTAAAGCCTCTGCCTTTGGCTCAGGTCATGATCTCAGGGTCCTGGGATCGAGCCCCGCATCGGGCTCTCTGTTCAGCGTGGAGCCTGCTTCCCCCTCTCTCTCTGCCTGCCTCTCTGCCTACTTGTGATCTCTCTCTCTCTCTCTCTGTCAAATAAATAAATAAAATCTTTAAAAAAAAAAAAAATGTAGTCCTAATGGAAGACTTCCTAGAAGAGATGTTGATTGTGCTGAATCTTAAACAAGCAGGAATTAGCCAGGCTGGGGGAAGAGTTGTGGGAGGAGGCAATGTAGGGCATTCCAGACCAAGTATGCAGAATATACAAATGCAGAGAGGTATGGCAGTCCCAGTGAGGTTCAGAATATTCAAAATCTATTCCTGCTAGACCAAAGGATGGGTAGGGATGCATGAGAAAGAATAAGCTTTGATGAAAGGTGCTGTTTGTCATGGTAAGGGGTTAGTTTGTTATACACTTTATATACTGTTGAGAGCCACTGAAGACCTTTGAGCAGGAGAATGACCATGATGAGGTTCATGTTTTAGAATGATCATTGCACTGAGACATGAAAATGCATTAAAAAGGGTGGTGACAAAAAAAAAAAGGGTGGTGACTAGGGAAGGCTGGGTGGCTCAGTCACTTAAGCATCTGCCTGCAGCTCAGGTCATGATCCCAGGATCCTGGGAAGGAGCCTCACATCAGGCTCCCTTCTCCCTCTCCTCTGCCCCTCCCTCCTGCTTGTGCTCTTGCTCTGTCTCTCTCAAATGAATTAAAAAATCTTAAGAAAAAAAGGGGGGGCGCCTGGGTGGCTCAGTGGGTTAAAAAACCTCTGCCTTCGGCTCAGGTCATGATCGGGGTCCTGGGATCGAGCCCCGCATCAGGCTCTCTGCTCAGCGGGGAGCCTGCTTCCCCTCTCTCTCTGCCTGCCTCTCTGCCTACTTGTGATCTCCTTCTCTCTGTCAAATAAATAAATATATAATCTTTAAGAAAAAATACTCCACTCCTAAAAAAAAAAAAAAAAAAAAAAAAGGTAGAGACTAGAGGCAAAAGAACTGGATCAAAGGGTAAGTGGTAGTAATGACAGAAAGCAAGGAATAGTCCCAATGTTGGGAAGGACTGACTCATTTGAAAATAAAATGGATAAAAGCTATCTACTTGGAAAAAATAGAAATGGACACACATTCAGTTTTAGACACAATTACAGGTGTTATTTAATGTTGTTTTTTGGTCCTCCTGAAGCCCAACCATGGATCCCTAGAATTAACAGTCACAAATTCAGAACAGCAGTCCTCAGACTTCAGTATACATCAAAGTCACCTAGAGGGAATGTTAAAACAGACTGCTGGCTTCCTCCCAAGTAGGTCTGGAGTGGGGCCTGAAAAGTTAATTTTCTAAGGAGTTCCTAAGTGCTGCTGCTGATGGTGGTCTGAGAACCCCACTTTCAGAACCCCTGGTTTAGAAGGTCATAAAAGCAGTACTTAGTACATTTACAAATCTACTGTTGATGGTAAGGCAGATGGAGGAATTTGTTTCTGGCCTGGGGGATTGTGTAATAGTGCCATAATTTAGGACCAAAAATAGGAAGGAAAGGCAGCTTTGTGAGGAATGAGCAAAAAAATACTGAGGTCCGTTATGGACAAGTTTCAGAAATGAAGTTGAGAGAAAATAGAAGATTCAACATGTGACTTAGGATTGAAAGTAGATACAGTTATGCCAGGCACATGTGTAGAGGAAGTACAGTGGGTAACCTTAAAGGAATAAAAACAACAACCCAAAACAACATTAAGGCAGGAGGTAAAGCGGAGGAGGAATAGTCACCAAAGTAAAGAGAGGAAAAAATCCTAATGAGGAAAAAGTGAGGAGCGGGAGAAAAGAATGCTGAGAAGTATCACATTACATGGAGATGACAAAATCAGGGACAAAATATGCCCATTGGTAGATATAATATGACTATAGAGACAAAAGCTACATGAACCGGTTTCGAGAAGCCAAGTGCTCAGCCGTCACTACTCTTGATTCCTCTGTGAATCTTTCAGCAAAACGTCCCAACCTGTCCTAACCTTGCCACTTTGACCAATGACAAAGCGCTCCACCCCAGGAGCCTTTTCAGATACGCTTTAGACATCCAACCTTTATACCATGTTCTGTCTCCAACTTCATGGCCCCCATTTGCAGATATTTCTTCATCACTTAGGCCTCTTGGTTTCATCTCTCTACCAATACCTCAAACAGGAAGACAAGCAGTGACAAACTTTCAGTGCAGAGGGGGCTCCTCACAATTTAGGTTCAGGACCGTAACAGCAAACCAGAAATCAAAAATATGAAAGATAAACTCCATTAAATAAGTTAACAATAAAAAAGAAAGATATACAATAAAATCATACACAATTCTTGGATCTAGAACCTGGAATTGGACTCTGGAGGGGGCGGCTTTAGGAGTCCAGCCACAGAAGAAAATGTTTGATCTGTGAAGCTACAGAAAGGAGTGTGGATTGTGCTTACAAGAGGCTTTGATGCCTTTGGTCTTGTTTTGCTTTGTGAACAAATGAGATTTCCAATGAATCTATGGAATTTTAAAGGAAATTTTGTCAGAATAATTTAGAAGCAACACCAAATAAGGAAAGATCTCTAGCCCTATCTTTGAAGGAGGAGTGCTGATTGTAGACTGGATGCAAGAAGAAGCACTGGGAGAAAGGTTAATAACTAGAAAGAATCAGAAGCAGAGTGAGAGGTTTGCATATGGATGCTCTATCTGTGTGTACGTATGTGTTCATGTGTAGAGTGTTTTGAAATAGGACTTTTCCAGAAATGAAGGAGAAACTCTTAGTCTTTCCTGTGCCTAACCATAACACCCTCTTCTTTCAGAATCTGGAACTCTCAATCAGTTCATGATATCTCTAGTGGGCCAATTCTGAAAACTTATCATTTGGCATACTTTTTTTTAATTACTAAAAAATTATTCTAGGTAGCTTAAACAGAAGGTAAAGTATAAGCAATAATGGCGACGTTATTTCATGAAGTGGAAGAAATAATTGCTCAACCAAACCTTTGGAAGAAGTAGAACTAGGACATATTTATTTTATTTTTAAAATTTTATTTATTTGTCAGAGAAAGAGCAAGAGCAAGTGAGCACAAGCAGGGAGAGAAGTAGGCAGAGGGAGAAGCAGGCACCCCGCTGAGCTGGGAGCCCAATGTGGGACTCAATCCCAGGACCCTGGGATCATGACCTGAGCCAAAGACAGCTGTTTAACCGACTGAGCCACCCAGGCTTCCCAGGACTAGGACATATTTAGCATAGACTTTGGCTACTCTAAGAAATCAGAAAATAAGTATGAAGACAACTAAGATATTTAATAGAACTTTGGGAAGAATTGCACATAGAAATCTTAGGATAAGGAATTGAGCAGAGCAGTTCTGGGAACTTTAGCAGGAGACAATCTCAAGAGTGTTGCCAAGGGGCACCCACATGGCTCAGTCAGTTAAGCGCGTGACTCTTCATTTTGTCTTAGATCAGGATCTCAGAGTTATGAGACCCAGTCCTGCCTCTGGCTCTTGCTGAGCAGGAAGTCTCCGGAGACTTCCGGGACTGCTGCCCAGCCCACTAACCCAACTGCATATGCTCTTCCCCCCTCCCCACAACCATCTCCCTCTCTCTATTTTAAATATTTTTTTAAGAGAGTGTTGCCAGGGTGCCTGGGTGGCTCAGTTGGTTGAGCATCAGCCTTCAGCTCAGGTCATGATCCTGGGGTCCTGGGATTGGGCCTGGCATGGGGTTTTCCCTGCCAGTGGGAACCCGTTTTTCCCTCTCCCTCTGCCTGCTGTTCCCCTTGCTTACACTCTCTCTCTCTCTGTGTCAAATAAATAAATAAAATCTTAAAAAAAAAAAAAAAAAAAAGGAGTGTTGCCAAAAAGGTAAATCAACTCTAGTGGTTCTCAAGTTTTTGGCAATCACTGATCTGCTTTCTGTTTCCATATGTTTGGCTTTTTTGGAAATTATATACAAATGTAGTTATACAACACATGATCATGAGTATCTAACTTCTATTACCAAGCCGAATGCTTTTTGAGGTTCATGCATATTGGAACATGTATCAATAGTTTATTCCTTTATAGTGCGAAATAGCAGTGTTGTATGACTATTCAATATTTTATTGATTCGCTCAACAGTTGATGGACATTGGCTTGTTTCCAGTTTGGGGCTACTATGAATAAAGCTATTGTGAACATTCATGTGTAAGTCTTATTTCCTTTGGGTAGATATCTAGGAGTAGAATAGCTGGCTCATATGGTCAGTTTGTTCAACTATTCAAGAAACTGGCAAACTGTTTTCCAAAAAGGCTGTACCATTTTACTTGCCTATTAGCAATATATGAGAGTTATAAATGCTCCATATCTTTATCAACACTTAGTATTCTCAACCTTTTTGATTATAGCCATTCTAGTGTGTTTGTACTGGTATCTCACCATGGTTTTAATTTTGAGTGCTCTAATACTAATAATGTTGAATAACATACGATGAGCTAATTAGCCATTCACATAGCTTCTCTGATGATACATCTATTCAAATATTCAAATCTTTCATCATATTTTAATGAGGTCATTTTCCTCTTTTCAAAGAGTTGAAGGCGTTCTTTATGAATCTGGATACAAATCTATTATCAGACGTGACTCACAAATATTTCTTCTAAATCTATAACTTGTGTTTTCATTTTTTAAGTGTCTTTTTTTTTTTTTTTTTGCTAAAGATTTTATTTATTTATTTATTTGACAGAGAGAGAGCAAGAGAGCAGACACAGAAGGAGCAGTGGAGAGAAAAGGTGATGCAGGCTCCCCACGGAGCAGGGAGCCTCAGGCAACACTGGTCTCTATCCCAGGACCCTGTGATCACAACCTGAGCCGAAGGCAAATGCTTAACCGATAGTGCCACCCAGGCACCCCTTAATATTAAGAGTCTTCTAAAGAGGAAAAGTTTTTTATTTGGATGAAAACCAAATTATCAATGTTTTCTTTTATTTTTTATGTTTTTATTGTCACATCTAAGAAATCTATGCCTCATCCAAGGTCACAAAGATTTTTTTTTGTCTCCTTTTTTCTTTTTCTTTATTTTTCTTTTTTATTAACATAACATGTATTATTTGCCCCAGGGTACATGCCTGTGAATCATCAGGCTTACACATTTCACAGCACTTACCATAGCACATACCCTCCCCAATGTCCATAACCCAGCCACCCTATCCCTACATCCCCCCACCACCCAGCAACCCTCAGTTTGTTTCGTGAGTTTAGGAGTCTTTTATGGTTTGTCTCCTTCCAGGTGCCATCTTGTTTCATTTCCCTCCCCCCAACCCCCCACAACCCCTCGCCCTGTGTCTCAAATTCTTCATATTAGAGAGATCATATGATAATTGTCTTTCTCTGACTTATTTCGCTTAGCATAATACCCTCTCATTCCATCCATATCATTGCAAATGGCAAGATTTCATTTCTCCTGATGGCTGCATAGTATTCCATTGTATATATATTCCACTTCTTCTTTATCCATTCATCTGTTGATGGACATCTAGGTTCTTTCCACAGTTTGGCTATTGTGGACATTGCTGCTATAAACATTTAGGTGCATGTGCCCCTTCGGATCACTACATTTCTATCTTTAGGGTAAATACCCAGTAGTGCAGTTGCTGGGTCGTAGGGTAGCTCTATTTTCAACATTT